>CM052800.1:128380607-128498309 GCA_028533885.1 Nasua narica
CCCGCCCGCCCCCCCCCCCCCCCCCCCCCCCCCCCCCCCCCCCCCCCCCCCCCCCCCCCCCCCCCCCCAGAGGGAGAGGCCACTTGCAACTAAGCAGGGAGCCCTGACACAGGGATCAATCACAGGACCCTGAGATCACAATCTGAGCCAAAGGCAGATGCTTAACCAATTGAGCCACCCAGGCGCCCCTCACTGGCCATTTCTATAGGCCAAATCATGCTTTGCTTCAATCTCCCAAAGCATATTTCTCAATATATAAAATTTCCCACCCACTGAACATGTTTTAAATTAAAGAAAATAGTTTATTTCTCTTTTATGCTTTTTGCCCTTTTTTGAAAATAATGTTAAGGTCAATTTTATCGCATTGTCTTTCTATAAATTTATGGCCTGCTTATTTAAGTATACACATACTCTTAATTCACTTTGACACAGAAACTATGCTTCTTGCTAGCTGTCTCATTACATTTATGTCTGAATTAAATTATGCTGTGGATATGACACATAAACTTTAGAAATAGACCCACAGAAATAGAAATAATATGCAGCCCAAATTTTTATTTACTTGTGAAGATGAAATCCAGTGAAGAATCTTTTTAAGCCATTTAGTATTAGCAGTACAACTTCTCTAGCATCTGGGGAAAAGAGGGAAAGAGGGGAAAAAAGGGAAGAGATATTGGTTCTTAGTAACACAGAAAGAACCCCCTTTCTGTGGAAAGCCCAATTTTCCAATGTCAAACTCTCTGCTCACTATACTTAAGTTTAACAATAATGTTCTCTATGGTACTTCTATTTCACATGAAATTTTTTCATGAAATGTGCCATTTCACTGCAGTTTATGGTTATGTAGGGAGGCTATTTTTTTTTTTAATTCTGTTGGGGGAGCTACAGGCTTTATTCTTGCTGTTTGTCTGACTTAGTGCAATGTATTTAACACTGTGATGTTGTCCCTGTGATTACTAAAATGACTTTCCCTTATATTCTTGAAATTGAATCTGTGTTCAACTGGTAGACTCAATGCTCTCTACAGAATGATTTATAAACCTGTCATTTAGGAAGATAATATGGAAAATCTCTCAATGAGGTCATTGATACTGCTACCTTTCAGTAACATCATTTCCACTATCGAAATACACTTAAAGGATAATTTAATATCTGAACCAGTTAACTGCCACTATTGGAAAATAAAAAATATAATTTTTAAAGAGAAATATTTAATTTTCCTAAATGTTACCAGATTTCTTCAATAGATCACTACTATTACACTGAAGAATAACTTGGCGCCAGAGAGAAGAAGGATTTCAACAGGACAGTTCTTTTTTAATTGTTATAAAAACATTTCTTGACTAACCTTATGGGAAAAAAAATCACTTCCCCATAACACTGTAAGAATGCAAATGAACACTGTAAGAATGCAAATGAACACAAAAGCTTCCACAAAGCAAACGAACACATTCACTAACACTGAACCCTGTCATTTGATTTGATATGCTAATGTTCAAATGAACAACTTACTAGACTTTAGTTCTATAATTTTATTTTGAAGAGTTTTGCATTGATTCATTCCATTTTAAAAATTATTTAGGGTGCCTGGGTGGCTCAGTGGGTTAAAGCCTGTGCCTCAGGAGCCTGCCTCCCCCCTCTCTCTCTGCCTGCCTCTCTGCCTACTTGTGATCTTTCTCTCTCTGTCAAATAAATAAATAATTTAAAATTATTTAAAGATGTTTACTAATAATCGTTGTTGGTACTCTTCTGAAATGTAGAAATTGAGGGGAAAGAGGAACACATTTAAAGAACATTATTTTTAATATGTAGAAAAATGAATGACCTCAGATGAGCAGTTCTTAGAAATTATGTCAGGTCATTACATTTCAAATCGTAACCTAGTTTTCTAATATTTAAACTTGGACACTTGTTTTTTTAAAATTGACTTTCTAAGATGCTGTAAAGTATCTTCATTAGTCATATCTTTAGATAATTTGTGAAAACAGGGTGCCTAGGTGGCTCAGTCAGTTAAGTGGATGCTATAAAAAAGAATAATGACTGAATCTTCTCTTCTTTATTGACTTATTTGATAATTGTGGCTGGTAACCTTCCTAAATGTCAACAATTTGGAATTAAGAAACTGAGTGACATTGTCTTTCAATTATCACTCTTAATGGAGAGGCATGATCCTAACCCAAACTCATGGACTCATTGACAGTTGTTTCCTTAATCCATTATTTTTGGGGGAATTATTTTTTGGATTTTCAGTTTCTCAGCTTAACACACAGGAACATATTCTCAATATTCTAAAACAAGATTGCCAGATAAGATGCAAGATATTTGAATTTAACTGATGTCTTGAATTTTTATTTGCTAAATCTGGCAACCTATCTCTAAAACTCTAAAACTAAAAAGGTACCAATTACCTCTCCCAATGATTACTAGAACTGGTGGATAGATAGTTCCAGAGTCAAAGACCGAATGAGGAAAAGGAACTAACACAAGCCATTATACTAGCTGGCGGATACTAAACATCTAGTACTGAGAGATGCACAACTGAATGGATAACTCATTACTCTGCTTTAACCTAATTCGAATCTTAGTTTTCATGTGCCCTTGCTAGGCAGTAATTTGGTTCAAAAGAAATGTTTCATTCCATCCTGTTATGTTTTTAGTTTCTGATTTCTATCACAAGAGCCTTAAATGGCCAAGGCTTGAGTTGAGTATAAAATATTCTGAACATAAATCTTGGGTCCCCTCTTTAATTATAAAAACTGTGACCATCATGTATCTATTCTTGCATCTACAGAAATATTCAGTGCTTTAATTAGACTTACTTTACTTAAGTGTTAAAGGAAGCAACAGGCCTGCAATTGCCCGGGCACTAATAGTACATAATATAGCCAATTGCAAACAGCAGTCTAATTTGTTGATTTGAAGTGAGGTGTAATTATATTGCTTCATTTGCTGAGCAAATCATATGAGAGTTTCCCTAAATCAGCCTGATTGTGTAATGAAGAGCTAATTACAAACAGCAGTGTTCTTGCAGTAAATTTATTGTAAGTGCTAATGCCAGGTTGGCTCCATTGTGACAATGGCTCATTAGTACATTAACAAAAGCAACTGTGGAAAAATGCCCAAAGCAGGGTGACTGGTCTCTCAGTTTCAGAAGGCTGCAATGATTACATCCTTCAACATGTAATTACTAAGAAAATGGTGTTTGATTTAGGTTTTGGCAAATTTTTTAAAAGAAGTAAAAGACATTTTAGAGCAAAACAAAATGGTTTGGAAGGGTTTCTTGTCAGGCTTCGTTTGTGCTTCATTATTCCAGGTGTGCCCTGGAAACCTCATTTAATAAGCTTTTTTAGATGCTAGGCCATTCCTGACAGCTGAATTTTGATATTTCATCATCCAAATGGAATCTCTGCGTATATAGACATATATATTTCCTTCCCTTGCATTGCAGTGATGCAAGTGAAGGTAAACAAAACAATGGTCAACGCCTAGAGGCAGCTCCATGTTATCTTGCCTCTTTGTGGCTACACAGTTTTTACTTCTAATTAGGATGGAAAATACCTAAGCCGTTGTTTTAAAACAAGCCCCACCTCATATAGCTGGATTTTATAAAATTTGCTTGTTCAGTTGATTGGGTTGGTCTTAGGATAGCCATTGTGCCATTTTGAGAGCTCCAGAACACCTTCACATTCAAAATACCCCAAACTTCTCATTCCTCCTTTTTTATTGATTTTATTGATTTTTATTTATAATCACAAAGTTTCCTTTGCGCTTTTTCATAAAATTGAGTTTTAAGGTGCAGACTTTTCTAGAATTACTAACAATTCAAGATGTCGCTTCATAATTTTAGTATAACATTAATGGAAAAAGCCCCCTCCAAAAATGTTGATTGTACTGGGTCTACAACTAAGAAATTATAGTTGTTAATTTTCAAAAAAATTCACGTATATTTTCTAAATTGATGTTATTGGATTTTTTAAGTTGCTGTGCCTCAACAACTAAATCCAATCTTACTGATCCCCAAACACTTTGATTCTCTTTCTTAATAAAGGAAATCATTTAAAAAAATGCAGAGCTTGGGGTGCCTGGGTGGCTCAGTAGGTTAAATGACCAACTCTGATTTCAGCTCAGGCCATGACCTTGGGGTAGTGAGATAGAGCCCTGCTTGGAGCTCTGTGCTTAGCATGGAGTCTGCTTGAGATTCTTTCTCTCCTTCTGCCTTTGCCCCTCCTCTCCCCCCCCCCCACAAGAGCATGCACACACGCACATGCTTTCTTTCTATAAATAAATAATTAATTAAAAAATATGTAAAAGTGCAAAGCTTAAATGAAGACTAATTGGTATGGGTTCTTTACTAAGAATACATATTTTTAAAGAACTAAAAGATTGGGGTGCCTGGGTGGCTCAGTGGGTTAAAGAGCTAAAAGATTAAGTTAGAAACATATTGTAAGAAAATGTGTATGCATACTAACTGCATATTTAACCTGAGAGCTAAGGACGTTAGTTCATTAGCAACACAAATATTGTCTTCAAGAGAAAAAAAAAGAAAATTTAGTAAAGTATCAGATACCCATTCCTTATTTCTGAAGTCTTCACCATAAAACTGAATTTCTTTTTTAATTTGCAGCTCAGAAACTTTAGAAAGTTTGATAGATGAAGAAACTGAGGCAGGAGGAAAAGTTAGAAGTCCAAATTCTTACACCTAAGTAATGCCAATGCAGATCTGGGGTTCTTTATTTTCTGACTGACAGGCCAGTTCACTACTCTGAGTTTACTAAGCTCAGTTTGTCATATAGTGTAGTCCCTACCCAATTTTATGTCATAAATTATTGCTACAGTAAATACGAATAGTTTTTAAATGGTATTTCTCTATCTTTTGTATTCTTTAAATTTATAAAAACTGCAGGTTCTTTTTTCAGGAGATTATAAGAAGAAACCCAAATATTAAGTAGTTTTGTGTCTGTAAATATGTGTGAGCATCCCAGTTTATATTTCTCACTCTCTCCTCCCTCCCAGTAATCAGTTACAGAATCATCTGATAGGTATCATTATTTTTTTTGAAAATCACTTTAAATAAGTCAATCTTACTTTTGACTTGTGTGTTTAAATCTTTATCTTTGTATGTCCATTACAGCAAAATTTATGGTTTTCAAGATCTTTCAGGATTATTTGAAATGCATATAATTTGATTCTACAGTTTGACCTATTCTAGTCATCATCACACTTTATCATTGTTGTATACTTGTGTTTCAAATAAGCCTTTAATTTTCATTGTTATGATTACTTATCATATTATCCAATATGAACTTCATAAGACCAATACTCCAGTTTAGGGTATGAGCAGGAAAACCAAGTGAATGACAGTAGACCAATGATTAATGCTTGGGTCCACATTGAAAACAACATTTATTCAAAAATCATAGCAATGTAGTAAGCCGAACTAAGTAATAAAAAATTCATGAGCATGCAAAATTATTCAGGCATGTGACAGATTCTATGGCAACAATGCCACAAACTTATATTAATGTCTACTATGTGCAAGTGTAGTGTTTTTTTCCTGGGCATTACTGTCATTTCATGTATCAGTGCTTCACTGTTTTGATTTGTTTAGAATTTATTTGAATAACTCTTTGTAAGATATTGAACTTTATATTGGGGAAGACGATCAATCATTGTATAATGAATTCACTTTTGGATTATGTCTACACAACAAAACATAGAATGAATATTTGCTTTATTTGATGATTCAGACTCAAGGTCCATTGACTTTGTGGGCTGAATGATTATATTTGACTTTATTAAGAGTCTAAAGTAACCATATCCATCTTTAAAACATACTGCGTTTTGTTCTACATAGAATTAGCCTCAATTAAGAGAAAATGGAATTGAATGTTTAGCCAAATTCTATACAATAGTTACACTACCCTATAATTTACAAGCAGCAGGTAGCCTAAAAATGGGATTGTTTTCTTAAAGATTACTATGTAGAATATAGAATCAAGTCTTCATTCTGTGAGTAATAATTTGCCAATATACTATTTTGCTAAATGTTTTTAAATGGACCACTGAAACTGGAAAATATATGGGAAGGCAGGTTAGGAAATTCTACTTCTTGCTGCTAATATATAAATTGTAGCCAGTTTTTTTTTTCTTCCTTTTGTCATAGTATTGGGGATTTAGGCAAAATATCACTTTGAGAATGTTTCTTGGCATCCTTACTTTTATTGAACCATGGACTTGAAAGTCTACCATAAAATATTGTTATGTGTGAATAGTGGAAATGTATTCCATTAGAACAAAAACTGTATTCTGAATCCATTTGAGTGTTGTCATTTGTCTTCTCTATGAATTTTCTATCTGTAATAGAAGTGATAGTACATTTAGTCTGTTATTTATATACCTATACCTATACTTTTATCTATACAATATAGATATAACATATGGCATAGTATGAATATATAGAGAATGAAAAAGACTAGTGTTTGGGACTGGAATGACTCCCAACCAAAATTAGCATATAAGCAAAATTTTAAAATACTTACAAATATGGGTGTGTATACAATTAGCAATATTTTGTACTATATTTATACATGTGTGATTTATACATATACAATGCATAAAAATATGTACATTGCATATTCAAAATAAAAGTACTTCTACACACATGTGTGTAAACAAATATATATTTGCCTTCCCTGTGCTTTTCTTCACATTTTAACAGATTATACCCATAACAGATTATACTCTGAAACTATAAAATATTTGAGGCAAGTAGTAATCTTTTTAAAATTAAATTGATGGCATTAGTAGGTGAGGAAATCTTCCTCTATATTACATTAGTGGAAACCATGGGTGAAATGACATGATGGACACGATTGTTAGAGTGGCCTGCTGACTGTTATTGTCCCCTTGTTCAGAGTCCCTACTTGGTTGTCTCGGCTCTATTAGGGCATTATTTTATTTAAGGTCCAAACTGAAAATTTCTGTAATCCAGAAGTTTATTTTTATCAATGAAAATCTTCGAGGACCAAACACTGCATTTCTAAAAGCAAGCATCATAAACCAGTTACTATGCACTGTACACTGGTCCCTAATATTATTAGGCATTTTTAAGTTAAATGGGTATTGAGTATTTTCAGTTCTAAAATATTTTATTAAAAGAAGAAATCTTTGAATCCTGGTGTCTCTAATTGAAAAGAAAATAATATTTGAAAGCATAAGTACTTTTAATATATGTGATTATCACCTAAGATTCTTAGCAACTCTTTTCAAAAAGTAATACTTTTCTATTGAAGACTAAGCCAATGTTTGATGTAGCTAACTGGCAGTTTAAATCCCAAATGAGACAGACCATTTAACAAGTAGGTATTATTAATGCTACTACTAATCACAATGGTCAACAGTTACACAAAGTGTAGTAACAGATTTTATAGGGTGCCTATTATCAATATATGCCTCAAAGAATTAAAAATAAATAGAAATTGGTCATCAAAAGTCTCATTTCTTTTTCTAAACATACTTGCATGCTACTGACATCAAATGATATTTGGTTTTTACGCCTTATTTAACTCTATCTTATTTCATCTAATATTACGTATGAACTGACACTTGATGTTGCTCTAATGAACTTAAAATTGTAAGGGATGCAATTCTGAATTTGGATAGCTCTGATCTCTTTGATTATCAAAATTGAGGAACTTCTCAGATTAGATACCACTAATGAGAGTATTTCAATGAGGAAAGGTTATTATAAAATACAAAGTAAGGGGCACCTGGGTGGCTCAGTGGTTTAGGCCTCTCTGCCTTCGGCTCAGGTCATGATCTCAGGGTCATGGGATCGAGCCCCACATCGGGCTCTCTGCTCAGCAGAGACCCTGCTTCCTCCTCTCCCTCTGTCTGCCTCTCTGCCTGCTTGTGATCTCTCTCACTCTCTCTGTGTCAAATAAATAAATAAAATCTTTAAAAAAAAATACAAAGTAAAAAATAATCAACGGAGGGTATGTTCCATATTTCCATACACATTTTCCAGTATTTTTAAAAGTTAAAACAAGGATTATTAAATTTTTTAGAGATGAGTATTGATGAATATATTTATATTTTTTGTTTTTCTAAGTCTTCAAAAATTATTTATCACAGTTTCTGGGGGCAAAGAGTCAGTATTGGTTAGCTGGATCCTGTGCTTAGAGTCTTAAAAGGCTGTAATCATGATGTTGACCAAGGCCCTTTATTATTTTTTTTGTAAGATTTATTTATTTATTTTACAGATATCAAAAGAAAGAGAAAGAGAGTAAGCTGGGCAAGCATGTGTGCAAGTGGGGGAAAAGGCAGAGGGAAAGGGAGAGAGAGAAAAAACAGCATACTCCCCACTGAGCACAGAGCCCTGTATGGGGCTCCATCTCACACCCCGAGACTATGACCGGAACCAAAAACTACAGCCAAGACCTTAACTGACTGGCCCACCACTGAGGCTCTTTTTTAAATTTATCTGTACGTTTTTGATATTTAGCAGCTTGACCTGCAGCCATCACCACCCACTGTTTATTACTTCAGGATGGACATGTCTGATTTTTACCTGGAAAGAAGGAAGCTCACATTTATTGAACATCTATTATGTGCTAATTGCCGTGCCAGATTATTTTGATGAACACACACATCTACCCTATCAAAAGGTAGAAACCAAGACTTAGACTTGAAATTTTGTATAATACCACAAGGCTCAGAAATGTGGGGAGACAAAAATTTTCAAATTTTTCTACTTTTATATATTAGGCTAATTACTCTAAAATACTCACAAATATTCTACTTGAGTATTGTGAGTAAAAAAAAAATACGAATTTTTATGCATCAAAACCAAAATGCTGTAACTTTCAAAATTAAAATAAAATTTTTCTTAATTCATTAATTTTATAAATTTTTAAAAATTTATTTTAATTCCAGTATCATTAGCATACAGTTTTGTATTAGTATCTGGGGTACAATATAGTGATTCAGTAATCCCATACAATTAATTTTATATTTTAAGCATGACTATCTTTTTGCTTTTAATGTTAAAGAACTTATGTATAACATGAAGCTCATTTTATTACCTTTCTCCTATAAAACACAATTTAATTTTTGCAATTATGTTAAAGTATACATAATATAAAATTTACACTCTTAAACAATTTTAAATGCACACTTAAGTAATGTTAAGTATATTGGCATTGTTGTGTAGCCAATCTCCAGAACTAGTATGTGATTTTTTTTATTCAACACCTAAATAGAAGTAAACTTAGGAAATAAAACAGGCACAAATTCTTGGTTACTGCTTTTAAAAATATTTCTTAAAATGTTATAGATCACTAGATGAGGCAAGTGACACAATACCACTGGGTAGTACAGGGAGATTAGTTTGGGATATTGATATTATATAGGAAATGTGACTTACTAATTACCTGACTGCCTTCAAGAGTGGAAAAGTCATCTCTTATTGTCTGCAGAGTTATTCAATGAAATAATTTCCTAATCAGAAGTTGTTAGAAATGTAACTTTACTTGTCTGGCCCCCTAAAGTGATTTTAAATAACAACAAAAACATATAAATGCATCTTATGTCTGAGTTTACTTTTGTATATATGAAAGCTCAAACATCATCAGTTAATTGTATTTTTTTATTGGCTCTTTTATATCTTACTTTATTTTCTGGGTTGCTTTATGATGTTGTGACACATTGATTTTCCCTCCTATCCTTTACACTAACAAAGTCTATAGGAAATAAAATATCTTTATTGTAATATAACAGCACAGCGGCCATCCCATTTATTATGAAACTAAATAAATAAAAGAGTGGCTTTTTATTTTAGGCAAAGCAAGCCACATTTAAAGTAATCCTGGGATATGAAAGGTCACAGGTTGTGTAAATTCACAGAATAATTCCTAAGTAAATGAACTATGCCATCGTAAAATTGAAGGAAAGCCTGTTTTAATTTTTTTGTGAATTTAATTATTCATCTTTAATATGTGAGCATGAATATGTTTAGTCAGCAAACATGAATGTGTATCTGCTGATGAAGGAGTTGCATTAGAACCACAGGAATTTGATGTAGTAAGGAATTGGTGAAGATTTATATAGGCACTATGGGGTATGCTCTCATTATGGAGAATGATATATGACTCTTTACTAAAGGGAAAAACATGATTAAATAAGCTGGTATTGTTGATGTCATAAACCACTAATGCAGAGTTGGAGTAGTTTATATATATCAGAGGAAGCTGGTAATGCAATTACCACATTAGTATGCAGTTGGAATCTGGTTGGGGCCTTCAAAATAAACTCCAAGTGAGTCATTTATTTGCCCTTGGGTAATGATAATCATGACCGAATTTCCCCATCTAAAAAAAGGTTTTCAGTGCAATTGTTTTTCACATGTTCTGTACAAGAGCAAAGATTTGAAAGTAGATGATAATGAGATGAGCTCATTTTCATGCCAAATTGTTTATAGAAATATTCGAGGTATGAATGTAGTAGACGCTCAATAAATGCCAGTTGAGTCAGTTTTGCAGTTCTGATCACGTTTTGTAAATTGCCTTAAAAGCCATATCATGTTTTAAGTTTCTTTAAAATTAAACTTTGGGATATTAATTTCACTAACAAATTAGAAAATGATGGCAAAACATTATAAAATTTGTGTGATGAAAATAGAAAATCAGCTGAACTACTCTGTTCCATGATATTAGGCTTTTTTTTTTTTTAATGTACTAGTCTGGGTATTTAAATCAATGAGGTGGCCAGCTTCCAAAATGGCCCACAATAATCTCTGTCTCCTAGAATTTGTACCCTTGTGTGGTATTCAACCACATTATACTGTATTGGAGTGTGTGCTCAGTAGGGTAAAGCAGAAGTTACAATATGTCACTTCAGAGGAAAAAATTACAAAGACCTTGAATGGCTTCTATCACAAGTGCCTGTTCTCTCTCTCTTTCTTTCTCTGCCAACAGCCTCATAAGTGAGCTTGGAAGTGAATTCTTCTACCCCCAGGCAAACTTCTGATGACTATATCCCTAGATGACCTTTCAATTGTAACCTCATGAGAAACTCTGAGTCAAAACTATCTCACTAAGCCACTCCAAGATTACTGATCTAGGAGATACTAAACATTTGTTTTGGGACTACTAGCTTGGGGTAGCTTCGCATGCAACAATAGATAGCTGATACAATTAGTTACTGTGAAAATCAACCTCCATTCTCAATGGATTCACGTACAAAAAGTTTATTCCTCATTTATACAATTTATTGCGCACATATTCCTGGTGGGGCAGCTCTTGGGTAGTTGTGCCCCAAGTGGTTAGTCAAGCATTCAAGCCACTGACATCTGGTGGCACCATCGTTTTATGCTTTAAAGTCGCCCAATGTCAACAATGGAAGATCAGTGGAAGAGACTGAAGAAAGAGAATGGAAAAAGGCATTTTGGTGGGTTAGGCTTGGAAATGGCAAGCATCTCTTCTGCCTACAATCCATAGAATTCAGTTATAGGAACAGAACTAATTGCAGATTATCAATGGGATTGGTGAATGTGTACCATTATCTCTGTTATCTCTATTACTAATAAATTGGGGCAAAGTTAATAGCTACCAAGATAGTATCTAAGCAATCTGAAAGATGTCACTCATAAATTTTTGGCAGTTCCTCACGGACATATTATATGAGCTGTGTCACCTATTTCATGAAATTATCTTTTGAATTAAGAAATAGAGGGCACCTGGATGGTTTAGTCATTTAAGCATCTGCCTTCAGCTCAGGTCATGATCTCAAGGTCCTGGGATTGAGCCCCACATCAGACTCCCTGCTCGGCGGGGGTTTGCTGCCCCTCCCCCTGCTCCTCCTTGCTCTCTCTCTCTTTCTCTCTCTCTCTCCCTCAAATAAATAAAATCTTTTAAACATTAATTAATTAATTAGAAATATTTTCAGATAAGAAGTTTTTCTTTGTAAGAAGATAAACTAAATTGAATGTGAGCTAAAGAGTGGAAACATGTCATTTTGACATTAAGATGTGCTAATCTGAAAGTGACCAGACATGATTGCTAACACATCAGAAGTCACATGATATCATTTTAAAGTATCACTGGCTATTAAAAAAAAAAAAAGCGAATACAGGCTCTGAAATGTAGTCCATTATAAAGAAGTCATTCAAATGAATCAGAATGTGATACATTTTAAATTATTATAAAAATTATCTAACATTAGGAAATGATAGAGTAAAATCTAAGAGTATGTTTGTGGAATTCCAAATATTCACAGACTATTGGTTGAGGAGCTTTACAGTGGTTTTCTACAGCACAGAAATTAAAAATTTTAATAGTTAAACTGTCTTGTTTTTTTTAATGAAATCCTATATGGGACACAATGTAAAATTAATAATAATAATAATAATATTAATAATAATATTAATAGTAACAGTACACAAATCTATGTCACACCAGTTTAAATCTTCACTATTAGGCAGAACAATATTATTTGCTTGTGAAGTCCCTATAACCTTATGTCTTATAACCTTATGAAACATAATTTGGAAAACATATAAGTTAAGGTTCTTTTCCACAGCACGTAACAGAAAATCTAACCTCATAGCCTTAAATTTTTTGTTTATATAACAAAATCAGAAGGTATGTGGACCAATAATGTTGAGCTGGTATCTCTAAATTCTGCTGGTCTCTCCCTAATGCTGCCTGTCAGAGCCGAAGAACAGCCCTCCACAGCCCTAGGAAGAGAGCTACATTCACAGCAGGAAGATAAAGAAGAAAGCAGCAGTGGCTATCATTTCAAATCTTATATCAGTAAAGAAATGTTTTTCAGAAGTTTCTTCATCCCCAAGCCCGTCTTCCACTTAGCCCTTGTTAGCCAGGATCAAGTGGTGCAGCTATGGCTATTCAGAGTGAGGGAGACTGGCCAAGCAAAGAGCAGGGAAATCCTGATTGACTTAACAGAGTTTAATAGTTTAGCAGTTGGGGCGGGGTTTACATCACCCCAAATAAGTTTCTGTTATGCTAACAAAAAGGAAAAAAATGGCTCCTGGGTAGGTATCTAAGACTGACTACCCCAACTATGCTATCACCTTCCACATGTGGGCGTAGCTTTGATGGCAGCATCTTGATTTTGAATTGCATTCACACCCTGGCAACGAATAGTGTAACGTTTCCCTGGGGGCAGTCCTAACTTAACATAAAAATTGGGTCTAGCGATGTGTAATACTTGAAAGCAATTATTCAGAAGCATATGCCATGATAACAAATGTGTCCCGGTAGGTTTTCAGAAAAAATGAGGAGAAATGCAGATGGAGTTGCTTTAAAGTCAACTGTACTTCCCCGTGGCAGCGTGAACTGAGATTAGGGACAGGAATTGGGCTTTGGCTCCAGCCAAAAATGAATGTGCCAGTAACTCCACCTAACGTGAAAGGGAGTAGTTAATCTTCTTTGCGTTTGTTTTTCTTGCTATCTGTGGAACCAGAATAATGTTTCTGTCCCTTATAGAGATTGTATAGATTACGTGAAAAGGAAAAGTGCTCTGTGTTTCCAAAGTGCTCAATAAATTTCATGCATTAATGGCTGTTGGTTTGTTCAACGTGTCAAAAAAAATTCATTGGTGCTTTTTTAAAGATCTTTCCATTTATCTTTATATTTTGAGCTTTCCTTGAATATCTAACAATATAAAAGGTAGGTTTTTGTTTTGTTTTGTTGTGGTTTTGTTTTGTTTTTTTTTTTTTAGCTCCTGCACAAAAGATACTTTATCTCCATAAATTTCCGGAGCTGTGAAGGAACTTTATGAACTTGTTTGTTTAGATACTAAGTCACAGGGAAGTTCTGTATTTTCCAAAAATAAAGTTAATTTATAGGGTCTTTTAAACATTTATTATTTCTGATTCCATTTTTTTCTCAAAATTCATCTAAATATCTTTCTTCCCTGACCACGCGGTAACATATAGTGATATAATAGAAACACCTAAACTAGTAGTCATAATATACAGATTTAATGATGGCTTTGTCATTTACTAGCTTTTTAATTTTAGAAAATCACTTAAAATCTCTGGACCTCAACTTTCTCTTTTAAAAACATGGAGATGATGCTATCTTCCCTACTTGCATACAGAATTGTCATAATCTAAAATGTGCCAAATTGTAAAACTTCCCAAATTGTATATATTTCTAATTTATATGCATGTGTGTACATATATTTGATATAAATGACTTATACCTCTAGACCTAATATATTCCATACAATAAAAACTTTGACCCGGGGATGTAAATATTCACTAGACATTCTTTTGGTGTAGAATGAAAGATAATTTGGTTTGGCTTTTCTGTTGTATTTCACACTCAAGATTGATCTGTGGGTTTATTCAAATGTAGGCAGCACACTAAACTATTTGAAAAATGGGATAGCTATATAAAAACTAGTAAACTACAGAAAATTCAATCCCATAACTAAAAATAAGAAAACATTGACTGGCTTCCTTAATTCCCATGCAGGTGTCATATCCAATTTAGGCACACTTACCTGGAAATCCATCTTCTTTGCCTGACATAAAAGAGTGACTAGCATAATTGCAGAAAGAAAGCATGGAATAAGAAAAACACCTTCCCCCTTTACATTCATATTCTAAAACACAACAGATTGTCTGTGAATAATGAAGCAATAATTCAGGAGAATAAATCAGAGAATATATTTTCTTTTACATTAGACATTTTGGACTCTCAAGTCTCTAAAATGTTTTACACTGACAAGACATTGGCCCTACCAACCCTCAAGGTAAGCTAGAGACTATAGGAAAATCCAAAGGTAATTTAATAAGCTTTTCTATTTCTGCCATAGTGCACCCTTTTTATACTAAATACCCTTTTACTCCTATTCTCTCATGCATGGAAAGCTCCTACTACCTCCCTGAAGACAGTATGCCAAGGAAGTACCTAGGCACCACACCTAGCTCAAAGTTTAAGATCTTTGAGTGGCACACTGTAGTCCCTCTATTGTGTTTAGGTTTTGTTATTCTTAATGTACAGTACTAAGAATTTTTTAAAAGACAAATATCCTTCCCCACTGAAACATACGCATACTCTCACACACACAGACACACAATATGCAATGGTGGAAACAAGACAGGAAAACTCATTAAGTACAATACTCAACTAGAAAGGGGCATAATGTCTTGTACGTTAGTTGCTGATCTAGAGAAACTAATCTAGAGAAATTCTACTGACTAGACATTGCAGAAAATCCCTACCCTGCACTGGTAGAAAATTGGGATTAATCCCTGATTTTACTGCTTGAGATGAAGTCCTATGCCCATTATTCTTCATGGGCCCTGCCTCCATCTGCGAGGTGAGTCTTCATATTTTAGCATACTACTTGATCACACAGAAAATTGGTGTTGGAATTCTCAGCCCTGAGCTGGGCCATGGGAGGTTAAAGAGAGTCACAGACTCTTTGACCTGCTTCTTGCTTTCTTTGCAAAACAAATTTCTCAGAAACTCAGTAGGTTTCCGACTCATTTGATTTTAGACGTGTACAATTGCCAGTAACCACATCCTAAGTGCTCTCCTAGAAGTTCTCAAATATTTATTTCTTAGTTATTTCAAATCTGTCTCTCTCACTGAAGCTATCCCAAAGCTCTCAGATTTAGGTAAGAAGCCATAATCTGATTTTACCCAGAGGCACTTTAATCAATGGAGAGTTTTGGGTTTGTTTGTTTGTTTTCAATTGTGTGCCACAGCCTTAACACTGACATTTAGCTTAAAATATTTTAATCAATGTCAAGTATTACTGGGCCTTTGTCCATTAAAGAATTTTAAAACTGCCAACTTTAAAAATAAAACAGCTAGTTACTTTCCTAGCAAAATGAGTTTATTTGGGAATAGCAGAAGACTTTCTATTCAGGACAGGCAAACTGGTAAACCATAGACAAGTCTAAAGACACAAAGGGAAGGGCAGCCTTTATTAGGTCTTAGGAAGAAATTGAGGAGGAATTTTTTTTAAATGCATGTTCATTGGAGAACAGGAGTTTGAGATTGTTGTGATTTCTCATGGGGGTCAAGTAGGCACTTAATGCACGGTAGCAGGACAGAGAGGGTGCTTCCTTTTTAAAAGCAGAAAATGAAATTCCTAGGTGAAAAGTGTCCTTGCTTGTCAAGATAATTCTTATCTTCATTCTCCCTGCTGGTTATGCAGACTGCAGGATTGGTGTGTGCATCAAAGCTCCTCGTCAGTGCTTCCTGGCTCATTTTAAGTGATATTTCCTTCATTTATTGTCATAAAGCCTATCCCTTTTCAGCTTTACAGGGTTCCAAATTTCTGATCTACTTCCTTTCATTTAGGCTTGTTGATTACCCAGTTCTTTCTTATAAAACCTTAAAATGTGTTATCAATAACAGATTTTACATACTACAAAGGTTCTGTTTCCAGCCTCTTCCCCAAGAAATGAACATTTTACCTTAAAAGTTATTAGAGACAACTTGGACCAGATATTTTGCCATTGGATCACATAGCTCACCAACGTTTCAGAATCCCAAAGCAATTTATTCACAGCTGGTGGCCTAGTTGCTAAGGCAATGCAATATTGTTGAGAAATTCTGTTAGTTTATTACTTAATTTCTATATCTGGTTTCAGTAGAAGTTAGACAATTTGCCCCCAAATCTCAGTAGCATATTACAGGAGAAATGTATTGCTTTTGCTTTCACATGGCCAACACAGCCCAGTGAGGGATTCTACCCCAAATAATCCTCAGAGGTCCAGCCTGCTGGATACCTTACCATTTTGAGAGGCTATGTGGCTTCTGGGTTAAATATTCTTGGCTCATTGCTCAACATTAGTTAATTGCCCAAACTGAATCAAAAGGTGCTCTGTTAAAGAAAGGGACCCTCATAGAATATTTTGTGAATCCTTGTGTCTTTGCCACACTCTGCTAAAACCTTTATCAGTTTATATGAAGCTCTGTAAATATATTAGGAATATGATTCTCCAAAAACTCAAAGAATTTTCATTTTAAAAGATTCCTAGATGTTTATAATAGAGTCTCAGGTAACACAGCATTAAGAATAAGTGAAGAAATGACCTTAATTAGAGTAGGTCCCCCTAAAACTCTGACTTTGATGTACTTAAAATCAGGAATATTTCTGAACTATCAGAAATTCAGAAATGGTTTTCTGAATTATCAAAGAATAACAGTCTTCAAAACTAATTCAAATGAAGTCTAACTTTTCAAGTCTGACATATCTAGGCATTTGTGTGTCTCTTTGTCATATAAACTGTATAAAAATAATTTAACGAGATTTTCTTTGAATTAAATGTGTGTTTCTGGAGAGATAAAATAACACCATGATCATTACCATACTCAATTTTTCACTCCTCATATATTTAAAATACATATTTGTAAATTAAGAAAATGCACTTATAATAATAACCAAAATCAAGGACATTTTGTATGTGCTAAGCACAGTTCAAATTTCTTTGTGCTGATAATATTTATTGGTTTAAATGAAGGGAATTTTAACTCATGTTGGACCTAAATATGTAAAAAATGCATACAAGATTTAACTTTGAATGAACATTTTTCTCTCTGATGAATATTTTGATTAAGGTAATAAACCTTTAAAAGTAGAGATCATTATAGTAATGTAAATGTGGTCTAAAGAGCAGCTGATGCCACATGAGACATGAAACATTTAACTTAGAAGCAAGTCTCCTTTCTCATTTAATTTCTTTTTATCATTGTCTTATTTCCCTGAAATTAAAGACTTCTTTGAAAATGGGATAATTGTTTCCTGAAAATTCATAAGCTTCTGTTTTATGATTCCCCCTTAAAGGTCTCAATCCATGGTTTATAAGTTTATGATTGTTTGCAGCCACCAATTGTAATTTTATGAATAAAAATAGCCATAGGCAATCAAAAGGAAAACATTGTGTAAATCTAACTTTTATCATAGCTGGCTTTCTATGAGAAATATATAACAAAGTGATAAACCTAGGAAATAGTGTTTAAAAACTTGGTCATTTCTGATTGTGTCTGATTCTCCTTCTGTTACATTTTTGCAAACTAATCCCCTTCTAAATAAAAGAGTTATTTTTTCCTAATGTAGTAGTTCTTTTTATCTCAAAAATCCACTCAACTATCTAATGAAAGTCATTTAGGGCCCTCATTCTCCAAGGAAAAATGTGCACACAATTCAAGCATACGATTTTAGTTTGTTGCTAGATGCCTGATTAAAAATCTTTTTTTTTTTTCCAAATATAAAAAAGTTTTCTTGATTCTCATCTATTATACTTCTTGGGATAGATGATTCTTCGTCTGTGGTCTATAGTCTTTGTCTCATTCCTAATCGCTGTCACTCAGACAATATCCTTAGATCATAAAATACTATTCATGCAGAACTTCAAGAATTACCTAAGCTTTCAAAATGGGATTAGTTTTTATGTATTTCCTGTACTACCCCTCCCCCGCCCGACTCTCCCCTCCAGTTTCCAAGACCTGGAACTGTTTTGACCGCTTAGAGATGTATCCTGTCTATGTGCTGTTAACCTTGCATTGATTTTTCCAGTTCCATACAATTTACTTCTATAAGCAGATGTTATTCCAATATGACAAAAAAGTACACTCATATACCTTTATTACTTCAAAAGAGTAGAATCAGGATGTAAATTTAAAGAGAATTCTGGGAATGAGTGAGAATGTACTCAATTTTTTCCAGCCAGTTTTATTTCTTGATATCAGTTTAGGATACCTCTAACTTTCAGATATAGTTCACGGTTTCACTTGACTGAGCATCATTAATCCCTCTCCATCATTAATCCTCTCCATTAGCTATATAGTTTATGACTGTCTTAATCTCTTTAACAACTAAAGGCAAACAGACAATAGTAGTTAGGACCCCATAACAAAATTTCCACCATGCCAAATTGGAATAAATGCTGTATTTCACTTATTTGTTGTTTTATTAATATTCAAGAATGAAAAATAGTAAAGCTATCCTTTTTATTTTCAGGTGTTATTTTAAAGTTGCCAGCATTACGTTAAGTTTTTTCTATGTTTATATTCTTTCTCATCAATATTTACTCTTATTGCATATTCACTACTTAGTTTTCTGTCAAAAAATACACTTTTCTCCCATATTAGTGCTGGGCTTAGTTATATGACTTGCTTTGGCTGACGGAATATTAGCAGACGTACCACAGGTAGAGAAGTTAATTGTCCTTGCATTGTTTGGCTCGGCTTCTGCACCCTGCTTATAGCAATGAAAACTATATGCCACCCAGGTAACCCCAGTCCCTTTGATCTGGACTCTAAAACACTCAAATATAGAACAGACGGGAACCCATGTTACAGCTTGGAACCAAACTCCGCCAACCCACAGCCCAAGTTAGTGTGAATAACCAAATCCATCTAGATCATCCAAACCTCAGTCAATCTACAGACCTATGATGAAGAGACTTAAATGCTTACTATTGAAAGCCACTGCATTTTGGAGTGGTTTGTTATGCTGCATTATTGTGGCAATAACTGACTGATAGAACACCTAGTGCAGTAATTCTTGAATGTCTTCATTATACTGTGACACATAGGCTGAAGAAGTACAGCTGTATGACAAAGGAGGAAGATTATGTCCACATTAGGATGTGTGCAAGACAATGATTTCTAATTCCTGACAGCATTGTCTGGAATCATTAGCATTTTGAATTCAGAGTGATTTTTTTTTCATGATAGTATCCAATTTAATGGTTGAAAGGGTTATTAAAATAAAAAGATAACTAGCAGCTTTCTACAAGATTATTCTTCAAAAGGAATTTTTTGTTGTTATTTTATTTCCTTATCATGAATTTCACTATGAAATTTCATAGTGAAATTCATTGGCTTTGCCTGCCTTGAGAATTTTGTTGCTGATACTGTAGCGTTTTTGAGGATGTTGTATGTATATATGCAAATATGTATGTGTGTGTGTCTTATCTAATAACTTTGTGGTTATAAATGTTCTTCAAAGATAAGGGAATTCCTTACAAATGAGAATTTTTTCCAAAACATAATCCTAAATAATCCTAATATTTTATATGATATCCTATTGATTAAAGACCAGGCTTTGAAATCAGGCAGACCTGTGCCTCAATCTATCCCCAGATCTTCTAGTTGCCTAATTGGGTGATATTAATACTTAGCTCATAGGTTTGCTGTAGGGATAAATGTGATCAGGCATGTGAGGCAAGGTATACAGTGCCTGGCACACAGGAAGTGCTCAATGAAATGTTTATTTTATAATGAGTTATTGAATATTTACGATTATCTATTTATTTATTTTTAGAGAGAAAGCTAGCACATTCTTGCATGAGTGGTGGGGGAGTGGGTGGAAGGGAGGAGGTGCAGAGGGTGAAGGAAAAAGAGAATCTCATGCAGGCTCCATCCGCAGCATAGAGTCCCATATGGGGCTTGATCTCACAACCCTGAGGTCATGACCTGAGCTGAAATCAAGAGTCATGTGCTTAACCAACTGAGCCACCCAATTGTCCCAAGATTTTTGTATTTTAAAGACATCATGTATTTTGTAATATCTTTGCAACATTTAATAAATTTTGTGTCATTTGAGATTTGAGTTGCTGACTTTTCATAAAAATGTGATGGTTCCATAAATTTAAGCTGCTATGGATACAAATATCTGAAGTGACTCTTGAGGCTTTATGAAGTCAACAAAAAAGAGGACATAGTATGACTAAAATTACAACCAGAATTGAGAACTATATACCTTTTTATAGACATGATTATGCTGTACAATACAAAGGACATAAAAGAAGTTTTGTTTCTATCTAGTTCCTTCTCATACTTCATGCCTTAGCAGTGTGGCTAAGGGACAAATCTTTGTCCAGACCAACTGTGACCTCAAACTGAGGTGTGTGTTTGTTGGATTAAGGTTAATTTGTTTATTTTTCTATGGCATATTTTTGTTACTTCTGGATTTTGTTTATGTCATCACTAACTACAGAAAAGTTCAAGAATATTTCTTTAAGAGAACATTTCTGGTGTGATTTTACTTGATTCCAGACATTGATGAGACTAAGGAGTTGTGCTCTTAAGAAGTTTACAATTTTGGGCCCCTGGGTGGCGCAGTTGGTTGAGCGACTGCCTTCGGCTCAGGTCATGATCCCGGAGTCCCCGGATCGAGTCCCACATCGGGCTCCCAGCTCCATGGGGAGTCCGCTTCTCACTCTGACCTGCTCTCTCTCACTCTCTCTTTCCTAATAAATAAATAAATAAAATCTTTAAAAAAAAAAAAAAGAAGTTTACAATTTTGTGTGACAGAAAGATGTGGGTTTTAATATGTCTTGATTAAAGCATAAACTTTAGATATTGTACCATTATACGCTTATTTATGAAAGTCTCTGTCTATAATTATCTGTTCAAAAATGGGCTGTCTGTTTTACTAGATAATAGGATGGAGCTCATGTAATTTTCTCTCCTTATTGAGTTTTCACTGTCTGGCTCTTTGTGATGAGTGAGATATTTTTCTGAAAAGAAATAGCTTGAACATTGTGATAGGAGGATCATTTAAGCCTATGTTGACCTCCTACTTTGGTCAGAAGTGATAATGAATGGTCCATAGTACATCCTGTGAACCCCGTAAAAAATGAAAAAAATGTGTTGGAAGCAATAACTCCCAGTCTTTACTGGTAGGCACTTCACAGTATAGTATATTCTACACAAGCACCGCATGGTAGTGTGCACAGCATGAAGTTAAAGGATAATGTGCTTTTCAAGTGATTTAGTATAGATATAACCACATATACAAGCAGTAATAGGTTGCAAAGCAAATGTGGAAGAGATTGAACTAGCTGTACATTCTCTCTCATGGCATTCTCAATGAGCCTCGATATGATAGTGAATTTGAATGTCTCATGTATACTAGATCCAAAATGGATCAGATTAGAAGGGGAAAATAGCGAATGTTGCAACTAAAATTTGTGAAATATTTTTATGTGGGAAGAAATAACTGATATTAGTATGTAATATATAGCCAATACATAGAACAATTATACAATATAATAAATATTTTATATGTAGTTATTTGTGATTAAAATACAATTATTCCTTAGTGTATGTAAGTCCAGGCAGTGTCATAATAAAGTTTTGTTGGTTTTCAAAATGTCAGGGTGTCTCTATACCTGTTGTTCACAGGATGGCTCTGACACTGTACGACAGTGAGTGTGAGTTATTTTTCTCTTCTAAATTTGTTTCTTCAGGGGCACCTGGGTGGCTCAGTGGGTTAAAGCCTCTGCCTTCGGTCATGATCTCAGGGTCTTGGGATCGAGCCCCACATCCAGCTCTCTGCTCAGCAGGGAGTCTGCTTCCCTCTCTCTCTCTGCCTGCCTCTCTGCCTACTTGTGATCTCTCTCTCTGTCAAATAAATAAATAAAATCTTAAAAAATAAAAAAATAAATAAATTTGTTTCTTCATTCGCAAAATGGAAATAATCGTAGTTCTTAGCACAGTTTTTATGAAGGGTAGATGAAATTAAATAGATGATTTATATAAATTGGAATAGTTCCTGGCACATAGATGTGCAATAATTGATAGCTATGAATGTTAGTTTTGTATGGTTCTGTGTGCTAGAATATGTTGGATAATCACATAAATAAATTATACTTTAGTAGTGCCGGGGTGGCTCAGTTGTTAAGCATTTGCCTTCAGCTCAGGTCATGGTCCCAGGGTGCTGGGATTGAGCCCCACATCAGGGTCCCTACTTATCAGGAAGCCTGCTTCTCCCTCTCCAATGCCCTCTACTTGTGTTCCTTCTCTTGCTGTGTCTCTGTCTGTCAAGTAGATAAATAAAATCTTTAAATAAAATAAAATTATACTTTAGAAATATCATGTAAAAGTTTTAATTGCTAAGATAGAAAAATAAGGTATAGAAAAAATAAGAAAATGATTAAAAGTAAATCTATGTTTAGTTTTAACCTGTGTTTAGATAATTATAACATATATATATATATATATAAGTAATCTAATCTATGTTTAGATAATTATATAAGTAAATGTAAATATTTTAAGATTTCAAATAAATTCTTTTAAAATTTCAAAACTTAAGTTATATATAACAATAAGATTTTTAGATATCTCTTTATAAGGAATGTTCTTTTAAAAATTTGGGAGGATGTTTTAGACTGTCTTCCTAGAGAGGTTAGCAATAAAATTCTGTTGAAATAACAATGAGGAACTAATTTCTGTTCTTGACATTTAATGTCTGAGTAACAGGAGAGAGCCATTATTGTCTCCTGTGGTTCCTGAATTTTCATCCCAAGACATGTAAAAAATAATTGTCATGTTGATAAATTCATTGTTTGTTATTTCAAAGAAATCATAGAGCGGAGAAACTCTTTTTAAGTCTTTTAGCTGTGAAAAAATGTGTTTTAAATCTAACTCAAAAAATTAGATAACTGAGTGTGTATTGGTGGCTCGGTTGGTTAAACATCTGCTTTTGGCTCAGGTCATGATCCTGAGGCTGGCTTTTGCTCAGAGGGGAGTCTGCTTCTTCCTCCGACCCTTCCCTCCTTTTATGTTATCTTTCATTCGCTGTTTATCAAATAAATAAGTAAAATCTTTAAAAAACAATTAGATAACTGAATGCATCCCTTCCATTGCCATCCACTCATTAGTTGGAACTGAGAACAAACACAAGTTATTAACTATTTAATATTATGAAATATTATGTTTGTACCTTATGCATTTGTGTAAATACTTTGCAATTTTTTAACATTTCTTTTTTTTAAAATTTTATTTATTTATTTTTAGAGAGAATGAGAAAAAGCAATCACGGGGTGTGGGGAGGGACAGAGAGAGAGAGGCGGAGAGAGAATCCCAAGCAGACTCCTCACTGAACATGAAGCCCACCACTCTGAGATCATGACCTGACCTGAAATCAAATCAGATGCTTAACAAACGGCCACCCAAGAGCCCCACAGTTCTTTAGCATTTCTAAAATGGACCTTCCCCTGCAATAATAATAAACAAATAGGATGATGACTTATTTTTTTCCAGCTATTGTTTCATTCTTTGCTGCCTCTTATAGAAATTTTGTCAAAAACTTGGCTATAGGGGCACCTGGGTGCCTCAGTTAGTTAAGCGTCTGCCTTTGGCTCAGATCGTGACCCTGGGGTCCTGGGATCAAGTCCCACGTTGGGCTCCTTGCTCAGCAGGGGCCTGCTTCTCCCTCTGCAGCTCTCCTGCTTGTGCCGTTTCTCTCTCTCTCTCTCAAATAAATAAATAAAATCTTTAAAAAGAAAAATTGGCTATATTCTGTCTCAGTTTTCTCCCCTCCCTCCTTCACTCCCACAGATGTACTTGCATCTGCTCTTGCCAAAGATATCAGTGACCTTATTTTGCAATCCTATGATAATTCTCAGTCTTCAATTTTATTGACATATCAACATCATTTGATTAATACATTTTATTCCTCTGGTTACAAAAATGCCACATGCTCCTGATTTTTTGTTTTTTTCTTCTAGTCTCCTTTTCTGGTTCCTCCTCTTTTTGCCAGCTTCTGATTGTTAGTGCCCAAGACTTTGTTCTTAGAGCTCTCACTCTTACCTGTACTCACTCCCTGGGGGATGAATCCACTCTGCTGGCTTTAAATGCTATCGAGATGACAGAGACTCCAAATATTTATTTTGAGCTCAGATCTTCTCCCACAGTCCCTATTCCTCAGACCTGTGACTTACTTATCAGCTCTGTTATCATCTTATTATCATCATAAACCTACCATTTCTCTACCTTTTCCACTACAATATGAGCTCTGTCATTCTCTCACTTGAACTATGCCATAGCATTTTATCTCTGAGCCTTCACTCTTTTGTCCAATTCATTCTAGTAGTTGAAGTAGTTCTCTAAAATACAAGTTACATCACATCTTTTCTCCACTGAAAACCCTACAATTATTCCTCTTTTCTCACAGAATAAAGCCAAGGTGCTCACAGTGGTCTACAAGGCCTTATAGGATTTGTCCCCTCCTCTCATTCACCTCCTCTTATTCATTCCCTGATGTTTTATAATTCTCCCTACCACTCCTACCTTCTTAGCTTCATTGGCCCTTTCCTGTTCCTTGAACCTCTCAAGTGTATTCTTGATTTGCAAAACTGACTTTTGTCTATCTAGAGTGCTTTTCTCACATGTATCTTTTTTTTTAAAAAAAAGATTTTATTTATTTATTTGACAGAAAGGGACCACAAGTAGGCAGAGAGGCAGGCAGAGAGAGAGGGGGAAGCAGGCTCCCTGCTGAGCAGAGAGCCTGATGCGAGGCTCGATCCCAGGACGCTGAGATCATGACCTGAGCTGAAGGCAGAGGCTTTAACACACTGAGCCACCCAGGTGCCCCTTCTCACATGTATCTTAATAACATAAGTCTACAGGATGCCTGGGTGGCTCAATCAGTTAAGCATCTGCTTTTGGCTCAGGTCATGAACCCATGGTCTTGGGATGGAGTCCCACATTGGGCTCCTTGCTCAACAGGGAGCCTGCTTCTCCATCTGCCTGCCACTACCCTGCTTGTGCTGTCTCTCTCTGTCTCTCTCTCTCTCTGGCATAAAGAGATGCCAAATAAATAAAATCTTAAAAAAAATAATAAATGTCTACACCTCCTCAAAAACCTATCTTAGGGTGCCTGGGTGGCTCAGTTGTTAAGCGCCTGCCTTCAGCTCAGGTCACGATCCCAAGGTCCTGGAATAGAGCCTCTTATCAGGCTCCTTGCTCAGCGGGAAGTCTGCTTCTCCCTCTGCCCGGTGCTCCTCCTGTTTGTGTTCCCTCTCTCACCATCTCTCTGTCAAATAAAGAAATGTCATCTTAAACAAACAAAAACCTATCTTAACCATCTGTTTAAATTTGAATCCTGAAGGACACCATAATCCTCTACTTTTTTTTAGTAGCATTTATTACTGTCTTATATGTCACATATTTACTTGTTCATTGTGCTTTTTCCCCATCTCCTCTCCTAAAATATGAACTCTGTAAGGGTAGGTATCTTACTCTATTTTATTCACACATGTATAGTAAGTGCTTAAAACAGTGCAGGGCTCATAGTAGCCAATCAATCAACATTTGTTAAATTAATAAATTAGGTACAGCAATGGAAGTTGGACTTCAGGCCATTCACTATCTCTTATAATGATAAAAAGGAAAGCAACATAAAATTGAGCAGTGGGAGCAAGTGTCTTTCCGTGACTTTCCATGACTTCTTAGTAAGAGTGAATGCTTTGGATTTCTAATTGCAACACTAATGCTTTACAACTGTTATTCAACTGTTTATTGATTTTGACTTGTACAATTATTTTGAGTATTTCATGTATTATCAGGTTTTCTTTCATAACATCAATTTTTGATAATATAGAATGGGTGCTAGATTTTCATAATTTAATGGTTCTCTGTTTCCTGCATTTCAACTTTTCATTGATATAATATTCTGCAAATAGCTAAATTGTGGTGGATTAATATAGGTAAATTTATTTTTCTCTTAAAACTGTAATCATGGGCACCTGGGTGGCTCCGTTGGTTAAGTGTCTGCCTTTGGCTCAGGTGATGATCCCAGGGTCTTGGGATGGAGTTCAGCATCAGGCTCCCTGATCAGTGGGGAGTCTGCTTCTCCCTCTCCCTTTCCCCCATCCCCTGCTCATGGTCTCTCATTCATGAGTTTTCTCTCTCAAATAAATAAATAAAATCTTAAAAAAAAAAACACAAAAAATCTGTAATCATTAGAGGAAGTCCAGGGGAGCTAACAATTATATCTAATAAGCTCAAATTATAAAAATGACTCATATCATAGGTATTTATTTCTCACATAATAAGACAGTTCTAGATCAGTGGGGTGCAGGATATGGAGGTAGGAGGTTGCTCCATATATGGTCATTCATGGGCAAAGCTGGTGCAGATCTCATATCTTCAGACCTCCACAGTAACCCTGACATCAATATCCAGCTGGAAGAAGAAAAAAAGAGGCCCAAGAAAGCTCCTTACTTATCTCTATATCAGTATCTTGTACAGGGTGGTTTTGTAACTTTATTAGATATATGACAAAGCCTCTCTAAAATATACCTTTTTTAACTATTAAATGAGAGTCATAATACCATAGTTGTTAAAATATCTTATTAAACAATAATGATGAAACAGTAGCTCATAGTAGACTGTGTTAAAATGCTAAAACAGTCAACGCCTGTGTTGTTTGGGCTAAGAATGTTCAACAGTATCGCACCAGGACTAGAATGGCAGCCGCATAGGAAACTGGCTTTCAGCTTGGATCCAGTCTCTAAGTAGTATTGATTGCCAGGAGAAAAACGAATTGAATTCATTAAATTCATTGAATTAAAAAATATCGTCCTTTTATCATGATTTAGAGGGAAAGTAAAACATGAAAATACAAAAGCAGAAAACACAAAGGCACCTGAGCAAGAAAGACACTGAACAAAACTTCAGATCCATGCAAATTTAAAAAAAAAATGAGTTTATTCATGACAAGCTGCCTGCCATTTACAAAGTACAGAAGGAAAGCATAGATTCTTTAACAGCATACTAGGGTAAAATATAACCTTCTATTAAACATTGATCTGATTGCTGAATAAAGACTGAATTTTTTTCTACAAATAATAACAAAGATCCAAATAATGGAAACAATTTTCCAGTGCAACTAGGCAAAAGAGAGAAAAGTGGGGGACATCCAGACCCAGAGGAGAAATAGCAGAACCTAGGGGACAAAGGAAGAGAAAGATTAGACCAGCATAAAAATATTTCTTAACCAGTTTCTAGGTAACAATGACTTGGAATTTTTATATCTAAATATATTACTTCATATTCCATTGGTTAAATAAAGTGTATATCAAAATATTATATTTTCTATATAACCTGTTATATGTAATTATACATAAATTATCTGAATTGTAACTTAGGTATCATTTTCATCCCACAGTTTGAGATAAATCATTTTCAATTAATTTTATTTTGACTTTATAAAATACAAAGTTTTAAAGACAGAGAAAAAGGAAGGAGGGAGCGAGGAAGAAAGAGAAAGAAAAAGAGAAAGGAAAGAAGAAAGGAGGGAGGAAGAGAGATATTTTTGTATCAAACGCCTTGTTGATGGTCAACAATATTAAATAAAATCATGAAATCTAAAACATAATTTATGAAGCTTTCATGTGCTTTATAATGCATAGGGGTTATAAGCCTATTTTATAAAGATTTTCTTTTTTAAGATTTTATTTATTTGACAGAAAGAAACAGTGGGAGAGGGAACACAAGCAGTGGCAGGGGGAGAAGGGGAAGCAGTTTTCCCACTGAACAGGGAGCCTGATGCGGGGCTGGATCCCAGAATCCTGGGACCAACCTGAGCTGAAGGCAGATGCCTAATGACCGAACCTCCCAAGCACCCCTATAAGCCTATTTTAAAAGAGCTATTTGCTTAAGTTAAAGTCCCAGAATGAATTGAAACAGTACACTGTCACATTTATTGTTTAAGCCATATTCAGACTTCTCTGTCTTTCCATTTATACTAAGACATTACTGTTCATTTTACTTGGTATTAACACATCATGTCTGTATTTAAAGGTAAAGAGAAGGATGGCACTTTAACAGATAATTCCCTTGAGAAAAGGAAATATGCCATGGTTATTATGCATGCTTTGTGAGAAAAATATATTTTGCTACCTACCAATAAATCTATGTCCTTTTGAAAAAAGGAAAGTGAATGTTTTCATTAAGAAAGGGAAAAAAAGAAACAACAAATGTTGGTGGGGATGTAGAGAAAAAGGAACCCTCATGCACTGTTGTTGAGAATGGAAATTAGTGCAGCCGCTGTGGCACACAGTATGGAGGTTCCTCAAAAAATGAGGAATAGAACTACCACGTGATCCAGTAATTGCACTACTGGGTATTTACCCAGAGCATATGAAAACACTAATTCAAAAAGATACTTGCACCCTTATGTTTATTGCAGCATTATTTACAATAGCCAAATTATGGAAGCAGCCCATGTGTCCACAGATAGATGAATAGATAAAGAAGAAATGGTATGTGTGTATGTATCCATGTATGTATGTATACAAAAATAATGCAAATGTATATTATGTATATATATAAATATAAATGGTGTGTGTATACACCCATACACACACACAATGGAATATTACTCAGCTATAAAAAAGAATGAAATCTTGCTGTTTGCAACAATGTGGATGAGTCTAGAGATATATTGCTAAGTAAAATGAGTCTATCAGAGAAAAACAAGTGATTTCATTCATATGTAGAATTGAAGAAACAAACAAAAAAATGAACAAGGAAAAAAGGGACAAACAGGAAAATGTCTTAGCTATAGAGAACAAACTGATGGTTACCAGAGGAGAGGTTAATGCGGAGACATATGAAATAGGCGATGGGGACTAAGAGTATACTTATTTTGATGAGCACAGAGTAATATATAGAATTATTGAATCTCTGTATTGTACACCTGAAACTAACATAACACGGTATGTTAACTATACTAGAATTAAAATGTTTTAAAAAGTAATAGGCAGAACCTATTTACTCTGCAATATCTCTTTGTTGCCATAATTTGGTAAAGGCTTAAAGAAGTTGAAAAAGCCCTTTAGACAAATGCTTTTGGTAAATTACTTAAATATACATCACTTATGTTATGTTGATGATTTCAGTTAGCCTAGATTGTTGAAATTTATTAATATAGTTACCCTTTGAAATATCAAAATATAAACTATTTTCTATGTTTTTTTTTTCAGTTTGGTAATAGTAATGTTCCTGAATAGCTTGTAGGTAAATATAAGAATTAAGAAATGTGTATTTTAGGTGGATGGATCTTTTTTTGGTGAAAATCAGTAACTAAGTGATAAAATTAGTGTACATGAATTATATGAAAATACAAAAAGTAAAAAGCATGAGGGGACTGATGACTATTTGTCTAAGTTTTCCTTAAGCTGGGGGAGATTAAAGTAGAAGTCAAATAAAATATAATGGGATTTACTATCATTATTACAGATCCCCTAACAAAATAACATCTGCCCACACATGCACTGCAATCAGTCTGCATGTATGTCCCACCAAAAGGAGGCTAAAAGCAGCCAAATCTCTTAGAGGATTATTTGTTCCATTGATCCTGGAAAATCTATATGTCATTCCATCCTTTTTCAAAATGCATTTGGATCATTTTTACCTCCCTTTATCATAACAACATAATTTCTTATAACACAGGCTCTGCAAAAACTATTCTCATTTCAGTTTGAAAAACTGAGATGGAGATAGAGGGATGGTTGCAAAGAGTCAGAATTCAGTACAATCTGTCCCACCAATGTATATGATCATTAATAAATGAAAACTAAAGTACCTTTGTCAAAGAATCGGTAAAAACAGAACACTGTGTCTCAGATCCAGTGGTTTGACTCTGTGGACATATTCCAGACTTTTATCATGACTGCATGTGGTCTTTATACCAGAATCATTTGAAAAAAATTCCTCTAGTCAGCTATGCTTAACTTCACATTTTATATTGTGACTGATGCTAAGGTGTAGATTTTTACCTTGGCATCATTAAGATGGAGGAAAGGGGAGGGAGAAGGAAGAGTGATAAAGAAGATGAAGAAGGAGAAGGGGGAGACAGAAAAGAAATCCTCTAATAGATCTGTAAAGTTGGAAAATAGTATAATCTACCATACGTTAGGAAAGTTAGGAGCAATATAAAACCTACTTGACCAGAACATCGTATTTTTTAAATGTATGATTAAATAATATTTTGCTCATGAATACTACGAATGAGTTAGATGCAAATTACACATTTGCTTGTCACATAAACCCGTACCATTCACTTCACTGCTTGAAACATTTTTTTTTAAACAAGCAAGGTATTAGTGAAAAAAACTGATAGACATGAAATTTTATTTTATAGATTTTCTAGCCACTTAATACGAATAGTATTTCTTTGAGAAAAAAATGACTTTGCAAAATGAAAGGGAGGAAAAAATATTAAAGGAAGCTGATAATAAGATTATCTTTTTCAGAAGCTAGTCCTTAGAACTTGGCACTGAGAAAGGAATTTGTCTGATGGAATGGAACAACAGAAAACTATTGCAGGTCCTGGAGACAAAGAAGGCAGAGCAGGATAGGGATGCAGGAAGGTGGGGGGTGCAAAGAGGGAGAGATCGGGATTGATGGATTCCTTGACTAAAGTGAAATGACCTGTAGAAACTGACCTAGCCACAAATGGCCTCATGAAGAATCCAAATCCCAAAATCATTATAAAAGTTTCATTTCTAAGTTTCAGGAAAAAAAGAAAATGATGTCAGTTGTAATCTGAATTCCCAAATTGATCAAAAGCCAAAACCCAAGCAAGTAAATTAATCAGCTCACACTTTTTACATGTTACAATATACGAATGTCAGCCTTTACTAGTATCTTTAAGTTGTGGCAATATTGACACTAGTAGCTTTAAGAAATTAGAATTATTTTTGTGAAATGAAACAGGGAAGAGTGTTAAAACCAGAGCTGTGTTATTAAAATTCACCTCATTAATGTTAAACTACTTTAATACAATCTTTTTTTTTTTTAAAGATTTTATTTATTTATTTAACAGAGAGAGAACACAAGCAGGCAGAGAGGCAGGCAGAGGCAGAGAGAGGAGCAGGCTCCCTGAGGAGCAAGGAGCCCGATGTGGGACTCGATCCCAAGACCCTGGGATCATGACCTGAGCCAAAGGCAGCTGCTTAACCAACTGAGCCACCCAGGCGTCCCTACTTTAATACAATCTTAGGCTCCTACCACAACACAGATTTAATTAAATAGCTTTACAAAGAAGCATGCAGAGCCATTTTGGTACCATGAGAAACAAATATGTATGTATATACACATATATATGCACACATATATATACACACACACACATGTATGAAGCTACTTACAACAGATATTATTGCATTTATCTTTTTTGCTTATGATCTGAAATTTAGATTGCAAAATTAGTAAAGTAAGATTAAGTCCTGCCATTAAATCAGTAGGAGTGCCTTTTAATCACACTCTACATGTTCCTATATTCCCCACATGCTGCTAGATTCACTTTGAATAGAGTTATATAGTTAAGTTGTAACAACGATGAGTTGGGCCATTATTTATTTATTATGCATTCCAATCAGAAATTTCACTAATATTGACTATAAGGTAATGAAGGGTTTTCGAGAATTTTGAATTGAAGATGCTGACCACTTAATCAAATTACTTATTTATCCAATTATTTTCTGCTATTAATCACATGGTATCCAATAATTATCTTTATTATATCTTTATTATATCACAAATGGCTACTTAAATCTCCTAATTAGGAAGATTTTATCAGCATTTACATATAAATGTAAATATTATTTCTATATTAATATAAATATATGTATAAATATAGGGGTACCTGGGTGGCTCAGTTGGTTAAGTGTCTGCCTCCTGCTCAGGTCATGATCTCAGAGTCCTGGGAGGATAGAGCTGCATGTGTGTCTCCCTGCTCAGCAGGGCGTCTGCTTCTCCTTCCCCTTTTGCCCCACCCCATCCTTCGTGCTCTTTCTCTCTCTGTCTCAAATAAATAAATAAAAATATTTAAAAAGTATATATGTGTGTGTGTGTGTGTGTGTGTGTGTGTGTGTGTGTGTATAGTCATATATGTATACGTGACTAAATGATAGATGCAAGAAATCTAGGGATTTCCTGAACATAGAGATATCCTTTTAATGGGCAATAAACGTCATTCTTTCTCTTCTCCTGCCTAGTTCAATAACATGGAGAAAAGTTTGCCTTTTTGTTTCAGCAAATACCTAAAGTAACACAAAGAAAAGAAAAAATTCTTAATATCACGTGATGATAGTTGCAATCACAAAGAAAAAAAAATAGGTTGTTGGTAACATGATCTTTCTGAAATAACTGAGCCAAGCACACAGTAAGAAAAAAGTTGAACAAGTGGTTTAATGTTGAACTCACTATTCTCAGTATAATTTCCGATCTCATTTCTGTGTCATCAAATCCCCTGATTTTTATTTTTGACTTTTATACTTTGTCTTCCAAATTATCTGTTGTTTTGCTCACCTTTTCAGCATTAAGTGTTTGTTACAACACAACTATATGCAAGGTACATCTTTAGAAGTATCCTTTATAAATGTAGTAAATACTTTATATATTCGTTCCTTTGTAAAAAAAAAATAACAATTAATTCATGAGTCCTTGAATTAGGTAACTCCTCTTGTTCCCTGACATTTGCTAAAATTGTGTCAATTATTGTAATAGATTGCTGATTGATCTCATCCTCTTCTATATCTCTAGCTTATAAACTCTTGGATTCCTCTGTTAGATTTTTGCGCAAATTTCAAATTCATTTTCTGCTCAAAACTCTGGTGGTTCTCTGTTGTCTACAGAGTACCTAGATGACTGGCTTGGATATTTGCATGTATGATTCATCAATTAAGAAATAAGCAACAGATAAACAGATTCCCTAAAGAGCAGATGGGAAAGAAAGAGCATGAGCTTAATTAAGATTTGCTGTCTTAAAGATGCTGTCAAAAATCCAGATAGATTTTTCTGGCACTTGCAGTTCTGGAGTTAGGATCTGTGAGGCTTTCAAGATTGAGAATTACAATAGGAAATTGGGACCATCTACAAGTAAAGGGTAATTAAAGCTATGGGACTGAATGAGATCATTATGGCTCTATCCCATTCTATCATAATGCTAATGAATCTGTTCACTAATAGCACATAATCTCTTTGAGGGAAGTATTTTTCCAAGAAGCTAGCATAGACTTCCAAGACTAGCATAGATACAAAACATGTATCATTCATAATTAGTATTTTTGGGTAATATATTCATTATTTTATACATCCTATAAATAGTGGCTTTATTTTAACTTAGAAAAGCATCTAAAGATACAGTTAGCCAACGAATATCCTTTTTCATTCTTCTTTAATAGAAACTAGAAATGAGAGCAGTGTGAGCTTTTGGAAGAAGTGTCTGTAAAAGTGAATTATAGTTGCACCAAAGCTTTCATCCAAACTTGAGGATTACCCTTCCATCCTTTCACATGTGAAATGAGAGGTCTCCTTTTGGTTTGTGTGAGAAAGCCTTGAGTTCACACCTTCACACTAGACTGTTTATCTAGGGCAATCGGGCTGTGATCCTGCCAATCTTTCTCCATATCTACATTCTCCTAATTTGCCATTATTTGGTTATTCAGGGAAGTGATAATCTCTTTCTGTTACTCTTGGGTCTTTAATCATATGCATAATTTTAATTTGCCCATTCTCTTCAAGGTGAACATTATGAATTAGAAGGCTATAGCATCTTTTAATACTGTATACATATATAAAGAAAGAATATTGTAATCACTAGATGCTTTTACATAAGTAGCCAAAGTCAAATAAATATGGGATAAAATAAATATTAAGAACCATCTAGTTTAGGGGCACCTGGGTGGCTCAGTGAGTTAAAGCCTCTGCTTTCAGCTCAGGTCATGATCTCAGGGTCCTGGAATCGAGTCCCGCATGGGGCTCTCTGCTCAGCAGGGAGCCTACTTCCCCCTCTCTCTCTGCCTGTCTCTCTGCCTACTTGTGATCTCTCTCTCTGTCAAATAAATAAATAAAATCTTTAAAAAAAATCACTATCTCATTTAAGCCCAAATCAAATACTTGAATTCCTCCTGTAACATTATAGTAAATAGTTGTACATCTTGGCTCTTTGATGTCCCTCAAGGAGTCATTTGGAGGTGGGAAAGCAGACAAATGTCTAGACCCCAACTCGGCTACTGCAACTTTCATTTTTCAAAAGTTGTCTTCCTATGTTAGTTTTCACAAAACAAATTATTCTGAAAATTAATTTTCTGGAGAAAATAGTTGAAAATCAATGCTCATATGTAAAACTACCTTATCCATGGACAGTTAATTTTTTTTTGGATATTCTTCCTTATAATGAAGTGGAATCTTTTTCTTCTGGCTGTTACCCACAGAGTTTACTTATACTCTAAAGGCTGTAAGGAACAATAGGTTTATTCTCTCCTCCTCATGACAGGTTTGTTGTTATTGTTGTTGTTGCTATTGTTTAAGTACTTGAAGAGTTGTTATATTCACCCTGATAATCAGCTTTCAGCTTATTTCCCCCAGGTTCCTCCTTTTTTCTTTGTATTTACTTGTCTTATGTGTGAGTGCTGGGAAGAGGGTGCATTTTACTTGCATTTTACTTTTATTTACAATCTAGTTGTCCTACTGTGCTGTTTCACAGTTTTTATATGAATTTTTTTCAGTACTTTATATATAATAAACTATACCAATCTTATTTGCATAGCCTTGTGACATTTTATATATATATAAAATGTCATATATATATTTATATACATATAAAATATATATATGTACATGCATGGGACCACCACCCAAATCTATATATAGAGCAATTCCATCAACCCAGATATTTTGTTTGTGACTTTCCAGTCAATATACACCATCTTCCCCATGAATAACCATTATTATGACTTCTATCACCTATGCTGACATTTCATAACAATGACATCACACAGTTTGTCTTCATTTGCCTCTGGTCAATTCAGCTGAACATGTTTTTTAAGTTTGCTTGAGGTCATTAAAGCATAGTGCTTACAACTGAACAGAATTGAAAGGTAAGGGGCACGTGGGTGGCTCAGTCGGTTAAGTGTCTGCTTTCAGCTCAAGTCATGACCCCAGGGTCCTGGGATCAAGCCCCACATAGAGCCTCTCATCAGGCTCCCTGCTACGTGGAGACCTGCTCTTACTCTCCCTCTGCATGCCCTGCCCCCTGCTTGTGACCTCTCTCTCCCTCTTCTCTCTTTCTCTCTCTCAAAAAAAAAAAAAAAATGAATTGCAAGGTAAGTTCTGAACCATGCACACAGTAGATTAGTACTTCCTTTCATTGGGCAGGAATCATCATTCAAATCTTTGTAGTCATGTACCTTGTTAAGTCTTATATGGATCAGATCTCTTGAGAGTATGTAATAATCATACTAAATCACACAGACTCTCACCCTCATCTGAGTTAATCCAGGATTTTTCATTTCCAAGTTTTAGGATTCTGTGTCATCTTATAGTACCTCCTTCTTCTACTGCCTGTTGACCTTGGTCTAAATCCCAGGAGTCTTATTAAATGCCATGGTTTGTTTTCCATCTGATAGACTCAAGAGCCGTTAATTATGACAGGTATGCAATGACAGAAAGGATGGTATTGCATATCTTGCTTTTCTCCTCACTTCTTCCCACCAATCTGGTTTTTTTTTTTTTTTTTAAGATTTTATTTATTTATTTGACAGAGAGAGAGATCACAAGTAGGCAGAGAGGCAGGCAGAGAGTGAGTAGGAAGCTGGCTCCCTGCCAAGCAGAAAGCCTGATGCAGAGTCAATCCCAGGACCCTGAGATCATGACCTGAGCTGAAGGCAGAGGCTTTAACCCGCTGAGCCATCCAGGGACCCCACCACCAATCTTCTTTTAATGTCTTGGTTTCTGTCTTCAGTTCCCTAACATTTGTCCTCCAAGTGACCATGACTTCTACTGTCCCTGAATTACTTATTCTTATGACCATACTGTTATTATAGACCATGTCATTATCCTCAACTGCAAACCTTTTATAACCTCGATTTCAATTATTTAACTCCTACTTCCAGCTCACTGCCTGTTGTCTTCGGCTTCCAGGGGACTTGGGCCCCACTAAAACCTAAAATTCATTGATCCTAGCACTTTTTCATAAACCCTAACCTCAATCATGTTCCCATTCCCATATTTCCCTGTGTAACTTCTTTGGACCATCATTATATGTTTGTGTTTTTCATATACTCTCAACCACTATATCCTTCCCTAAATTAATAATATATTCACTTGACAAAAGCCCAATACTTGTTAAATCTAGCTTTTGCTTACTCTGCACCTCTGTCAGTACAGCTAGAGTGGCTAAAGAAAAAATCACAACATGTTGACAGGTCCTATTTTAAATTCATGATCACTAACCTCAAATGGAACATTAGAGTTGCCTAGCATTAGGTAATCATTCTGTCATTTTCTTTTACCACTACTTTATACCATTTCTTCTCTTTTCATATTATTTCACTTCCTCTATATTAATCTCAGGTTATAGCCATGCTTATTACTTTACTGAGAAAATTAAAAGAATCAGAAAAAAATTTGCATGCTCTCACATCTACCTGTCTACCTACATCTGTGCCCAAAACTTTACCTTCTCTGCTATGACTATGAATAAATATGCATGCTCCAAACTGAAGTTAATCCCTTCTCTTCTGTAAATCTGTCCTTATTATTTCCCTTCCTATTATATTGCCCATTAATATGGTAACATACTTTTATAATTTCCTTTAAAATTTTCCTTTAAAAACCTTTTCTTGATCATACTTCATCCTTCAGTTTCCATTGATTTTTTTGTCTTCTTCAAAGTAAAATTTTTCAAGTCTTCTTTTTTCACTTTTTCTGAACCCACTCCAATTAAACTTTTGTTGCAGTAGTACACAGAGACTATTCTTAGCGAAGTCAACAATGACCTCCACATTATTAAATTTAGTAGCCAATTCTCATCCTTGTCTTATTTAACCCATCAGCAGTATTTGGCACAAATAAGCCGATCATCCTGGGAATACATATTTCAATTGACTTCAAACAAACTTACTGTATTTGTTTTCCTGGCAACTCACTGGTTGTTTACTTCTCACTCTCCTTTGTTTGTTTTTTCTCTTCTCCCTGACCTTTTACTATCAGTATTCTCCAAGACTTGGTCATCGATTGTCTTCCATTTTTATTGATACTACTCTCTTGTTAATCACATCCAGCTCATGTCTTCAAATACTATGCATACTCAATGATAAAAGTTTTTTATATTCAACCCTGAACACTCTCTTTGACTTCAGAACTCTATTTCCAAATGCCTACATCTCTATTTGGATTTCTGATATTCATTTCCAATTTAATATATCCAATCCCAGAATCCTGTTTTCCTTTTACCAAACCAAACCAAACCAATCCAAATAAAACAAGCATAAATCAGGAAATAAAAACTTCTACAGACTTAGCTCAGTAAATCAACTCCATGTGCCCAATGTTTAAATGCTGAGCTAAAAAAAATTTTTTTAAAAAAAAGGTCTATCTAGTTTATTTTTTTAAGCTTTTATTTATTTATTTGACAGAGAGAAAGAGATTACAAGTAGGTAGAGTGGCAGACAGAGAGAGAGGGGGAGAAGCAGGCTCCCTGCTGAGCAGAGAGCCTGACTTGGGGCTCAATCCCAGGACCCTGAGATCAGGACCCAAGCCAAAGGCAGAGGCTTAATCCACTGAGCCACCCTGGGGCCCCAAGAGCTAAAAAAAATTTAATTTCATGGGTAACATTTCCATTTTTTAATAGGTTTTATTTTTTCAGTGCAGTTTTAAGATCACACAAAAATTGAGAAAAAGGTGCTGAGAATTTCCATAATATCCCTTGCCCCTACACTCCCATAGTTTCTCCCCACCATCAAATCCTGAGTGGTATATTTGTTACAACTGATAACCTACGTTAGTACATCATTATCACCCAGAGTCCATAGTTTACATTATGGTTCACTCTTGGTGTTTTACATTGTATGGGTTTTGTAAATGTACAATGACATGTATCTGTCATTACAATATCATACAGAATTGTTTCACAACCCTAAAAATCCTCTGTACTCTCATTACTCATCCCTTCCTCCTTCCTAACACCTAGCAATCACTAATTATGTTATTGTCTCCATAGTTTCACTTTTCCGGAACTTCTGTGTTATAGAGTTGGAAAATACAATATGTAGTGTTTTCAAATTGGCTTCTTTCCTTAAGTGTATGCATTTAAGTTATTTCTAGTGATATTCATTCCATGTACTTTTGTATCATGATAGCTCATTTCATTTTAGTGTGGAGACTAGTCCATAGTCTAGGTGTACCATGGCTTATCCATTCACCTACCATAGGGTATTTCAGTTATTTCGAAGTTTTGGCAATTGTGAATAAAGTTGGTATAAATATACATGTGCAAATTTTTGTGTATACATATTTTTAACTCCTTTGAGTAAATACCAAGGAGCACAATTACTGGTATCATAGGGTAAAGCCATGTTTAGTTTCATAAAAAACTAAATGGCAAGTGGCTTTGCCATTTGCTTCTCCACCATAATAAGTGCAAGTTATTGTCACTCCACATTCTTGTCAGCATTTGGTATTGTCAGTGTTTTGGATTTTAGCTATTCTAATAATTGGTGTATAATTGTACCTCGTGATTTTAATTTGTAATTCTTCACTGACAAAATGGTGAGCATCTTTTCATATATTTATTTGACATCTACATAGCTTTAGTGAGGTGTCTTTCTTACTTTTAAGTCCATCTTTGATTTTTCAGGAATTCTGTCAGCTTCGCTTTCAAAATACATCTGATGTTGGACCACTACTCTCCACATTCACCACAATCCACCTGGACTAAGTCATGGTTCTCTTTCATGTGGATTATCATTATAATAGTTTATTAACTGATTTGACTATCTATGGCCAAAGTGATCATTTTTTTAAAGATTTTATTTACTTATTTGAGAGAGAGAGCTCAAAAGGGAAGAGAGAGAGAAGCAGATTCTTTTCTGAATGGGGAGCCCAATGTGGGGCTCAATCCCAGGACCCTAAGATCATAATCTGAGCTGAAGACAGATGTTTAACCAACTATAAAACCCAGGTTTCCCGAAACTGATCATTTTTACATAAAAGAGTAAGCCATTTTTATATTTCATTTTTCATATAAGGATATCCTTATATGTTTTCTCATCTTCACAAAGTCATTAAAATTATTTAGAACATTATGTTATTTATATCTCTCTGACCGTATCTCCTAATAACCATCCCTGTGTTCACTCAACACTGGCTACACCAGCTTCCTTGATGTTTCCTTAAAATGCCAAATAAAATTCTCAGGGCATTTACATTTACTGCATCTTCTCCCTTGAACTGTCTTCTGTTATACATATGGCTTTCTGCCTCATCTATTTCAGGAATTTCACTAAATGTTACCATCTCAGTAACGCTTCTCTTTTCACTTATTTAAAAATGTAACACTCCCATGGTGCCTGGGTAGCTCATTGAATTGGAGCCTCTGCCTGGGCTCAGGTCGTGGTCTCGGGGTCCTGGGATCCAGCTCCCTCGGCAGGGAGCCTGCCTGCTTCTGCCTCTGCCTGCCACTCTGTCTGCTTGTGCTCTCTCTCTTTCTCTCTGACAAATGAATAAATAAAATCTTAAAAAAATAAAATAAAATAAAATAAAATAAAATAAAATAAAATAAAATAAAATAAAATAAAATAAAAATGTAACACTCCCTTGGGACACCTGGATGGCTCAGATGGTTAAGCATCTGCCTTCGGCTCAGGTCATGATTCCAAGGTCCTGGGATCAAGTCTTGCTTGCAGGTTCTCTGCTTCTCCCTCTGCCTGCTGCTCCCCCTGCTTTTGTGTGCTCTTTCTGACAAATAAATAAATAAAATCTTTATAAAAAAAAAGAAGTAACACTCCCCTCTTAGTATTCAATATCTCGTTTCCTAACTTTGTTTTTCTCCATTTTACCTCTACGAAATATATAGTATATAAGGCATACTATCTTCTCTGTTTTCTGTCAAATACTTTAGGCTCAAGAAGATATGGATTTTGGAGATTTGTTTTATATACTATATCTTTAGCACCTAGAAAAATCACATTTAGACCCACCAACAATACTAGAGGTAGCCCTGCTTCCTATGAGCTCTTCAGTTAGCACGTTATCAAAATCAGATCGTTACCAAAACTGATTTTTAAAAGTACTAAATTGTTTAAGTTTACATTTCCTTTCATGTGAGTCTTGAGCATAATTTTGTTAGAAGTCAGTTTATTTACTCTATATGAATGGTTAGGTAGCCATATATATATATATATATATATATATATATATATATATATATATATATTTAGGTAGCCATATTTTTTAATAAAATAAAATTTAAAAAAATGGAAAACAAGGGGCGCCTGGGTGGCTCAGTGGATTAAAGCCTCTGCCTTCGACTCAGGTCATGATCTCAGAGTCCGGGGATTGAGCCACGCATGGGGCTCTCTGTTCAGCAGGGAGCCTGCTTCCCCCTCTCTCTCTGCCTGCCTCTCTGCCTACTTGTGATCTCTCTCTGTCAAATAAATAAATAAAATCTTAAAAAAATAGAAAACAAAACAAAATATATGGGCTTTGATCACTTTCTTACTGATTTTTTTTATTTTTAAAGATTTTATTTATTTAAGAGAGAATGTGTAGGGGTGGGTGGTAAAGGGAAAGAGAGAAGCAAACTCCCAACTGAGCAGGGAGGCAAACATGAGGCTTAGTCCCAGGACCCTGAGAACATGACCTGAGCCAAAAGCAGGTGCTTAACCAACTGAGCCACCGAGGCACCCCTCTTACTGATTTATGTGGAGTTTTGTATAAAAATATTTTTATTAGTTTCTCATTTGAATTATATTAATATGTGAATTTTTATCTTTTTAGTTGAATTTGTCAATATATTTCATAGTTTTGGGGTTTCGAATCATATTTAGAGATGATGTCCCATTCTAAGATCTAAACATCTTTCCAAATTTTCTTCCCATATTTCATGATTTATGTATTGATAATTAAATATATGTTCCATCCTAATTTGTTTTTATATAGTGTGTTATTTTGGGATTCAAATTTATTTTTACATCAGATGGCCACCCACTTAGATCAAATTCATTTATTCATTTTTTCCTCCACTTATTGGAAATACTACCTTTATAATAATCCCCATGTACACTGGTTAATTCCCAAACTGCAATAACATCTGTGAATCAATTACACATTATTTTAATTAATACAGCTTTAAGCTATATTGTAACATCCTGGACAGCTAGAGCCCACTCATCATTTGTGTCCAAAATTGTCAGGGGGTATTTTAGCTAGTACATTTTTTTCTGAATAAGTTTAGGATCATCTTTTCATACTTTAACAACCCAAAAGTAAAAAGAATTAATGTTATTTCAGTTAAAGCAGTAGATAAGGAATTGCTTGCTTTTCTTTCCTTATGGATAATTTTCTTCATATCCAATATTCAAAATAGAACCTCCTAAAATGTGAAAGTATAGAAAGTGCTGATTCTGAGTCACGTGACCTGTTTTTTAATGCAGATCAACCATTTCCACACTGTGCAGTCTTGAGTAATGTCCTTAACCTCTTTGAATCTTTTTTATCACTTCTGACATAAGACTAAAATTTTAATAATCTCATAACAGTTGCTGTGAGGAGTAAATTAGATGATGAATCTCAGTAATTTACCATAATGGCATATAATAACCATCAGCTACCATTATTAGTAATACTGTGCACTTTCATTTTCACAGATCAGAAATTAGAACGAGGGCACAATAGGAAAATACTACAAGTCATCTATTTTGGTGTTCTATAAATCAAGGTAGTATTATACATTGATCATTATTTATGAATTCCATATTTGCAAATCATCTACTCACTAAAATTTATTTGCCATCCCCAAATTAATACTCACTGTGGTTTCACATCCCATGTCATATGAATATGCACAGGTAGAGAGCTGTAAAATGTTTGAGTCACTCTACTCCTTCCTCACGTCCAACAAGGTGCCATTCTGCCTTCAGCTCTCATACTGTAAGCAAGTGTCTTTCCGGGGTCTATCTAGCGCCACTTGATTTTGCATTTTTGGGCTTTTGGATGGTGATTTCACTGTTTACAGTGGTCCCCCCATCCATGGTGATGAAATGCTAGCTAGTGTTTCTAAGTGTAAAAAGATGGCACTGTGCCTTACAGAGAAAACATGCATGTTAGAATTGCTTCTTTCAGTCAGGTGTTATGGTGCCATGAGCTCAATGTTAATAAATCAACAATGAATACATCCAGAAAAAGGAAAAGGAAAATTATTGAACACTGTGAGGCTAGCTCAGGAAGTGCTAAATAAGCATCTCTACTGCAAGAAACACCTATGGAAAAGTGGAAAAGGAAAGAAAAGTAGCTAACTTTGTACGTTAATGAGATGACAATAGTAAAAAAAAAAACAATTGTAATGGACAGAACTGTGAAGTTGAAAGTCCGGATTAGAAAAATGGTAAGCCCTTTTCACCAAGTGTTTATTATAAAGAAATACTACATATAATAAATTATTTGTAAGAAGTATATATTAAAAATATTGGATGTCTTTAAGTGGAAACACACATAAAACAAAGTTGTGTATTGGTCAGTTGATAAAAATGTTGTAAAAGAAGAAAAAAGAAAAAAAATGTTGTGACCAGAGATTCGCAGGAACATTGTATTTCCCCTGGGAGCAAGGGTTCAATATTGGCTAACTCAGTGTTCAGAGTAAATTTATAAAACACAACCAACATGAATAACCAGAATTATCCAGAGCTAAAATTTATAAACAATTCCTAATAAGTATTTAGATCATTCAAAAGATTCCTTACTCTATGAGACATGTAGTAATTCAGAATAAAAATTGAAAATACTCCATCTAACTATTTTATATCATATAGTAGTCATGTCACACCTTAGTAGATACCTCACTCACCTGTGATAGAAACCATAGCCAGAAAATCAGTCCAGCCGTTTAGTCTAGATATATTTCAAGACTTCTCTATAAGTTAAGCAGTATGCTGGGTACTTGGGACACAAGTATCAATAGGGTGTGGTTTCTGCCATTAATAACCAGCAAAATTGTTATTTCAACTAAGGGCAGAAAATTTCAAAGGAGCTTACCTATTTTTAATGAAAGAAAAAACCAACAACATAAAGCAAATACAGAGGCTGTCACAAAGAAGTCTTATTAACTATTGTTTCCTAATGTTGCACAACTGAGAACATTTGTTTTTTAACCATAGGAAGGGCTAACTAAAGGGAGCCTGGGTGGCTCACGTGGTTAACCATCTTCCTTCGGCTCAGGTCATGATCCCAGGGTCCTGGGATCAAGCTCCATGTCAGGCTCCCTGCTCAGTGAGTTCTGCTTCTCCCTCTGCTTATCCATCCCCCTGCTCATGCTCTCTCTCTCTTTCTCTGTTTCTATCTCTCGCTCTCTCTCTCTCAAATAAATAAATAAAATCTTAAAAAAAAAAAGGACCAACTTCTGTTTGAGATTGTCTTTATCCATTGCTGACTTCAAATTTCTGACTTATTTTACTTTTAAAAAATAATATATACTAATCTTTTTTTTCTGATTGTAAAGTAGTGTAATGTTCAAAGAAAATTTTGGACATTGTGAAATATGAAAAGGGAAAAATCACCAGTAATGACTCACATATATTAATAAATTCATATTTATTAAGTGATACCATGCAGTGTTTGTCTTTTCCATCTGATTTATTTCACTTAGCATAATGCTTTCAAGATCTAAGATCCATCCGTGTTATTGCAAATGGAAATGGATTTCCTACTTTCTCATGGCTGAATAGTATTCCTACCTATCTATTTATTTCTATCATCTATGTCTCACATCTTCTTTATTCATGTATCCATTAATGGACACTTAGTTTGTTTCCATATCTTGGCTATTTTGAATAACACTATAATGATCATGGGAGTGCTGATATGTCTTTGAAATCCTGTTTTCATTTCTTTGGGATATATACTCAGAAGTAGGATTGTTAAATCATATGGTAGTTCTATTCTTAAATTTTTGATGAAAGTCCATACTGTTTTCTTGTTTTAAGGTATTATTTATTTATTTGACAGAGAGAGACAGAGAGCACAAGCAGGGGGAGAAGCAGGCAGAGGGAGAGGGAGAAGCAGGCTTCCCACTGAGCAAGAAGCCTGACTTGGGACTCAATTCCAGGACATTGGGATCATGAACTGAGCCAAAGGCAGAAGCTTAACTGACTGAGCCACCCAGGAATCCCCATACTGTTTTCTACAATGGCTGAGCCAACTTATTCCCACTAACGGTGCATGAGGGTTCCCTTTTTCTCGACATCCTCATCAACACTTGCTATTTCTTGTCTTTTTGATGATAGCGATTCTACTAGATATGAGGAGATATCCCATTGTCGTTTAGATTTGTATTTCCCTAATGATTAGTGATGTTGATCACCTTTTCATGTATATCTTGGGTATTTGTATGTCTTCTTTGGAAAAATGTTGATTTAATTCCTCTGCCCATATTTTTAACATATATGTTGGATATTAATCCCTTACCAAATATTTGATTCATAAATATTTTCTCCCATTCCTTATGCTGCCTTTTCATTCTGTTGACGGTTTCCTTTGCTGTGCAGATTTTCTATTTCGGTAAAGCCTCAGTTGCTTATTTTTGTTCTTGCTGCCTTTGCTTCTGGTGTCAAATCCAAAACAATCATTGCCAAGACCTCCATTGTCAAGGAGCTTACCTTGTATGTTTTCTTCCTAAGTGTTTACGGTTTTATGTCTTAAATTTAAGTCTCTAGTCAATTTTGAGTAAATAGATCACTTTGGCAGATATGTGAAAAACAGATTTTAGAGAGACAAAACCAGTGAAAAGATGAGGTTGGGTCAAGAAACAGTAAGAGACAATCACTGAATTAAGATGTAGTAGTAAAGATGATAAGGAAGAGAGAGATGTGAGAACTATTTCATATAAATTAAAGTCTTTAAGTCCAACACACTCTGAGTGCTGGGATGTAATTTGTGAAATTCTAGATTGATTGGTTAGGTTTATGACTTCTCAGCTCAAACCATCTTTTATTCCTTAAGTGATCTAACAGTCTACATTCACTGAGAATACAAGCTGAAGAAAACACCATTTGTTAGCCCAAATGTTGACACCAGTCTAAAAAGTACTCTATTTATTGTGCTACTTCACAATTCCCCTGTTTCCAACTTTGTTGCTACCAATAATTATCTAAGGTAAGACCCATGCCTGTGGCCCTGACACACTGTCTGGAAACTTGAAGAAGTGCAAATGACTTTTTGTAAATTGGTTGTTTTGTTGCTGGAAAGTCTGTTTTGAAGCTGAGAAATCTATTTTACAGCATGCGGTTTGCAACTTTGCAAACCGCATGCTGTAAAATATAGATATATTTATGTCTTAGGCCTTGCTATTTCTGGAAAGACTGAGAACAACACCTATGGTTGTAATATTCTTTGAAAATTTGCTATGCCAGGGTATGAGTTGTATGTGCTAGAAGACAGACCGTTATACAAAAATCCTGCTGGATAGGTATAGGAAAGAAAATACTAATATAATAAGATATTCCATATAGTTTTTCAACTAGCTATAGAAACTAGGCAGGAAAAACAATTCACAATCCTCCTTAATCCAGTCACATCAGCATATCCAATCTTTAATAGCCTCCACATTCTTAAAATCTGAATATATTTATTAGGAGAGTCTTCAAACAAACAAACAAAATGAGGTAAGAGCATCAATAATCTGAATCCCCAACCTTCATCCTCAGTTCCAAGTCAGGATACACTTGGATGTCCTAGAGTCTGACCTCAGATAGATAGGTTGAGACCGAGCCATGGCTGTAACCCTGCCATCAGGTTACTAAGTTAGAGAGAAGCCAACAAGTTGATGCAGACATAAAACATCACCCAAATAAGCAAGACACAAACCAAAGAAGCCCCAGCCTGTAACCAGGGCACAATTCCATTATAGAGATTTTTGTCCCTCTTAAGATACTAGAAGTCAGAATCCCCTTGTTCATTGGTTCCTCCCTACTGAATTAGTAAGATCCACAGAGAGAGCTCATTTTAATTGGTTCATTTATGCCTAAGGCTACCCATTAAAAGGAAGCTTCGATGTCTAGATAGTTTAAATGATTTATCTTACGTAGCGACTTTAAGTTTAGCAATTATAGAATTTAAAAGGGAAAAACTGCAGATGAGAACAAAATTTTATCATGTCATTTACTCAAAATAGACCATTCTAAACTTAAATATATTCAACCATCTCATATTTCACACTTGCCAGAGGTAAGTAATACATGCTTTTAAAAAAGCCTTTACAGGGGCTCCTTGGTGGCTCAGTGGGTTAAAGCCTCTGCCTTCGGCTCAGGTCATGATCTCAGGGTTCTGGGATCAAGCCCCACATTGGGCTCTCTGCCCACTGGGGAGCCTGCTTCCCCCGTCTCTCTACCTGCCTCTCTGCCTACTTGCTATCTCTCTCTCAAATAAATAAATAAAATCTTTAAAAAAGCCTTTACAGACACACACAGAGAGACACAGGCACACACACGTGTGTGTGTGTGCACACAGGCACACACTTATTAAAATAAGCCATCTTGAAGGAAGAAAGATTAATTGAATAGATAAAACTAAAAAACTGACTTGATTTATTCTTCTATGGACCTGTCTATCTGGAAATATTGCCTTATGAAATAAGTACCTTTTCTTTCTTAAAACACTTGATGGTTGAGAAAATTCTTTAGCTATGCCTGCTCTCTTTCTCTCCACCTTTGTAAAATGATGTTTGCTAATAGCTAAATATATCCTAGCTGTTTGTTCTTTCCTTGGTGAATTGTAAATTTTTTGAAAGCATGGGTATATTTTCTTTCTTCTTCCTTTGTTATACATAGAGAAGATGGTACTTTTTTTTGCTAAATATAAAAACGTATATTAGGAAAAGAGATAAAGAAGGCTAAATGCATGCCTACTATTGTTATTTTAATGTGTTCATTAAATCAGCAAAAGCTTATTGAATGCTTGCCATGTGTCAGGTGAACTCGACTTTGGGATATAAAACGGAATGAGACAATATCTCTATCCTCAAGTTCAATGAAGAAGACATTAAGTAAGTCAGAATTGTAATACAGTATGAGTCAACCCATTGTAATAAAAAAACAAAACCGCAGGAGTAATAATACACTAAAAATTAGAATTTTTATGTACCAGGAATTTGTCCATACTTGTGTGCGTTTAGCATACATATTGTCATTTTTTCTAAGACTATCCCTAAGAAGTAGGCATTAGCCTCTTAATTTTGTACAAAGTTACTAAGCACATGAGGCACCACGTCAAAGGTCGCAGTTTTAAGGTATCGGAGTGAGGATTTGTGTCTAGATCTGTCTGTCTCCAAAACCAAGGCCCTAATAGCCACTTAAGTTTCTTCTGAACAACCTAAAAATATACTTTTAGAATGCTCCTGGAAGTCTGAGAAGGGACTTTTTTTTTTTAAGATTTTATTTATTTGACAGAGAGATCACAAGTAGGCAGAGAGGCAGGGAGAGAGAGAGGGGGAAGCAGGCTCCCTGCTGAGCAGAGAGCCCGATGTGGGGCTCGATCCCAGGACCGATCCCAGGACCCTGAGATCATGACCAAGGCCAGAGGCAGAGGCTTTAACCCACTGAGCCACCCAGGTGCCCCCAAGAAGGGACATTTTTAAACTGACTGGAAAGTCAGGAAATGTATTCTATAGGAGGGGATCTGAACTGATCCTTGGACTCATAGGAGGTAGTTAAATCAAATTGCCACTGCGGGATTATACTACAGGCAGATTTTGTAGCATATGTACAAGCTTGGTCATGAGAGCTCGTGCCAAATTTTGAGAAAACACCAGCAGTTGTTCTGATTTAAACGAAGACTTTATATGGCAGAGTGGCTGCTGGGATATGAAGCTAGAAGTGGAGGAATGGACTTTGTGGCCCTAAGTTTATCATGAAAACTAGGGAGCTTCATTGTACAAAAATAGGGAAGATGTAAGGCCATGCCTTGTTCACAATGCAGGACAGCAATTCTCCTGATTCTCCTCTGTGCTCTGAGAAAAGTATAACCACCAAACCTGGGGAGAAACCTTTTCTCTTTTCCAGGGGACTTACTGCTTTGAAACTGTGGACGGTAATGATTTCTATAATTGGCTCCTGGATGATTCATATCTTTAGTCCACCTGCTATTATATTTCTCTACATCATCATCTTGTCTCAAGTGGCATTTTCTTTCTTTTTTTTTTAAGATTTTATTTATTTATTTGACAGAGAGGAGAGAGATCACAAGTAGGCAGAGAGACAGGCAGAGAAGGGGGGAAAGCAGGCTTCCTGCTGAGCAGAGAGCCCGATGCGGGGCTCGATCCCAGGACCCCAAGATCATGACCTGAGCCGAAGGCAGAGGCTTTAACCCACTGAGCCACCCAGGCACCCCACAAATGGCATTTTTTAATTCATTCATTACCACACTTGTTGAGTGCACACTTTGTATTGTTCCCTACAATAAGTTCTGGAAACATAAAAATGAGTGTGATCTATTCTTAAACTTGAAGGATCTTACAGTTTTAAGAAAGAAAGAAATGAAAATAGACCATGCCAACATAATGCTGAATGCGCTATAAATAGTGGTATGAAAATGACACTGTGTGACAAAGGTCAAATAAGTGTTTTAAAGAGCAGGAAAAGGTTTTCCAGAAGAGGCCACATTTGAGACATTATTTCACAGAAATGTTCTTTCTGCCCTGCCTTCCTGCAGTGTCCTCACTTTCGCCCCCATAGAGTTATTGCTTTAAATATCAATCTCCCACTTACATAGTGCCCTGAAATGCTGAGCTGAATAGAGCATCATTCTTCAGGGCTGTGTGGCTTTACAATCTAAAAGGAGACATATGTATGTATACGTTTAAATCAACTTCTTAAGTAGTCACTGTGTTTGGCATAAGTTGTAGGTCCAAATTTTACATTTACCCAGAGTTAGAGAAAGGTGAAGAGGGATATGTATAAAAATTCAGTATTGGTGTACCTGGCTTAAAACTAGCAGGAAAGAAGCACATTTATTATAACAAATATCTTTAAAAGCGTAATATAAATGTAAATGATAGTTTTATGAAGTAAATGGAGATACTAATGCATTTATGGCCGGTGTCAAGAGTTCATTGAAAATGGTCCTATATATTGTGCTGTGCTGAGTTCAGAAAGTCTTATTATGAGTAATTTTATAGATTTTTTTTTCTTCCTAAAGACCATGGAAAGTATATACTGCTTAATGTGGGTCAGAGCCTACATTTCATATAAAGTGCACATGCTATTTTATTACCAGGACCAGGGTTAAATAAATATTTCAGGGTTTTTAGAAAGGAATTCATTTTGTTTATTTTATTTTAAAGATGAAGTTAGACTTAGGAATAGGTTGTCTTCCAAAAGTTCAAATTGAAAGTTATTTTGAAATTAGAACATAGTAGCTTATAGCAATATTGTTATAAATGATGATATTTTAAAGAAATAATACCCAATGTCAAGTTGATTTTTTTTGTTAGAAAACATGGATGATAGAATGGTGTACTCTGATCATTGCCTTATCACTCATGGGTCCAATCATATGCATAGTTATTTTTATCCAGGGACAATGAGGACTAGGGCCAGTGTTACTGATTCTTTAGTTCACTTGATTTTAGCCAAAGACCGAGAAGTGATTGATTGTTTATTCAGAAGAAGATCCCTGATCTGGCATCAACATAAGGAGGCTTTGGCAGTTCTGTGAGATGCTATGAGTGACAAAGTCCAGCAAATGTATACATTATATCCAGAAGCCCAGATCTTAAAGACAGCTCTGTGATTTGTTCATGAGGACATTGAAATACTGCTTCTCATTTTACTGCATGCTTAAGAGTTTTGTGTCCATCTTCTGGAACATCTCTAAGGTTTTCTTCAGAAATTGATCCAGCTTTCTTTAGACAGTAATCTCGCCTTTAGTGTCTTCATTTTATTATCTTTAATAAGTTTACAGTGTTCACTATCTTGTCAAATCAAAGGTGACTCACATTTCTAAACAAGGCTTATTTCAATTGTTAAAATAAAACTAGGACAGAGGTTCCGGGACATCAGGATCCATGAATCCTACTTGTCCCTGTATTCTCTACCCAGGGAATGCTGAGAAAAGTTCGGGTACAATTTATCTCCCTTTTAGCCTTCTCTGTCTCTAGAATTATTTTGAAACTCGACAGTCTAGAAGCCATCTGAGCCGACCATAGTTCTGTTAGAGCATAGTTCTTTGGGAGCAGTCATGAAGGGGTTGGACTACAATCCACCATGAAGTTGCACACCTTGTATCTACTAGAAGTGGGAGGTTTTTCTGACCCCTTGGACTACCTCACTGGGGGCAGAAATGATGAGAAATGAAAACATTTAGTTATAACTTTATTAATTTATCAATGCCAGGAAATCTGATATTGCCTCATAAATTCATTTTCCCTCTTAATGAGAAGCTACTTGTATACTTTCTCTTTTCTTAAATATGTAGTTCTTGTCCACTTAACCCTCCACCCTCAAACTGTTAACTTTTCTATTCATAGAGAAAATAGATATGGTCAGAGGACTACCCCCATCATCTTCCCACTGTTAGTATCACAACCTGGACTGCATTGGTATCCAAACATTTGGCCTTCTGTCTTTTTTTTTTTAATAGATTTTATTTATTTATTTGACACAGTGAGAGAAAGACACAGAACACAAGCAGGGAATGGGATGGGGAGAAGCAGGCTCCCCATCGAGCAAGGAGCCCGATGCGGGGCTCAATCCCAGGACCCCGGGATCATGACCCGAGCTGAAGGCAGATGCTTAATGACTGAGCCACCCAGGTGCCCCGCATTTTTATTTTCTTAAAGTGGATGTTGAGAGAAGAATTATGTCTCTAATTTTAAGAATGCTGATAAATAGGCCTTCTGTCTTATAGCTATGGAAAAATGGTCTTGCCCTTCTTTCTCCAACTGTGCTCAGGATACTACTCCTTTTTGCCTTTTGGAAGGAAAATTCCTAAAGCACTGCTTTTCTACCATCAGTATTTCTTCCTTTCAGCCAGGTCATTCCATCCATCTACTAAACATGTCTTATATCATCTTATTAAAAAACATTGAAGTATCACTACAAATGCCATTATGTTGAAAGCATAGAGCTCTCCTTCCAAGCAAAATTTCCTTAAAAAAAGTTGTCAAGACTAGCTATTTACACATCTTCACCTTTCATTAACCCTTTCCAAGCAAGATTCCATCCACCCTACCCTTCAAGTTTACTTGTGACTTATATCTTGCCAAAGTCAGTGGCCAATTTTCCATCATTAACATACTTAAACTTCAACACCAGTTGACATGGTTGATTGTTTCTAAAAGTCAGGAACATTTTCTTCTGTAGACTCCATTAAACTCCAATCTCTTATTTTTCCTTCTACTTCACTGGCTATTCTTTATTAGTCACTTTTCCTCACCTCTCTCCTATCAGACTTCTTTTTTTTTTTTTTTAATAAATTTTTTTCCTGAGATTAAGAATCTCTTATGGTTTGTCTCCCTCTCTGGTTTCACCTTGTTTCATTTTTCCCTCCCTTTCCCTATAATCCTCTGTCTTGTTTCTCAAATTCCTCATATCAATGATATCATATAATTGTCTTTCTCTGACTTATTTCACTCGGCATAATACCCTCTAGTTCCATCCACATCATTACAAATGACAAGATTTCAGGGGGTTTTTGATAGGTGCATAGTATTCCATTGTATGTATATATCACATCTTCTTTATCCATTCATCTGTTGATGGACATCTAGGTTCCTTCCATAGTTTGGTTATTGAGGACATTGCTGCTATAAACATTTGGGTGCACCTGCCCATTCAGATCACTACACTTATTTCTTTAAGGTAAATACCCACTAGTGCAATTGCTGGGTCATAGGGTAGCTCTATTTTCAACTTTTTGAGGAAACTCCATACTGGTTTCCGGAGTGCTGCACCAGCTTTCATTCCCACGAACAATGTAGGCGGGTTCCCTTTTCTCTCCTATCAGACCTCTAAATGTGGCAGTGACCAAGGATTTTGCCTTCTGTTAACCCTTACTCTCTATTTAACCTTCCTTCTTGGGTAACCTCATCCCTAGTCATAGTTTTAATACTATGCATACACTGATGACTCTTTTTTTTTTTTTTAGATTTTATTTATTTATTAGAGAGAGAGAGACTGAGAATGAGAGGGAAGAAGGTCAGAGGGAGAAGCAGACTTCCCGCAGAGCCGGGAGTCCGATATGGGACTTGATCCCAGGACTCCGGGATCATGACCTAAGCCAAAGGCAGTCACTCAACCAACTGAGCCACCCAGGTGCCCCTACACTGATGACTCTTGAGCGAATGTCTTCAACCCAGAACACTCTCCCACATTCCAGGGTTGTAGCTCTGTCTAGTCAATGTCTCTACTTGAATATCCAACAGTGAACTTAAACCCAATTTTAAATTAATTTAATTATTTCTTTCAACTGCTATCTCCTAAATCTACTCTTCCTGGCCAAATCTTCCTCATTATTATTAAATAGAGTCACCACCCATCCAGTGGCTGAGATCAAATACTTAAGAGGAGTCCTTGATCTCATTCCTTCCTTTTCATCTTTTGTGGTCCATCGATAAGCCCCCATACACCTCACCATCTACTAATCCACTAATATAATCCTTGCACAACCATTTCCATGCTTCACTGAATTGCTTTAAGAGCTTCACAGTTGGGGCGCCTGGATGGCTCAGTGGGTTAAGCTTCTGCCTTCAGCTCGCGTCATGATTTCAGGGTCCTGGGATTGAGCCCTGCATCGGGTTCTCTGCTCAATGGGGAGCCTGCTTCCCCCCATCTCTCTGCCTGCCTCTCTGCCTACTTGAGATCTCTCTGTTTCTGTCAAATCAATCAATCAATCAATCAATCAATCATTAAAAAAGAGCTTCATAGTTTAATCCTTTACTCTATTTTTGGCTCCCTCCATTTCAGTCCTGCGTATAGGAATCAAGTGATATGTCCTATGCATACATCAGATCATATCACTCCCTGCTAAACTCCCATGCTTTCTGTTGTCATCAGATTAAAGTACAAATGACTGGCGATTACGTGTGAGTTCTTTGTCTTTCTCTCTAACTTCATTCTACCTCTCCTCATCACTGGGAATGATACGTGCCCTATTGGACTCCTTTTGGTCTTTGGAACAAATCAAGCTCATTCTTGCCTGTCTTTTTGATATCTTGCCTAGCAAACTTTCTTATCCTTTTGCCTGGAGCACTCTTGCCTGTGGTGCCCTTATGGCCTCCTCCTATCTATGGTTCAAACCTCAATCCAAATGTTATCTTCTCAAAGAGGCTTTTCCTAGCCAAAATAGACTCCACCCATTCTCTTGCTCATTAATCTTTTTATCTTTTACAAAGCACGTATCAGTAACTGAAATTACTTTCTATATTTATTTATGTGCTTATTGCCGGGCTTCCCTTATAATTATGTACATTCTGGGTCTCAAGGATTCTGTTTCCCATAGTTTTTCCAGTGCCCAGACTTTGTATATAGTAAAGGAAGGTTTGTTGCAGATTCTCGAGTCAAGTCACTATTTTCTATTGACAACATTAAATCATCAAGCAAGCATATTTTCTAGAAAGATTCATCCTGGTGATTTAGGCAGCATTGAATGTTCCATTTTATCTGTAATTTAAATATTATCTTCTTAGGAAATGTGCACAGAGCTCTTACTCTGATATAAGTGTAATAGACACAATTTGCTAATTCCATTTGTTTCTTGTACTTTAAACATTACTGAAAGGTATAGTCAAGGATTTGACTAAGCTTCCCAGAGCAGTCACTAATCCTAAAGGTATATACAGATATTAAATTATTTATAATATTTCCTGAATCTTATAGCAGACCACAAAGACCTATTTAATATTTATAGGCAAGACACATTTCTGAAAGGACAGAAAATGTTACTAAGTATCAGTAATAGGTAGAGAATCTAGAAATTGTTCAGAAGTGGTAAGGACTGGCTCAAGGAACAGGGTAGTGAAGAGGAAGAGTTTGGAGATATGACTTCTTTAGCTCACAAAGGTACAAGATGGATGAGGGTCTCCTCCAGCACTGTGTCAGGAGAAGTAGTCAAAGGGAGGATATGATGTCATAATATATACCATGTATTATGTAATATATGTATGTTATGAAAAATATATATATCATATTAATATAATTATCATATACCTTGAAAGAAAAGTCATCAACAATCAACTTAAAAACATATAAGCCTTTTGTATTTGTATTCTGAGTGTACTCCAGAACAAACTCTGCAAACAGGCCCCATGAATACGTAAATTCCTGATGTGATTACCCGTGTGTCCACAAATGTAATTAGAAGTCTGTGCTATGGGAACTATGCTAAAAAGACCATAACTGGGGCTGGAGAGTAGGAGGGGTGGAGGTTGAAAAGTTTATCATTAGTAGGAATGATAAACCTATACATATAGTTAAATTAGCAAAAACATTTTTAAATGTGAAAATGAAAAGGCAAAACCAAAAAATACAACAATAGAATATAATCAAATACAATAAAATAAAAAACCAGGTCAGTTGATGATCTGAGTCTTGTTCTCAGCTCTGCCTCTAACAAGCTATGTTTCAGGGATATATTACCATCCTCTCTGGACATCACTGCTCTGTACTCTTAAGATCTGAACTTAAGATTATAAAGTCTGAACTATATATTTTATAGGATTCCCTAACAGAATAGTTGATGTTCCATGTTACCAAGAAGAATCTTTGGATGGATATCTTCTGCCAATAAAATAAAATCATTCTCTCTACTTAGGATGCTGAGATAAAGCTGCTTATGGGTTTTGAAAATAGGGGGGTAAGTACACTTCTTTAAAAAACTGAACATGTATTTAAAATATAATTACAGGCTTTATTTAAATAAGTTCTATAAAGAAAATGATTTGTATTACATTCAATGTAGCTACTGATGTGTAATAATTCCTATGGGTTGTACAAATACCTTCCCCTAGACTTTATGTATGTAAATTTGTAATCTATTGTCTTCACTAATAATCTCAAAATTTCTAGAAGGAAAAAATTAGTACAAAAGGCTCTGACAGCTAAAGTTTCCCTCAGAAATTAGGTGACTGTGAAATGTAAGATGTGAGCTATGGGCCCATTAGCACTATCAAATCACAAATCATCACCTCCTATGAATGCTAATCTACCCAGTGAAGGCATGTCTTTAGTTGAGAAATGTAAAAGTACTCTAGCAAGGAGGCAGAGAACTTAAAGAGAAATGTATGGGAAAGATTGGACTTTCCATTAAGGCAGTACTGTGCTTAAAAAAAATAGTGATTATTTTAACTCTAAATCATGCAACTGGCTCTCCCTTGCAGCCATTTAGGTTTAAAGCTGATTTACTGAGGGTTGTCACTAATTAAATTAATTTTAAATTAAAACTCCACAGTTGTCTTAAGAGGAAAAGAAAACATGCACATACAGCTCTGATCAACAACTAGTATTTACAGTCTACTTACTGCTTTATCTCCTTGCTTGACTACTTTTCACTCCCTGAAATTTGTTATGAGTTGGCATAAGGTCACGATTAAAATTTTGAAGAAGTTTTCAGCATTAAAAGAGGAAAGTTATGGAATGATACCACCAAGATTAAGGACTGAATAAAATGTTTTCCTTTTATTTTTCTGGCAAAGATCTTGAATGCATTCACTTTTTTTTCCCCTTCAAATCAACAGTCCATGACAGCACCCTTAGGACAGAAGCAAATTAAGTCCAGAGTATAAAGTGACAACAAGAAATATGACAATATATTGATAGTTCCCTTCCTGAAAACATGCCCCATTTGTAAAATAAATAAAAGTGTCCAACTTCAGGTTATTTTGGAAAGAAATAGGGAAAAAAACCCAAACAAAACAAAACAAAACAAAACAAAACTTAATCACCTACCTAGGACTTAATCCACTTCATTTACTGATGTTGATTGCTTTATTTACTGAGAATTTCCTAAACTGAGGTGTGCTCTGTACTGCACAAACTCGAGTCTGCCCCTTGTGTATTTATAATGTTCAAATGAAGAAAAAGTATGAATTCTACTCAAGTGCCAGTGATATACATTTCATAAAGGACAAGGTGCTATAGGAAGTCAGAAAAGAGGAACATCAGAACTGCCTCCATGTATTTTTTTTTTCTTTGCGTGGGATGATAATCTCCTAACTCCAGACTTATTCCTGTTTCAGTAAACTGTTACAATGTACTTGAGCTAGAAACTAGATCATTCAGTCCTGTATGATGAGGATGGTCTTTTTCCCCAAATCCAACCAACTCTGGGATTCCCTGGGGTCCTTATCTCTCTGTTTCTGAAATTGCTCCAATTCAAAACTAAGAGTCACTCTAGATTCCTTTCCACAAGGTGTTAGATGTTTCTTTTTTTTTTCTTAAGATTTTATTTATTTATTTGACAGAGAGAGATCACAAGTAGGCAGAGAGGCAGGCAGAGGGAGAGAGGGAAGCAAGGTCCCCGCTGAGCAGAGAGCCCCATGCGGGGCTCGATCCCAAGACCCTGAGATCATGATCTGAGCCAAAGACAGAGGCTTTAACCCACTGAGCGACCCAGGCACCTGGCCCAGGTATTAGCTGTTTCAGCAAAGGCCTTTATATATCTTGCCTGGCTCTTGCCAAACCTTTCCTCTGAAACCGAATCCTATAGCTGGTACTTCTAATCCACTGGGCAGTATTCTACTGTTTATGAGTTTATCTATTATTCATGAGTGTGATTAGTGACCAAGTGTTCTACACTGAATAGACTTGCCACTGCAAAACCCAGCTACATCACCATTCCAACTTCTTCTTTTTTTTTTTTTTTTTTTTAAGATTTTATTCAGGGGCTTCGGAGTGGTTCAATGGGTTAAAGCCTCTGCCTTCGGCTCAGGTCATGATCTCAGGGTCCTGGGATCAAGCCCCGAATCGGGCTCTCTGCTCAGTGGGGAGCCTGCTTCCCCCTCTTTGCCTGCCTCTCTGCCTACTTGTGGTCTATCAAATAAATAAAATCTTTTCTTAAAAGATTTTATTCATTTATTTATTTGAAAGAGAGAGTGAGCAAGAGAGAGAGCATGGGGGGCAGGGGGAAGGACAGAAGAAGAGGGAGAAGCAGACTCCCCTCTGAGCAGAAAGACTGACGCTGGACTCCGGGATCAGGACCTGAGCCAAAGGCATACACTTAACCGACTAAGCGACCCAAGTCTCCCTACCATTCCAACTTCTGATCCCAACAATTCCCTAAGTCTCACCAGAACTTTAGACACTGGACTTTCTATCAGTCTGGATACTCAAGTGAGTTCCTCAGGATGGTTCGCATAGTTTCATATTCTGGCTGAGGCTGCAGGCTTCCCCATGTAGCTTTCCAGCCCCTTCGCCAACTCCCAGACTGCCTCACATCAAACCAAGTGGAAAAGGGAAATGCTTTTCACTGGACGTGACATTTTCAATGATTGTTTTCCTCTCATAAGGAAAGGTAATCTTTATGGCAAAAGTAAAATTCAAAATTTAGCTAAGATAGGTGAACTATCTGGTCAGATGTGGCAACTTACTAAGTGTCCTTATCCATGGAAGTCTGGGTTTCTACTTTCCCCCTTGCATAGATACTGCTCCTCTCTCTCTTCCCTTCTTGTGGTTCTCCTTAATACAACAAAGAGAAACTAGAACTTTTCCATGGCTTTCCTAAATTGTAAGAGAGAATCAATGAGATATCACCATATGAAGTACATTCAGTATAAATGTCTTGGCTAATAAGGTCAGAGTTAAGACCTTACTCGCCAGGCATCATGGACCCTATTCCAAGATAAAGAGGAAAAACTAAACAGTAAGTCCAAAGAATTAGTACCGCTTACAGCTGCCTTGTGTGGGCCCCAGCCTCTCAGATCATTGTCTAACCTGTAGCAGCAGGATGCTCTCTGCAAGGATAAGAAATAAAGAACTTCTCCTCTCATATACCCAGAACTCGCTCCAAATTTCTTTTTTTTTTTCAATCTGAGGAATCTTCTTTTAGTAAATAGCTAAATTGCAGTGTCGCTTTCAGTAGAGCTTTTGCTATTTAGCCAGTGTGCCAGACAAATGATTTCCTCTGTGTAGGTCCATCTATACAGCTGCTTATGGGAAATAACATAATATCTAATATGTCTTGCCATCTCTGCACTGCAAGCGTCATGAGTACTGGACTCTATCTTGTTAACTGTATCACTAAAACCATGCATGGGACCTGGGAAACTGGTATGCAAGAAATATCTGTTGACTGCCTGGATGAATTGGAATTGGATAGAAGTGTGAAGGGGAAAGGCGAGGGGAAAGTTGTGTGGTTTCTTTCAGCCTTAAATATTGTGTGTAGGATTTCAGGAGACAGAAATTTAGAGTGAGGGCACTCCAAGCAAGGAAAACACCTTAAACAAGGACAATCCAGGAAGATTTGGGAACATAATGGGGCCTGTTTTTGGAAGAGTAAATAATCTTGTTTGTCACATTTATAATGCATAAGAACTGGCTACACACTCCAACCTCATTACACTATGCTGTTATGTCCTCTCAAGACATCTAAAACCTGATGTAGTTACAGTTTATTTTCCTTATGGTCTGTTTTGTACCTTCTACACAGGGAGATAAATAATGAGAGCTGTTTCAAAAACACAAGAGTTTAAAAGGATTGTAAGTGCACTTATTGATTAAAATGGAAAAATAACTAATATATATTTACTTGCTCTTTCTAGAGCAGGAGCATGAAAAGAAAATGGAGTAGGGAGAAACCAATGCCTTCGCTAAAACAAAGCTAAGACATTATATCCTAAAAAGCATTTATTTTGAAATAAATAAAATATGAATTAACTCAGAATTTGTTTTTGAAAATGTATAAAAGTAATGTGACAATTGAATTTTATAAAATGATTCTATGAACTGCCCCTAGTAATTTTAAAACACCTTTATATCCATGCCAAATTTTTAATTTCTGGAGAAGTCAGTACCTAATGAATGAAATAGCACATTTTTATTTACTTTTCTTTTTTATAGTCTTATATCTCACGCTTTGGAGCTAGGCTAGATTTGACAAGTACTGCACAATATTAATTGAGGTTTATCGAATACAAAGATTAGAAATAAAAATAGGGGCTTTGTGAATAGTATTGGCCTTTGCTTTCCATTTTACACTTCTCTTAGAGTTAAAAAATACTATTATTAAATTAAGCCTGTATTCATAAATGCCACTGATCCATCAGTTGGTATATTTGAAGAAAAATAAAGCTTCTTTCCCCTAACAGAATCTCAGATCAGACAATGCACTATTTTCAAAATGTTAACAAAGCCAGTAGGAAATATAAATAATCATTTGAGTTTATTTTCCTTTAAAATGTTCCTGTAAGCTTTTAGATGACTAGTGTCTATATCGAATGCCTATTATCTTGTTTCTTTTCTTTTTCCTATCTCAGTTTGTTTACAGGCCTCCATGAAAATGTGTTTAATCTTATGAAATTTGCATTTATATGTTACTGTGTTATTTAGGGTTCCTTGGGAATGCCGTAGCTGATTTTAGCTTAGTGACTTTCACAGTTGTGCCGATAACCCTTTGGGAGAATGTCCAGAACACAGCCTGACTACTCTTAAGTCACCAGACGTATCTCGTTAACCAATACAATGGACTCTTAAGGCATAAAAACTTGGAATACACTGGATATACTATGTTGCATGGGAACAATAAATAGTATTTCTAAGCTAAGGAGAAGAAAATTTCTCCAATATAAAAGGCAAAAGGAAGAGATAGTTAAAGCCAGTAGATTTCAGGTTACACATGGACTGAATTGACTCCTACAAATCATTTTAAAACCATTAATGTGACTGTATCCATTAGCTACTGCATAACAACCTCAACACCAGTAGTTTAAGTCGCCATTTTTTAGCACATGATTCTGCTGGTCAGTAATTTGGCTAGATCTCAGAAAGTGGTTCCTCTGGACTTGCCTGGGCTCCCTCATGCAACTGAGGGTCTCCAAAGACACCGCTTCTACAGCTTGACTAGCTGTCAGTTGGGGAACCTTGGCTCTCCCACATAGAGACTCTCATCCTCCAGCAGGGTGGTCCTGCTTGTCACATGGTGGTGGCAAGGCTGACAGAGAGACAGTGATGGAGAGAGGAAGAGCGTAGACAAGTATACTTGGTATCTTGAGGCATTTTCTGGTACTGGCACATTGTCACTTCCACCACATTTCGTTGGCCAAAGCAACTCATACAACTAGCCCACATTGAAGGGATGGAGAAATCAGTCTCACCACTCTTTGTATTTGTGTCTTTAAAATGTGAATTTGGAAGGAAGAATTGAAGCCATCTTTGCAATGAGTTGTTCAAATTCACATTTTCAACGGATATATGTCTGTTGTTTTCTAATACCCACTTAAAACAAATTGTTGGAATCCATCTGTGACAATTCTGCTGAGTCATTTTTACAAACTGTCAATGAAATATCCATCCGAAGTTCTATTTATTTCTATACTGCTCGGATTTCTGGATAACTTAAAGAGGCATCTGATGTGGTTATATTTTGTTTAAGACTATTAGAAATACATGGTTTTGGAAAGTAATTTCAGAATTTTTTTCAAACATCTACTTCACGGCTAGTTTTATTACATAATCTTTTGGGTACAAATGGAAGGAAATTAAATTATCCTCCTCACAAGGGAATTATATTTATTTTGAAGGCGTAAAATTACTTGTATATGCAATCATTAGTCAGCTAAGAAATAAATCTATTTGATTTATTTATAGACTTATATAAATGTATCATACTATACTGGTTCTACATTTCATGATATAACTTCAGAACATCATAATACCCATTAAGTATTAAAATATAAGGCAAACAAGAAGCACAAAAGGAATTAGTTAGATAAACACTTGAAAAAGCACTGTCAGGATAAATTCACCAAGGATATGACTTGAATTGGGCCTTAAGAGGTCTTAGTAGTCAAGCCAATTATCAAATGGGTACCTTTCTAAGCCCACCTTTCCACACAGGGCTTTGAGATGTTATGGGGAGTTGGGACTTTATAAGCCCGCATTTCCTTTGCAGTTGGGTTTCCTGTTAGACTCTGCCAGTAAGAGCTATTAGAGGGAGATGAGAAGCTTTCAGGAGAAAAAAGCATGGCTAGCTGATAGGCCCTATGCAGAGGTACGAGTCCCTTCTCTAAGTTCAGAGACACCTGTGCCACTCTTCAGTTCCTTCTCCCCAGAATTCTGGTCCTGGGTCCACTGTGTGCCTTTTGCAGTTGATAGCTTAGACATTTTTAATCCTTTTCATTACCTAATTAACTTTATTTCTATGTAGTAATTTTTTTTTATCGAATTATCTGGGCTCAAATAACTCATAATGGTGTCAGTTTGTTGCCTATGGGAAATGAGCTGGCAATAAGCATTTCTGGTAAAGATTAGTCTGCCTGTCACTTTAGGAAGTTCTTAAGAAATTACTTTCTTTCTATGAGATTTTAGCCTACGGATGGCAGGGAATTGATTTGTCAGCCTTTCCTCTACGGATCAGCACTGCTCATGTCTGATCCTCTCTTGAAAAAAGATGGGACTCACTTGCAGTTGGGATGGGCCAATCATACTGAGGGAGAGTCTGGGGAAATAAGGACAGGAGCGGTCCTTGAGAAGATTAAAGGAAATGATTACAAAACTGGATTCATTTAAATGGAAGCTCTGTGTTGAGAAGCGGTGGAAAATATGCATGGATGTAAAAGTAGACAATCTTGGAAGTCAAACCTAATTATTGCCTTGACAAACACTACCACAGTGTTATCATAAAGTGTCTGAAATTTCCGTTCATACGTGCACTTATTGCTGATCACAAACAAGTCACTATCCTATTTTAAAGGACCAGCTAGGGGCACCTGGGTGGCTCAGTGGGTTAAGCCTCTGCCTTCAGCTCAGGTCATGATCTCAGGGTCCTGGGATCAAGCCCCGCATGGGGCTCTCTGCTCATCAGGAAGCCTGCTTCCCCCTCTCTCTCTGCCTGCCTCTCTACCTACTTGTGATTTCTCTCCTCTCTGTCAAATAAATAAATAAAATCTTTAAAAATAAAAAAAATAAAAATAAAGGACCAACTAAATATAATTGGTAATTCTGCAATGCTTACTTAAATTGCCTATCATTTATCCTACTTTTCTTCTCTAAAAAATAATTTTATAACAAGAAAAACTAAGTATCTGATTTTAAAATTCACTGGAGTAATATGAATAGTAAATTGATGGCCATAAGCTACGTGGGCACCTGCTGGAGGATGAGAAAAGGTGGGTTGACCACTTCTGCCAGATTTTTCAAGGCTCATCTTCAAGAAATATAGCACAATTACAAAATGCTACAGACCTGTGTCTGTTTTTCAAAAATGGCACGCAATAATGAGGACAAATGGTATTCATATGGTATGTACCAGTTTGGATATACCTTTTGATGCAATACTAAAAATTTTCCAGAGGCACCTGGAAATACTACAGCCACGATTTCTAGTCTCCTGAGGGTCTCCAACTCCATCTTGCAACCAGGTTTCTGTGGTTCCTACCCAAGGACCCAATGACATCTGGATCCAGCAACAAAAGGGTGAACTCATGCTCTACCAGGAAGCCTCATGAATTCTGCTCCCGTAAGCAGTTTGAACAACCTTTTTAATGTTACCCCTGGCTAAGGCCTGACTAGAGCCCTCATCTCCAGGCCCTACTCCAGTTATTTCTTGTTTGAACCCCTGCGTTTCTTAAATGTTAGCATTTTATTGCAATTCAGATAGAGTTCTTTATCTGTACTGCTAACACTAGCCTTAGATATTTAAAGATAACCTTTTTTCCTCCATTGAGACTTAATTTCTTTCTACTTAGTCTATTTATGTTGTCACATTTTCTGTTTTATTGTGCAGAGCTTACTGATGCCACTGCAACCCCAATGCTCTTCTATTTCATGTTACTTTTCTCTTTAAATGTTTTAACCCCGCCTTCTGTATTTCTCCAATTCTTTTAAGCAATTGTTCTTTCTTTTCTTTTTCCTTTATGACAGACCTTTCCCTAGCAACCGTATGATGATCTGCAAATTATACCTTACAGTTGCAGTTCAATGACTCACATGTCTAAGCCATTTTCTCTTTTCTGTACTATTTCAATTATTTATTGAAACTAAAGATTTAACTAATAGTGTTTCGAAAAGTATCAACTTGATATCTAAAGATAAAGTTGTGTGTTTAGAGTTCAGAATCTAAGTATAGTTGACCTTTGAACAATGTGGGTTTGAACTATGAGGATCTACTTACACATGGATTTTTTTTCCAATACACTACAGTATTATAAGTGTATTTTCATTATTATTTTCTTACATCTTTTTTCTAGCTTATATTATTTTAGGAATACAGTATATAATACATATAATATTCAAAATATGTGTTAATCAGTTGCTAATGTTATTGGTAAAGCTTCTAGTCAATAATAGCCTACTAGCAGTTAAATCTTCATGGAGTCAAGTTAGTTATATGCAAATTTTTGACTAGGTAGGGTGATCTGCACCACTAACCCCTACATTGTTCAAGGGTCAACTGTATTTGTTGAGCTCACTATTTATTATGATATGTCCTTAAGTGCATTCAAGAAGTTTTCAAAAAGGATGAAAATTGCCTAAATTTCACTTGCTTCACTTAATTTGCCCATTATTCATTTACTTAGTCAAATAACCCTATTTTTTCCTCCTCTATCTCCCTAATCCAACAATGTAACAGTCATACTTCTAGGAAAATAGACAAATAGAGGTGAAGAAAATCAGGGTTGGTCCCTTTAACTACTTGTTTATTTTCTAGTAGACTCTAAGTATTCAAAGGCATAGGTCTTGAAGATACCTTGCCTCAATATCCTCATCTGACAATTGTGTCTATTATTGGTTATTCAGATTCTGCCTCCAATTACAACTTGTGGAGCTTTTTTTTTCCACACCAAGCAATTTTCTGACACCAGCGGAGGGTCCTACAATTCAATTCAGTTCTGATATCATCTACCCAGACATAGTGTCAGATCCCACAGATTAAGGGCTCAGTCCCGCAAGAAAGTCCTCCCTTCAGAAGCCGGTCACAAGTCCAGGTTGTCTCCTGTCCTTCTGAAGAACTGGCTCTAATCAGAGGTTTCCATGATCCCCTCCTTGGGCTCAATTAATTTGCTAGGGAGGCTCACAGAATTCAGAGAAATACTAGTTAATGGACAACCATTTATGATAAAAGGATATAACTCAAGAACAGCCAGTTAGAAGAGATGCCTAGGACAATATAAAGAAATTTTGCGGAGCTTCCACACTCTCTCCAGGTGTGCCACTCTTCTAGAATCTCCACTTGTTCACCAACCTGGAGGTCCTCCAAACCATGTCCTTTAGGATTTTAATGGGTGCTTCATTATATAGGTTTGTTAGATTAAATCATTGGCCATAAGCAATTGATTCAACCTCCAGTCCCTCTTACTGCCCTAGAGGTCAGGGGTGTGGGGCTGAAAATCTCAACCTTCTACTCACCTAGTTTGTTCTTCTGGCAAGGGGTCCATTCCCACTTTTAGGAGCTTTCCAGAAGTTACCATTAACATAACAAGAGACATCTTTATTGCTCTCATCACAGGAAATTCCAAAGGTTTTGGGATATCTATGCCAGGATCAACAAACACAGAAATTTACACACACACACACACACATATAAAATGTGTTATAAATCGCAATCACAGTTATAAACTATGAATAAGGAAATTATGTGAACATTTAGAAAAGACAAGGGATTATGCATATGATAATTCATAAAATAGTTGACCATTAAACTGTTGTTGACCATTAAACTGTTATCATATGACATCTCTAGGCTATTGATATTATTACAAATTCATGGAGGTTTCAGAAAAGGGAGCAGTCTAAAGTATAGTAATAATAATCCTTATATTTTTAAAAAGATTTACTATTATTTTTTTAAAAGATTTTATTTATTTGAGAGAGAGAGAGAGAAAGAGCACAAGCAGGGAGAGGAAAAGAGGGAGAGGGACAAGCAGACTCTCCATTGAGGGCAAAGCCCAGTTCAGGGCTTTATCCCAAGACCCCAAGGTCATGTCCTGAGCAGAAACCAAGAGTCGAATGCTCAACCAGCTGAGCCACCCAGGTGTCCCAATAATAATTACATTTATTGAGTTATTAGTATTGTGTTAGGCGCCAGACTGAATCATATGGGTCTCTAAATATTTTGTATGTATTATCTAATGTGATTCTCATTTACTCATTCTCATTTAGCTTCACGGGGGTGAAAACTATTATTATTTTTACTTTCCAGATGAAAAATTAAGGCTTGAAGAGGTTTAATAATTTCCCCCTTCCACTTTGAAAGTAATGGAGATATTTTTATTTATGAACCTGAACTCTTAATCAGTACACTATATATATAATCCCCATTAAAACCTTGTGAAACAGATAGTATTTTGCCAATTTTATAAAAGAGGAAACTGAGCTTAGGTGGTGTTATGGATCAAATTGTGTCTCTCAAATAAAGATATATTGAAGTCTGAGCCACCTCCCTGTACCTCTGAATGTGACTTCATTGGAAATGGGTCATTGCAGATGTAACTAGTTAAAAATGTGGTCATAGGGGCGCCTGGGTGGCTCAGTTGGTTGAGCAACGGCCTTCGGCTCAGGTCATGATCCTGGAGTCCCGGGATCGAGTCCCATATCGGACTCCCGGCTCTGCGGGAAGTCTGCTTCTCCCTCTGACCTTCTCCCCTCTCATTCTCAGTCTCTCGCTCTCTAATAAATAAATAAATAAAAAATCTTTAAAAATGTGGTCATAGTGGAGGAGGGTGTCCCCTATTCCATTATGACTAGCGTCCTCATATGAAAAGGGAAATTTGGACATAGAGAGGAAAGATGGCCATGGGATGACAGAGGCAGAGGTTAAATCTGTGCTGTCGCAAACAAGGCACACCTGGACCTACCAGAAGCTGAAAGAAGCTGGAAGAATTCTCTGCTAGTGTCTTTAGAGGGTTGATTTTGGACTTCTAAATCTCACAACCGTGGGACAATATACTTGCGTTGTTTTAGGCGACCCACTTTGCAGTACTTTGCTTTGCAGCCCTGGGAAATGAATACAGGTGGTGGTTAGGTCATGACTTTGCTAAAGGTCATGGCTTAATAAGTGGCCAGTACCAAATTACTGATATTAATAAATAAACACAACTCTAGAATTATTCTGCACTATCCAAACAAATGGATTGATGCATTTTCTAAGCACTTGTAGCTCTTTCCCACGCTCAGCTGTGGCTTTTCAGCACATCTGGCCATATCTGTACCCTCTGCTATCATTTCCCTACCAAGTCTCATGCCATGTTGTCTACCTGAAGACATGACTGTACTGTTTCTCCTCCTCTCTTCTTACATTATCATTTGTTTGCTCTTTACCGACTTTCTCAGCTTATAAGGATGCAGTTATTTTTCCTCATTTTAAAAACAACAAACAAACTTCTTTTGACTCCATTTTTCCTGCCAGCCACAGCAACATCACTCTGTATCTGCAGCAAAACTGCTCAAACGAGTTGTATATTGTAATCACTGATGTGGATTCTTCCCCTTAAAAGTATTTCCAGTACCACTGCTATGACTCTCTCTTAAAACTCCTGGTATCTCATCATGCCACGAAAGCTTCTCCATCGAGACCACAGTTCGGCCCACATTAGTCAAGCCAATGATCACTTCTCGTTGCTCACCTTGTTTCACCAGCTGTCACAGCCATGACACACATGTTTGAAAAATTTCTCCCCCAAGATCTACTTTCTTTGTAGGGTTTCCAGCAGATCTCAGTTCTCCTTTGTCGTTAGCTGTTCTTTGGTCTTCTTGGTCTTCTTTGATTCCTACTCTTCTCCCCTGCCTCTTCCTGTTGAAGTGTCTCAGGACTCAAACTTTGTTTTTATTCTCTTCACCGTCTAAAATACTCCCTTCCTGACCACATCCGGTTTCATACTGCATATGCTGATGACTTCCAAATTGAATATTCCATTCTGAGCTTCTCTCTCAACGTGTACATTAATACATCAACTGCTTCTACCACTGTTTCCTTTGAGTCTCTTCTAAACAGAGAAGCCAGAGCAATCATATTATGTCAGTCAGATCAGGCCACTGCTCTTCACAGAGCCCTTCAGTGGCTTTTCAGTTGAGTCAGAGTGAAAGCCAAAATCTTGGAAATGGCCTGTAAGTTCTCCATTCTCTGACTGTATCTGCCATTGTGCCCTCCATCCTCCATTGATTCTGTTCCTGCAAACTGGCTTGCCTGCTTTTCCTAGAATGAGTCTCTCATACTCCCAATTTAGAGCTTTTTTCAGTCCTCAGATATTTTCTTGGCTAACTCTCACTCATCCCTCACATCTTTGCTCAGACCCTACTGACCTGGTAAGGCCTTCACTGGCCACCCTATTTAATACAGTCAGCTGCTTCATCAGCCGTGCCCCCAAACCCTCATTTCTTTCTTCATGCTTCCTTTTAATCATAACAGTTTAATGTACTATATAATTTAATTGTTTACTAAGTTCTCCATCCTCAGTCTTTCTGTGCTAAAATGTAAGGCACAAACTGCATTATAAGATACATAAGTATTAGGGGTATAATGTACTACATGATAATTATAGTTACTACTATTGTGTGATGTACGAGAAAGTTGTTAAGAGTTCTCTTTACAAGGATAATTTTTTTCTTTTTTTTTTCTATTTCTTTTAACTGTATGTGTATGAAATGATGGATGTTAATTAAAATTATTGCAGTAATTATTTCATAATATACATAACCTTTATGCTGCATACCTGAATCTCATACAGTGATGTATATCAATTATATCTCAATAGAACTGGAAAAAACTTAAATAATAAAACAAAATGTAATCTCTTCCAGCACAATGTTACTAGACTATATAACCCCTTGATATATCCTAGTATATGCTCTCACACATATTAAATGCACTGAAAACACTTGTTGAACGAAAAGAATTATACTCAGTGACAAACACATTACTAGACATTAGTTCTGAAATTAAGATGCTTTCTTTCCCTTTACTATAACAGTAAATAGTCCTATAAGAAATATTGGCATTGTCATTAGTTTGTGCTTGCCTACTTTTTAAATGTCACCTGATGAAAATCATTATCAGAAGAAGAATATGCCAATTGTGGATTTTTTTCCTAAATAGGTTGTTTTATATTGTTCTCTTGATCCTCGTGAAATGAATGAGATTTTCTCCCTTCGGTCATTTGTCTGTCATTAAATGAAAAATTTAAAAAGTAGCTATACTGTTTGGTCCACCATCCCTTACTGCATTTCATAGCACAATCAATACTGATTTACATTAATGCACTACTGATTGCCTCTATCAAATGAACCTCCAAAAGTTTCCTCTGAATAAATTGGAAAAAATGGTAATATATGTTCAACAAATCTCAAACCATAATTGGATAGCTGTGCCCCCAACTGGTAAAAAATTGTGTGAGGTGTTGAGTGTAATCTTATTTATTGATTTCCTTCATTCTAGAGTTGGTGAAGGGCAAAAAGAGGAACAGTTAAATCAAAATGTTGAAATGTTGTGATTTATTAATAGAAAGAATGTGTCACATCTTTCTGCACACCTACAAAATTGCCTATTTGTCCTTAATGTATTTTCAGACAGTGTTTTTATTTGGGAAACCAAAATTACTACCAGGCCACTTTTCAATTATGTTTTTCTCCTTCCTGTGGAAAAAGTTTCACTTATTTTATACGTTCTGGCTCATAGTAAATTATTTAAGATATAATCAGATAATTGGAAGTATCTCATGATTTCCCCCAATCTGTATTCTCCCAGGTTTTAATTTCTCAGGTAGAGCAATTCACTCAGAGGCTGCCTTGGCAGCAAAAAGCACTCAGATTTTAGTTGACAGGTGCAGTACTGGACATCCAAAAAGGCAATCAGGCGGGTATTTTTCCAGAGGGTTATAAAGTATGGTGCGTAAAGTTTGCTTTTTGTACATTTTCAAGTCACATTTATATATTCTCCTTAGTAACTTGGTTCATAGGAATTTGCTTGAATTTTGTTTATCTCTGGACTTAGAATTTCAGATTCTGTATAAGCTTGGAATACTATCAGGCATTAGTAAAAATCAAAGTCGAGATGACTCTCGACAATGAAATAACATCATGTTTCTTGCAAAGGATTCCCTGAGCTCAATTTTAGTTTATGGCCTCAGGTTAATGTGTGTGGTTAACTTGTAGATTTATTCTATGAAGAGAGCATTTTATAACAAAATATTCCCGCATGCCAATTTGCTCTTTGCACAGTTTACTTGCACCCAAGCCCTATAATGATTTCTCTAAATAAATTAAAAATATAACTGCAATACTAAAAGCAATGACAGCAGCTCTTGTAATAGCAGTAATTATAGGACATGTGGTTGAATTGAGGGTTAAATATAATATATACATATGGATTACATATAGTCATATGATCAATAACCTAAGGCTTGAGGTCTACGTTAGAACTTTTCTATCCTCTTCTTCTATACTGCTTCTAAAATAACACATTGAAAAGAGCTTCTCTTTTAATCTATGAGCAAACTGGTCATCATCAATGTGACCAACCAGTGTACTGTATGTCCTGTGTGTCTCTCATGGAGAACTGAACGACTCACCATCAATTTGGCAACCTGAAGATGAAACCTGGGAAAGTATTTGAGATGTTCACCCAAGCAGAAAATGTGTTCTTAGGCTTTCCCACTAGGATAGAAAGAAACAGAAAAATATCACTGTGTAATTTGATTAGCAAGGTAAAATATTTGTTCCAAGTGGTAAAATGCCTCAGTTGTGTACTATTCAGAAAATAGTGCTGTTTTATTCTTTTTAAATATGTAAAGAAACTATAAATATGGCTTGAGAGATTTAAAGGAATGCATGATTAAAATGGAAGAGACAGTAGAGAGCGCACTCCTAAGAATATTATAAAAGGTAAGGGGAAGTAGGAGGTTGGCATCGAGACTGCCTACCCGTGGGAGTTAAAAGAGAAACTCTAGAGTAATATAAGAAAGAAAATTCTAGGGAATAGTTTCTATGTGGTTGTATTTGATTATTCTCCTTATGTTAGAATAGAAGTTCACTCATAAGCAAAACAACATAGCAAGATAGTGAAAGACTAAACCAGCCTGTTAGTGCCTACTCTCCCTCGTCAACCCTCCCCCTCTTTACCTAGAATGAGCAGCAGATCTCAGAGAAGGCCAGATCCACATTTTGATTCGTTATTCATTTAATAGCAAAACAAGAGAGTGGACTATTCTCTCACTAAATTTAAATTTAAATTAAGTTAAATTTGCTATGAATGGAATCTCTCTAAAAATCAGAAGTATGTGAAGGGAAGGATGCATTTGACTTTTTTCACCAGCATAAGCAAATCAGGGGTAACTCTTTCCCCCTGAAAATGTCCCATTCTAGAAACAGAATATCCAGTAGAAAAAAAGAAATACACGATCTTAGTGGAAACGAACTTCTGCACTATTTTCTTTGAATTATTGTAGCTTTATATATTAGCCCAGAAGGTAGTGACCTGGAGGTCAGTGTTGCCTGTTGTGTGCCAGTATGGTCTTTGCTGCAGAGCGGTCCTACCTGTGGAGTCCATTAGACAAGAGGCAGATGCCCTTAAAACCAGATTTCCTCACTTCTACGTGTATTTGCTTGTATGACCCACTTTAACAAAATGCGTCTAAAAATCTGAGAGTTCAGTTATGAAGTGTTTGTATGCTTTTTATAAATAATAGATGATTTTGCTGTTGATATCAAGCTCCGCAGTTTGATAAAATCATTTGACTTGCAAATATTGGTTTACTGACTGTTGTGTGGTATTGTAAAGAGACACAGAAGCCAACGTTTAAAGGCTACATACTGTATGATTCCAACTATATGACATTCTGGGCAAAGTAAACTTGGAGACAGTGAAAAGTCAGGGGGTAGGAAGGAAGATGGGATGAATGGGCACAGCATGGAATATTTTTAGGGGAATGGAACTCTTTTGTATGATACAGTGATGGTGAATATGTGCCATTACACATTTTTCCAAGCCCATAGGATGTGCAACACCAAGAATGAACCTTAACCACTCTGGTAGGTGATGTTCATATTGGGAGAGGCTGTGGTTGTGTGGCCACACAGGATGTGTGGAAAACCTCTGCACCTTCCTCTGAATTTTACGGTGAATCTAAAACTGCTTTCAAAAATAAAGTCTTAAAAAACAGCAGAGAGAGGGGTACTTTTAGCAAGGTGCTCTTCATCTCCACTACCTGTTTGGTCTTCCTAACCAGAGTGCTGTTCTTTCCTTTATTTAATCCCCACTCATGACCTCCTTTACTGGCCTCTTTAGCAAATGTAGATTCTGACTTCATTTAGACTTAAAACTATTGCTCTTTTAAAAGCTGTTCTTATCTTATTGAACCCTTGGTCAAATCCTTTAACATCTAAAATCAATTAAGTTTATTTAGCTATGATGTGAAATACAATGTGCTAGGGATTACCCAGCTAAGCAAAGATGAGTGAAATAGAAACCCCGTCCTACAGGGTTTTGTAGGGGTTATCAATTAGCAGTCTCTGTATAATAAATTCATTACTCCTGTGTCTGCAGTACAATGTGGGACAGGTAGGCGGTTTGCCGGTTTGGCTGACTCCATTTCGTGTTTTTGGCAAGTGGCTAGCTATAGTTTAGGTTGGCCTTGACTCAGTTATCTACGTTTTCCTCCACATGATTTTTGTCGTCCAGCAAGCTAGCCTATGAAGGAGCGATGAGAGAATTTAAGTGTATAATGTCTCTCAGGCTTGGACTCAGAACCGACACATTGTTATTTTTCCCTCATTCTGTTGGCCAGTGAAAGTTACAAGTTCAGGCTGGATTCAGGGATGGGGAAATAGGCTCCATCTCTTGATGGGAGGGATTGCAATGTCACCAACAAATGGCAAGGATACAAGGAGGGTATTCGTCAAGTTCATGAATGTACTGAATCTACTACCAGGAGCATAAGCAAGTAAAAATGACTATACCTCAAATTAAGAAACATACCACTAATTACTCACACTAGACCTTTGACCTTTAAGGTCCAAAATTTTCAGATTTGGCTGTCTGCAGTACATATGGCAGTTTTGAGATCTTGCTGGGGCATACTTATTTATTTGACAATATCTTTATTGCTCATCTTCCCCACTTAAATGTAAGCTCCATGGGGGTGTTGTTTGTATGCTAAATGTCTGCCAAGTACATAGCACAAAGTGCTCAGTAAAATTATTGATTGAACTAATTCTTGTATAAAAAGTCTGAAGAGATCATTTATATTTTTATTTATAATATCTGTTATAAACTTTCTTCCTTGGTAAAATTGGGATAATATCAGTATTCTCTCACAAGATAGTTGTGGGATTAAATGAGTTAATGTATGAAAACATTTAAAATAGAGACAGATTGACAAATTATAAATATTACATATATGTGTACATATCTACATGTATATTGGGCATAAAAATCACTTGGATAATATTTAACTTAAGATATTATGTGGGAGATTACTTATAAATATTATTTTAGAATTTGAAGGGTTATAAAATTCTCAAAGAACTCTCTCAACTATATATTCTACAAACAACTATGGAGGGTTCAGAAGAGGCTGAGATCAGGGAAATGGATGAGGAGAGGTTTTGTGAGATAGATATTCTCTTCCCTGAAGGAAGAGTATAATTTCATGAATGGCATGGGATTTTCAGGAAAGGGCAACATTATGAAGAAAGTCAGGAGAGGGTGAAAGAATTGGCAATAAAAGATGGGTATGTAGTCTGACTTGGGAATATTCTGGGAGGATAATGAGAAGCAAACTTGGGCAGGAACATCAAGTCCATCTTAAATAGGCCTTATACTGACTGGCCTTTGCAATTCAGTGGACGATGAACAACCATTCATAAACTTTTCAACAACAATGATTTGGTTTCAAGCTCCAAGAATATCTTTTAAAAAGCTGCATTCTTCTTAGCAACTCAAGTAATGGCATTAGTTACATGGCTGTCTGTACCCCAGTTAAGGATTCCATTAAGGAGCCTCAGCTCATCTTGGGCTCTGAACCAGGCCAGGTACAATGGGATAGAAATTACAGCCAAAAAAGATTTGATGAGAGTAGCTCTCCCTACTTGTAAATGTGCCTTGGCAGTGAGCAAAATTGTCCCAAAGACTAGTGTCTACCAAAACCTGTGTCTTATAGTGAACTTAAGTTCTTTACAGCTGCAGAATCAGGCAAAATTCCATGGAAGTTGCACAGGACTGATGAAAACCTAGCTAAGTTCCCATCTACTCCTAGATGCCTTCCTATGACTGAAACATTGCACCAAGTGGGACTCCTCTGGGAGAAAGAACCCTCCCCCTGCAGTGCCAGCAGAGCTTTCTTCTTTGCTGATAGAGGTGGGTAGACTATGAATAGCGAGCCCTACCTTGCTTGACCAGATGTCTGATGAAAGACCCCCTGGTACTGGCCACAGAGAGCAGTGTCACTTCAGGGCAGAATTTGTGCCTGAGGCTGGAATTTGGCTTTATATCAGTTGATACAACATATATTGTGTTGACACAATACATATATTTGATGTCCAGATATATCACATTGTTAGTGGGCTTGGTCCTCATATATCAGCTTGGAAAGAAATAAACCAACTATAAGATCTTGGACAAGAAAAGGAACATTACTTACAAGAGAAAAACATATAGATATTATCTCTATTTTTAAAATGAAGAGTTGAGATTTAGAAATGCTTGTGACTAGTGACTAATACAGATGCATACATGACATGAAGAAATATAAATACAAACATACAATTTTTCAGTCCCTAGCTTAGATATCAAAAAATAAAATTTTCTAATTCTTGCAAAACTAATGTCAGCTTTTTGCCCTCAAGTTCCCTTGTGCTATGTCACCATTTCCACTCTATAGTTGCAACATGATCGTATCTATGGGAACTGCTCTAATGAATGATGCTTATCATCTCCCTGGACCTCACCTAGAAAATGATGCATGATATCTCCCTACCTTCAAATCTCCAAACTTAGAGGATTGTAATATGTCTCTCATCCTTACATCCAGCTCAACCTATAAAGTAAGGCACCAGAAAAGACCAGTGACTGAAGCTTCTCTCTTCTCATCAGCCCCATCATCAGCTCATTTTTATGTGAGAAGATTTAGTAATAAGTTCTTTCTGACTAAATCTATGTACTAACTCTTTATGTTTCATACCTAAACCCTAGATTCTTTTTTTTTTTAAAAAGGTTTTATTTATTTATTTGAGAGACAGAGAAAGTGAGAGAGAGCATGAGAGAAGGTTAGAGGAAGAAGCAGACTCCCCGTGGAGTTGGGAGCCTGATGCGGGACTTGATCCCGGAATTCAAGGATCATGACCTGAGCCGAAGGCAGCCGCCCAACCAACTGAGCCACCGGGGCGCCCCTAAACCCCAGATTCTTGAATTTAAAATTTTGCTAAATATTTGCTATCTTTTTGTTTTCTTTTTTCTGAATCTGATCTGAAAATTACCCTTTGGAAAATGTAACCTTTTAATAAATCACAGTGTTCATTCTAATAATAAAAATGTAAATCAAAAAAAAAAAAACAAAAAGAAAAGCAATGATTTAAGCTTCTTCAAAGAAAAATCCTTATGGCAGCAGTGTCTAGGCCAATTATAGTTGAAAAGTAATAGAAGTTTGGGAGAAGAATTGGGAGAAAAAGGTCAAGGTTTAATTAAATTTTTTGAAGGTCTTGAGTATGATGAGTGCAGTGACAGAGAAGGGAAGGAAGTGATGTGAGAAATATTTAATGTTTGAAGAAAATGGCGGGGGCAAAAAAGAATTGAGATGACTACAATCTACAATGGCCATTTGGAAGATGAGGAGGGGGAAATCAGTGAAATTGGAAAGTTAAGAGAAAACGTTTTGAGGCTAGAAGGGTGGATGAAAATGAGTAGATTGGGATAGAGAGATATAAAGAATTTATGAGACAGTGGATTCTCTAACTGGACATAACTAAGAGGTAAAAAGAAATATGAGTTTAGAGAGTAGAAAAGTAAAGATACATATTCTGTATATAGATTTAAAGAAAGAAAACATTTAACCCTGGGTATGAAGGTGGTCTCTGAGAAAGATACAAATGAAAACTATCCTTTTTTAAAAAATCAGTTTTATATATTTATTTCAGGCAGAAAGAGAGAGAGACAGAGAGAAAAAGCATGAGTGGGGGGAGGGGCAGAGGGAGAAGCAGGCTCACTGCTCATCTCCCTGGAGGTGACTAGGGGCTCCATCCCAAGATCCTGGGATCATGACCTGAGCTGAAGGCCAACTGAGCCTCCCAGCACCCCCAAATGAAAACTACTTGAAAAGAATATATTCATTTAAAGCATAGAAAAAAAGAAAAGACGTCTTGCTTTGTAACACATTCCTTTTTCATATTGCTTAGCTTAATAACTAGTTTTGGTTGATTTGTGATATACTGTGTGGAAAACCTGAGAGAGCCATGCAAAGATTCGAAATATTAATAATACTTTGTACATAAGGTTCACAAATATTGGCCATTCAATATTTGAATATAATGTGACTTGGGGCACCTGGGTGGCTCAGATGGTTAAGCGTCTGCCTTCGGCCCCGGTTATGATCTCCAGGTCCTGGGATCGAGCCCCACATAGGGCTCTCGGCTTGGCAAGGAGTCTGCTTCTCCTTCTCCCTCTGCCTCTCCCCCTGCTCATGCTTTCTCTCTGTATCTCTCTGTCTCAAATGAATAAATAAAATCTTTAAAAAAAAATAATGTGGCTAGATTTTTAGGAAATGCCCTATATTATTTGATTGTGAATGGTTTCCCAAGGATAAATAGCACCTGTTTGGAATTATAATAAATGTACTAGTGTAACAGGAAATACATTTAAGGAATGATTAATAATGTGCTGTTGACTGAAAGCATTGGTTAGAAACATTGATGGTGCTGTTGATTATTATTTAATGATTTTTCCTAGGTTGCTGAATAATTGACATTGATGAGAAGGTGACTCAGAATTGATTTTATGTTGCTTGAAATGGGTTGTTGAAGTGTCAATAGCAATAACACCCATTAAATGCATCTCAGAAAGAAGTAAATATTTCTAGTAAGGCTTTCTCTGAAGAGTTATTAGTGATTATGTGTTATCTCTTTTTAAAAATAGGAATTGTTGTCTCAGTTTATACAGAAGAAAACTGGAACAAAGTTTTTCTTTGTAGACATTTTAGTTAGTGACAGAATTATAAACAAAGCTCAGTATAAACTTGTTTTGAAGGAAAAGTATAATTATGCCTTACAACTCGTGTCATATAAAAATTACATCGAGATATATATACATATCTGTATACATATATATATGTATATCTATATGTATAGATATACATATATATACATCTATATGTATATATATATATCTGTATATATATGGTTTTAAAGGTTATGTTTTATTAATGACTTTATCTTTAAAATTAATTAGTGTTATTTTTTTAAAAATCTGCATTTTTAATATGAAAAGGGTATAATTAGGAAAGAAATATTATGGAAATGATTTTATTTTATTAGTATTTTTACTTATTAGGACAAATAGAGCATGCCAAATATTTGTCTCCGTAGCAATAAAATAGTGTGCATCACATTACAGGTGGAAAAACCAGCATTTTTGTTCTGCTTAAAAAAATGAAGATAACTTCAGGTTTTTATATTGTCCCTAGTCTCCTGACTTATCTCTTTTTTGGAGGCGGAGCAGGGGGTAACATATACTCCTAGTTCACTTAATTTGCTAACTGGTGTTTTCGTACCATCTAGAATGTTTTTCAAATTGGGGGTCATGACCCATCAATCAACTTTGTGATTCAGGAGCAGTATTTTTTAAATGTAGTAATAGAACGAAATAGAATAAAAAACACACCAGAGTGCATCTAACATGTTAGTAAGTATTGTCCTATAAAATGTGTTTTATATCTTTTGCACATACATGTGTATGTGTGTAGAGTCTCAATGTAACATCTTTTTTAATCAACAAAGTGTGATAATTACTGATCTACTCAGAGATTTATATTTTGAAGTGTTTCTCCACTGCAAATTAGGTTTTATTAAATTATTAAATATTTATTAAGAACCTGCTATGTCTGTGAAAATTAACCACCAAACAGAACATAAACTTCTGCTCTAGGTGAGTTGACATTTGGGTAATATATGGACCAAAACAAGAGAACTGGAAACATTGCGCCATTGTATTGAACACCAGCATTTTGTTTCTTTATATCTTTAAGCTGTATACTGTTATAATTTATTTTCATGTCAAAATCATTTCCCATGTTTTTATGTAGGAAAAGTAATGCTTTTAAGCACTAAAGGAGTGCAGTTAAATGCATGTTCTAGCTTGTCTGCTTTGCGGTAGTGGGATAATTCCCATCAGAGGAGCATGGAAAACCATCTATGGGTCATTCACTAGTGCCTCTCTCTTATATTCACCATGATTAAGGTTTACTTCAATTTATTTTAAGACATTTTTTAGAACAGTTTAGGGTTCATGGGAAAACTGAGAGGAAGATACAGAGTCTCCTTATCCCCTACCCATTCAAATGCATAGCTTCTTCATTATCAACATCCTCCACCAAAGTGATACATTTTTACAATTGATGAACCTACTTTGACACATCATGATCACCCCAAAACCACATTTTACCTTAAGGTTCATGCTTGATTTTGTATTCTATAGATTTAGACAAATACATAATGACATGTATAAATTATTTTGATACCATACAGAGTACTTTCACTGCCCTAAAAATTCTCTGTGTTCTGCCCATTCATCCTTCTCCCTGCCTTACATAAACACATGGAACCACTGGTCTTCTTGCTGTCTCCATAATTTTATCTTTTCCAGAATATCATATAGTTGGAATCATACAGTATGTAGCCTCTCGAGATTGGCTTCTGTATCTCTCTTTACAACAGGTGGCTTTGATAAAATTATCAGTAAACCAATATTGCAAGTCAAAAAATTTTATCAAGCTATTTTTATATTGGATTCTTTCATGTAGTAATATGTATTTAAGGATCTTCCATATCTTTTCATGGCTTGAGAGCTCATTTGTTTTTACTGCAGAATAATATTCTATTATTAGCATATGCCCCTGTGTACAGATACTGTGAATATTCATATACTGTATATTTTATAAGTGAATGGATAATATCCATCAAAGGATATCTGTGTTTGCTTCCAAATTTTGGCAATTATGAATAAAGCTGCTATAAACACCCATATGCAGATTTTACTGTTAATAAGTTTTCAACTCCCTTGAGTAAATAGCAAGAAGTGCAATTGCTAGATTGTAAGAGAATGTTTAGTTTTCTAAGATACTGCTATATTGTCTCCCAAAGTGTCTGTACCATCTTGCATTTCTATCAGCAATTAATGATCGTTCCTGCTGCTCCAGAACCTTGTCAGAATTTGTTGTTGTCAGTGTTCCAGACTTAGGCAATTCTAATAAGTACATAGTGGTATCTCATTGTTGTTTTAATATCCATTTCCCTGATTACATATCATGTGGAGCATCTTTTCATATGATTATTTGCCACCTTTATATCTTTAGCAAGGTGTAAGTTCATATCTTTAAACCATTTTTTAATCAAGTCATTTTTTTTTTCTTGTTGAGTTTGAAAAAGTTCTTTATTTTGGGTCACAATCTTTTTTATGTTAATGGATTTTTAAATTTTTTAGAGGTTTTATTTATTTTTGAGAGAGAGTGCATGAGCAGGGAAAGAGGCAAAGGGAGAGGGTGAAGCAGACTCCCCACTGAACAGTAAGCCCAGCGCAGGGCTTGATCCCAACACCCTGAGATCATAATCTTAGCTGAAGATTGAGCAGATGCTCAACCAACTGAGCCATGCAGGCGCCCCTTGGATCATTGTCTTTTATCAGATACATCTTCTGCAAAGATTTTTTCCCAGCTTATGGCTTATCTTCTCATTCTCTTGATATAGCCTTTCATGGAGCAGAAGTTCTTAATTTTAATGAAGTCTAGTTTATCAATTATTTCTTTCATGGGTTGTATCCTTAGTGTTGTATCTAAAAAGTCATCATCATACTCAAGGTCAGCTAGATTTTCTCCTATGTTATATCCTAGGAGTTTTATAATTTTACAATTTACATTTAGGTCTGTGATCCATTTCAAGTTAATTTTTGTTAATGATTTAAGGTCTGTGTCTAGATCCTTTTTTTCTTTTTGCATGTGGATGTACAGTTGTTTCAAAACATTTGTTGAAAAACTACCTTTATCATATTGTCTTTGCTCTTTTGTTAAAGAAGTTTGATTATATTTATTGAGATTATTTCTTGGCTCTCTATTTTGTTCTATTGATCTATTTTTCTATTATTTTTCTAATACCAAACTGTCTCAACCATAGCTTTGTAAGTCTTGAAGCTGGTTATAATCAGACCTCCAACTTTATTCTCCTTTGGGTTAAAATATGTCACTTGGCTCTCTTAACTGTTGCCTCTCCATAGAAATTTTTGAATACATTTGTGAATATCCGCAAAATAACTATCTGGGTTTTTTTATTGGGATTGCATCAAATATATAGATCAAGTTGGGAAGAACTGATATCTTGACACTACTGAGTCTTCCTATGCATAAACACAGAATATAAACCCATTTATTTTTTCTTCTTTGATTTTATTCATCAGAGTTTTTGCAATTTTCCTTACATAGATGTATGCATATTTTGATAGACTTATAACTAATTATGTTGTTTTGGGGGATGCTAATATAAATGGTATTGTGTTTTTAATTTCAAATTCTACTTGTTCATTCCTGGTATATACAAAGCTGATTAACTTTTGTACATTTGATCCTGGAGTATTACTATAACTACTTATTAGTTCCAGGATGTTTTTCTGTTGGTTCTTTCAGATTTTCTACAAAGATAATCATATCATCATGAACATGCCAGTGTTTATTTCCTCCTTCCTAATCTGTATACTTTTATTTCACTTTTTTGTCCTATTGCATTATCTATAACTTCCAGTATGATGTTCAAAAGGGGTAGTGAGAAGGGTCATCCTTGCCTTATACCTCATCTTAACAGGAAAGCTTCAGGTTTCTCACCATTAAGTATTATGCTAGCTGTAGGCTTTTTTTATGGGTATTATTTATCAATTGAGGAAGTCCTCCCATCCCTTCTCCTAGTTTATTGAATTTTTATTATGAATAGTTGTTAGATTTTGTCAAATGCTTTTTCTGCATCTATTGATATAATTGTGTATGTGTGTTTTGTTTTGTCTTTTTATCTTCTAGAATGCCTTGTAGTTTTTTGTTTTGTTTTGTTGGTAGCTGGATATGATATACTAGATAAGAGGAACTGCTATAAATAGGCCCTTAGTAATGTGGTGGTGAGGTGTGGCGAGAGAAGTGTTCTAAAGTGTTCTAAAGTGTTCCCTTCCTCCTAACCCGTCCCCCCAAGTCAGTTAGGATAATACCCCACCAGGTGACACTCTGGTTAACTTAATTTCCCTTGAAGGCAAGACTTGTTAGGAAGAACAGAATGCTCTGGTGTATATTAAATCGTTCATTTTCCCCTCCTCCTGCCAGAAAGCCAAGGGGATTTTTCTCAGATAATTATTCAGGGAATCTGATAGAGCTCCTAGAGATAAATTGCACAATATTGTGCAGGTTCCTCTAAGAATGGGCCCAGCTGGAGTTTTTAGTCCTCAGAGTTGTCCATACTGAGCCGACAGCAGTTCAGGTTTTCATGCTCTGGCTGTGGTTCCCCAGGCAGTTTCTACTCATGAGTATCTGCTCTAGTAAGCAACTCCCTGTATTTACCTTTCTGTCTCTCCTTTGCAGGGGTGGGGAGGGGGGAGCAACACTTTGTCCTGTGTCCTTCTCCTATCCTATGGATTCAAGATACACTAATCATTTTTCAGTCTGTTTAGCTTTTATACTTGCTATTAAGACTAAGTGTCAATTACATGCAAAACCAGGAACTGTAGATTTTATTTCAATTTTAAACGAATGTTTTGTAGCAATTATTAAGTGCCAGGAACATTTTATGTCCTCAGGGTAAAATGATGAAGATATGTTGAATGCTCTGGTTATTTCAGTGTAGTAGAAGACTCTGGAATATTTTAACTTTTTCCTGTGTATTTTCACTTTTGCTTATAGGGAATAAAAGAAGCAACAAGGGGAAATGGCTTATTCAGAGAGTGCTTAGTTACATCTAAGTGGGTTACTGTATGTGGAGATGATTGATATTGTAAGAGAAGAAGCAAGGAAACTAAGTGTGTAGAGGTGCAAAAGCCAAGGAACAACTGTTGGGTTCTCTCCTTGGCTTTCAGCTAATTTGTAAAGCTTCCTAGAGAGTTGAGACATGAGCAAACTACTGGGCAAGATATGCTTGAGTATAAATATGAAATGGAAAACTTACACTTGTGTCACTTATCATCTTTTTTTTTTTTAAGATTCATTTATTTATTTATTAGAGAGCGAGAGACTGAGAATGAGAGGGGAGAAAGTCAGAGGGAGAAGCAGACTTCCCACAGAGCTAAGAGTCCGATATGGGACTCGATCCCTGGACTCCGAGATCATGACCTGAGCCAAAGGCAGTTGCTCAACCAACTGAGCCACCCAGGCGCCCTGTGTCACTTATCAGCTTATTTTCAAATTCTTTAAAGGCACTTCTAGTTTTGTTGTCTTGAGAAGAAAGGCCACAGCATTAGGCATATTCATAAATGCCAGTCCTGCTAGACTGTCATTCTGCAGAGGGCTATTGCCTGCAGTTTCAGCCTAGATCACTCTTATGATGACCTAGTGACAAGCCTACATTTGTTTCATTGTCTGCTAGACTGATTTTGTATTCAAAACAGCTTATGTATTCTACCCATATTTTCTCTGTCACGCACAATCTTTCCTTTAATAGTAGCCTTCTGCTTTCTTGTTGAGGACCGGCTGAGATGCTCTTATGCATAAAAAGCAGATGCCCCAAGTTTTCCTCTCAAAAGCATTTGCACAAAATTTAGCAAAGTAGACAAACTTTCTTTTTTTTTTTTTTTTAATAGACAAACTTTCTTAAAGTGAATTCAGGATGCTCACGGATATGCAGAATACCCCAATAGAGTAAGAAAAACTTGTATCAAGCTGTTAAACCTATATGTTAAAATATTTTTTCTTAAGATTGACAAGCTATATAAATCATCTATTTCTACAACTAATTAAAATAATAAAATTTGTATAATACTATCTATATATTTCTAATTCAATGCAATCCTCATATATACTGATGAGCAGGCAAAGTCCAGTTGCATATCTGAGAAGCTGAGTCTGGAGTGAGTAATTTTCAAATAAAAGGTTAGGACTTGAAAGAATGAATCAAATACAATGGCAAAATAAAATCAAATAAAAACTTGAAAATAAATAGAAAAGATTGTAAGAGAAGGTAAAAATTAAAATCTTCACTAGTGCTATTTTTTTTTAACTTTGGTGATGAACATCTATAAGGTCACAGTTATCTGAAGGTGTTCATGTCTCAGATCTAGATCATTGTAATATCCTCATCCTAAGGTTCAAGAGAATTAGTTATTATCATGGAACTATTTTTAGTTTTTAAAAAGATTACTATTTATTTATTTATTTGAGAGAGAGCGAGAGAGGCGGGGGGTGGGCAGAGTGGAGGGACAGAAGGAGAGGGAGAGATAGTCTCAAGCACACTCCATAATGAACACAAAACCCAACCCAGGGCTCTAACTCACAACCCTGAGATCACGACCTGAGCTGAAACCAAGAGTTGAATGCTTAACTGACCATACTACCCAGGCACCCCATCATAGAATTATTTTTAAAATACAAAAGAAAACAAAGAGCAAAGCTGCCATGTGGAGGCATTTCCTCCTGTTTAGTCCTGAATTTTAATCTTAAATACTATTTAAAATAAGAATGCAAACTATTATTGTATCCTCAAAATTATCATGAAATTGCGTATTTGGAACTAAGACTACAGAGGGAGCCGGAGAATGAAACCATGAAAGGTCTCAATGTAGCTACCTCACTAACACATCGCAGGAATTATCTTAGCACATCAAGTTGTTTTACCTTGTCATAGATGAGGAAAGAAAAGTCATTGAAACAAAGACCACTGCATGACCTAATTACTATTGCTGAAAAACAAGCCCCCTCAAAACATTTTATTATACTCATAGATTCTGTGGATCAGGGATTTGGAGAGAACTTAGTAAGGATGGCTTCTCTTTGCTATATGATGTCTGGGCCCTCATTTGGAATGATGGAGGCTGGAGGTAGCTGGATTGCTGGGGGTTGAATTCCTTTGCAGACAACTTGACTCATCTACCTGCAAGTGGTTACTGGCGGTTAGCTAGAGTACATAAACATGGCTTATCCCTGGGACCTACCTTCATGCCTCAGCAAGCTCAGGGTAGTCAAACATCTTACCTGGCAGCTCAAATATCCAAAAGGAAATGTTCCAAGGATACCAGAAAGAAGCTGCATAGCCTTTATTTTATTAGCCTCCAAGGTCAAATGGCATCTCTTCATTGTACTCTTTCACCTGGAGCAATCACAGCCTGGCCTGGATTTAAGGGAAGAGGACATAAACACCACTATTTGATGAGAGTGATGTCAAAGAATTTGTAGACATTTTAGAACCACCATAGGGGGTAGGCACTTCCTAACTGAGGTGTCAGGAAACTGTGTCTTATGTTTTGTGACAGCAGTCCTTGCACAGGTAGGTACTACTTCTGGGCATTGAGAAGAAAAGGCAGCATTCTCTTCCACAAGATTATAAGTTTAGGACACAGTCTAGAAGAATGGCATTTCTGAATATTCCCAATGCCTTATCCATTCCATCCCTCCACTTAAGAAAATAGAACTAAAAATGATTATGAAGAGCTTGAAAATAAGATGTGAAATGATATAAGTGTAACTTTTCCATTTCACATTTATACCAAGCATATCCTATCATATCAGTAGTTTTCTCATATCTCAACTCTCTAGGAGGCTTTCTGTCCTTCTCCAATTAAGAATTTTAATTCCAGTGTTCCAGAGACCTGGAAATTTATCCAGAGCAAAGTATCATTCAATTGCCCCACCTTAATAGTACTGTTTCCAAACAATTGAAATTACTATTTATCTTTGTAATATATGTATGTATATAATATGTATATTATATATAGCTATACATAGTATATATAATATGTATATTAATTTATATATATTTACACACACAAAGATATATGGGAACAAAAACATTAGCAAATACGTAAACAAAGAGTAAGTATAAATAACATTTAAGGAAAATATAGACTAGAGAAGTTCAGAGAAGGAGGGGTACTTTATTGAAAATTATTTATGCTTGTGTGTATGTAAATATATATGTGTGTATAAACATGTATATATATACGTATGTGTATATAGAGAGGCACGTGTGTGTATGTGCATGGTGGGGCCCCTGGGTGGCTCAGTGAGTTAAGCCTCTATCTTCGGCTCAGGTCATGATCTCAGGGTCCTGGGATGGAGCCCCACATCTGCTCAGTGGGGAGCCTGCTTCCTCCTCTCTCTCTGCCTGCTTATGATCTGTCTCTCTGTCAAATAAATAAATAAAATCTTAAAAAAAACTTGCATGGTTATAACTGTGTATGAATGTGTGCATGGGCATACACACACAAAACAACAAATATGACTATGCAAAATAAAAATTTGTTCATGCTTCATTTTATATTTATTCAAGAGTTCTTTTACTATTGGCAAGCCCTTTATTAATTTGTGCACGTTTGCTTTCAGTACAATTCCTAGCATTATTTCTCTAAATGTATAGTATGGGACTAAACTGAATGAATATCTATTTTAATACACAGTCACACCTATATAGTCTTTCTTGCTACTCAACCAGGAATAGGTTTTCCAGAGAATTAAAACCATTGGCCATTTTATTGTTAATACCCACTGATTTTTGTGGTTGGAACATTTGGCTATACTGTACTTTCATTAAATAATATAGTAATTACCAGTTTTGCAAGATGCTTTCTATTCATTTACATATATTTCGCCATGCAGCATATTACATACAGAATAATTAGCTACTAAAGGAAAGGAGTAAAAATGTGGGTAAGCAATCTGCTATTGCTCCCAACATATGCAACCAGTGAAGCAGATGGAATGGTGTTCTTGGGATGTTTAAGGACTTTTAAAGTGCTTCGTATCAGCAGCATCTGGAGACCAATTACTGAACACTCTCCACAGGGGTCTTGCCTTAGGGTTTTTAAATGGATAAATAATATATAAACTCCATGCCTTCCCACTGAGAGCGACTGAAGCAGCATCAGAAAGAACTAGTCTATTTGAGTTGAACTAAAAATGAAATGATCTGAAATTTGAACTAGTCTTTTGTGTTTGCATATGTAGTTGGTTGTAAGGTTGCGATGCAGGGGCATAATGAACGGGTGGGGTGGACATTGGAAGCTCCTGGCTTTTCCTGAGTCTGGCAGAAAAAGAATGTGAATGTGGAACTAACCTCTCAATTCATACCTGAAAATGGCTTATGTAAGAATTTGAATATTAATGGAAAAATTTGCTGACTTTAAGGCCCTAAAGTATCTTTGAGTATCTTATAGATAGTCCATGTCAAACTCTTATTACATATCAGGTTCTGGAGGCCCGATGAGCTTCATGAATTGCCCATGAACAACTACTGAGGTGATGGTAGTGGGCGCTAGATTTGGATGTTTATTCTCCACTTCACGGCTCTCATCACACACATTTGTGTAACAATTACAAAAATAAGTGCCACACTGTGTACATGGGAAATTGCCCCTTAGAGATTACAATGAGATATTCAAATACGTTTTCTCACTTAACTTTAATAACCGTACTCTGTCATAGAACATCATTACTGTCCTTTTCTGGTAAGCAAACTAAAGTTTAGAGAAGCAGACCTAAGAATCCATACCAGACCTGGGAAGTTCTATGTTTGGTGAAACGTATGAAATTTGTCTTGTGCATATTTCCTGAGAGGAAATGCAGGTTATACAACAAAGTTAGTAAGAAGCGTGCCTTCTTAAAAACTTAAATAGCTCATTTGTTCATTTATTCATTCATAAATATTTGTGAAGCACATATTTATCCCATGTACAGGACATTAAGGTAGGAGATAGGGATATAGAAATGAGCAAGAAAGGAATTATCCTTAGCCCCATGTGGCTTGAAACCTTATGTTGTCAAAAAACTCTTGTGAAGTTTTAGCTAAGCTGCTGCTATTGCATTTTCGATGTGAAAAAACAGAAAGGAAAAAATGTTAACCTTAGCATGGACAAAGTCTAACTCAGATTTCCTAATTTCTAGAGTAGTTTAGTGCATTTATCCTAATAATCGAATTATTATTATTCAATAAGAAGTATCACTTAATCACAATTATTTAAATGATTAAAAGCCTGGTTGCCTTTAATTTAGACTATGCGAATAAAAAAAATAAAAGACCACAGGAATTATGCATGGTCTGCCCTTCCATTTACTCTTTGCTTTTTTCCAGTGATTTATTTAATAAGTAAAAACGGGAAAAGCAAAGTAAATGGGGATGTAGACAATAAAAATCATTACATTATTGATAACCAGTTTTAGGTCTTTAAAAAATCATTTAGAATAAGTAGGACACTAAAGCCCAGAACTAAAATGGACTGTCTAGCATCACATATCCAAATCTTATCTTACTTAATACACAATTAAAAATCAGATACATTTCTTTTTATAAGATACCATTCTAAAGGGAGTTAAAGGGACACTTGGGTGGTTCAGTCAGTTAAGGGTTTACATTTGGCTCAGGTCATGATCCTCCGGTCCTGGGATCGAGTCCCTTATGAGGCCCCCTGCTCAGACGGGAGCCTGCTTCTCACTCTGCCTGCCACTCCCCCTGCCTGTGCTCTCTCTGTCTCTCTCTGGTAAACAAACAAACAAGCAAACAAATAAATAAATAAAATCTTTAAAAAAAACATGAAGTTAAAAATTTTGAGATGATTTTTAATCTGATAAAAGGAACCAGGTCTTCCTAAATAAGATCCTGGAGCAAGTTTGATATCATATCCAAATACTGAAATCCTCACTTATACTCAATTCCAAAAAATTGGACATGGGACAAAGGGAATCATTTCAATTTCCCTTAACAGTCTCTGTGCATTGGGAGAAGATACACTGACTGCAAGAAGTGGACAGAGGAAAGGTTTGCTGTTACTTGCCAGGATAGCATCTGATGTTAACTTCTTTATTATAGAATGTTTTTTAATATACAAAATTAGAAAAATACCTCACACATCAGTCACTCAGTTTCAACAATTATTAGTTCATCATCTCATCTATATTCTTATCTACTTATTCCCCCATATTATTTTTAAATGTATCCTGGACAGCATATAATTTTCTCCATAAATATTTCAGTATGTATCACTAAGGAAAAAACTCTTAACAATGCATCACATTCAAATATTTTAACAATAATTCCGGAGGGAGAGTTTTAGGAAGATAAAATCAGCATCTTACAAAAAAAAAAAAAAGACAAACTAAAATAAAAGACTAATTTTAACCATAGTGTGCATTTTCAGTGTGAAAAGTAAATTTGTACAACTCACTTTTAAGGGTATGTTATTAAAAACTGAGAATTGCAACTGACAATCTTTGCAAAGTAGAAAAGACCAAGAATTTCAACATGAAAACACACACACAGACACACACACACAGATACACACAGCAGTTTGTCATGAAGTACTTTCTGTCTATCATTATTTGTGTGGCACTGAGATGATTATTTTCCTACTGTTAGCTGTATAGTGAATCTATACTCCTGTGTGTAGATATGGCAGACTTGCATAATGGGTTAGTATATGCCTATCAATAATTTGGGCAACAAAGTTTTCTGAGACTGGAAGTGGGAACTCTGGAGGCAGCCCAGAAAAGAACACCTGCTGCTCTCGTGAAGATGACATTTTATTAGAAAGTTGCTAGAGGGGCACCTGGGTGGCTCAGTGGGTTAAAGCCTCTGCTTTGAGCTCAGGTCATATTCTTAGGGTCCTGGGATCGAGCCCCTTGTCGGACTCTCTGCTCCGCAGGGAGCCTGCTTCTCCCTCTCCCTCTCCCTGTCTCTCTGCCTACTTGTGATCTCTCTTTGTCAAATAAATAAATAAAATCTTAAAAAAAAAAAAGAAAGAAAGATGACTAGACATTGACTTGTGGGCAGTTGTTCCAAAGAAGATGTTTGCAAATAAGGAGATAAAAGGCTGGAGCTGGGAATTTGGAAACAAGGTTTGCCTTATAAACACTGATTTTAGTTTTCTTTTGATATCCCTTACTATAAGGACTTTAAAAAAAAATGCATTCCTATTTCAACTGTCTTTTTTTTTTTAAAGATTTTATTTATTTGACAGAGACAGAGAGATCACAAGTGGGCAGAGAGGCAGGCAGAGAGAGAGGAGGAAGTAGGCTCCCCACTGAACAGAAAGCCTGATGCGGGCCTCGATCCCAGGACCCTGAGATATGACCTGAGCCAAAGGCAGGGCTTTAACCCACTGAGCCACTCAGGTGCCCCTCAGCTGTCTTAAAATTATTAAGAGAATGGGTCTATGTCAATACTGGCACTAATAGCAGAAGAAGTCACAGAGGCAATATGGTGATGGCATTGGTGTCCCCTCAAAAAATATGGTTATCAAAGGATGAATATATATATTAGAGCAAGTGTTTAGTTTTAGAACATTCTTACTCAAATCTGAGGAAGCAGGATTTATTTTATTTGCTTATTACTTATTTTTTTATATTTTAATTTTTATTTCACTTTGCACACATTCATTGAATGTTTATAGTATGTCAGGCACTGCTAGGCTCTAGGGATATAACAATAGGAAAACACAGACAAAGTTTATTCAATCATGAAGTTAATACTTTAGCTGCTTCCTTATACAATTTATTCATAGTGTTTAGGTTAATAACAAGTGTTTAGGTTAATAACAAGTTTCTTTTTTTTTCTTAACCAACAAGGCTTTTTTATCAAATGAATTTTACGTGGAATCCTAATATATAAAATACCTTGATGTAATACTGACACTTATAAATACTGTGTCTAAGTGCCTATTTCTATTGTCAATTTAGAATGGCAATCAATAATATCAATGAGATATTTTTGGAGGAAAAAATGAAAACAGAAATTATGGATGCTGGGGCTTCTATCAGCCCCCAGAATAATTTATTTTCATATTTTATTTTGGTTGCAGCTACTCAGAGAGAGATCTGAATTCTGATACATGCAACAGTCTTAAATGTCAATTCTATATTAAAAAATGCTGACAATCTGAAGGAATTCTTCAGTTAATTTCTCAACACTCTTGAAAGGGTATTAGGAAGAAATTCTCATTCCAACTTTTAAAAAATCTGATCAATGCTCATAGTGTAATGTAATAGTTCAGAGTTCAGTCTTTGGTGTGCACAACTTTGTTTTTATTCCTGATATGTCTTGTAGTAAATATGTAGCCTGGGGAAATTTACTCACTTGGGCTGTGGTTGGTGTCCCTATCTGTAAATTGGAGTTAATAATACCTGAGTTGTTGAAACGATTAAATTAAATAATATATGAAATACTTATGTACTACCTGGGTCATATTAAGTATTCCATTTAAGATATTTGGGTTGTAATCATATTTCATAAAATAAAAATCATGAGGGAGGGGAAGCACTGCTAGCCCAATGGCTGTAATCCTATTCAGTTCAATTCGCCAAATCTTATTGTTTGACAACTGTGCAAGGTAGTGGTGATACAGAATGTAAACACTAAGGAAGTCCACGTTTGGGGGAAAAAACCAATTTTTAAAAAGTGGGAAGTGAGAGACATTCCAGGGAAAGGAAGGACTTGTGTGAAGATATTGCTTGAATGCAGAGATTGCCCAGAAGAACATGGTGCAGTTTTTAGTGCGACTCCAATGAAGAATGAGGGCACTTGCAGGGTATGAAAGAAAGCACAGTGCTTTAGAGATAATCAGGGTCAGATCATTCAAGCTTTATAAGCCATGTTAAGAATTTGAAATTTTTATTTTATGGGACGTTGGAAATCATTGAGATTTCATAGACAATTGAATGATTTGGCAGCAGCATGGCGGTTTGCTTTTAAGGGAGGAAAATGGAAGTCAGATAGTCAGTTGGGCTGTGGCAGTATTTAAGGAAAGAAATAAAAATATTTTGGCCTAGATAGTAGCAGTAAGACAGGAGAAAAATAGCAGATTTTCATCATGCTTTGGAGGTAGAATTAACGGGACTTGGTGATTGGTCGAGACAAATGAAGAATAGAGAAGAATCAGAGATTCTTGGGTTTCAGGTAAGATACTGAGCAAATAATTATACCTTTTCTGAGATTATGAATTGTTAGTGAAACTAGTTTGAAAAGAATTTTATCCTTTGTGTGTGTGTACTGGTGCTTGTATGTGTTTGGATCAATGAAAGAAAAACTTCAATTTCAAGTGGTTCCATAAGCTGGTGACCAGTACAGAGAATTGGACTGGGTATGACGATTAAAGATTAGTTAACATAAGGTTATCGTTAAAGTCTTCAAAATGGTTGAGATCAAACTGAAAGCCTATGTGGAACAAATAGGTGACCTGTACAGGGCTCTGAGAGAAACCCACATTCAAGAAGTGTTATAATGCAGAAGAAGCTGGCCAAGAAAATTAGAAAGGAATGGCAGTAGGAATAAAAGAAAATTTAAGAGTGGGTATTCACAGAAGCCAAGAGAAAACTAGTTGCAGAAGAATGGTCAGCTAAGAGTAAACTACTTGCAGGACCTAAGCCCATGGACCCTGAAATGTGTCTGCTGGCTCTAATGACCTGGACGCAGTTTCAATGAAGTGTTGAAAGCAGAAGCCACATTATGATGGGTTGAATTCTAAATAGAAAGTGATGAACAGAAGGAAATGGTGCATTTGTGATGTTTTCTGTAAAAAGGGGAAATGTGACATAATTGGAGAGGAATATAGGGTCAATGGTATTTTTAATATCTTGCTTCACAGAAGAGAGCCAGAAGGGCCTGAAATGCTATTGGGAAAGATCTAGTAGAAAAGACAAAGTTGAAGATACAGAAGAGAGTGGAGGCTATGGAAGGCAGCAAGATTCCAGATTAAGCAAGAGAATAGGTGTCCTAGAACATGGGGAAATAGATCAGGTTTAAGTAGTAGGAGGAATCACAGATGCCGATCTAATAAAAAGCCAGATACAGACATGAAAAGCTTATTGTGAGGGAATGTTGGGGCTTTATTTTCTCAGTAAAGGAGAAGATAAGGTCAGCCGCTGAGAAGGAGGGTACACAGAGGATAATTGGATAAATGGATTCAATGTTGAAAAAGAATGCCCTACATTTGAAATTGTAGCCACAGAGAATAAAAAATTGCTGAAGAGAGTAGCCTTAAAAACAAGATAATGTAGCACGAGTTAATGTGCTATTTGTCTCCAGTGTTTTAAAATTTGGTATAGATCTTAACACAGTTGAAACTGAGCATCGTTTTCATTATTATTTAATTATTTATTTGAATTAGTTAAGAATACTTTTTTTTTTAAGGTGGAATGACAAAGCCTGTTTCACAACCACATAAAAAACTTGTCTTATGCGGCGCCTGGGTGGCTCAGTTGGTTGAGCAACTGCCTTTGGCTCAGGTCATGATCCTTGAGTTCCGGGATCGAGTCCCACATCGGGCTCCCAGCTCTACCGGAAGTTTGCTTCTTCCTCTAACCTTCTCTCCTCTCATGCTCTCTCTCACTTTCTCTGTCTCTCAAATAAATAAATAAAATCTTTAAAAAAAAAAAAAACTTGTCTCATGGAGATGTCGAGTATAGATATTTGTTATAAAAGTGCCTCTCTTAATCTAGTATAATCTTCACATCTATCTTGCCTCTTCATCTGCAGATGACCCATTATTTTTCAATATATTCAATATATACTTTTCAATATATTATTTTCAAATTGTCATATACGATGCATTTTTGTTTTGAAATATCATGATTTTAAACATGAATTTTAAGGACTGTGTTCAGCTGTTAGGCAGTTATCTAACTTATTATTATGCTTTTAATTTCAGATTCACTGATAAGAGATAATAAGCATCAGAACATTTTATATATAATATTTATCAAATATCAAATATACCCATAGCTAAAGATTATTTATCATTTTATTTGGTAGAGTTTGATAATTTCCAAAGATATCAAGATTTCTTAATAAGGTCTTGATTTATTCAAACTTGGAGGGGCACCTGGGTGGCTCAGTGGGTTAAGCTTCTGCCTTCAGCTCAGGTCGTGATCTCAGGGTCCTGTGATTGAGCCCCGTATCGGGCTCTCTGCTCAGCAGGGAGCCTGCTTCCCCTCTCTCTCTCTGCCTGCCTCTCTACCTACTTGTGATCTCTCTCTCTCTCTGTCAAATAAATAAATAAAATCTTTAAAAAAAATAAAAAAAAGACTTGTATACATCAGCAAGAAATATTTTTTTGTTTTCTGCTAACTCAGAGGAAAATAAAAATCTTGAGTTTCCATGAGTTGCTGTCACTAACAGAAGGAACATCTTAAAAACTTTAAAAAGATACTACTGGGGTGCATGGGTGGCTCAGTGGGTTAAAGCCTCTGCCTTTGGCTTTGATCATGATCCCAGGGTCCTGGGATTAAGCCCCGCATCAGGCTCTCTGCTCAAAGAGGAGCCTGCTTCTCTCTCTTTCTGCCTGCTTCTCTGCCTACTTGTGATCTCTCTCTCTGTATCAGATAAATAAATAAAATCTTTAAAATAAATAAATAAATAAATAAAAAGTTACTTTTGGAATGCTCGGCTAAGGAAGATTACTAAAAGATATTAGTTTCTGTGTCAGGGAAAGATTGTGTCTACAAAGAAAAAAAGTACTTTTACTTAGAAAGACAATTACATTGTATGACCGAGTTTTTGTCTGCAAAGTTTACAGATTCTTTTCCTGAACTGATAACTTTGGGTGACCAATATTTCCAGCAGTTCCTTGATACTAACCTTAAGTGAGAAAAATGTGATATATGGCTAGAGATTATTAAATGGTCATTTTTCATTAAGGTCATTAAATGACCTTAAAGAAGACTTTCTGAAATAGATCCAAGACCCCTTTCAAAGGGGGCTTATCAGCAAGTGTAGCTGAAGAGACAGTGGTTCTGTGGTGCATTTTGATAAGCAATACCCCTTGTTTAGAAAGCTTCATGGAAGTGTTGCCAGGAATACAATTTTAGATTAATTTCAGACTCTGTGTTAAGGCTCATAATAGCTTTTTGGTCAATGAGTCCTCAATTAAAATGCAGTATCTTGGAGCAAAGCCTTGTTTGAAGTTGGCTGTTAACAAATACTTCAATCCTGTTAACAAATACTGTCTCCTTAAGGTTCAGTTTACTGTCTACATCACTGCGAAATCTATCCTTTTAAAATTCTTCCCATTTAGAATCTAGTTCTCTCTGTATTTCTTTAAATCACTTATCCTGTAAATATTTCTAGTAAAGCTCTTTAAGAAGGAAATTGTTTAAATTACTTTTATCCCACAGAATCAAGCACTATCCCTTGTATAGAGCAATAAGATATTTGCATATTTAGAAAAAGGGGGGTGGTGGAAAGAAAATTTACTGACCACGTTATTTTTTTTTCTGGCACAATACAAAGCTTTTGAAATATAATGCCATTTAAAATTATATATTAGTTACCCAGGAGACATTTTCAGCCTTGCTCTCTGGGAATTAAAACTGAGTTGTTTTTTTGTTTTTTTTGTTTGTTTGTTTGTTTGTTTTTAAACTGAGTTTTAAATAAACTAAACAGAACGGTCAAGATTATGATTAATTGAGTCAGACAAATTTGGGTTTGTGTTCCAAACTCTAAATGACATTTTATTTTGACAAAATGATATTGAGATAATTAACCAACTCTCAGTATATTTTCCTTACACTTTCATCCAACACCATGCATGGATGGCACCCCGTAGCCAGGCAGCTGGAAAGTGACTACCACATGAAGACATAATATCCAGATGACTCTTAAGAAAATCCAGCAAAAGGGAAGGAAAGCAATTAAAATTGAGGCATAACAGGTTTTTATACTACATATTGAGCATGTTTACATACAGAAGAGTAAAAACTAGAGAACAAGGAAAGGCTAAAATATAGGCAAAGATGAGACAGACAACAATAAGGCAAATCTATGAAGAAGCTGGAAGAAAAAAGACCCAAAGAAGGGTTGCAAGAACCATTGATCAAGGGGCAGGGTGGTTGCTTGGGGGAAGCTTTGTTACAGATGGAAAAGTGGTACTCCAACTGTACACTCTTCATCATTGAAGAGAGGAAGCATAATCAACAGAAAAACTGGTCTTACTGTCAGGTGGTTAACAATCAACCTTCCAATTCCATACATGGATTGTACACCTACATAAGGCCATCAGGCTCTCTCCTGCCCCCTCTCTGCTCCACCATGTCTCTTGGTCCTTGTAACCCATGACCCTTCACCCCCACATCCCCTAATGGACAGAGTCTCCTGGGGAGTTCAACTGCAACTTTCTACACTATTTAATTCTACCATCAAGCAGAAAAGTGGAGCTTCAGATCCTGAAAGTGGAAGAGGGATGGTAGGAAAATGCCTTTAATACTTTGTTTTCCAAATATTGTACAGACAGACTAATCACTTAAGGATCTTGTTAAAATGAAGATTCTGATTCAGTGGGTCTGAAGTGGACCTATGAGCCTGTCTTTCTAATAAGTACTCATGTGATATCATGGTCTGCAAACCCCATTTTGAGAAGCAAGACTCTGGAGTTTCAATCCAAGGAAAAAAACTTAAGGTTCTGATTCTGATTCAAAATATCATACTGACCTATGCTTTCTCTTTAAGTTGATCTTGTGGAGGTGACTATACCTCTGGGCACCTAAAAAATTTCTAAGAATTCTATAAAACTTAATGGGATCATAATGTGTGTTTATCTTTGTGGTTATAACAACTAAGAAATATTTGAATCAGCATATAATTTATTTGAAGCTTGAGCTCTCCTATTATGCCTGCATTTTTAAAGTATAATTTTATCTCTAATAGGAAAATTTGGTAGAAACATATAAAGCAAAAGTTTGAAAGATACTCTGTATTCCCAATTCCTTCTTAAACGATTATTATAATACTCACTTCTAGCATGCACATTTAAGCATTTAGTCTAGAAAATTTTATATATAGCACATAGCATTCACTATAGGAATAAAATACTTTACCAAATAAATGATTTTCTTAGAAGTTAGCTAAAAAAGTAAATTTCTATCTTTTGCATTTCTGGATGTAAGTTCTATTTTCCTTTTGAACTTTATTATTAAATTTTTATACTGCAGATGTTCTTCATCTTATGACGAAGTTACATTCTGGTAACCCACTCATAAGTTGGAAATATCCTAAGTCAAAATGCATTTAATACACCTAACCCACCAAAGATCATAGCTTAGCCTTACCTACCTTAAACATGCTCAGAACACTTACATTATTCTTGACTTGGGCAAATCATCTAACACAAAGCCTTTTCTTCATCAAGCATTAAATAGCTCATGTAACTGAATACTATACTAAAAGTAGAAAAGCAAATAGTTGTATGGGCACAGAATAGTTCTAAGGTATCAGTTATTCACTCTTATGATCACGTGGCTGACTAGGAGCTTTGACTCACTGCGGCTCACCCCACCTCAGAAGAAAGTATCACTTTGCATATCAGGAAAAGATCAAAATTCAAAATGTTGAAGTACTGTTTCTACTGATTGCACATCATTTTCGCACCTTCATAAAGTCAAAATTTGTAAGTCAACCCATCATAAGTTGGGGACCATCTGTACCTGATGATACAGAAAAAATTTTCAGTGATATGTCTAATGAAAAAATGATAACTCCGTGTCTAATTCATAATAAAGAGACTTAAGTCTAAATTCCATCACTGTTTGCTATAAGACTTTGGGAAATAACCTCTCTTGGCTTCAATTCTTTCATGTGTAAAGCAATAGTTTTAAGATGCATGATTCCTTCTGCTATGATAATTCTGTGATATTTTAAATATCAAAAAGAATTCTCAAAGCATATCCAATTTGTTTCAATTTGAAGCTGTACTTTGAAAATATAATGTCAAATCACCATGGCCTCTTAAAATAAAACAGTTTTCAATCTTCCCAAATTCTCTCCAGCAAGGTAACTATGTCTAATGAGTTCTGAGAAGTTTATTGGAGCCAATTCTTTTATGGGTTGATCCTTATAAGAAGCAGTTATAATAGAAATTGCAAATTCCTAGGTGTGAAATAGAACAGTAAATGAGTAAATATAAAGAAAATAATGGTTGGACTCAATGAAGAGTAAATTAACAAATAGTAAAAGTTTGCTGATAGGTTTTTTACAACTCCTTCAAGGATCTCTTCTGTATTTTTAACAAAATCATCAGGTGATTTTGATACATAAAGAATTTGTTAGGGTGCCTGGGTGGCTCAGTTGGTTAAGCAACTGCCTTTGGTTCAGGTCATGATCCCGGAGTCCCGGGATCGAGCCCTGCATCAGGCTCCCAGCTCCACTGGGAGTCTGCTTCTCCCTCTGACCTTCTCCCCACTCACGCTCTCAATCTCTCTCTCTCTCTCTCTCTCTCTCTCTCTCTCTCTCTCTCTCAAATAAATAAATAAATAATCTTTAAAAAAAAAAAGAATTTGTTAAATAGGGGCGCCTGAGTGGCTCAGATGGTTAAGCATCTGCTTTCGCCTCAAGCTATGATCCCAGTGACCTAAGACTGAGCCTTTTGTGGCGCAGGGTACCTTCTTCTCCCTCTCCCTCTACTTTCCCCTGCTTGTGTTTTCTTGCTCTCTCTGTCAAATAAATAAAACCTTAAAAAAAAAATTAAGTATTAAATATATGCCTGTTATGTCCCAATAAAATGAGGCAAATTCTTTATGCATCAAAATCACCTGAAACAGAAGCCAGACTCCAGACTCCACCCTGTGGACTGGAACCCAGTAGTTTGGGAGATCCTTTGGCCATTCAGATATGCAACAAAGTTTGAAAAACTTCCTGACACAATGTTTAAGTTGTCATAAGCTTGACCATCTTTCACACTATTCTTTCTCCACAATGTGTGGTCAGGAGTGTCAACAGGTTGCTGTTTCAAATCTTCTCATGAAACAGACCATATTTCCATTTGGGCTCAGTGACTTTAAGTAGTTAAGTCAGGATTTCAGGGTTAATCAAAGAATCTCCGGACACATGAGTTACTTTCCTAAAATCTTCATTTTGCTTTAAACCTAAGAATCACTCTTAGATGATTATTTTTAGAAACTCTCTAAGATTAAAATTCATAAGAATATCGTGGAAAGCGGCAAGTACCACAGTCTAAGTTATCATCTTCCTGGTTTATAAAGACAAACTCATAGCATAGGAAGACAGGTTATAGTATTAACTTGATGAGAAAATGCTAGCAGAATTTATGAAAAATTCATCCACCCCTAAAAGCTGAAATAAAGCATATTTCTATATATAGCTATAAATGCTTTCATCAGGAGTTATAGGCTTTACAGGATGAGTCATGTTTCATTCTGGCTTTGGTAAAGTTCAAGTAAACTGCTTTTCTTAAAGTTGTATTGGCTTACAAATATATTTACAAAGGTAATTATTTTAAAGACTTTTGTGAACTATCTATTCTATATTACATAAACAAGCCATTTCTTTTCCACAATTTTTAATTTTTATACATACATTATTAATTTTGTGTGTTTCAGGAAGAAATAAATCCATTTGTAGATAAGTATATTGGATGATATATCCAGGTTTTAAGTAAATCTTAGTTTTAGATCTCCCAAGCAACTAATAAAGTCAAATCAATTGAAAAGCTGTAAGATAACTAAAGATGAAAATTGCTTAAGTATATTATATAAGGTATTGTAACTTAATGGAAACATATTGACTGACCACATTCTTAGAATTCAGTTTCATAATCAATTTACGATGAATAGGTTTTCAAGACTATGCAACTCAAAATTTTCAGCACACAGAATGGGCAACTTTTGATGAAAAAAAATCCATTTATAAGTAAATCATCATGCTAAGAACTGTGATGCCTATTTTGATGAAAAGTTTTCTAATATTTATGCGTGGCATCTAAAATGACACTAAAAGAACATTTAAAATACAATGCACATTTGAAAGGCTTATTATAAAAATGTGAAACCTTCTTATTCTGGCATAAGTAAAACTGGATGAGGCAATGAAAGTTGGAACTAGTTGAATTCGACCTCTTCTCTCACTTTCATCAGCAGGACCCATTAAGAGCTAAACATCTACCTCATCCCCTTACCTTTGGGCTTTCAAGGAGGTTGCAACAAGTAGTCTATCTGTTAAAAAAAAAAGATTAAATAGAATCCATATTTTCATAATGCAATATCCAAAATGTGCAAGGCATAATTGAAAATCACTCATCATATCAGGAAGCCAGAAGGTAACAACTTGAGTGAAAAAAGACCATCAATGGATGCTAACTTCAAGATGAATCACAAGTTGAAATAACCTGACGAAGACTTGAAAGCAGACTCCATAAAAAATGTTTCAACTAGTAATAAAGCATTCTCATGAAACAAATAAAAAATAGAAAACCTCAGCAAAGAAATAGAAGTTATAAAAATAATCAAATGGAAATTAGAGACCTGGAAAAAATATAACAATGAAATGTCAAAACTCACAGGATGGGCTTAAGAATAGAGTGGAGATGTCAGGGAGTAGAATCAGTGAACTTGACGACAATTAATTCAGTTTCAACAGCAGAGAGAAAATACACTAAAACAATGAAGAATGAAACACAGGAACTCAGGGAACTATGGGAGAATGGCAAAAAAGCTAAGGTTCATATCATCAGAGTCCCAGTAATAGAAGAAAGAGAGAGCAGAACAAAAAATAATATATTAAAAGAAATAATGGCTGAAAATTCACAAAATTGTCAAACAATGTAAGCCCATAGATTTAAAAAGTTGAGTAAAACTCAGATATGATAAATCCAAAGAAACCAATGCCAAAACACATCATTATTGAGCTTTGACAACTAAAGGCAAAGTCCAGAAAGCAGCAGGTGAGAAAGACATATGCCTTACAAGAGAATACCAGTTTGAGTTTTTTTCTGAAACCATGGAGGGCAGAAGGAAGTAACACAACATTTTTAAGATACTAAAAGAAAATAACTGTCATCAAAAATTCTATATCTAGGGACGCCTAGGTGGCTCAGTGGGTTAAAGCCTCTCCCTGCGGCTCAGATCATGATCTCAGGGTCCTGGGATCGAGCCCCGCATCGGGCTCTCTGCTCAGCAGGGAGCCTGCTTCCCCCTCTCTCTCTGACTGCCTCTGCCTACCTGTGATCTCTCTCTCTGTCAAATGGATAAGTAAAATCTTTAAAATAAAATTCTATATCTACTGAAATGAATAGTATGCTATATGTTAACTAACTGATATTTAAATAAAAACTTGAAACAAACAAAAAATTCTATATCTCGTGATCAATCCCATTTACAATAGCACCAAAAACAATAAAATCCTCAGGAATAAATTTAATCAAAGAAGCAAATAACTGAAACACTGAAAATTTTGTTAAGACATGAATTAAAGAAATCGAAGGCACAAATAAATGGAAAGATATCCCATGTTCTTGGATTAGAATAATTAATATTATTAAAATGTCCTTACTACCTGAAGTCATCAACAAATTCAATGCAATACCTATCAAAATTCTAATGCCATTTTTCACAGAAATTACCAAAAAAAATTCTAAAATTTGTAAGGAACTACAAAAGACACTGGAAGAGCCAAAACAATCTTGAGCATGAAGAACAAATTTGGAGACACAATGTATTGACACAGATATATATGGTCTCGGCATATAGATCTTTTTGTTTTGTTTTGTTTTAAGATTTTATTTATTTATTTGAGAGAAAGAGAGAGTGAGAGAGAGGATGAGCTAGGGGAGAGGCAAATGGAGAGGAAAAGGCAGACTCCCCACTGAGTAGGAAGCCTGATGGAGGACTCCATCCCAGGACCCTGGAATCATGACCTAAACAAAAGGTAGCCATTCAGGTGCCCCTCAGCATATAGATTTTGTGGCCATAGGCTACATAAGTAATATAAGTATACAGGATTCAGATGTGGCAAATAATATTTTAATTTACCTTACTTTTTCAAGTCAAAGTATTATCTCAAAACAAATATAAGACTACTATAGTTTACTTGAGAAGGCTATCTTACCATATTATCTCAATACAATGACATATCTAGACAAATATACAATTGTAGTTTTAAAAGAAACACCGGTTATTAAAGAATTTGCATCTTAAAACATGGTAAATAATAGAAAATAAAAAAATACCTTAATTTTCAAATGGTTAACAATCTATATACTTTTTACTAAAAGTAGTTATACTAGTTAAGATATATTTCACGGGAATAATAGACAAGCACATGTGTTATATATCTAAGTCAGCTGCACAGTATAATGTAATGGACACCTATAAACAGATCACATACATGTACCTTCCATCTATTGGTAGTATTGCCGGCTTGGTAAAATTACTTCTATTATAAATTGTTATAGATTTAAATTATTTAAAATCTAATGTGGGCTACTCTGTTAAACTCAGATAATTCAAAAGTCCTCATAACTCCAACTTTGCTGTTACTATTTCATTCAGATGTGCCTTTCAAAAACTCAATATTATTTACAGTTGCCTTACAGAATCAGGAGCTGCTTGGATATGAAACAAACAGTTGATTTACTCCAGTAAATAGTTTTAACTCCAGAGATAGTTTTTATGCACCATCTCTTTACCATTCGAATTATGTCCAAGTTTAGTTTATTCCAACATCAAATCGTAATTATATGAACATTGAGGAAACTTGGTCATTTCATTTTTTATTTTCAGTTATCCAGCGTATAGTTTTTGCGTATAGTTTTAAAGTTTTTGATGTAGTGTTCAATAATTCTTTAGTTGTGAATAACACCCAGTGTTCATCATAACACGTGCCCTCCTTAATATCAACCACCCGGTTACTCCATCCCCCCAATTTAGTCATTTCTTAAATCACAAAATTAAAACCATGATGAGAACACTTCAGCTTATCTAGTTGACTCTTCACTCAAGGGATGACAAAAAGATTGAAGTAGCCTTAATAAGCTGAGCTTTGGGGCAAGACACACTCTTTACCCTGAAGCACTATTAGTGTGTGTTATGCTATGTATTTTGAAGAACGGGAAATCCTGGAATTTTAAACACGATGACTTCCAGAAATCAAGTTAGCTTAATGAGGAAAAACTAGCTTTATTAAAGACATAAACAATATTGAGCACTAACATAGTGTTCCAGAAAAAACCAACATGTTTTGGCATCAATTAAACGTTAGCATCATACGTTACAAACTGAAACTCGGGCAGAGGTTAAGCCCCTTGCAGACCACAACAGAATTCCCATCACCTTCAGGGGCAGCATGATCTTTCTATTCTCTTAGTCCAATCACACTCAAGATTAATATTCTCTGAGGAAGAGATTCAGTGGAAAAAGCATGAAAGCATTTATGAAATAACAACAAACTAAATGTTACAGAAAGTCTAGATAACGTTTAAATGCCTAAAATTTCCACCTACACAGATGGAATGAAGACCCAAAAAACGCTACCTGGATCCCCAAAATGAAAGACTACAATTAAATATTAGAGGGAGTAAAAGGTTCCTGAATCATATTGCCATAATGTGGCATTTAAATAACTTGTGTGGGAAGAGTTAATCCAAAGCTGATAAAACTGTCCCCGGAATGACTGTTTATTAAAATTCTTATTTACTTACTCGATTAATCACAGGAAAAATTAATTGGCCATTAGCCTTAAAATAAAATCTATGGAAGCAAAGTATCTTATTAAATATTTAACAGGGACATAGTACACATATTGCTTAATTTAAATAATCTAATTATAGCAAGCTAATCCACTTAGTTATCATAAAACTTAAAGCTATTTGTCTGAATTCAGCTCGTCCTGACTTGGGTTCCTGTTTTATTCTTTCCAAGCAATGTTTCTCCTTAAATAATTTTCCAGTAATATTAACAATACAGGACCATGAGTTCTTAAGAGCTGATAAAAGGTAAAACAAAACAAAACAAAATACCTGTCTAGGATGCTGGAAACTACAGCCGTCAGAAAATATTTAAAAGAAAGAATATAGATAGCATGCCTCTGCAGCAAACCCCACCATACTGGGGTCAAATACGCAGCGGAAGAATAAGGGGGTGAGGGGAGGCAGGGTGCACATAGATGTGATGGAGCCCAAAGGCTTTATTCTAGAGAACCCAAATTTGACTGTGGCAGTCTAGTTTTTCTACATTTATACATTATATAAATGACAGAATTTCCTAAGTAATGAGATGTTCCACAAAGAACAGAAGATATACCTAGAGAGTATAGCATGCTTACGTAAGACTGTGGAATAACACAGTTTGGCATTATTAACAGGTAAACAGACCTTAAATCTATGCCACAATGAGTCAAAATTTCCCATCAGGTTTCTCTAAGCTGAGGATTACACACTACTCTATGCACATGCTCCAACTATATACATTAGTTCTGTGAGACTACTTGTGCTTTTGATTGGCACATCATGTAATTTTTAATATACAAAATTAATACAGATACTTAAAGGACATCACACACAACTGAGGAATTCTCAGAAGTCCCCAGGTGTCTCAGAAATGAACTCAATAATCTATACACAGGCACACTCTATCCATACCTTTAACAACAGGAGAAAAATGGTATTCTGAACAGAATAACATCAGCTTTAAGAGGCAGTTTTAATTAAATGCCAGAGGAAACAAAGATTGCATCAGAATGGGCAAGTAATGCCCCCCCCCCAAAATTCTATTGTTAAAGAGGAAACAGGTTTAAGGACATTCAAGTCTAAGCACAGATACAAATCTTTCAAAATCTTATCTATTTTATTCTGCTTGATGTGTAAATAATACCAACCTGAGATCTTAAACTTAGGCTGTACAAACTCAAAAGGAAAAATAAGGAGCACAGTAAGAATTATCTTAAATGAAAGAAACACACAAAGTTATACTTAGGATGAAGTAAGAAAAGCAAAAATATTACAATGAAAAACTTACTCATTACTTGTTGGTACTGGTCCTGGAAGATGGGTAATATGTACATTAATTTTCAAGTAGATTAATTTGTCTTGTAATAACATATCCTATTCATCATTGTTCAACTAATCCAGAATCCTACACAGTTAAATCTTAACAGCACATTCCCTTGGAAGAGCTGCACACACTTCCTACCTGTGAAGTGGTCAGTCTCAATAATATAGTTTACAGAAGGTAGTTTGAGGTCAAAGGTGCCCATGTATCCTTATCCTTACACAGAAACTGGGCATTAGGGGTCCTGTCTCCATTGATGAATGGTTCTGAAGTCCTTAAGCAAGATTTTGCTAGATCATAAAGCAGACTAGAGGCATATTTAGTTTTTAAATGATTTGCATACATTATAAAGAGACAGAGAAAGGATTTTATAAGTGTTCTAAAGTAAATGCTATAAGAAAAGGAAGTGGAGGGAAGTCTCTTCTCTTTTTTTCCACAGGGAGAATTACCCTCTTATTTTACACTTGTACTTGCCCTTACAATCCCCAGCATACAGCACTTGGTTTAGAGCTTTACACCCACAATTCAAATTACATCTTCTAAAGTAAGATTTTAGCCCGTTATTTGTGCCTTGTGCCTTGTAAATGTGTATTCACAGACAACACAGAGACTTTAGACATGTGACCCGGATACCCATGTAAGTTTAATGATTCAATTTATAGTTATTTATTTTCAGTTTCTTTCTTTTCTTTCTTTCTTTCTTTCTTTCTTTCTTTCTTTCTTTCTTTCTGAACTGATCTTGCTAAATGAGAACTGGCATAAATTATCATCTGGGGAGTGTGCTGGGAATCAGGGTTCTGGGAAAGATAAGAAAGATGAATTTTTTTTAAATGATTATAACGTCATTTTCAAACTACGCATTTTGGATTAATTCGATAACTTATTTCCCATATCTCAAATTTATGAGCAATTTGAAAAATAATTGCATTAACATGAAATTTTGGTTCAAACAGAGTTCCTAACAGAATACTCCAATGCATTCAGTTAATTTGCAATGATGTAGATGTAATTATTGGGATTTTCAGTACTGAGGCAGAGCAACTATCCAGGTTTCAACACTTCATAGCTTCACTCATTTGCTTTATATGGAGTAATAACTTGACCTGCCCTTTGGAATTAAAATCGTTCCATCCAAAACCCACCTCTGCCTAGACCAGGATTATTTTAAACAATGACACTAAACAGAGACTTTGGCAAGATGAATGTACGACTGTAGGCGTCACTCAGAAATAAAGATATTGCCAGAGATTTCAGTATTGATGCAGAAAGTCCAATTCATTTTTTCTGACCTCTTATAGCTGTAATCTTTATAATTATTCCACATTTTAAAGTCTCCCGGATGTAAAGTTATTTTCGTCAGATAATGAAATTATTCCCAGAGCAGGCCATGGAATCTAAAATTCTCTGCTGCCTGGCCAACTTTAGTTTCCATTTGTTATCTAGAATCTTCTCTAATCCAGAATTAGAGTCCCTATCCATACTGTATATTTTTCAACATGTTTGAACTATAAGGAAAAAGCTGTGAGCCTGGCCTTCGAGAGCTCCAATTCTAACAATAACAGCCTCATAGAGAACAAGGTAAGTGTAAGTATTATCTGCAAGGCAAGGCAGAGGCGAGGTGAACACTCGAGTTAAGGTTCAAATGAAAGTCTGAGCCAGACAGTGGAGGGACTTGGTAACACAGTGAAAGTTCAGCACAGGGAGACAAATTCAGGGCTGTGCTCTAAAAATCACTTTATCGGCAAGTCTTGTTGATTCTTCATCCAAAAAACTCTAAATGCTCTGTTATCCCCACCACTATCACCTTGCCAAGCCAAATCTCCACCCTGGATGACTCTGACAGATTCCTGGCCAACCACTGCTTCACCTTTTGCTCTTCCATAATCCGTACTCCACACAGCAGCCAGAATCCTTCCCTAGGAAGTAAATCTTTCTATGCATGTCCCTGCTGAAAACAATCCAGTAACTTCCCATTGCACTTAAAACCTAAGCCTTCTTCCTGGCCCGCAAGCCACCGCATTAACCAGCTCCTCATTCAGCTCTAAATTCATCTTCCTCCACTTTCCTCACCATTACTCAAGAGCCTTCTGGTTCCTCACACATGCCAAGCTTTGTTATTCTCTAGGGCCTTTGCACGGGCTGTCTGCTTTTCAAGGAACACTTCCTGCAGAGCGTGACTGGATTCTGTTCTTCGGGATGTCAGCTTAACTATGGTCCCCTGAGAAGCCTTCTCTACTCACCTGCATAGAATAGTCACTGTCTCTTGCGATCACCTATTTTAAGTCTCTGCATGGCTATTGTATTTTTTAGTTTGGTGGTTAAATGATAAGAGCTATGAGTAAAACGTAAGCTCCACAAAAGCATGGGGCACCTGAGTGGCTCAGTGGGTTAAAGCCTCTGCCTTCAGCTCAGGTCATGATCTCAGGGTCCTGGGATCGAGCCTCATATCTGACTCTCTGCTCAACAGGGAGCCTGCTTCCTCCTCTCTCTCTGCCTGCTTCTCTGCCTATTTGTGATCTCTCTCTCTCTCTGTCAAATAAATAAATAAAATCTTTTTAAAAAAAAAAGCAAAGTCATGGTCTGTCTTGTTCTGTACTGCTTCTCCAGCATCAGTAAAATGCTAATTATATAGTATATGCGCAATAAACATTTGCTGAATGAGTGAACAAATGAATAGGATTTTTTTGAAGAGTTGCTTGTTTGTTTGTTTGTTTTTTAAACTATAGGTAGAGAAGCAATTGTACAATTACTGATGTAGTCCTGGAAGAAGTAATAAAAATTTAAACAAGAATTAGGGTAGGGACACTCAGGTGACTCAGTCAGTTAAGCATCTGCCTTCTGCTCAGGTCATGATTACAGAGTGCTGGGATCGAGTCTCATGTTGGGCTCCCTGCTCAGTGGGGAGCCTGCTTCTCCCTCTGCCTGCTACTCCCCCTGCTTGTGCTCTCTCTTTTTCTCTCTTTCTGACAAATAAACAAAATCTTTTAAAAAAGTAAATAAAAAAAGAATTAGAGTAGACATAAAAAGGAAAGGATACATCTGAGGTGTTTGTTTATTTTGTATGAACAACATCATGGAGAACATTTTTGTGTGGGGTTGAAGGTCTTGCTTTATTTGGGTATATCTTAATCAGAATGGTATAGAAGTCACATCATACTGCAGAATATAGGAAATGATGGAACAGTATTGCATTCAGTAAACAGTTGATCACTGGTGGGCTCAGAGACTATATTTTCAGCAGACTGAAGAATAATCAGAACTGACACATAACCTAGACACCCAAGTATGACCTGGCCTATAGTCTTTACTTAAATATTTTAAAAATCATCCCTGACCACAAACATGATTTCTACTGATGGAAAAATATTTAGGAAAAAATAAAATAGAGGCAATAAGTATAGAACAATTCTTTGTGAAAAAGCATGGTGAGGAAATAACAGATTTACAGCAGTATTTCTTATTAAATATTATTTGCATCGGAGAGAGGACTTTAAAACAATTATAAGATGTAGATATGCCAAGTTGTAATTGTCTTATTTCCCTACATTTAAACCGAACTTAGTATATACACCCTCATTTCTACTGGTGGAGAAAAGCTAATCTTGTCAATCCAAAATAACCCACTTATTTCTGTTTTTAAAATTGTCAACTTGAGAGGCCTGGGTGGCTCAGATGGTTAAGTGTCTGCCTTTGGCTCAGGTCATGATCCCGGAGTCCTGGGACTGAGCCCTGCATTAAGGATCCCCACTCAGCAAGGGGGGGATCTCCCTTCTCTCTCTCCCTCTGCCTCTCCCCCTGCTTGTGCTCTCTCTGTCTCTCTCTTTCTCTCAATGAATAAAGAAAATCTTTTAAAAAATAAAATAAAATAGTCAACCTGGGTTTTCATCTATTAAAATTTTCCCATCTTCCCAAAGTTTATTCATTCTTGTTTTGCTGCTGTTGTGTGTGGCGTTTCTGGTCCTCATCCTCTACCTGCCCTACTGGCCCATGGGGCAAAGCTGTGTTCCCCTCTCAGGTCTTCTGCATTATAACACTGAATAACCTGTGGCCTTGAGAGCCACTTAGTTGGGGTTTTCCCAAATCCAGGCCTCTTTTTGGTTACTTATGGTGCCTTATGTCAGGTTGCCTAGAAACGGACTCTGGGACTGATTTGCATTCAGCTTTTTGGGAGATGGCCTCAGGACCAACACCCCTGTGGTAGTAAAGGGAGTAGGATTTAACATTGAGTAATGACTACTGCAGAGGGGTCAGGGGAGTTCTGAAGCTGTCCTCGGAGTTAACCCCTTTTAAGCCAAGAGAGACAGGACTTTAGAACCTGCACCTCCATTGGCTGATCCCTGGAATAACGCTGGGTCCAGTGCAACTCTGGAGAGTAGTGAGCGAGAAGCTCCATCAACCACCATCAACCACCACTACTGCCACTGCTGGAGAAATGAGTACTTCACTTCCGCAAGGCAATTCAGCATCCTTTACAGTTGGTCCCATTGTACCAGAGCTGTGCCTCCTCCACAAACTACCCTCATTAACAACTCAGAGGTTAGGTTTTCTTAGCTCTCAGATTTATAATTAACATGTATTCTATCGACAGATATGTGTGTGTGTGTGTGTGTGTGTGTGTGTGTGTGTGTATAAAGTCTTGTCCACTAACACTGCAAAATACATGCAGATAAATTTAATGTTTGCTTCAATCACTCCTATGTGCCCAGTACTTTTGTGACTTTTTCTGGCAGAACTCTTTACTAAAATTTTACCTTATAATGTTGGAATCCTATACATATTAGTTATATAAAAGCTAGTTAGTGGTTAGGCAGCATTGAAGTTACCCGATGTATTTGTTTAAACCACACATACCTGAATCCCAAACTAGACCTGCTGAACAGAATTTCCAGGGGCATTCCTAGAAGTACATATGTATTTATAACAGCTCCTCATTTAAGCTAAGTGTAGCATTCACCTAAAAAAATTTCCTTTGGGTTTCAACTTTCACAATTTCTTACATATTGGAAATTATTACCAAGATCTCTTTTTATATGATGCTTTCCTCCAAACATTTTGGAAAGATTTTTGTTTTCTTAGTAGATTTTCTATTCCCTGTTCTCATTCAAAAGATAAAAGAAGGGGAGCCTGGGTGGCACAGTGGGTTGAAGCCTCTGTCTTTGGCTCAGGTCATGATCTCAGGGTCCTGGGATCGAGCCCCACATGGGGCTCTCTGCTCAGCAGGGAGCCTGCTTCCCCCTCTCTCTCTGCTTGCCTCTCTGCCTACTTGTGATCTCTCTCTGTCAAATAAGTAAATAAATTTTTTTTTTAAAAAAAGATAAAAAATCACACAAGGAAAATAACACAAGGTAACAGCAAGGTGGTTCTTCAAATAATTAAAAATAGAATTGGTGTGTAATCAAGCAATTCTACTTCTCAGGATATTTCCAAAGCAATTGAAAGCAAGGTATCAAAGATCATGTTCATAATGGTGTTATTCACAATAGCCAAGAGGTGGAAGCAGCCCAAGTGTCCATTGACATAAAAATGGATAAACAAAATGTGTTATATACAGACAATGTAATATTATTCAGCCTTAAAAAAAGACATTCTGACACATGCTACAACATAAATGAACCTTGAGGATATTATGCTAAGTAAATAAGCCAGTCAAAAAAAAAAAAGACTATGATTCCATTAACATGAGGTATCTCATGTTAATCTATGAATAGTTAAATTCATAGACACAGAAAGTAGAATGATTGATCATCAGGAGCTGAGGAGAGGGGAAATGGGGGCTTGTTGTTTAATACAGAGTTTCAGGGGTGCCTGGGTGGCTCAGTCGGTTAAGCGGCTGCCTTCAGCTCAGGTCATGATCTCGGGGTCCTGGGATTGAGCCCTGCATTGGGCACCCTGTTCAGCAGAAAGCCTGCTTCCCCAACGGTCTCTCTCTGCCTGCTGCTCTGCCTACTTCTGCTCTCTCTCTCTCTCTCTCTCTGTCAAATAAATAAATAAATAAATAAATAAATAAATAAATAAATAAATAAATAAAATCTTAATATAGAGTTTCAGTTTTGCAAGATGAAGGAGTTCTGGAAATTGGTTGCACAACAATGCAAATATACCTGTGTAACATTTCAGAACTGCACACTCAAAAGTGGTTAAGAGGGCACATTGTATGTTATGTGTATTTTACTGAAATTAACATTTAAAATAAAATTACATTAGAAGTGTACCACCCACATCTTAGTTTGGGGACTGAAATCCATTTCAGATGTCTATACAGTGGCTGGTAGGGGATAGAAGGAGTTTAATCCATGCTTTCAGACTAGAGACATCACAAGGGCAATATAGGACCAAGGGAAAAAATTAAGAGTTTGGCTAATACTTTGACTTCTTAAGAATCACCAGTCATTTGTTAATAGAATCATACAGAGCCTGTGCTTGCAGAAACATGGAGGTTATATGCTATTTATTTAACCAATTAAAAACTGGGAAAATAACTATAAAATGACTTCATGGGGTCCATATTTATTCTCTATCAATAGCTTTCACTGCCACTAGGTGCTTTTACCAACTAGCTCAACCTGGAGATTAAAAAGAAAAATCCTCCACCTTTTTAGTTTATAGAATATATCCCTTATTTTCCTTCTTAATTCTTGGGGCATTGTTTCAGAAATGTCTGAAAATTAACAAACCAAAGTGACGATGTTGAAGGAGAAATTCCTGGATAATCATTTAGCCTTAAATGAGAAGCATGAGTCTGATTTTAATAAATTCTTAAGTGTATATTGTATATTGGAGACTCATTCTTTTCTAACGTGTACTAGATCTCTTCTTATATATAATGCAAGCTTTTCCTCATTTTATTAAAGTCTGGAGAATGGTGAAGATGATGATGCTAGGATTATGTGCTTTTCTGCAGGGTCTAAAGCTCTTTCCATTTGTCTTTGTGTGTATATGTGCATGTGTGTCTGTCTCCCTCCCTCTGATTCCAATGATTCAATTTATCCTCAGTACATCCTTTTGATTCTTTGGTCTCAGATTATCATGTCAGATATTTATCCATGAAATATATTTTTTAATTGAGAACTCATTATAACTTCTAAAAGGTAAAATTTCAAAGTAATTGCTAGACAATTTCTGAAGTCTTTTGAAAGACACTTAAATATTCATATATAGACAAATAAATGCAATTACTTTTCAAGAAGATAATATGATAGATTAAGTAATTAAGGTGCATTCATTCCAGTATGTTAATAGGGTTTCAAAATGTTATTGCATTATTATAGAAGTGAGTTTGAGTCTTGCAAAATAAAACAAAAGCACATGGTCTCCATTCTCCAAACTCTTTTCCTATCTGCAATCTGATGATGCTATTAGTGAAAAGCCATTGAGAAGCATTTACAATATGTGGAGAAGAACCTATAATTTCAACTGAAACCTGGCACTGATTATGGTGAAATATAAGTATATTGTCAAGACCTGTCACAACTTCAGTGTCATGTTTTCAGTTATGTACTTTAGGATACGCACACATTTCTCCAACTCCTACACACAAAAAAAGTAAGAAAAAAAAGATAATGGCCACTTTTCTGGTAGCTGTGATAAATAAGCATGACTGATACAGGTTCTAGCAAAAGCGAGAAAGCAACACAGCTCAAAATAAAGTCCTATATAACTACCTTCCCTAATTGGTAATGGGTAATTGACTAATCTCTTATCCATTAATGTGAAAAATTTATTACTAGATAATACTTGGATTGTCTCACAAGAGAATGGATTAACCATTCTTGAATAATGATTTTTTTTCTCTTCTTTCTCTTTCTCTTCACCCCCACTGCCTCAGTCTCTCTTTTTTGTTTATCGTTGTTATCTGTAGTTACCTATGAATTCCATAGTCTCTTCCTTTGGAAAGATATTTGAGGTCTCTGTCTTTTAATTGGAATAGTCTATCTATATTTAATTTTATAAGAAATACTGGGAAATAAACTAAACTAAATTGATTTGGGTTTCTTGCCAATCCTAATACTCAGATATCTCTACTGTTATTTGCCTCTGTTTGGTTTGTTTTTTTAAGTTGGTCAAGTGAATTTTATATTTCAGATGGTTCAGTTCTTGATGACCTATCAAAGAAACTAATGAATCTATTAACTTAAAAAAAGTCACATCTAGAAAATAGAAACAATTCTAATAGTCCTCCTAAATTATGATGTTATCACAAGAACATCAAGGGTAAGACTTCTCCTTGAACCAAACATTTCAATGAAAAGATTAGCGAATAATTATAGTATGAACTCATAAAGACTTAAATTATAACCCTTTGAATGAATATTTCATTTTAAAGTGACTCATTATTAATAGTAATGTTTTATATATGAAGGGAGTATTATAAATCTAAAGCAATATCAAAAACATCATCCCATTTAAACTGTACAACAACAATGTGGCCGGCTTTATTATTCTTATTTTTAGATGACAAAAACAATATTATAAGAAGTTAATGTCAGCATGTCAATGCCAGAGCTAGGACCTAACAAAAATCTCTATTATATATTCTGCTGATCTTCTCAGGGCCATCCTGCATTCTTAGCTGCACTGTATCTTACATTTTCAAAATAATTATAAGGAACAGAGAATTTTTCTTTTCTTTCTTCTTTCTTTCTTTTTTTTTTTTTTTGTACATTATTCTCCCTGAATGATTGTTTGTGGAAATTACTCTGAACACCTACTAAATTTTTAATTAATGCTTACATCTATTTAACATTAAATAAACTGATTGCATTTTGTGAATATTATACTATCTGAAACCCAGGTTTTGTTGTTGTTGTCATTGTTAAGACTTTATCTTTTGGAGCAACTTTAGGTTCACAGCAGAATTGAGGAGAAGGTACAGAGATTTCTCATATACTCCTTGCCCTCACAATTGCACAGCCTTCCCCATCATCAACAATCCCCCATCACAATGGTACATTTGTTACAATTGATGAACATTTGTTGACACATCTTAGTCACACAAAGTTCATAGTTTACATTAAGATTAACTCTTGGTGGTGGGGCCCCTAGGTGGCTCAGTCAGTTAAGTGTCTGCCTCCTGCTCAGGTCATGATCCCAGAGTCCTGGGATCCAGCCTCATATCAAGGTCTCTGCTCAGCTGGAAGCTTTCTTCTTCCTCTCCCTTGGCTCTCTACTCCCTGTTTGTGCTCTGTCAAATAAATAAATAAAATCTTAAAAAAAAAAAAAGATTCACTCTTCATGTACATTTTGTGTATTCGGACAATGTATAATAAATAATATGAATCCATCATGGGGCACCTGGGTGGCTCAATTGGTTGAATGTTCGATTCTTGGTTTTAGCTCAGGTCCTGATCTCAAGGTCATGAGATTGAGCCCCACATTGGGCTCCACATTGAGCAGGGAATCTGCTTGAAGATTCTCTCCCTCTGCCTCTCCCCCAACTTGTGCTCTCTTCCCTCTCTCTCAAATAAATAAATAAATATTAAAAAAATAGTATGTGTCCATCATTATGGTATCATACAGAGTATTTTAACTACCCTAAACATCCTTTGTGCTGTGCTTGTTCATCTCTCCTCTACTCCACACCCTGAAACCCTGGCAACCACTGATCTTTTTATTGTCTCCCCAGTTTGCCTTTTACAGGATGTTGTATAGTTGGAATCATACAATTTATAACCTTTTAACCTTTTCAGATTAGCTTCCTCTACTTAGTAATATGGGTTTAAATTTCCTTTATGTTTTTTCATGGTTTGAAAGCTCATTTCTTCTTCTAGGCTATATAATATTCAATAGCCTAGATGTACTGTTGTTTATCCATTCACCTGCTGAAGAATAGGGGATTGCTTCTAAGTTTTAGCAATTATGAATAAAGCTGTCATACACATTCATGTGCAGGTTTTTGTTTTAACATAGGTTTTGAACTTATTTGAGTAAATGTCAAGGTATGTGAATGCTAGATCATACAGTAAGAGTGTGTGTAATGTTGTAAAAAACTGCCAGCCTGTCTTCTATAATGATTGTGCCATTTTCATTCCCACCAGCAATGAATGAGAACCCTTGTTGCTCAACAACCCTGTTAGCAATTGTTGTTAATATTCCAGATTTTGGGGCATTCTAACAGGTTTGTGGTAGTATCTCATTGTTTAATTTCTATTTCTTTGATGATATCTGATAAAGAACATCTTCCATAGGCTTATTTGTTATCTATATATCTTCTTTAGTGAGATGACTATAAAAATCTTTGGCCAATTTTTTTTTGAGTTTTTTGCTTGTTCATTGCCTTTTTTTTTATTTTTTAAAAGATTTTATTTATTTCATAGAGAGAACGTGTGAGTACATAAGTATGAGTGAGTGGGAGGGGGAAAGAGAAACAGACTGCTTGTTGAGCAGAGAACCTGATGTGGGGCTCCATCTCAGGACCCTGGGATCATGACCAAGCAGAAGGCAGACACTTAACCGAGCTACCCAGGTGCCCCCCTATTCCCTTTTGGAAAACTCCCTTAGTCATATGTTTTGAGACAAAATCTTTCAACTGGATTAAAAATATTTGAATATGTAAAGAGTTCTTGCCATTTCTTATTTTCCTCTTTGAAGAATGTAGATGTGTAATCATAAATTCATACTGATTTCAAAATTAAACATCCCTTAGGAAGGAGCAGTATTTTGATGAATAACATGCTCAGTATTATAATCTAAGAATTCAACTAAAATATCTTATACTTTGTTATGTTTTAGGTCCAGTTACTATTTCCTTTATTGTGAAATAGTCAAACTTACTGTTGAATAGAAATATTTTATAGATGTACTATTTACTTATATTAACAAAAACACAAACACACACCAAAGCAGCAAAATGCTGCTTTCAAAAATGTCACTTTGAGTGGGAATTGCATCAAGAACTTTTAGCTGGAAGTGATTTTTTTTCCCAAACAAGAGTAAAAAGTTAAAAATTGTGATAGTAGAAAAAAAAAGAGATGTTTCCTTCATTTGCAAAAATGTAATTTTTTTCAGAGTTCATGGAATTCCAAGATAGGTATTTGCTAAGAATATAGAAATATAGATTTTAATATCTGGCATAAAATTTTATAACCATGGCATAGACTAGTGCAAAAATAGATTCAACATTTTATTAATCATTCATTATTTAAAATGGGAATGCTAAGCTTTGACAGAGCTTCTGTTTTGTTTTGTGGTGACATCACTGCACTCTTCAAAGACAATATGCAAATAGCCTTTCAGTAATTGAGTGATAGATAAATTCTTCTAATTAATGATTTGTATGAAATATTTTACCATAAACAGAACTTTGGCATCTCTAACACATTGCAAACAGCTGTTACAATTTGCCATAATTTTTAGTACCTCATCATAAAAGAAAATCCATAACTCTAGTCTCTAAATTGTAACCAGCATATTCTTACTGCTTTTCCTGCTATGGCCTGCCAATTACAAAGCACGAGTAACACGGAAGTGTACCCTTTAGAGAGGCCAATTCTCAGAACCATTAGTTTTCTTTAATATTCCAGTTTTATTCCAGGAATGGGCAGGACAAGAAGTAAGACATTTCATGTCACTTTAGGATAATATCATGTAATTCTAGGATAATAAAGAATTCATAACTGATCCGATAGTGGAAAGTTCATTTATATTCTCTCCAGAGAGTTTTATCTCTTCAGATGTGACCTTGTATAATTAAATATATTTCAAATATCAAGAGAAAGGGTGGCTAAGCAGACAATGGAATTCTTCATTTTATGTTGGAGTGAAATAAAATGAAATTAAATTATATGAAGCAGTCAATGTAATGGAAGATAAAAGATTTCACTAAAATTCTATCTGATCTTATTCATTAGCATTTTATAGGAGAACAATTATATCGTGTGCTATGTAACTTGATTTTAAAACTGGCATTTCATTTCATTAATACCTCCCCAAAAGGACTCAAATGAAGTATCCCAGAGACTCATTTGTAAATGTTACTTTAATTCAGATAATTCATATATGCTGTTGGATCCAACATAGGGAAAGCTTCCTTTTAAAATAAAACACACTTTTCAGGGAAAAAAAATCAATTCTCTGTGCCACAATTGAAATTTTGATTAAATATAGCAAGAAACAATTAAAACCATATCTAATATATTTCTAAAAAGAAACATCTTTAAAGAAACACTAAGGGAATTATATCTGAATTAATTTTCATAATAAAAGTAATTATTAAAAGACACAAATGTAATTTTGTTAGACAACTTTAAAATTGCATGCTCTTAATTTGTTATCATTTTTAGAGATTTATCTTTTTCTTCCATTCTTTGGTTACCAGAGATAATAAGTGTGTTTTACTTTAATCAATTTAATTATGAGAATGAGAACGTTAGTTCAGTGTTGGTTCATTACCAAATCATTTGTCATTTACAAATGAATTTTCTTAATTCATTACATATTTAACCTTTCTTATTATGACACATAATACATGCACAGAACAGTATAGAAGTTTTATTCTGTGTTCAGCTGCAAAATTTATTGCAAACCAAATGTTCATGTGACGACTCTCTAGGTTAAGGAATTAAACATAGTGGCATCTTGAATCCCTCTCTTGACTGCTTCTGTCACCCCACTTCATAAGGTAACTACTATCATGATGTTTATGATAGTAAATGCTTGCCTTTCTTTATAATTTTATCACCTAAGCATATATTGTCTCTTTCTGAATTTATATTTTTGTTCAACATTGTGTTTGTGAGATCTGTGATGTACTTTCTTTCATTCACTTACATTACTGTGAAGTGTTCCATTGTGAAAATATCACAGCGTATTCATGCACTCTACTGTTCCACAGCACCCTTAGACCTGAGCAGGAATGGTGCCTGCTCTGACTCTGGGTTTTCAATGGCAGTACTCTGGCTCCCCTCAAGCTACATGAAGACTATAGGACCAAAGTAAGATGAAAGAGTATATATATATATTTTTATTTATTTTTGTTTTTGTTTTTATTTTTGTTTTCCCCAAATATGTTTATTTTATTTTTTCAGTGTTACAAGATTGATTGTTCATGCACCACACCCAGTGCGCTATGCAATACGTGCCCTTCTCAATACCCACCACTAGGCTCGCCCAATCCCCCACCCCTCCCCTCCAAACCCCTCAGTTTGTTGCTCAGAGTCCACAGACTCTAATGGTTCATTGCCCCTTCCGATTTCCCCCCATTCACCCTGCCCTTCCCTCTCAAAATGCCCTCCATGATTTTCTTTATACTCCACGCGTGAGACCATAAGACAATTGACTCTCTCCGCTTGACTTATTTGACTCCGCATAATCTCTTCTAGTCCTATCCATGTTCATACAAAAGTTGGATATTCATCCTTTCTAATGGAGGCATAATATTCCATTGTATAGATGTACCACATCTTCCTTATCCACTCATCTGTTGAAGGGCATTTTGGTTCTTTCCACAGTTTGGCGATTGTGGCCATTGCTGCTATGAACATTGGGGTACATGTGGCCCTTCTTTGTACTGCATCTGCTTCTTTGGGGTAAATACCTAGTAGTGCTATTGCAGGGTCATAGGGTAGCTCTATTTTTAATTTCTTGAGGAAACTCCAC
>CM052800.1:128498409-128538053 GCA_028533885.1 Nasua narica
CTTGCATCCCCACCAACAGTGGAGGAGGGTTCCCCTTTCTCCACATCCTCTCCAGCATTTGTTGTTTACTGTCTTGTTGATTTTGGCCATTCTAACTGGTGTAAGGTGGTATCTCAGTGTGGTTTTGATTTGAATCTCTCTGATGGCTAAAGATGATGAACATTTTTTCATGTGTCTGTTAGCCATTTGTATGTCTTCTCTGGAGAAGTGTCTGTTCATGTCTTCTACCCATTTTTTGATGTGATTATCTGTTTTGTGAGTGTTGAGTTTGAGGAGTTCTTAATAGATCTTAGATATCAGCCGTTTGTCTGTAGTGTCATTTGCGAATATCTTCTCCTATTCTGTGGGTTTGCATGTTTGTTTTGTTGACTGTTTCCTTTGCTGTGCAGAAGTTTTTTATCTTGATAAAAGTTCATTTTTGCTTTGTTTCCTTTGCCTTTGGAGACATGTCCTGAAAGAAATTGCTGTGGCTAATGTCATTGAGGTTACTGCCTATGTTCTTCTCTAGGATTTTGATAGATTCCTGCCTCACATTGAGGTCTTTTATCTATTTCGAGTTTATCTTTGTGTATGGTGTAAGAGAATGGTCAAGTTTCATTCTTAAGAGTATATTTTTAACACTTTATTTGGTAGGCAGAATTCCAAGATGGTCCCCAGTATTTCCTGTCTCCCCCTGGTGTAGATGCCTGGCATAATCCTTGGGACAGTGAATATGATTCGTATTACTGCCATAATTAGGTTACATTATATTACTGCATAGTTAACCATACAGGGAGACTTGATGATGTGGGAAAATCCAGCCTATTCAAATGGAAAAAGGCACAGAAACCATGAGATTGATTCTGAAAGCATGACATAGAAAAAAAGCTATGTATGGCTGTACAGTTTGGCTGAAACTTGAGAAAAATCAAAAGATCAGAGTATTCGGCTATCCATCCTGCTCTTTCAAGAGATTAAGGGTGTATTTCACAGATTTAGAGACAGAAACTAGAGGGCATCTTAGGAAGCTTATGGGCCTTACTCCTCAGATATCCTAGTAGAAGCCACAGACAGAGAAAGAATTATCTTTAAAATATTGGTGGATATGACTTTGCTTAATAGAATGAAAACCAGTGCAATTCAAGCAAGGTTCATAAGGTTCCGGAGAATATTATATCAGCATAAACACTAACAGACTTGGAATGAAAAGCATAGAGAAACTACTAGCAAAAAGCAGGCTAATTAAACTGTTCAGCTGCAAACATGTGCTACCTTTCATGGAAATGGAAGAATGACTAAGAGGTTAGAATCAAGAACCAAAGAGTGTAGCCAACAACCAGATAGTAGAGCTGAGAGCCCAGAGAATTAACCCGAGGCCTTGAAACTTCAAAGAACTATGGCTGAAGTTCACCAGGCTGCATGTTAAAACTGCTTTGGGTCAATAATTCTTTTTTTTTTTTTTTTACTTTTTTCCTTTTATTTCCCCCTTTTTAACTATTCCAGTCTCATCATTGTGTTCTGAGAGTATTGGGGGGGCCTAAGTTATCTCTTTAGTTTTATAGGTGCAAAGATGAAGACCAATTGTTTCCCAGGAATTGTAGATAATGCAACAAATTATATGCAAAAGCCTCATCCACACCAGGTTGAAGTAATTTAGATAATGACATTTTAGACTTTTAAGCTAATGAGATTTTAGTGTTCACTTGATACTACAATGGATGAAAACTTTGGGATTCTTGGGAGGTAGTGAATAAGTTTTGCATTTGGAAGGTACATTCATCTTTGGGAGCCAGAGGGCAGGCTGTGGTAAGCAGAATTCTAAGATGCTTCCATTATTTTCCTCCCCTTTGACATCCATGCCCTGCAGAACCCTGGGACTATGAATATGGATTTTACTGCTGAAACTAGTTTATGTTACATCACACAGTTGACATTCAGATAGAAAGATTATCCAGACAGGACTGACCTGATTACATAAACCCTTTAAAAGCAGAGAATTTTTCTTTGGGTGGGCTCAGAAAAAAAGTCAGAGATTTGAAATACAAGAAAGATTTGAAACACCAAGCTGGCTTAAAAGCTGAGTGGGCCATCTGGTAAGGAATGTGGTGACCTCTAGGGGCTGAGAACAGCCCTAGGCTGACATTCATAAGAAAATACAAGACCTCAACTGCAAGGAAGTGAATTTTGCCAATAACCAGTGAGTTTGCAAAACCCTGATCCTGAGATAAGAAGCGCAATCCCAGATAATATCTTGATTTCAGGACAATAACTCAGACTAAAGAATATAGCCACATCATCCCAGACTTCTGACCTATAGAACAATGAACTAACTGCATTATTTTAAGTCACTAATTTGTGACAATTTGTTCAACAGCAATGGAAACACTAATATGGTTTATTATCTTGAGTTTAGCTTCTAAAATTTTAAGCTTTTAATTTTTTAGACATGAGGTATATATTGCCTCAATTCATATTCTTGCCCCAGACCACAAAAATGTAACCAGTATGCAGGTTGTTTTCAATTTGGGATTATAATAAATAATGCTGTTAGCAACAATCCTGTGTTTGTCTCTTGATTCATATGTAAATGTATGTTTGTTGTATATATATCTAAGACTGAAATTCCTGGGTCTTAAAATAGCAAATAGGGTATGTCAAATTAATTTAAAAAGTGTTTAAACTAATTGACGTGCCTAGTAATAGTTATTAATGGTTCTGTTGTTCTCCATATTTGCCAATACCTTTTTATTTTAGCCATCCTAACTGGCATGTGGTTCTATGGCTTTGTGGTTTTTATTTACATTGTCATGATTAGTAATGAGCTATTTTGCATGTTCTTTGGCCATTTGTATATTCCCTTTTGTGAAATGTCTCTTCACTCTAGCACTCATTGTTTTATCACATTGTGTTTTTCTTATTGATTTTGGGTTCAAGTCTTTTGTAAGTTTCTAAGTATTGCAATTATTTTCTCATATTCTGTATTAGTAAGCTTGAGCTGCCATAATAAAATACCATAGGTTGAGTGGCTAAAACAACAGAAATTGATTTCTCACAGTCCAGAGGCTGGAAAGCTCAAGATTAAGCTTTAGCAGGGTTCAATTTCTGGAAAGCTCTCTTCTTGGCTTGCAGATGACCACTTTTTAAATGTGTTCCTACATGGCAGAGAGGGACATCAAGCTCTCTGATGTCTCTTTGTATAAAGACACTAATCCTGTCATGAGGCCCCCATCCTTATGATGTAATATACACCTAATTACCTCCCAAAGGCCCCATCACCAAATACAATCACTTTAGGAATAGGAAGTTAGGACTTCAACATACAAAGCCCAGGAGGATGCCGTTCAGTCCATAGTGTATTCCCATTTCTTCTCTTTGCACCCTCTTAAACAGGGCCTCTAAATCGTCTTCTATATTTCAAAAAAGAAATTATTATTACAAGATATAATATACATTATAGAACAGTGTTTAAAAAATATATACTATTCCATGATTTATCATAAAAAGAACTCTCAAGTAAACATCACCCAAGTCAAGAAATAAGACATTGTCAGCATCTTGGAAGGCCACTCATGGCTGCTTCAAATCATTGATCCTCACTCTTCCCCAAAGCAGCCTGACTTCTATGGCCATTCTATCCTTCATTTTCTTTATAGTTTTAACACCTAAGCATACATGCCTATAATCTGTAATTTAGTTTTGTCTTTCTTTAAGCTTTATATATTTGAAATTACACAGTAAGTACTCTATTTTGTGTAGATACCTTTGGTTAGTACAGGTTTGTGAGATTTAGGTTTGTTTTTGTGAGTAGGTATATTTCACTCATTCTTCTCCCTGCATAGCATTCTATTTTGTGAATATACCACAATGTATTTGTTCTTTCTCCTATTGACAGATATTTTTAAATTTTCCAAGTTTGGGAATAATATGTATAGTACCATTTTGAACATATTTGAAGAGATCTCTTGGGACACATATGAATATATTTCTGATGTGCACATTGCTTTGCAGGAATTCATTACATATTCTGGATATGAAATTTGGTTAATTACAAATGGCACAAATTACATATGGTGCAAATATCTATTCCCATCTTTGTCTTCTCCACTCTCTTAATGGTACATTTTAGTTAAAAAGAAGTTTTGCTTTTCAATGTGGTTAAATAGCTATTTTTTCCTCTATGGCAAATATTTTACTTGTCCCATTCAATAATCTTTCCCTATGTTGATGTCAAGAAAATAATTTCCTCTATTATGCTTTATAAACTTTCTGGGTTTGCCTTTCACATTTAGATCCACAGTCTACCTATAATTGACATTTGAGTATGATATAAGGTAGGAAGCAAGAGTCATTTTTTAAAATATGGATATATAATTTATCTGGAACCATTGCTTAAAAGGTTTCACACACACACACACACACACACACACACACACACACACACACACTGCTTTCTAGGTAAATGGATCAAAGAACCTATTTCTATTTTTTTTCTATTTCATTGTTACGTTTTCCTTCCTTTGTGCCACTAGCACACTGTTTTAATTATTATAATTTTATAATAATATTGCTATTTGGTAGAACAAGTCCTCCCATCTTTTAATTTTCATTTTTAAAGAGAATCTTAGCTATAAATGGATCATTTGCATTTCCATACAAGTATTTTAGCATCAGCTTCTCAGGCTCCATGAAACCTATTTGGGGAGATTTGACATTGTTATATTAAGTCTCCTAATGAGTAAACATGGTATTTATCTACATTCATAACTTCTTTGTTTTAAAAGTTTAGGTATAAGGGTTTCTGGGTGGCTCAGTTGGTTAAGCATCCAACTCTTGATTTTGGCTCAGATCATGATCTCAGGGTTGTGAGATGGATCCCTGAGTTGGGCTCCAGAGCCTCATGAAAGATTTTCTGTCTCCCTACCCTCTGCCTCTCTGCCACCTCTGTCTCTGTCTCTCCCTCTCTTAAAAAAAAAAAAAATATATAGGTATAAAATTCTTAGACTACTTTGCTAGATTTGATGCTACTATAAATGGTGTGGTTTTAAATTTTTTTAATTTCTTGATTATTTGTCTCTGAAATGTAAACAGGCAACTGACTCTTACATATTGACCTTTTATCCAGCATATTATTTCTAATGATTATAATAATTTATCTGTGGATCATTTGGGATTTTCCAGTTATATAATGCCATCTATTAATAAATAGTGTTTTGGTTGTTCCATTTAAGTTCTTGTACTTTTTTTTTCTTTAATTATTACACTACCTAGAAGCCCTAGTACAATGGCAAACCAAAGTTTATCTTGATGGTCTCGTCTGTTGTGTGTGATTTAGTGATAATTCTCTGCCTGACTGAAAGCAGCTGCTCAATAAGTTACTATTTTTTTAATAGCAAGCTGTAATTTGATCTTAAATAGCAAATGTCCGCTTGTATTTTTTCATTTAAAAATTATTAATTGTGCCACGATCTCTGGGTTGTAAGAAATGATCATGTTTACTTCTTTCCTTTTTTTCAAATAAAAGCCTGATAAACTCACCAGTAGCATCAGGTTAATATCACTCATTCGGACTGTTTCTCCCTTCTCACTACGATTTCATGAGTTAAGAATTTTTAATAGCCCCATCTTACAATCAAAGCCCTATTGAGGAAATGGAGCCTCAGATAAGTTTAAGAGTATCCTCAAGGTCATGGTTATATGCAGTGAGACCGGGGTCAAACCCTGGCAGTCAACTCCAGGATTCTCTCTTGTAACCATTACAATTTTTTTAAAATCATCCACCTCATATCTGGATAGAGCTTCTATATATTCACATAAGAATGCTATGCAAAGCTGTTAGCAAGTGTTGCTAACAAGTTAGCAAGTGTTGTAATTTGTTTAGGATCTATCTTTCCTTTTGGCTTTCACAAGAAGTTTCTAACCAACCTCCATTCCATTGTGTGATGAGATGAGAGCTGTGGACAGTGCTAAAGTTCAGCAAAATTTTAATGTAACAGTTTTATTCAGAATCCTATTATTAGACCCTTTGCTCTTTATTTACCCATCTTTATCCTGTTCCAGAAAATTAGTTTCGTCCTGACCTCTCACTTCTTTCTAATCTCTATCCTCCCACTCAACACGAGTTTCCACCCCCCACTGCCTTATCCATATGCACTAGCTATGATTTTCATAAGCTGGCCTGACAAGAAAAGATATTTGGCTTCATTTTCCAGAACAATGTTACTAGAAACCAGAGCTGGTGCTGTATTATGTTGACAATGATGGCTCCTAGATGGGTAGACTCACTAGAGGAAGATTTCATTATTATAGTTTAGCTTTTTTCACAAGAGTTTTGATGAATATCTAACCTCTCTTTTTTCTACTGTGTAATTACATACAAAATAACCACAAATCTGGATTACAGCATTATAAGAGCGACATGCAAGGTAAATTAGGTAATTTTAAAGTAATTTCTTTGTATATGAGGTAAAGGGAAAAATCATAATAAGATCTCAACAGGGATACTTGGTCATCTAAAGTAGATTTTGCTGGTGACACGTTTCATTTAGAATTCTGATTCTGTGAAGAGCCTTTTCCTTCATCTGATGGAATGGTTGATCATGGACAACTGGGTTACCTAGACTGTAACCCAGTCTAGGTTACAGGGAAGAAGAGGATATATTGATCACCAACAGCACATTGACTGAGGTGCTTAAACTTCTTATAAATTACATTTACATAATTGACCTGGAAAAACTTGAAAGACAGCTAGCTGACCATAAGAGATATGTAGATGTCCTATGAGAAGATTGTAGACTCTTGCTTTGCAAAGTGAATCAAAACACCCCCATGGGGATTCTGAACAATACATGCGATGTTCTCTTGTCAGTGAACTACACTGCTTCCCTTATAACTAGCTTTTGTGTTGCTTTTGCTTTCTTGCCTTTAAGGGTTCATTGCAATACTTTGGTCTTGGCATATGTGATCAATACACTTATATGTCTGATTTACTAAGTTATGAGTCCATGGCAAACCCAAAGCAGATTTTACTGCCTCTCTCCTATTTCAGTGATACTTTTCAGTGTGTTTGAACAAGTTTCAAGCTTTTCCAATAAGATAAAGACATTATACTTTTGTCATGTTCCACAAATTAGATGTGTCAACCTATTAGGTGGCATGATTGATCTTTCTGTCATCAACAGTTCAGCTTGTAACTCAATGGTCATAGATTTTCAGTTATTGAAAAAAACAAATTCAAACTTCTAGTTAATAATAAAGATTTATAATTTTCAATATTAATTTAAACTAAATGTACATATATTATTTAAATAATTTACATATAGTATCTAATTCTGAAAGTACAGAATCAGTCAGCTACACTACCCAGTGGTTTGATTCTTCTTTCCTAGAAATCTTTTAATTTCACAGTTCAAAAAGAACAAAAACACTATCTGATCTTTGACTCCTAGATCAACACTTTTGGAAACTTGAATTTGAACTTACTATAATTTCTGGGATTCAGCTTTTAGTTACTTGTATGAGAAGGTGGGGAAGTATAAAATGTGACACAGTATAACAGTATTTTGGGCTAGCTAGAAAGGTAATCATTTCATCTGTTTTATTTTAAGAGTTTGCTAAACAGTCAATTTAGCAAATTCTTGTTTTGGAAGATGCAATGTTTCTAGAATTGAAAATATTTTTGAAATTTAAGTCTTTTCACTTTCAAACAGCATCTTTTTGTTTCACAAATTTATTGTGTTTTTCATAAGGATTTCTAGAAATCCTATTGTGTTTCATGTACTGGACTAAGCACTTTCACATACATTATATAATAATATTTAATCATCACAAGAACTCTGAACTCTGACCATTCTTTTATTATTTTTTTAATTTTATTTATTTATTTGACAGAGAGAGATCACAAGTGGGCAGAGAGACAGGCAGAGAAAGAGGGAGAGGCAGGCTCTCTGCTGAGCAGAGAGCCCGATGTGGGGCTCAAACCCAGGACCCTGAGAACATGACCTGAGTCGAAGGCAGAGGCTTTAACCCACTGAGCCACCCAGGCGCCCCATGACTATTCTTTTATTCTTAATTTGGAGATAAGGAAACTGCCTCAGAGATTTTATGTTTGTTCAAAGGTCCATCATGTCTAGCAAATAGTAAAGGCAGGATTTGAACCCATGTCTTAAATTCTTAAGTCCAAGGGCCTTTCAACAATATTACATTTGGAAATTAATGTAGATAACTAGTACTCAATTCACAAGCATTTCTTAAGTGCCTACTGTGTCCCAAACACTGAGTAAAAAAACAAATGAAATGATAAAACTATGTTCTGCCTGGAAATAATCAACAATCTAAAAAAAGAGCATTTTTAAATTGAATGATTTTAAATATATCTGGCAATACATTACACTGGTTTCTTTTAAGTATTTTTAATAACCTTCTCTGTGTTAATTGGTTGATAAATATAAAGTTATTCCCTGTACTACTTTAGATCATGAAACCACTGTTTTCCTTTCTATTTTATGTGATGCATACTAGACACTTTTTAAATAAATGAGGGGTGTGTGTGTGTGTGTAATATCATAGACTGTTTTGGTAGCATTTTTTCTTGTAGAATATACCCTGCAATAAATAATTAGCTTTCTAAAATATACACCTATATCATAAGAGATTCAAGTATTTCTCTCTTTTTCTTCTCTTTCTTTCTTTCTTTCTTTTTTTTTTGTTGGGGGAAGGTATCCTGTGTGTATTGTGAGAAGAAGAAGGGATTGCATAAATGCAGATCTTTAATTCATCTTATATCCTGGGTTACTGGGTCAGAAAAGCTAAAAGGAGCTCTGGATCCCACTTAAAATTCTTTCATAAGCATAAAGCTAACTGCAAATTCTAAGCAGACAGCCTCTATGACTGTCTCCCATCCCTGTCCTAATTGATATTCTAGAATTAAAAACACCCGCCAGGCAAAGGCACCCAGTCCAAGATATGCCTCCACCCAAAATTAATCTTCAAAGACTCAGCCCTCTCGAGGTCACCCACATATAAAATTCTTCTCTTTTTTTTTAGCAAAATATTCAATATAAGTACCTAAGGGAAAAGGTATCTGCTTACCTTCTCTGGGCCTAAAGCATTTTGATTCCATCTGTAGCATTCAGATGTAATCTTACTTTTATTAATATTAATTGGTATAATTAATCAATTTTTAGCTTTTAATAAGACAAATTAGAGTTTTATGTCCTGCTGTACCACTGGCATTCTTTGACAAGTTACTTTACCTCTCTAAATCACAGTTTTTTGTAAATATACTATTTATAATAATGTTAGAATTTTAGTGTTCCCTCATAGAGATGCCAAAAGATTAAATAATATTTAAGGCACCCTTAAATTATTTTGATTATAGAGCATCAATAGTTTCTTGTTGTTGATAATAATCTTGTACTTATATTCATATATTCATAATATTTTTCTTCTTTAAGGGTAAATGATATAATGAGAGTGTATGAATGAAAAAATGTAATAGCTTTGCTTTATGAATAGAAATAATATTGAAAATTTTATAAAAAACTTTTCATTGTCCAGCTATGTTTTGACTTTAAAGAAAAATAAGATATTAGACAACTTACTGAAGAATTATTTTGAATGTAAGCAATGCTCATAGAAAGGTTAGGCATCTGTAATCATACTTGCTATGTAGAATAAATAAGACTCACCTGAATGTGCGTTTTATAATAACAAAAAATAAAACATCATCACAGTTTTTGATGCAGAAAGCTCTAGTTTATCTGAACTGACCACTTGAACTGGTTTGTATTTAGATGACACTAAAATCCATCAACAGAGTTAAAATACTAGAAGAGCCCAGAAATGTTTTAAGACTGTGATAGATTTTTAGAAAGTGCATTATATTTCGGTGAGAGTTCTAAATGTTTCTCAGGAAAACTACTTATTGCAATTGTCTGTGGCTAATGCATTCTTCAGATCAGTGTGGAGCTATGGCGTATAGCAAAAAGTGGGTCATGCAAGAGTAAATGTAAAGGCTTAAACCCTTCTGCCTGGGCTGTCTCAAAAGAGCTGAAAGAATGCTGTATGGAATTAAAAACTAGAATTTTCTCCAAGCTTTCATTAGCAGGTTTAGGGCTTAAAGAGCCATGTGACTCCTTTCTGAGACGGCTGGAGGACCGCAAAGTATCACAGAACTCTACTTGCTAAAGGAACTTACAACTACTGAAACTACAGTCACTTCAAGACTTCTGAAGAGCCACCATCTCTATGGACAAGTAACCAGATCAATTAACTTGTGTTTTCTTCAAGATGTATTTATGTATTTGAGAGAGAGAGGGGGAGAGTGTGGGCACGTGAGCAGGGGAAAGGACAGAGGAAGAAGGAGAGAGAATCCACAAGTAGACTCCCGGCTGAGCACAGAGCCACAAGTGGGGCTGGATCCTAGGACTCTGAGATCATGACCTGAGCCAAAACCAATTGTCCAGTGCTCCACTGACTCAGGTGCCCTTAAATTGCATTCTTATTTTAATTCACTAAAATGATTAAGCGAATAGGGAATTGACTATTTGAAAACTAGAGCATAATTGTTGCTTCAGTTTGAGAAATGGTATTTAATTTTTCTCATGAGAATCTGTAACTGTCCACTTCTTTCTTGGTCAACATAACAGAATTCTTTAACATTATCACATAAATGGATCCTAAAAATCTCTACAATATAGGTATTTTTCCAGAAATTTAAGGATCATTCTACCTATTGGAACATTCTATCTAGTCTGTACATAAACATCGCTATAATCATTAGGTAACCTATTCATTTGTTCCTTTCCCAGAGGTCATCCTTAATGAGTGTGGACAACTAACACAGTTCAAGCCAATGTTACTAAGAGAGATCATCTCAATTTAAGTCTATTCAGTTATTACAGGGTATTTTCCTTAGCTATCAGTTTGGTTTTGTTTTTCATTTGCTTCTGATTTTGTATTGTTTCTGTTCTATGTCATTTTTTTAATGTTACCATCAGTAATTAGGTACTTAACTGAGAGCCAAGAATAAGAACAATCAGGTTAGATTCCAATCCGAATGGGGTCAGAAAAACAAACAAACAAACAATGGATTCCTGGGTAACCACTGAAAAGTAATGACTTGAAACAGAATCAGCTACTTCTTTTGTCCCGGCCAGCACAAAATGAAAACGAAGGCGCCCTGTTCAAACAGCAGGAAAGAAAAAAAATACTTTTTAAAACTAAAACACAAAACTTTTGTTCTTGTTTCCACAGTCTCTTTTTCCCACCTGTGATGGTGGTTTTTTAAATTTGTTATTTATATTCGTCAAGTGTGGGGATACTTTCAAAGCAAGTTCAGATCCTCACAAGTCCTGGGAGTCCAGCCCCACACTTAGTGCTTGCCATCCACTGGACCACAATGTTTCCTCCTACCCTACTCCCTCACCAGCTGTCGGTGCTGGATGAATTCACCATGACCCACCCACCAGTGGAAGCCCATCAAACCAGTCTACTCCTTTCCTGTGGCTTACCACCAGAAATTAGCTGATGAATGACCCCCAGGTATTGCAACCCCTGCAAGACACACTCAGTACTGGCATTTGGGTTGGGCAAGAGCTTCATCCCTGCAAGTCACCCACAAAATATACAGTAGTGCTAACAACCCAGGGAATGGGGAAGAATCATCTTCAGATTAATAACATGAATGCCGTTTATTCATTCCTAGTATTCTGCCACTCAGAATTCAGCTTTGGTATGGGCCTAAAATTTCTGCAAAAAGAAATAAATGAATGCATTGCTTCAGTCTCACACTCTGTTTTGTTTTTCCCTGCAAAATTGCATTGCGCAGGCTGATCATCTATTCTCCACTGACTTAACTATGAATTACTTTTCACTGTGGCCAAAAATCCATTTCATTCTCAAAAGATGATTTTTCATCACAGACAATATTAAAAAGGGTAGATGTTTGAATAATGATCACATCACTAAAGTGTACAGTTTCCTGAAGTCTTTTAGTGATGACAATACACACTATGTTTTAGTACATCCATTTTTAAAATGTGTTATTGTATAGTAATAGGTCATCATAGACCAAACTCGGGAAAGTTTTAAGGAAAGGTAACTCAAGAAGGACTTCCTAGAATGATATTGGATGGCTTTGGCATTCATGGAACAATCATAAAAGGCTTCATGAGAGAGGTAGCACTCAAATTGGATTCTACAAAATTGTTAGATATTGGAAGGTCCAAGTCCAAGATGGTGAAGGAGTAGAAGACCTTAGTTTTAGCTGATCCCAGGAATTCAGCTAGGTAGCTATCAAATCACTCTAAACACCTGCAAATTCAATGGAGATCTAAGAAAAGAATAGCTTCAAGTCTAAAAATAGAAAAGCCACCACTTTCTGCAAGGTGCAGAGAAGTGAACCTGGGGTGATGTATGGGAAGATACACTGCAGGGGAGGGAGCCTCCATCAGCCAGTACCGGAAAGTGATAAAGCAGTAAAGTGCAAAATCAGAACTTTTAAAAGTCTGCTCCTGTGAGGGACTTCCGTGCCTGAACGTTGCTCAAGTGGTAAAGCGGAGTGGAATCCTAGGTGGGACAGATTGGTCTTAGGATCACCAGGGTCATAGGAAGACCAGAGGTGCCTGAGTGCAGCAGAGTTCCCAGGCATCAGAGTGGGGAAGCTGACTGCATCAGTGAGCCCAGGAGTGGACTCTCAGTTGGGTTGCCATAAGCCTCTAATAGTGGCATGGTCAGGAGACTGCTCTCTAAGCAGTGGTCCAGCAAACCACAGAAGAGGTGAGATTCCCTTTCCTCTACCAGGATTAGCAGCATAAGACTGCAACACAGGAGTCTACAGGGTTTAGAGACTCAAAATGGGGTCACATGTCTGATCTAGAAATGCTTGGTCCCAGGCTGGGTGATCTTGGAGTACAGAGAGAGACCAGGGAGACAGAAGTGATGGACTGCTTCTCTCTGAGGGCACACTGAGGAGTGGGGTCCCAAGCTTTCAGCTGCAGAGCTGGAGATTGGGAGGTGGCCATTTTCATTCTCATCTTCTAAAGCAGCAAGGAATGCCTACAGGGAACAAAAGCCACAGAGAGCAATCTGGAAGCCACTTACATGGATCTTGGTCCCCTGGCAAGGGCAGTGCAGTTCCACCCTGGGCAAAGACACCTGAGAATCAGCCCAACAGGCCCCTCCCCCTGAAGATCAGCAAGAACATCCAGACAAGATCAAGTTTACCAATCACACAGAATTGCAAAATTCCAGCGCTAGTGTAAAATAGTATATAAAATTCGTGTTTGTTTGTTTCCTGTGATTCTTTAGTCTTTCAATTTTAAATTTTTTCTCTTTACTTTTTCAAACAATGTCTTATTTTATTGTCTTTTTAAAAAAATATTTTTAACTATATTTTTTACACTTATATTTTATCCTTTCACTGTATTTAATTTTATTTTGGTATATATATGTTTTTCTTTTCTTTTCTTTCTTTCTTTTTTTTTTTTTTTACAATTTTGGGATGTAGTTTCTTCTAACAAATGGACCAAAATATACCCATAATCTTGTATATTGCTCTGTTCTCTTCACCTATCTGATCATATACTTTCTCTCTCTTCTTTTTTATTTTTGCATTTAAGTCATTTTTAATTTCCATCTTTACAGTTACATTCTATCCTTTCAATGTATTTAATTTTATTTGTGTGTGTGTGTGTCTGTATGTATATATTTATTTTTCTTTATTTATAATTATGGGATATAACAAACAGACCAAAATACACTCGGGATATAGTGTATTGCTCTGTTCTGTTTACTTGTCTGTTTAGATTCCTTCTCTTTTTTTTGTCTCTTAATTTTCATTTTTATAGTTATATTTTATCCATTCAATGTGTTTAATTTTATTTTGTACATATATGAGCTTTTCTTTCTTAACAATTCTGAGATCTAGTTTTCTAACAAATAGACCAAAACATAATACAAAGGATCCAGTGTATTGCTCTGTTCTGTTCAACAGTCTGATTATATTTTTTAAATTTATATTATTATTATTATTATTAATTATTATTTTGGTTCTCTTCTGATTATTTTGTGTATATTTCTCTGGGGTCATTATTGTCATTTTAGTATTTTGTTCTCTTACACATCTACACATTCTTACACATTCTTCTCTGGACAAATGAAAAGATGGAAAATCTCACCTCCAAAAAGAGAATAAGAGTCAGTACTGACTGCCAGGGACCTAATCAATGTAGACATTAGTAAAATGTGAGAACTAGAGTTCAGAATAACTATTATAAAGATACTAACTGGGGTTGAAAAAGCATGGAAGACAATAGAGAATCCCTTTCCGGAGAAATAAAAGAATTAAAATCTAACTGAGTCAAAATAAAAAAGGCTATTAATTAGATGAAATAAAAAATTGAGGCTCTAACTGCTAGGGTAAATGAGGCAGAAGAATTAGTGACATAGAAGAAAAATGATGGAGAATAAAGAAGCAAGAAAAAGAGAGATAAAAAACTCCTGGATCACTGAAGAAATATAAAGAATTATAAGAACATATTATTATGAGCAACTATATGCAAACAAGTTAGGTAATCTGGAAGATATGGATGCATTCCTGGAAACTAATAAACTACCAAAACTGAAACAGAAAGAAACAGAAAACCTGAACAGACCCCTAATCAGCAAGGAAATTAAAGCAGTAATCAAAACTCTCCCAACAAACAAGAGTCCAGGGCCAGATGGCTTCCCAGAGGAATTCTACCAAACATTTAAAGAAGAAATAATACCTATTCTTCTGGAGCTGTTTCAAAAAATAGAAATGGAAGGAAAACCTCCAAACTTTTTCTATGAGGTCAGCATTACCTTGATCCCAAAACAAGACAAAGTCCCACCAAAAAGCAGAACTATAGACCTACAGGACTACAGAACTACAGAACTACAGTGTCCCTGATGAACATGGATGCCAAAATTCTCACCAACATAATAAGCAATTGTATCCAACAGTACATTAAAAAGATTATTCACATGACCAAGTGGGATTCATTCCTGGATTGCAAAAGTGTTTCAACATCCACAAATCAATCAATGTGATACACTACATTAATAAAAGAAAGGACAAGAACTTTATGATCCTCTCAACTGATGCTGATGCAGAAAAAGCATTTGACAAAGTACACCATTACTTCTTTTTTTTTAATTAATTAATTTATTTATTTGACAGAGAGAGAGAGAGAGATGACAAATAGGCAGACAGGCAGGCGGGGTGGGGGGAAGCAGGCTCCCCACCATTCCTTCTTGATTAAAACTCTCTACAGTGTAGGTATAAAGGGAGCATACCTCAGTATTATAAAAGCCATCTAGGAAAAGCCCACAGCAAATATTATTCTCAATGGGGAGAAACTGAAAGCTTTTCCCCTAAGGTCAGGAACGCATCAGGACACATCAGTGGTCCAGTATCACCACTGTTGTTCAACATAGTACTAGAGGTCCTAGCCTCAGCAATCAGACAACAAAAAGAAATAAAAAGCATTCAAATTGTCAAAGAAATCAAACTCTCACTCTCACTCTTCGCAGATGACATAGTGTGGAATACCTAAAGACTTCACTCCAAAATTGCTGGAACTCATACAGAAATTCAGCAAAGTGGCAGTATATAAAATCAAAGCACAGAAATCAATTGCATTTCTATACACTAACAATGAGACAGAAGAAAGAAAAATTAAGGAATAGATCCCATTTACAATCGCACAAAAAAACATAAGATACCTAGAGTAAATCTAACTAAAGAGGCAAAAGTTCTGGACTCAGAAAACTATAGAACACTCATGAAAGAAATTGAGGAAAACACAAAGAAATGGAAAAACATTGCAAGCTAATGGATTGGAAGAATAAATATTGTTAGAATATCTACTGAGAGCAATCTACACATTCAATGCAATCCCTATCAAAATGCCACCAACATTTTTCACAGAGCTGGAACAAATAATCCTAAAATTTGCATAGAACCAGAAAAGATCTGAATAGCCAAAAGAATGTTGAAAAAGAAAACCAAAGCTGGTGGAATTACAGTTCCACACTTCAAGCTATATTACAAAGCTGTAATCATCAAGACAATATAGTACTGGCACAAAAACAGACACACATAGGTCAATGGAACACAATAGAGAACCCAGAAATGGACCCTCAACTCTATGGTCCACTAATCTTTGACAAAGCAGGAAAGAATATCCAATAGAAAAAAAACAGTCTCTTCAACAAATGGTGTTGGGAAAATTGGACAGCCACATGCAGAAGAATGAAACTGGGTCATTTCCTTACACCATGCACAAAAACAGACCAAAAATAGACAAAAGACCGCAAAGTGAGACAGGAATCAATCAAAATCCTAGAGGATAACACAAGCAGCAACTTCTTTGACCTTGGCTGCAGTAACTTCTTGCTAGACATGTCTCCAAAAGCATGAGAAACAAAGGCAAGAATGAACTATTGGGACTTCATCAAGATGAAGAGCTTTTGTACACCAAAGGAAGCAGTCAACAAAACCAAAAGACAACTAACAGAATGGAAGAAGATATTTGCGAATGATATATCAGATAAAGCACTGATACACAAAAATCTATAAAGAAGTTATCGAACTCAATACCCAAAGAACAAACAATTCAATCAAGAAATGAGCAGAAGTTATGAACAGACATTTCTGCAAAGAAGACATCCAAAAGACTGACAGACACATGAAAAAATGTTCAAAATTACTTGGCATCGGGGAAATACAAATCAAAACCACAATGAGCTCATACCTCATACCAGTCAGAATAGCTAAAATTTACAAGTTATGAAATGACAGAAGTTGGTGAGGATGTGGAGAAAGGGGAACCCTCCTACACTCTTGGTGGGAATGCAAGCTGGGGCAGCCACTCTGGAAAACAGTATGGAGGTTCCTCGAAAAGTTGAAAATAGAGGTACCCTATGACCCAGCAATTGCATTACTGGATATTTACCCCAAAGATATAAATGTAGTGATCCAAAGGGGCACAATGTTTACAGCAGCAATGTCCACAGAAACCAAACTATGGAAAAAGCCCAGATGTCCATTGATATGGATAAAGAAGATATGGTATATGTTAGGCTTGAGGGCCCAGGGATGCCAAGAGTGGGCAAGATGGCCACCGAGTTTCACAAGATGGTAGCTCGGGACTTTCCGCCATGGGGCTTCCTGTCTCAGAGACTTTCCAGAACATTCCACAATGATGATGAACAATCTGACTGGTCGACCTTGCATTCCTTTTTCTGTATAATGAGCTGACAATTGATTGGTGTATTTTGTATCCCTCATATACATAAACCACAGCCAATCACATACCCAGCAAACCCCTCACACCCTAAGGCCCCTAATTAAAAACCCCTCAGCCCTACCCCTCGGCGACTTCCCGGCCTCACTCCCTTATGAGCCAAGGAACCTCGCCTGAGAGCACTTCCATTAAAGCTTGCCTCGATTCTACTCACCTGGGTCCTCTTTTCCACTGCTGATTCAAACCTGACAGTACACACACACGCACACGCACACACACACACACACACACACACACACACACACGATGGAATACTATTCAGCCATCAAAAATGAAATCTTGCCTTTTGCAATGATGTGGATAGAATTAGAAGGTATTATGCTAAACGAAATAAATCAATCAGAAAGAATTATCATATGCTCTCACTCATATGTGGAATTTAAGAAACAAAACGGAGAATCATAGGGGAAGAGAGGAAAAAATAAAACAAGACAAAATCAGAGAGGGAGAAAAACCGTAAAAGACTCTTAATTATAGGAAACCAAGTGAGGGTTGCTGGAGGGGAGGGGTGGGGGATGGAGTAACTGGGTGGTGGACATTAAGGAGGGCACGTGATGGAATGAGCACTTGACATTATATAAAACTGATGAATCACTGACCTCTACTTCTGAAATTAATAGTATATTATATGTTAATTGAATTTAAATAAAATTTAAAAAATAATCCCTAGTTAAAGTTATAGAGAAGTTGAGTTAATTGCCTAAGTTCCCATATCTAGTCAGTGGCAGATCCAGACCCTAAACCAAGAGGTCTGGCACCAAGGCCCATGCAAATAACCAGTCTTTTCTGCTGCCTCCTTAACCCAGTCCTCTGAAAGTTCATCACAAAATGCAGGATTCCCTATGGTGATTCAGATAAGGAAGGATGTTAATGAATGTTATCCTATCATAGTCACATAAATAGCTTAAATGACTGTGGATAAGATTGTTACTTGGCTTACACATTTCACAGTAAGCCTGATGATTCACAGACAAGTGTCCTGGGGCAAATAATACATTATATGTTAATAAAAAAATTTAAAAAAAGATTGTTACTTGGGTTCCTGTGGTGGTCAGATATAGATATATTTCATTCAGTGGGATTGGCTATCTTCCTAGTCTCAATATTCTAAATTTGATCTCCACATTGAAAGAACTAGGATTTCAAGAGAAAGACAATTATCATATGATCTTTCTAATATGAGGAATTTGAGAGACAGAGTGGGGGGGTTGTGGGGGAAGGGAAGGAAAAAATGAAACAAGATGAGACTGGGGAGGGAGACAAACCATAAGAGACTCTTAATCTCGGGAAACAAACTGAAGGTTGCTGGGGGGTTGAGGGGAGGGATAGGGTGGCTGCGTGATGGACATTGGGGAGGATATGTGCTATGGTAAGTGCTGAATTGTGTAAGACTGATTATTCACAGACCTGTATCCCTGAAACAAATAATACATTATATGTTAATAAAAAAAATTGAAAAGAGGTTAAAAATAGAAAGAACTAGGATTTCAAAGGAAAAATTCTATGATCCTGATACTAAAAGAAAATACTTTGTAGGGAGGGGGATAAAAGACTAACACTTTTGAAATAATTAAAGAATAAGATGCAAAAAAAATCCTAGATTTTGCCTAATTAACAAGTTACAATTTAGTATACTAGTGATAGATTACATTTTTCTGTAGGTTTCTGTTGTTGTTTCTATATAGGATTTAAGGTTATTAATAAACAGTACATATTGGAGAATTCTAAAAAAGAAAAATAATAAAAACAGTCTGAATATATTAAAGATATTTTGTATTAATGAATAATGGTATTCAGATCATATAAATCTCATGGAACCAAGATAATAGAAGACTTTGACAAATACCCTAAAGTGGTCATACACAAGCAATAAGGTGTCAGTGCACATTTTATAGAATATTTTATAGAATATTTTATAGACTGCCTCAGCAAAACAATTGGTTAGGAAACACTATATGAACTAGTTCGGAGCTGGGGAGTTTAAATTCAAGGAAACAAGAAAACTTGTAAGAGGTACAAATTATTAACCATCACCATCAGAGAGAGAGAGAGTAATAGAGATGAAGAGAGAAGAATAAACATGAAAGACATAGACATTCAGGGAAAAATGATTAAGATTTCATCACTGCTACATTTAGACACCAGGGAAGAAGAATGATATAAAGTGAATTGCAGGACCTCAAATCATGGTGAGCAGAGAATGCCACTTCCAAGAGGTAACAATATGAAGCAAGAAGTGAGAGGTAGAATATCTTGTTTAAGTAATTTTGAAATGACAGTGCAATAATTCAAGGAACTGTTTTTTAATGCTATCAGTTTAGGCTCAAGAGTCATAATAAACACTTAAAAAAATAAAACTCTAAATATATGAGAATGAGGTCCAGGTTCAGGACTCAAAGTATATTTGGAAGTATATTTTACTTCTAAGAATAGAAATCAAAATAGTTACTCCACAATCTTTATGAACTATGAGGTTTTGGTGGGAACCATAAGGATAGTAAATTATAGTAAGAGTCATGGAGGTCAAAAACAGCTGAAGGTATTGTTATTTGAACAGGAACCAATGAAGGTCACCTCAGAACTACATGTGTAATTCAAGGAAGAACTCATTATAGAAGGAAAGGGCTCAAAAGAGAAGGAAAATAATATCCTGAACAATTAGATACAGAGATCTTATATTCACTAGAAGTGTATGATCAAAGTCAGAAAGATAATCTGTCATGGATATTGATGGAGATTCCCAGACTAGGAAAAATGTACATAACTTTTTGTGTTTCCTTTCAAGGGTACTTTTTATCATTGCATATCATTTCAGCATATCTCCATCAACTTCACCATCACCATCCATTAGTATATGTGATCATTATTACCATTAACATTAATATTGTTATCACTCAGAAGACATTGCAGCCACCACCACCACCATCATCATCACCATCATCATAAGTTTATTAGATAGACTCGCTACTAAATGTATATCAACTATTGCCATGGAATAAAGGAAGATTGAGCTGAATGAATTTTTTTATATTTCAACATTTTTTTCTCTTTAGTGTAATTCTTCCTGCCGATCTGGACAATATGCTTCCATTGAAGGGAAAATAAATATTCACTTCAGTATTTTCAGCTGTATATCAATTTAAGAGAAAAGGAATTCCATATAGCTGAGGAGGTACTGAACTGGGGATCAAAAAACATGATAATAGTGCCCATTCAACAAAATTGCACAAACTTTTTCAAATAATTTCACTTGTCAGTATGTTAAGGAAGTTAGAACCTGACAATTCATAAAGTGCTTTTCAGTTCCAAAACTATATAAACTTAATTAGGTTACCACAGTCAGAACCATATAAATTATGTGGTATGAGTGGAATAATAGTAATAACTAAGCCATATTGTTCTATGTTCCAGACGCTGTTTAATTTGTGGATATGTATTATTTAATTCTCGATATCCCTAGGAACTAGGTATCAGTGTCCCCATTTTAGAAATAAACAATGTTGCATGTAGGACTGTTAGGTAACTTGTCAAATGTCATACAACTAGTAATGGCAAAGCTGTAATTTAAATCCATAGCCTAACTAGCCCCATTCCAGGATATTAACCACTGTGCTGGTGTTGGAAAAAGATAATTAAGAGCAAAATCTCCTCCTATATCAGACATCGTCTCCACAAAAGTCAAAGCTAAAGAAACAGTTTTGTTATTGAATAACCATTAAACCAGAATGTAATATGCATCATGGGCAAGGATCAAAAAAGATTCAAAGACAAAAAAGAAATCCCAGCATTTTATGTAGTCTAACAGATACAGTCCATCATATACATCTCAAGATAATTAATCACTGGTTTTCAAGAGGATTGACAACACTGTTTGTAACACGTAATTCATTCTAAATTTACCTGGTAGCTGAGGTGACCATTAGTGTTAGCTCTTTGGCTTTATGCAAAGGATAAATCAACTTTTCATAGCTTTCTCACAAGAGGTACTTTTGGCATGAGGCACCCATCAGATTTAAACTCCTACCCTCCTAACAGAAACTGGGAAATAGGGACCCTGTCTTCCTTGATAATTACATATCAAAGGGTTAGCTCCCAGGTCATTGACAAGGACATTCCTGGGTCTTAAATCTGATTAGAAGCTTATTTAGCTTAAAAGATTGAGATACATTTCAAAGAGAATAAGAAGAAATTTATAATTACAAGTTTTCTAAAGTAAATGCTCTAAGAAAAGGGAGGTTGAGTAGAGGCCAGGTGTGGGAGAGTCTCCTCTCTTATCTTCAATGGGGGAATTAAATCTCTTATATTTCATTTGTATTTGCCCTTAAACTATTATCTATATTGCCACTACCAGAAATACAGAAGTTATACAGGAATATGCTACCTGAGCCATCATTCTATCAAAAAAATGTTGAGGAAGATGTTGAAGATGATGTAATACATCGGCTGGATAATCCTGTTACTTTGCATTTGTTATGCATAGTCCAAAGTTCTAGTATGTATAACTTGATTGAATGCTCACAATACTGTGAAAAGGGTAAAACTACCTTCCTTTTCGTATTTTTTATTTCCCGTTATCATGTGAAAACATACTTGGAGAGGTAGTCATGCCCAAAAACTGGAGCCAGAAGTCCAACTCAGGAAAGAGTATTCTTAGCACCAGTGAACTGTTCTACAGTTGCCATCTCCCCTGGCTCTGGCAGTTACAGAAAGCCCTGGTGGTACATGGCTTGCAATGGGTAGTATTGGTTTCTTTCTCTACAGGACATATATGGGAAGTTTCCTAAACCAGATTTAGATCCATAGCCATATCTCCTTGCCTCTTGCTCTTTCTGTCCTCTTGGTTTCCTTAATCACAGAACTCAGTTTTAATACAATGTACCGTATAGTCTTCATAGTTTGCTTTTACACACATTTGGCGTCTGTTTTTTATATCTCTGATTTGGGTTTTAGTTTTTCAAAGTGTTCTCTTTGTCTTCTTTGACTCCCCAGATCCAAAATTCCCTCCCATTATAAATATAACCATTTACACCTTCTGCTACAGTTCTCATTCAAATTCACTTATTGACTTGAAAAAGGAGGGCTATGTTTTGGGGAAGAACAGTTGAATGAATGAGTAGGATCACTTTTGAAGGAGCAATTTACATTTTCCCTCTCTCTCTCTCCCTCTCTCTTCTTCTCTCTCTCTATATATAGTCTTCCTCTTCTTCTAAAGAAAAGAGGATGTATAGAAAATAACAAATATTTTTTCCTGAAGATTATTTTGTTATTTTTTAAATATGTGCTGATATTTTTAATGAAATGGGGATACTTTTGCTTTTCTGACATGAATAGGTCTTAATGACTCTTTAAACATTTTAGCTTTACCATATGCATAGTATGGAAGTAAGGCATAACTATGGAATTGTATGTGTGAAGAAATAAAATCCCAATCACATATACATAGAGACTTGTGAAATCTAAGTAGCCATCTGTTTCATACAACTCAAGGGATTCTAGATATTTTTGCATTTCTGAGATTTTGATTTATGCTCAGTGAATCATGAATTACACTTGTGCAAAAGTACTCCCGATTTTTCCCAACATTTATATCAGTAAATGTATAGTCACAGAGGGAGACTAGAGATTTATGCATGCCTGTATGTTCTGCTATTAAGATGCATATGATACATACTTGATGAACTTAACATTTCCATCTTCAATACTTTACTTCTCCAATGCATAATTTTTAAAATTCTTGCATATTGGTAATGTGATTTATAATAATTTTAGTTCTAAGAAATAAGTGTTAAATGGGCAACACGGTCATTATGAAATGTACAATTGGAGGAGTAACTAAGGCACAACTAGGTAATATGACATTGCTGCAATGGTTTGGAATGCCCAAAGCTAGTAAATTGCCTGATGTTCACTGTTGTGTAATTCATCTCACTATTCATAAGAGCTATGAAGGAAAGAGGGGAAGATATGTGGGTGAGAGGAAGTAAGTGAACCCCAGTGCTATTAACATTGTGCCAGAAGATAGAAATTCAAATATCCCAACATTTCCTTCCTCCAGTTCACCTTCCATTTGGAAATAACTTATTTTCCTAATTAACCACTATATTTATATATAAATATATATATATGCCAGCTCCAAAGCCTTATGTGGATTTCTGTAGCCTGCGCAATGAGATCCTAAACAAACCTGGAATGGAAAGCATTCAAACACTTTGTCCTTCTCCTTATTCCAGAGCATAAAGTATTGCTTTTTCATTCACTACAATCATTTATGTTTGTGTACATTCCCTCAGTTTATTATTTTTTATAAAGATTTTTATTTATTTGACAGAGAGGAGAAAGATCACAAGTAGGCAGAGAGGCAGGCAAAGCAAAGGGGAAGCAGGCTCCCCACTGAGCAGAGAGCCTGATGCGAGGCTTGATCCCAGGGCCCTGGGACCATGACCTGAGCCAAAGGCAGAGGCTTTAACCCAATGAGCCACCCAAACACTCCATCCCCTCAGTTTAATTACCTGGAAAGTAAAGCCTCCTTAGATCCTAGCATGTGCCCAGCAATGGGAGGCCTTTGACAAAAGGATGATGGATGGGTGAAGAAAGCAATGAATCAAAGTATATATTGGCTTATATTAACTCTGGCAGGTTCGTAACTAAGGCTTTGTCCCTAAATTGTTTATATCTTGGACACATACCTGTAGACCATATATTGAGTGGCAGGAGACCCACTTTTTTCATAATCTAAACAAAATGAGTTAAGATCTACATCATCGTTATTTAAAATGTTATTTTAAATAACCAATAATAACTTGTAATAACATTATTACAAGAATAATAATGAAAAATAGTACTACTTATAATTCATTAAGTACATGCAATGTGTTAAGTAAGGCGTTATTTTAAATATATGCTTTATTTTATTTTATTTTGGAGAGAGAAAGAGTGCACACGCAGGGCAGAGGGGCGGAGAGAGAATATTAAGCAGGCTCCACACTCAGTGTGAAACCCAACATGAGGCTTGATCTCATGACCCTGACATCATGACCTGAGCCAAAATCAAGGGTCAGACACTTAACTCACTGAGTCAACTAGCCACCTCTTAAATATATGTTTTAAGTATATGTGTATATATAAATACATATGTACACACAAACACATAAAAACACACATACACACATTTATATAGTATAAACTTGAAAGGTAAGGGTAGGGTCTGCATTTTATGGGTGATAGAACAGAGTCTTGCAGAAATTGAATAACTTTCTGCCCTATTTCCATTCAGGACAGGAGATTTTTTAATGTGATCAAATTAGTAAGATCACAGACCATTAACAGAGCTGTGTTTTACTAGAAGACACATTTATTCACTTAATTATTATACAGCTTGTTATTTGTGATCTGACAATGTTCTAGCAACTATGCCAGTTGGAGGGATTCAATCTTAACAAAATATTTCTTCTTCCTAAAAATTACCATAGTGCCATGATTGTTTCTTCTTCTTGCCGTCTGGGTTCACTAATAAGTAAACCTGCATAAGGACTTATAAGAGCAGATCTCAGCCAGCTCTTTTTTCCATTTCTTTCACCCATATCACTACTTTGCCCAGTGCAACAAGATTTGTTTTGCAAAACTAAGTCGCTTAGATTCAAGTGTGTTAAAAATAGTGGGCTTCATTTAGAACACAAGACCTTACAGACTTTTTAAGTTTCTTTTAGTTTTTTTTTAATTGTGTTAAAAAACACATAAAATTCACCTTCTTCATTTTTAAGTGCACAATTCAGTGGGATCAAGTACATTCACATTGTTGTACAACCATCACATTTGTCCCTAGAATTCTTTTCATCTTTCAAAACTGAAACTATACTTATTAAACAATAACTCCCCATTTCCCCTTCACTTCAGCTCCTGGCAACCAACATTTTATGTCCTGTCTTTATGAGTTTGGCCAATTGAGGTGTCAAGGTATCAGCTCAATTTTTTTATAGGAAAACCATCCATTAGTGAACATTGATGGTTTATTTGGCTCTTGACAGCGTTGTTAACATGTTTTCCATTTGGATTCAATTGCCTCAAATGGGTAGGAGGTATGAGTAAACTTTGGGATATAGGCTTTGAGGGTGGGCCCTGGCCATAATGCCTTCACGATAGCACAAGAACTCAAACTATGACTCCATACTTATATTGATAGAACTAAAATTCAAATTCAGACCCATCAAGCACTGACTCTGAGCCAATGTTTTCTTCATTATGCCAGAGTAAAGATGCCTCCCCTTAGTATACTTATCTATTATGAGCAGATTTTTCTTGAACAAATCCAGCTTGCTCTTCAAAAGACTTATGCTGTTCTTTATGGGTCACAGGTCCCTCACCAAGGAATAAATATCTAAGGGAAGGGAGCAACATTTTAATTATAAATTCAATCAGAAGGAATACATATAAAAATCAATTTACATATGCGTATATGTATACATATATATTATATATATTTGCATTAATTCATTGATTTCTTTTTTTATGATTGTAACACCAGGTAAAAAGTTTATGGGTAGCTCAGCTATCTCTATATCATTTTTTATTTCATCCTGAAGACAATCTCACTTATACCTCCCCTGTCTTTTCCTCTCAGTCTAATGGTGTGATCTGATCTCTCTGTGACATTTTTATTAAGCTTAGCTATAAAAATTTCAGGTGCTAATGGCTGTGACCCTGTAGATTTTTCTCTCCTTCACAACGCCAATAGAAAAATAACTTTTCATTCAGAGAATCTATATTTCTGCTCTGCCTCTTAGTGTTTAAGCCAGCTCCCCACTGTGCTAAGTCAACCTTCCCAGAAGCTAATCTGTCATTCTCAAGTGGCCTTGCTTCTGAAATTGGTTTGATGCTGTAGCAGTAAAGAGCTCCTCTGTAGTACAGGTTACACAGGTTTAACAGCCACTTGAGGTGGGACTTGTCCTATTGCCTTGGAAACAATGACTTTGTACGTCTGCCCTAGAGAACAGAGGGAAAAGTGGCTAGTGCATTAATCTATTAGGATGTGAGGATCCCAAATAAAACTAATCCTATAGAATTATGAGGAACCTTTATAAGCCAATTTTTTTGTGGGATTTTGGTTTTAAGTGTGTCAACATCAGGAAAGGGGCAAAGGAATTATGCCTCTCCTTTCACTGCTTCCCTGGGGAAATATTTTGTTTTTATTTTCATGAAGCTCTTTGATTTCAGCAATAAATTTTGTAAAACATGAACGTATCTGCAAGTACAAGACCTTCACCACTTGAGGTGACATGTGAGTATTGGGGGAGGTCACTGAACATTGACATAATGAAATGTAGCTATTGGGGAGAAGAATCACTTGCTTACTTAAGAGAATGAAAGGCAGGACAATTATAATAACAAGATTTTCATAGAAATGTGCATTGTCAATGTTAATAAATGGTCTTAAGCTAAAGTCCCGGATACATAGTATGTGGTTTAATTTCAGTTATATAAACATTGGAGTAATCTAAAGTTTAAATTACATTTTAGTTATACTTGAGACTCCATTATCCAGGAAAACGCAATTTGAGTCTCTATAAATTTGAGCAAAAATCAAAATCCACTGGCTGCCTTCATATTTACAACATCTCATACTAAGTTCATACTGCCCAGCTAACACAGCAGAACAATTTTTTAAAACAACATGATATATATTATTCAGAGTCCTGTTTATATGAAGTTTCAGTTTGCCAAGTGTTTCTAGGAACTAGTATTTAAGAATGGTGCATCTAAGAATGGTGCATCTGTGAACAATAAAGAAAACTGAAGTTCTCTGCATCTTATTGGATATGTATTTTTTCTAATAAATGTTAAAGATAATGAGGATTTATGTAGGCTGTTTTTAAGATAAAGTTTTCTAATATAAAATTTTCATGTTCTGTCCTTTCAAGTCATTTCAACTCAGTCTCAGTAGATATTGGATGATGATGAGGTAGATGTTCTGCTTTGTTTGTTATGTTGATGTGTTTTATTGTTAAAGCCAAGTTTATTGAGGTGTGATTCCCTCTTTTGAGGCATGTAGTTCTTTTAATTTTGACAAATTCTCACCGTCATCAAAATCAGGATCTAAAATATTTTCTTAGAAAATTTCTTCATTCCTCTCTGTGGTCAATTCCTTCCCCAAATCCCCAGTCCATGGCAATAACTGATATTCTAAATTTTGTACTGTTATTAAGTGGGTGTTGTAGGCAATAGATTGCAGGACTAGTAAGTAGCATACTTACATGATTTTTTTTTTACATGATTTTGATATCCCAGATTTTTCTAAAACTCTTACCACATTGTGCTGTAATGCAGTTTGAACTTACTAGCCTGAGTCTCTCCAGGAGACATTCTATTGCCTAACATATTTCTTGTGACCTAATTTTACTTGTTACCTTAGGTATCCCACTGACGCTTCCTTTGTTTATTGTCATTATGTAACATAAGATGAATTATAAGATGACATCTAAAACTTAAAAGTATTTAAATCTATTAGTCTAAACTCTTAAAAGTTTACAAAGATGTATAGGTTATTTTTTCATTGACCATTTTAGTGAAGAATGACAAAATTTTACTTGTTTTTTCTGTCTCTTGGCCTCCAAAATGTTCCTTTTACAGTGATGTGTATAGGCCAATTTTGAGTAATCAACTTTTTAAGCAACATTAAAGGTGTATTTTTAAGTACAGAAGTTTTGCAGGTAGGCTAGAAAAGAAGAAATAAATCCCATTGGGTAAATGCTAAAAGTGAAGTTGCTCTGCCCCACTCTTTTACCTTCCACCATAGATGATGCTGATTTTAAGGGTTTGGTGGGCATTCTGCCATGCTTTCTCACTATAGATAACATTTTTAAACAAAACATATACAAAAATGAAGAAAAGGTCTATAAATTGCTCTTTTGACTCACAATTTATCAGAAGTATTCTTGTGTCAGTAACATAGACTTACCACATTCTCTAACTATTGAATAGTTTCCTTCAGTAAAGATTTGCCATAGTTAACATTCAAGCAGTGATGATGATGTTCCAAATTTTTCTCCATCATATATATATATATGATGTATATATACATATACATGCGCACACACACATTTGTACAGTTGTGTGAATATTCCTTATAATAAAGATTCCAAGAGATAAAATTGTTGCTACTAATATCTGTGCATTTGAAATATTTGTAAAGATTTTATTTATTTGAGAGAGAAAGGGAGAGCGTGAGAGAGAGAGAGAGAGAGAGATCATGGGCTGGGCAGTAGGGGGGGGCGGGTAGAGGGAGAAGCAGATTCCCACCTAGACAGGGAGCCTGATGCAGCCCTTGATCCCAGGACCCTGGGACCATGAACTGAGCCAAAGGCAGATGTTTAACTGACTGTGCACTTGAAATTTTGGTAGATATTGTCCATTTGTCTTCAAACAATGAAATACTAATTATAATTCCATCGATGTGAGAGTTCTCATTTTTTCACACCCTTCCCAACAAAGAATGTCACCAATTCTTTTAACTTTAGCCAATCAGATGAGGACATAGTATGTCACTGTTACTTAAAGTTACAGCTTTTCATCATCAGTAAGGTTGAGCATCTATTAGAAGATTGTTGGTGATTTGTATTTACTCTTCTGTGTTGGCTGAATTGTAAATCTTTTCATTAATTTGAAAGGCCCCTTTGCATTTTAAGAAAGTTAGTTCTTTGCTATACCTAAGTTACAAATATTTTCTCTGATTCTTCCTTCGAATTTCTAACTTTTATTCAAGCATCCAAGAATTAATTACTTGTGTTTTTCTCAAGAACAGTGGTTCTCAATTCACGCTATGGATTAAGTTTATGGGGCAGCCTTTATTAAAAGATTGGAGCCTGGACACTGCTCCCCCTACCACACATACACAGATTCAGGTTCAATTGATTGGGGTGACTTTGGAGTTTTGTCCCCCAGGTGATGCTAAGGTACAGACAGGGTTGAGAAGAACTGCTTACTGTGCATGAAAATCACTTGGGGATTTTGTTAAAGCACAGATTCTGGGATGAAGCCTGAGACTCGATATTTCTAATAAGCTCCCGGGGGTATGTGCATATGCTACTGGTCTATAGTCCACACTTTGAGCAGCAAGGATTTATGGTGTCTGGTTTTTGGTTCTTGTTCAAGAAGACTTTCTCTACTTAATATTATAAAATTTTCCTTTCTCCTATATTTTCTTCTAATACTTTTTATAACTCTTATGGAGATCATAAGTCTATTTCAGCTTTCTTTTTGTTTGTTTGTTTGATTAAGATTTTATTTATTTATTTGATGAGAAAGAGATCACAAGTAGGCAGAGAGGCAGGCAGAGAGAGAGGGGGAAGCAGGCTCCCTGCTGAGCAGAGAGCCCGATGTGGGACTCGATCCCAGGACCTTGAGATCATGACCTGAGCCGAAGGCTTTTACCCACTGAGCCACCCAGGCGCCCCTCAGCTTTCTTTTTTAAATAATATGATACAGAGATGTAATTGATTTTTTATCAATATCAAAGTGAATTCACCTCATTTATTAAGTAGATATAAACATTTTGATACTGTTTCAAAGGAACATACTTTTACTGGTTTTTAAAAAAAGTCTTCAGAAATTCATATATTGACAAAAGCAGAATCTTTGGTGGTTTAAATAAAATAAAGAGCTTAAATTTTTAAATTTATTTTGTTTCAAAGAATGAATTTATATGCTGAAATTAACTACAATTTTAAGATCAATAAATTTTCCTCTCTGTCCATTTGGATCTTCATACTTGAAATGCATTTATTTTTTTTTTAAAGATTTTATTTATTTATTTATTAGGAAAGAGAGAGAGCGAGAGAGAGCAGGTCAGAGTGAGAAGCGGACTCCCCATGGAGCTGGGAGCCCCATGTGGGACTCGATCCCGGGACTCCGGGATCATGACCTGAGCCGAAGGCAGTTGCTCAACCAACTGCACCACCCAGGGGCCCGAAATGCATTTATTTTTACACCTAAATATGACTAAAAATTAAATACCAAATTCAAGAAAAAACAAGCATGGAGGATGTGATCATTATGTCTGTGTTTCCATTTTTATGAGAGTTTGTGATGACTTAATAGGATATAGTGACAGCCTCATTGTCTAACAGTAACTCAGTAGCACAAATGATATTTTTCAGAAGAATGTAGTGCCAACAAGAACCAATTTCTGCTGAACTCACAGTAGAAGCTCCTTCTTCCAACCATGATCTCATGTAAAAAGTAAATCTACCGAGCTAAAGATTTTCAAATAGCTATACTAGGATGTTAATGATGTTGATATCTACAAGGTAAACAATGGAGCTGTTTTGTGCATAATTGGAGATAGTCAACTCATGCAGGAATGTAAGGGGAAATTCAAATGCGTGAGTGTATGAGTTTAAATAACCTAAATTTTTTTTTAACTTTTTAAAAAAAGATTTTATTTATTTATTTGACAGAGAGAGAGAGATCACAAGTAGGCAGAGAGGCAGGCAGAGAGAGAGGGGGAAACAGAGAGCCCAATGAGGGGCTCAGTCCCAGGACCCTGAGATTTTGACCTGAGCTGAAGACAGAGGTTTTAACCCATTGAATCTTGGAGCACTGAAAAAATAAAATTAAATTAAAAAAATATAATAAAAAATAAAACAAGTCCCAATAAATAAATAAATAAATAAATAAATAAATAAATAATAGCTTAAACTGGCAAGTCAGAAGTATAAATAGAAGTGAAAACTGAAATAAAGAAATCTTGTAACCTATATTAAATTATCTCACTATGTAAATACTTTTTCTAAAGAGATAAATGATTACTAAATAAATGAGTTGTACACCAGCATGAATTTTACTAATTTAGCCTAGTTATTTTTCATTATATTGTCATAGAAATATATTTCCATTGAATAATCTAGCCCTTGGGAACTCAAAAGACACATGCTTTTTTTTTTCCCCAGTAAAGTCATAGTTCATTTAATGAAATTGGTCACCAATGCCCAGTTATATCTTTCATGCATTTTTAACAAACTGTAATTTCTTGAGTTAAAGATTCAAAGAATCTCTTTTTGTATCTGAAATTACATTATTCAGAATTTCTGCAGCTAAATAATTAAGTTCTATAAGCCAAGATTTTTGTTATTAAAAGAACAATGGTTTTGGAGTTGATAAATCAACTTTTTTTTTCCTGCTACGCTAGAAATATTGTTTAAATAGTCAAGAAAAAGAGAAGTGAATACTGAAGATTTTCTATTATATGATCTCTATTCTAGTAGACACTGATGTTTCTATTACCATGAATAATGAAGCCCAAATTTCATGATGTTTGTTTGTTTGTGTAATGACACATACTGAATGACGAGATAAGTTTCAGGATCAAAACACATCCACCTACTCTGTGTATGAGCTCATGCGTGGGTTGCATTTCTAAATGTATCAAGCACTACTTTCTTAAAAACTTCTGTGTCAGGATTAATCTTAAAAGTTAATTTTTAAAAGGGTAAACAAAACAAAACAAAACTATATTGTTTTTCCCAGAGAGTTACCTATCACAAGCATGGTAAGGAACATATTACTATAACTTTCAGATGCCCCTAAATCATTAAAAAATGGTCTTCCTTGAAGTTTTTTTTATCTCTGGTTCAATTAAGTATACAACACTGGCAAAGTACGTGGGGCGAGTGTGTTTTGCAACCCCCATGTATCGTTTGTCGTCACAGCAGTCTTCAAAGAGTGGACCGCCATCTTCTGTATTCAACACTTGTTCTCTGACCCTTTTATATTGTTAACCATCTTTGTGTGTTTGTGTATCTATTAGGTTAAATCATATGAAATTGTCAATAATTGGTATTGGTGACCTATAAAAGTAATTTTATATGGTCCAAACTAGTATTTTTGTTTTGGCTATGAATTAATATTTTGTTTCTAGGCACTTGACCTTCAGCCATGGGTGTATGTTTAGTTTCTTTAGATTGGCTTAAGCAACCTGAAATAGAACCATTGCTCTCTGGACCTTTACGGGCAAAGCCCATCCTGGGATTCCTTAACTATGGCGAATTCTTTCCAGCGCCCTAGTTAAGAGCTCATATCTCTTTCTTTCTCATTTTAACCGCCAGTTGTTCACAAAAGTTTCTTGACATCCTAAAATATGTAGATTCTTCATTTGTTAACTCTATATTTTCCTAGGGAGGGAATCTGCACCCTTAATATGAGGGTTAAATTTGCCTTAACATCTGAACTCATATTATTAATATCATGTTCATACATTTCCTAATTGTCTCCCGAACTACTTGAATCCAATAATTATTATTTATTACTAACACAAATTAAATACTTACATTAACAATATTTTCCTGACTACATAATGTAATATTAAATAGAATATCCTTAGTATGGAAGACTTTGCAACACACTTCTCAAATAGTCTTAGAAAATTTGCTTTTACCCTTGTTTTATATCTCAAAGGATGAGCTTGAATTTAGCATCTCACTTTTGCCTCCTCTCGCCATGTAATCCAACAAGCACATTCTCAAGTTCATCACTTCCCAATTCAAATTCTCAACTCTCTATTCTAATTAACCCTTGGATCATTCTAAAACTGTAAACTATTTAGGATAAGTTGACCTCTTTGCTATGTTTCTCATTGAGGCACAGCATAGATTTCTTCCAATCCTTATGAATTATTTCGAGGAATTGGTGTAATAAATTGTGGATTATGCTTACTCTTTTCTTTCCTAAGCAGACATTAGTTTCTAAAAGAATTCTATAGGAAACTAAAAACATTGGTAATACAAACCATAAAACTTTTTTTTTTCCTTCTCAGATTAAAATCCTTTTCTGAGTTTAATTTATTTTAATTGAAGTATAACATATACGGAAGGGTGGCCATATCATAAAAGCCAATTCATTCATTCATCTGAATGAGTTGTCATGAGGTAATTAGCACCCAAGAAATGAGACAGAACATTAGCAACTCCCCAGAAGCTCTCCCCAAAAGAGAGAATTACTTTCATTTATAATACCATACGCCAAATTTCCCAATACTATGCTTTATATACTTGAAATCATGCTGTGTATGTTTTTTTGTTACATCTTTCACTAAGCATTGTTTGTAAGAATCATCCATGTCATTGAGTGCAGCTGTATGCCTTAATTCTCATTGCTCTAGAATAATCCATTGTATGAATATTCCACGATTTGTCCAATTTGTTCTGCTGCTGATAGAAATTTGGGTGGTTTCCAGTTCTTAGCTATTATGAATACAGCTATTATGATCACCCTGTAATTTCTTTTGGTGCACAAGCACATGCATTTCTGGAATTGCTAAATTATAGGATATACATGTTTCAAATTTAGTAGGTAACAGTTGCCAAATAGTTGTTCTACATGGTTGTAGCAATTTACATTGACACCAGCAATGTTTGATAATTCCACATGCTCCTGGCCCTCACCAGCACTTGGTATTGCCAGTCTTATTCAATTTAGTTATTTTTTGAGATGTAAAAATAAAATGTAATTTTCACATTCATTTTTATTTCAATTATTAATAATAAGTTTGAATAACTTTCACATTTGTATTAGTCATAAGCAAAAATTCATAAGAGATTTTTTAATTCTATAAACTTAAGATGCTTTTAAATATGAAATATTATAAGCTGACTAAAATTGTTTCAGGTGATCTGATATTCTAATCATAGAAGTCTAAGACAGGTAATGTAAAATCTCCTTATACCTGTACATCTGGAATCTTGCTTTTTGTGAACAGTAAGAATTTTTAGCTCTTTACAATGTGCCATACATTACTAAGAATTTTGTAGATACTAAGTAACTTAATTCTTATGGCATCCCTACGAGTCAAGTACTATTATAATCTCAATTCTACAAATGAAGAAACTGAGGCACAGAAAGATAAAGTAACTTACCCATGGTCACACGCTAAGTGACATAGTGAGGGTCACCATATTATGAGCACTCCACCCTCTTTTTTTTCCCACCTGTTTTTATTAAAATATCAGAACAATACTAGAATAATAAATAATGATATGTTTTTCAGAATAGTAACTATAGAGCAAGTTTGAAATAATTATAATAAGTGAAAAATTGAAGATTTACACTGTAGTTAACATTCTCTAAATGTAAAAATTTTTTTTTCTTTTGCTGAAACAAAGTGCAACCCAAGTTGTTTATGACTTTAATGAGACTGTGAAATAAACAAATATGTTTTCAAAGAATTTTTAACTCTATGACTGAGTAGTTCTCTCCACATTAGTGTAATGAGAATATTGAACCTATGAAATAGTATAAAAATATGGAAAATGTTAATGATCTTGAATTGCACATATTTTGTGTTGTGAACGACATTTCTGGTAGCTAAATGTTAACTTTATTATGCACGATGTATGATGTGGGTGAGTTAATGTTGCTAGGGAACTTTTAGTGTCTAGATTGCCTTGCTTTTGTGTATTTAAATTTGCAAACTCAACATTATATTAGTATACCTTCTGGCACTTAATTAAGTTTCATCCCATGATTTTAAACTTAAATGTGCTGTAATGTGAAAGATTTTGGTATTTTCATCTTCATTCTACTACTTGTTCCTGGTAATTGTAATAATAATATAGTATAATAGGCTACTTTACCATTCCTTGTAGACTTGAGTGCAAAAAATCCTTAGAACAACTTTAAATATTTTTATGAATGCACTGTTACTCTCCAAGGTAGAATTTTTTTTTCTTTCTTATGGGTTATAGAATTTACACTGCTGACAATCACAAAGGGAAAATCTGGATGCCATGACACATCTATATTAAAGACCTAGAGGTCTTAGGTTAAATAAGGAAGGCTCTCTTTCTATAACCCAAGCACACATTTAGCTCCCTAACTAATATTGTTCAGTTTAACAATTAATTTGCAAGATACCCAGTTAAATTGAATTTCAGATAACACTTTGTAAATATAAGTAAATTCCAAATGTTGCATGGAACATACTTATACAAAAAAAAAGATATTTATTTGAAACTCAGTTTTGTTTTGTTTTTTAAAGATTTTATTTATTTATTTGACAGAGACAGTGAAATGACAAATAGGCAGAGAGACAGGCAGAGAGAGAGGGGAAAGCAGGCTCCCCGCAGAGCAGAGAGCCCGATATGGGGCTTGATCCCAGGATCCTGGGATCATGACCTGGGCTGAAGGCAGAGGCTTTAACCCACTGAGCCACCCAGGCACCCCTTGAAACTTAGTTTTAACTGGCCATTCTGTGTATTTATTTGGCAATCCTATACTCCAGAATAGCTCAGGAGAAAAGCATTGACAAATGAAGTCAACTACTGCTATAATTCTCCTGGAATGTTTTCTGTATTGTACTCACGGCAATAAACACTTCCTTTTAGGATTAGTAATGCCTGCCAGATTCAGGGGTCAGGGAGCCACCTTGCTGGTAACTATATAAAGGATGATTTAAGAAGAATATCTGAACAATAAAGATACAATACACCTTTCTTGGGCCTGAGAACACACAGAAATCTATAAGTTCTATGGAACACCAGAGCATATTTCTAAAATACTAGGCCATTTGGCAAGAGTATTAAGAAGTAGAATGTCACATTTCTGTTTCTGTTATAGAACTTTAATTCAGTCAATTACTATTTATTGGGCATACTTTTCCCAAACTGTTCTCCATACAATATAAATGTTCAAGAATATAGTAACAGGAGCGTCTGGGTAGCTCAGTGGGTTAAAGTCTCTGCCTTTGGCCCAGGTCATGATCTCGGGATCCTGGGATAGAGGATCAGAGAGCCCAACCCCCATTGAGCTCTCTGCTCAGCAGGGAACCTGCTTCTCCCTCTCTCTCTGCCTGCCTCTCTACCTACTTGTGATCTCTCTCTGTTAAATGAATAAAATCTTAAAAAAAAAAAAAGAATATAGTAACAAAGGCTCCTTGAAAAAATATTCAAAACTCAAAAGAGGGGGCGTCTGGGTGGCTCAGTCTTTAAGCCTCTGCCTGCGGCTCAGGTCGTGATCCCGGAGTCCTGGGATCGAGCCCCACATCGGACTCCCTGCTTGGAGGGAAGCCTGTTTCTCCCTCTCTCATTCCCCCTGCCTGTGTTCCCTCTCTCGCTGTGTCTCTGTCAAATAAAATTAAAAAAAAAAAAAAAACTCAAAAGAGCATGTAAACCTTTGATTACATTTTTCCTGATGTAGCATAATCAGTGGAAGTCTAGCTAGTGGTCATAAGTAAATATTGCATGAGTTCAAGTCCTGATTCAAGTATGTGAAAGTTCAGGCAAGTGATTTATTTGATCAGCATGTACCTCAGATCCTTCATTTGTCAAGTGAAAATAATTATACTAGTTTTGTTATAAGGGAAAACTATAAATCTTTTGAAGAAAGCCTAGAAGATCTTGAGTTTGGCAAATATATCTTAGACATGACATAGAAGAACTAACCAAGAGAGAAAGAAGGATGTTTGGGTTTCATCAAAATTGAAAATGCTTATTCATTAGGAAGTACCTCTAAGAAAACAAGTATGTAAAGTACAGGCTGAGAGAAAATGTTTGCAATACCTATATCTGACCAAAGACTTTTATTCTGAATAAAAGGATTCCTTCAACTCAAGAATAAAAAAAGGTAAAAGATTTGGACAGAATAATAAGAATAATGGACTACAGACTTGAATTAAAACTTCACAAGGAAGACATACAAATGATCAGTAAACATATGAAAAATTGTGTAATACCATTAGTCATCATGAAATTGCCAATTAAAACCATAATGAGATTCCACCAGAATTCCACTAGAATAGGACAGCACCAAGACAGTATTAGAACAGCCAAAAGAAAGTACTGGAACAGTATTGAACAGAACCAGTTTTAGAAAAGCCAAAATTAAAAAGATGTACAATATTAATTGTTAACAATGATTTGAAGCAACTGACAATCTCCCACATTGCTGGTAAAATGGTATCACCACATTGAAAAAAAAAAAATTTAGCAGGTTTTTTAAAAAGAAGTTAAACATATATCTACCCTGTGACCTTGAAAATCCACATCTAGATATTTAGCAAAAGTAATAAAAACAGATTTCCAAGATTAAAGAAAAAAGAGAAAAACTTGTATTAGAATGTTTTTAACAGCAGCTTGGATAATAAAAATTCCAAACTAGAAAAAACCCAAATGTCCATCAATAGAAAAAATGGATAAAGAAATCATGGTGGGGGCACCTGGGTGGCTCAGTGGGTTAAGCCTGTGCCTTAGGCTTGGGTCATGATCTCAGGGTCCTGAGATAGAGCCCCACATTGGGATCTCTGCCCAGAGGGAGCCTGCTTCCCGCCCCCCCCACCCCCCGCCTGCCTCTCTCTCTCCCTACTTGTGATCTCTCTCTCTGTCAAATAAATAAATAAAATCATTAAAAAAAAAAAAAAGAAATCATGGTATGTTTGCATAACGCAATAGTAATAGGCCATAGGAAAGAAAGAGCCACTGAAATACAAAGTAAAATAGAAGTATCTTACATTCTACTAAGCAAAACTCATTCATGTGAAGTTCTGCAACAGGCAAGAACTAAACTGTGATGAAAGAAACCCAAATAACTTTTGCATTCTTGTGGAGTGAGTGTCAGGAAAGGAACCTTCTAGAGTAAAGAAAACCTTCCAAAAAACAACAAAAAACCACACAAACAAAAAAAGGAAGATCTTCCATACTTTAAAAGAAGAATTGTTTAAATAGTGATATCTATTTGTCGAAACTCATCAGCCTTTATGTAAATTATACTTCAATATAAAAATCAGTAGAAAATAAGGATTATAATGTCATTTCTCAATGGCCAAAATTATAATTTGATCAAAACTATTATTATGTTTGTGTTCCCTATAGTATGGTTTAGAACCAGAAAGGAATTGGAAGTCTTTCCTAATTTCACCTTGTTGTACCATTTGTCTGTTCCATGCTTTTGGCATGGAGTAATGTCCAATGAATTGCTTGAGATTCTAGAGCTAATCCAATTACATCAAAGTCCCTGAGATTATAATAAATGATGATAATGAAGATGATGATTAAGTTAAAGCAGTTTGAGGATACAGGTAATTAAGCCACACAATTCCATGGAGACCTCTCATATTCATGTGGTTGAAAGTGCTAAATTTTCAAATGGATGAATAGACAGATATATTTTGTTGCTGTACCAAAGCTCAACATTTTTCTGAAGTTGCCATGTTGAAATAGTGTCATTCTTCTTATGAAGACATCACAATCTGGAATGTAATTTCTGTAGTACTACCATCAGGTTTCACAGGATATTTTTGGCTATGAATTGTGTTCCTTTGAAACTTTCTGATCTTTGATTTAAAATAGTAATGATAAAATTTTTTGTTTTTTCTAGGAAGTTAAGTCTTTATTCTCATTGAATCTAGTGATTCCCATTCATTAAAAATGCTTTGAGATATCTTAACATTAGGATAAAAAAAGTGGTTAAAAATCATTGTTATAAGTGATCTAATTTTTAAAATTCTACCCAGACTTAATCATGCTGAATTTTTTTTTAAGATTTTATCTATTTATTTATTTATTTGACAGAGAGAGATAGAGATCACAAGTAGTCAGAGAGGCAGGCAGAGAGGGGGAAGCAAGCTTCCTGCTGAACAGAGAGCCCCATGCAGGGCTCGATCCTAGGACCCTGAGATCATGACCTGAGCCAAAGACAGAAGCTTTAACCCACCGAGCCACCCAGGCACCCCAATCATGCTGAATTTTTAATGAACATTATCAATAATGGCAATGGCAGGACTTTGTCCTTTTTTTTTTTTACCCACTCCTAAAATGAATCCATGTAGGATGATATATGGTTGATACTAATTTATTATTCAAAAATATATTTTGCTTCACATAAACTCTCATATTCAAATATGGTAAAATATAAGATTATGAATTCTAGACTCATTCAGAATCAGCAAATCCATATTTTATAATTTGCAGTTATATTAAACTTGCATCCGAATATCAGCAGAATTTTATATTTATTGGGATAAAGGATGCAGAGTTGCAATCATGAAAATTTTAAATTCAGTTCAGTAGGTCTGTGACATCCTTAATTGATAATTCTGACACTGAAATTCTTGGTTTAAATGAACCAAAGTTATGACTGGTAATATTTTCAGGAGGTTGGAGGTTGTGAGTTGGATAAGAGAACCAGAACAATTGAAATTCAAATCTATATTCTGCACAGCAAAGGAAACAGTCCACAAAACAAACAGGCAACCCACAGAATGGGAGAAGATATTCGCAAATGACACTACAGACAAAGGTCTGATATCTAAGATCTATAAAGAACTCCTCAAACTCAACACTCACAAAACAGATAATC
>CM052800.1:128538553-128635687 GCA_028533885.1 Nasua narica
CATTAACTAGGGCATTAGGTTTTCAACATATAATTTTGGGGGGATACAAACATTCAGACTATACCAGTGGCCTTTATTATGTTGAGGTAAGTTTTTCTATACTTATGGTTGTTGAGGGTTTTTATCATAAAAATGTGATATATTTTGTTAAATGCTTCTTCTTCATCTATTGAGATGATATGATCTTTATCATTCATTCTATTAATAGAGTGTATCATATTAATTGATTCATCCTTACATCCCAGGAAGCTCCTCTTCACTCATTAATATTTTTTTCCTAAGGAGTCCAAATTTCTTTCTAATTAGTCTAGTTTTCTTTGAACACCATTTTCTAAGAGAGTTCTGCAAATATCTGAATTCCACCTGTAGATGAGGCTTAAGTTTTGTCTCACTAAGTTGATGGGCCCTATGAAGTAAGAGGACTAGACTTGGGTCCTTCCAGTTATATCCCCTGACAGTTAAGTCCTAAAATAGTCTATGATGGAATACGGGTTGATCCATAGTATGTAGAGTTCCTCTAAGAAAGAAAAAAATCTTGCATAATTTCATAAATCAGCATAGTTATCTCAGGCTACAATCAATAAACATAAATTTTTCTACGGGTGTAGACAGAAGCAACTGTTCTCATCATAAATACTTTTTTTTTAAGATTTTTATTTGTTTATTTGAGAGAGTGCACACAAGCAGGGAAAGGGCAGAGGAAGAGGGAGATATAGACTCCCTGCTATGGGGACCCTGGGATCATGACCTGAGCTGAAGGCAGACACTCAACTGACAGAGCCACCCAGACACCATTTATTTATTGGAACAAATACTTTTCTAAAGGCATTATATTCTGTATGGGTTGCTGCTTACTTTGGCCCTCCTCCCCAGTATGGTGCCAGAACCTCAGTTGAAATTGTTAGTTGAGAGTTGCATGCACCAGATAGCTCATTAAAAAATTACTAAGCAGTTCCTTTGTTGATAGAGGAAACTAAAATATGAATTCAGAAATGTTTAATTCATACTCTGAATCCTCATATTCAAGTCCTTGATGGTTATAGATTAGAGAAAAAAACAATATGACTCCCAATGTTTTTGACCTTTTAGTGTAAGAATTAATGTGTCTTCTCTGGTTAATTCTCCATAAACCAAAAATTTTGAAATGGGTTTCCTCCGTGGCAACTCAGACTTGAGGGCTGGGGTGCAGGAGTGGAGAGAAGGGGTACTAATGCTTCTTCCTTGGTGATTTACCTAAACTGTGGACAAATAACCTCATAACATCTTTCTTTGCAAAGAAGACTTAGAAGTTGATTTGTGTGCAGAGAGCCCAGGCTTTCTGTTCTGTTTCAGGCATTATCTTAACAGTTCCAAGGCCTAACACAGCAGTATGGGTTGCTATCTGTGCCTTCAGTGACTTGGAGGGCAAGTCAGCCTAATTCTTGGGATCAGTGAGAAAAGCCTTTATCCCTTAATCTAAGCGACGTCTTTCAAACTTATTTTTTTAATTAACACAGATATTGGGGCACCTGGGTGGCTCAGTGGGTGAAGGTCTCTGCCTTCAGCTCGGGTCATGGTCTCAGGGTCCTGGGATCAAGCCCCGCATCAGGCTCTCTGCTCAGCGAGGAGCCTGCTTCCCCCTTTCTCTCTGTCTGCCTTTCTGCCTACTTGTGATCTCTCTCTCTCTGTCAAATAAATAAATAAGATCTTTAAAAAAAATAACACAGATATGTATCCTTTCATTTACCTTATTTTACATCTCAGTTGGCACAGAACTCAGGAGGAGAGAAATTATTCATTGGGCCCCATTGAAGCCAACTTTAGGAAGAGGTTACTTACAATGTGTGATGATGATGTCGAGAAGGATGAGACAACATTGATGCATTGGCATTGATGGCTGTATCTTCCTGTCTTACTCATAGGCATTTGCTCACGTTGGGATCAACAGCATTCTTTCCTAGGCATCAGCTACCTCTTAACCTCATCCTAACCCCAATTCCTTAAAGAAAGGAACACTAGAGGAGAAGTTAAATATCAGAATGGAGGGAAAAAAACTCAGTTGTGAGCATGTTAGATCTGGGCTGCTTCTGAGACATTCCAGCATATAAGTCCAGCAGCAAGGCTCCCAAGGAAATAACAATGTTGGAGTTTTAGATACGACACTCAACACATAGATGGAAGCCTGGGGGCGAGGGATGTATCAAGGATTAAAAGCTGGGCTGAAGACGAAGAATCCATCAACAAGTTTGAAAAGAAATGGACAGTTAGGGGGAAATGTGGTACAGCAGAAGTCAAGGTATGAATAATGTGTTATTAGGGGGAATGAGAGACCAGTGGTATTTTATTATACCTAGAATTCCAGTCTACTCTAGATTGATAATTTGAAGCTCATTGGTGATCTTTGCCAGATGTCTGTAAGCTAAGTGTTTGGGAAATATGGCCAATTGTGGGAGTTAATGGGGGCTAAAAAAGTAAGTGTTAACAAGCTTCATGTTCAAGAAACTGAATTGGAAAGTATGGGGGGCGGGGCTGCAACCAGAAGTGCTCAAGTAGCCCACTATGAAGGTGTTTTTGTAAGTGTCAGAGTTCTGAGCATGTTTATCTGCTGGGAGTAGAGACAAAGTAAAATAGAAGAAGGGGGAAGTCAAAGGAATACAAGAAAGTTACCATCAATGGGGCTAGATCCAGAGGAAAAGGAAAGCGATTTTATTCATAACACCAGTGGAAACTGTTACAGCTGAATTTGGACATAGACTTTTTCAAGATGTAATTAAGTTAAAATGAGGCATTAGGGTGGGTCCTAATTCAATATGACTGGTGTCCTTATAAGAAAAGATTAAAACACAGGCAAGCACAGAGGGAAGATCGAGTGAAGATGCGGGCAGAGGACAGCCAACTGCCAGCCAGGGAGAGAGGCCTCAGGAGAAACCCACCCTGCTAGCACCTTGACCTCAAACTTCTAGCCTCTCGAACTGTGAGAAAATAAATGTCTGTAAATTAAGTCATGTAGTCTGTGGTACTATGTTATGATAGACCTAACACACTAATCCATTGGTCTTCAGCAAGAATAGAAAAACCTCGTTATTCCAAAATAGAAAAAGACAAGTATAGATGCCAGAATGTTTCATTAGGGTATTAGTGCATTAATTAATATTTTTATCTTTTTGTATGGCCACACCTGCTAAGTGAACTGACAAGGAGACCCTGAAGAAAAGGCTAATAGGCAAATAGTCTATATATACCCAAATGTAAAAACACGGAGAGCTGTCGGTTTGGATGATCTGGCGGTCCAACTACAAGGTTTCCGAAGGGAAACATGCTGTCTTCCAAAGACGCTTAGATGTTCCCAATATAAATACCCCTTGAAAGAAAGCAGGGATGCTATTAAGCAGGTCAGAAGGAATAAGCCAGGAAGAGCAATATCTTCTTAGTATCTAAATCTCTTGGGCTTAAAAGGCTTGCCTTGATTTAAAATAATTCAGCATAATTGGGGAGAAAGGTAAAACCATTATTATTGTTGGACTGAAGACAAAAAAGCACATCCCTTCTTTATCATTAATAAATTATGAAATCCTACTTTAAATAATTCAGAACAATATGGAAAAATCATGTGGCAGTTCTCTATGGTTTCTAATAAAATATTGTCATTTCTATTTCTTCAGAGCAGTGTACCAGGTATTTCCTTCAGTCCACAGACAGTGTTTTCTCAGCCGTATGTTTGCAATTCCTGGTTTGTTCATTGTCTTTCTTGTCTTTACGTGGTTCACCCTGCAGGCATCCTTCCTGAAGAGCATATTCGAGGAGGCATCGAGCCTCCTCGAATATGCTCTTCTCTCATAATGTTACAATTTCTATCGATTCTCATCCTGTTCTACAAAATATTGGCCACATCTTTCGATTGGCAGGCACCCATATCTCCCTAGATGAAAATGGCAGTAATGGCAGTTATTGACTCCCCCCTGCCTAGGAGTCATTAGATTCCCTCCTGCTATCAAATCTGTCACCCCTCTTTTCTGCATATTCATCTCCCTGCCAGTCTGTGCTCTTTGCACAACCTCTGGTAGAGACCTACTCACGGAGTAGCCTCCCCGCTCTCTAGTCTGCACATTCCCTCCCAAGTGATATTTTTGAAAAGTAATAGTAATAATTATTAATGATAATAATGATGATCGTAATAACAATAATGTCGAGCCTGTTGCACAGCCAGAAGCAGTGCTAAGAGCTTTACATGGATTACTGTGTTTATAACTGAAACACCATGAGAAAAGAATTCTTACTAATCCCATTTTGCAGGTGAGGAACGAAAATTCAGGGTCGTTACATAATTTACCCAAGGGCACACAGCAAGTAAGTTGATGTGGCTGGTACTTAAGACTGATGCCAAACCCTGCAGGCTGAACTTCTGCTTTACTGTCTCCCACTTACCCTGAAAATTGTCACTGGTTTTCTATGTACACAGGTCTAGAAGGCCCTTTATATGTGACTTCTAAAGCCTTTCCAGTCACCTCTTGACTTCTCCTGCCTCTGTATAATCTAAGTTCCAACTGGGTCAAACCAGTTGCTATTTTCCAAATTATCCCTTAGTTTCTGGGTTTCGGCTATCTAGTACATGCTGCTATTTCAGTTTTTCCCACTATTCTGTCTGAAAACCTCCTATGTTCTACTTTAAATGTTACCATCCTCTATTAATAGGCATGAATTTATATTATCAAGCATCTTGCTAGAGTCAAGGTGTTGTACCTTTTGCTTTTCCCTCAATTATGAAATCCTAGGTTTCCAAAATGTAATCTTCCTAATTGGGTTTCATGCTAACGCTAGTTAAAGAGTAAAACAGGTCTTAGCACATAAGTCCTTTTGACTTTACTAAATATCCTAGAATTACTGGAGTTGAACCCGTCTTTTTACCCCATAATATCATTATATGGAATAGAGTATAATTACTGTTAAAATTATTCAAAGTATTTACCCAGAAACACTATTTGTCAAGTTTGATTTCCCTTTTAAAAAATGGCTCCATTTATATCCAATTCACTAAGCATCAATAAAAAATAAAAACAATTATAAATTGAATTTCCATGCAAATGTGGCCTTTTCTCTACTCTGCATGAATGCACATTCATCAAACTACTATGCCTTATTGTTGACATAGTGGAATAACCAAAAAATAACGACGTTCTCATAGTTTTGCTAGTTGCCAAGGTTAAGATTCATTTTTTTCCCCAAGAAAGTTTATAAAGGTCATTAGAGCTTAATGAAAGTTTGGATTCTCTACTTATCAAAAAACTATACAGTAGCTAATTCTTATAAACATTCAATTAGGGCTTTGTAGAAACAGATTCATATTTCTATCCACTACAGAAAATTGCTAAATTTCTCTCTTCTAAAGGGCTTGATGCAACTGTGGCATTTAGGAGAATTATTCCAGTAATTTATTATAATAAACAATTAAGTGGTATGGTAATGTTCAAGAAACATCAGCTAATCTTCCCACTATACTTGGTCTTAATCCATTCCTCTTCAAAGTACTGACCTGATTGAGTCTTTAGTAAAGGGGTATGTGGAACCTTTGCATAAAGTTCAGGACAGAAACTCTTAAATGAGAGTTCCAGGGGACTATGTCCACATGCATCATATTTTCAAGAATGTAAAATCTTTTACTCAGTGCATGACTCAGGAGTGTTGAAACAACTCAACCCCAATAATAGGACTTCTGCCAATAATGCTTGATGTGGGTAAACCAACATGATTAGTTTAATGATATTAATATTCCAATTAACTTTTCTGAAATTGTTTAAGTGACCAGAATAACATAGAATCTCATTCACTTCAATGTAGGTTTCTCATACTTTCCCACCATTAACGTCACCCCTTATACACACTGTGCAGAATTTCACATTCCTAGCCAGCATTAGCTCTGGAAAAAAATATTTCCCTTTCTAAACATCATAATTGTTCCCTCTTTCCATTTGAATCAGATTTTGTGTGCTGGTGATATCAAATTGTAACTGAAATAGGTTGGTCCAGAAACACATTTGTAGGAGTCTGAGAACCTATGAAGCAATTGCTAGGGCAGAAGTACAAAGACAAGTAATGCATCAATCTTGTAATGTTGAAGTTAATTTTAAATCAGTTTGTAAATGTAGTCCCAGCTTTGACAGCTGCAAAGTGAATTTGCAGAGAATCTGTGATTGGACAAATGTCACAAGAAAGTTTATGCTAAGAAGGAAGGAAGGAAGAAAAGGAAGGAAGGAAGAAAGGAAGGAAGGAAAGAGGAAAGAAAAGAAGGAGGGAAGGAAGGGGAAGAATGGAGGTGAGGGAGGGCGAAGTAGGGAGGGGGGATGGGGAAGGAGGAAGGAAGGGAGTTTATGCAATAGTGTGATTATATGACAGTAAATCTTTCTTTTTCTCTGTGTCTCTCTGTTTCTCTCTTTGTCTCTTTCTCTCTGCTTTAAAAATAAAAGTAATCAGAGTCAGATATGAGATATCCAGCACTTTCTATTTTTAGGAAACTTACAATAGACTAAAGGAAAATCAAACAGAATATGCAGAAATGAGATTAGGGAAGAATTATGGCTATAAAGGAATAAAAAGCTAACAAATAACAACAGGACTTAAAGAGTTTTTAACAAAAAGAAAAAAAAAATAGCTTAAAATCCACAGCCCCAAATTTCATTCTTGGGTTTATATCCAGCAGATATAAGTTATTGCTGAGTGTCAGGGAGAATAGGAGCTAAATCCATCTACCTCCTTTGCATTTTACCTAAAGTATAGAGAACTATTTATATGATATCACATTTCTGTTTCTACTATTTTATATTTATGTTTTCCAAAAGTTAATGTATATTCTTGAATATTGTACACATGTACAAATACACACACACATACACACACATGACTGCAATTACATAGAAAGGTTCCTGTACTCTCCAATTATTTGTAGCAATGAGAGGACAAGATATTTGGAGCAGGAATCCATCACCACTGTATATAGCCAGACACCACTAATAACAAGTGCAGACTCAGACATGGGAGAGAATAAGTCATCAGTGGACTCCTAGCCTTGCCAATACAACTCTTCATTCATGACCTGTTTATTACATGTGTAGAATAGCCTCTTGTTAATTAACTCCAGAAATATTTTTGAAATTGTAATTAAATTCATCATAACCCTTATTCTTTTTAGTTTCAAGTGTTTATCCATTTTAATGAAATTTCCTTCTTGCCACCAGTGTTGTAATAGTAATAATACCTCATCTTTATTGTTCAATTGTAAGTCAAGTATTTCATAATCATAGTGAAAAGTCCAACTATCATTTAGAAAATTGAGCAGTGCATACATTCTATGTAGATAATTCACAGCCACCACCAACAATCCTTTCTGGTTATGTGATACAGCTCTAAGTGTATAGATAAGGAAACCAGAGCAGAGACCATGCTTGGTCACTTGATAAGCGACAGATACAGATATTTGAAAATAAATCTATCTGATGCAAACCAATGAGTTTTCCACAAATTCTTGCTGCCTACCTGGTGCTAGGAGAGGGTCTCCTCCTGCTATGATAGGGATCTGTTTTGAAATATAAAAAAATTCTTAGTTTATTTTTCCTTTTTCTAATATTTTGGTTGCAGCATTGCCACCATTGTCAATTTTTGATTTGGTTTGTTATTTTAAGTTTATAGTTTTCTGAAATAAATGGTCAGATTCTCTGGAAATGTGTTTCTCTGTTATAACTTTTTAAGGAGTAGCATGTCTTGCCACTACCTCTTAAAGACAAAATTTGACTTCGATGTTGCTTCTATAAACAATGACTCAGCATTTTATATTTTGCTGATTAAAGACTTACAATTTCTTAGATGTGTGACATTGACTTATTGTTTAGTTTGTTGTAGTTATGAGAATTTGTTTTAAGGCAGTGCGGTATTGGTGGGAGTCTTCACAAAAGTTACTGGCATTCATGGTCTACACTTTCAGCGCTGCATTCTAAGTTTTATTTCATCATTTTATTTTTTTTCTTTAATTTTTTTAAAAGACTTTATTTACTTGTCAGAGAGAAAGAAAGAGCAAGTGAGCACAAGCAGGGAGAGCAGCAGCCGGAGGGAGAAGCAGACTCCCCTCTGAGCAAAGAACCCGATGTGGGACTCTATCCCAGGACTACCCCAGCCGAAGGCAGTTACTTAACCGACTGAGTCACCCAGGCATCCCTGTTTCATCATTTTAACAGAGTGGTTTTCTTTTCTAATAAATACTCACATAATGCTGACAAGAAGTGTGACCATTGGAAATGAGTTCTGTAGTGCCAGGGCATGGTGCCTTAATTAAATTAAGCAAGTCACTCCTTAGGCAGAGGACTGGGTGTTCTTTTATAGGCTGACCTATTTTCTAATACAGTTCTTAAATACCCATGTGGTCCTTTAGCAAGTATATGCCACTATCAATTACATAATGGGTTAAATCTAAGAAAACATAAAGCTTTCTAGGTCTGTAAATTCTGTGAAATAATACTTGTCTGTTTTGATTAATGTTCAATTTATCTATGGTATACAGCTAGACCCCTTGGTTTAAAATGCTAAACCTGAATACACAAACACACATACACACATACACAGAGAGAGAATTAGGAAGTACAGCTTCCCCTACTGGTAATTCTACGTAAGGCTGATTTTTTACTTATATATTTAAGTAAGTGTTTTTGTTTTAGAAGATTTTTTTTTTTTTTTATGCAGAAGACCTGAGTAGACGTTTTCCTGGAGAAAACATACAGATGGCAAACAGACACATGAAAAGATGTTCAACATCACTAGTCATCAGGGAAATGCAAATCAAAACTACAATGAGATTTCAACTCACACTAATCAGAATGGCTAGTCGCAAAAACACAAGAAATAACAAGTATTGGTTAGGATATGGAGAAAAGGGAATACTCATGCATTGTTGATGGGACTATAAATTGGTGCCTCCACCATGGAAAACAATAGAGAGGTTTCTCAAAAAATTACAAATAGAAATAGCACATAATCTAGTAATTCCACAGCTGTATATTTACCCAAAGAATATGAAAACATGAACGTGAAAAGACAAATCCACCCCTGTGTTTATTGCAGCATTATTCACAATAAGGAAGTAACCTGTGTACATCAATAAATGAATGGAGGGGCGCCTGAGGGGCTCCGTCCATTGCACATCTGCCTTCAGCTCGGGTTGTGATCTCACGGTCCTGGATGAAGCCCTGGATCTGGCTCTCGGCTCAGCAGCAAGTCTGCTTCTCCCTCTCCCACTGCGATCTCTCTTGCTTTTGCTCTCTCTCAAATAAATAAATAAAATCTTTTTTTAAATGGATGGATAAAGACGGAGATTAAGAGGTACAAACTTCCCGTTATAACATTAATAAGTCACAGGAATGAAAAGTATAGCATAAGGAATATAGTCAATAATATTGTAAAAACTTTGTATGGTAACTATACTTACCATGAGGAACATTGTGTGATATATAGAATCAATAGGTTTAATCGCTGGGTTGTGCACCTGAAATTGTATGTCAACTATACTTCAGTTTTGTTTGTTTGTTTTGAGATTATATTTTATTTATTTGACAGAGTGAGACACAGCAAAAGAGAGGACACAAGCAGGGGGAATGGCAGAGGGAAAAGCAGGCTTCCTGCCGAGCAGGGAGCCCGATGCAGGGCTTAATCCCAGGACCCTGGGATCCTGACCTGAGCCAAAGGTAGACGCTTAACAGCTGAGCAATCCAGGTGCCCCTGTACTTCAGTTTTTTAAAAAGAGGACTGATCAGTTATTTTATTAATTTTACTCCCTTTTATAATGATAGCTCCATGGTCTTATGGTCTTACATCTAGCTTATAAAAATACCTGATACCTTTCAGGTAAATGTTTGTTAGATTAAAATTGTAATAAACTGTTATTCAATTGCAATTTTATATACTTTAGGTAATTTATAGCCATATTTTTTTCTGGGTATCTCTTGGCTTTTGGATTACCTACTCCTGGAGTCAGTTTGCCATTAATATTTCAGAAACTGAAGAGAAACAAACTAGCTAAATGAACATGAAAACTAAAATCGGACATTGTCACAGAAATTTCTCTATTGCCATCCAATATTATACCTTCACTCACCTTTATTTTATAATTTAAAATCTAGTTTAATGGTTGGCTTATAAGTACTGGGTGACAGAGCGTGGGTATTCTGTTTATTCATCCACCTAGTGTTTTGGAGAAACTTTCAACAGAACATTTTCTTTAGCATCAGTTTATTGCTATTTCTTTTACCACCTCCTGACAAGTTGAATAAACTTCTTCCTTTTTGTTTTCACTGCTAAGGCTGAAGAGTGATGTTTATGGAAGATTCTCATGTTACCTGCTGAGTTCTTTTTTCAAGATTTATGCATTTAACTCTGAATCTCCCTTTACAAAGTTTTATTCTGTATCATTTGTGTTGACCTCCATGACATTTTCTATTATCCTAAAATGGTTAGAGCCTTGGTATCTTGCTTTTAGGTAAAGGGCTCCCCTGGCTACAGTGTACTTTTGATTGATTGATTGATCAGTTACTACCACAAAAGGAAAAATTCACATATGACTCATTGAATTTGATCAGTGTATAGAGTTGCTCTATGTAATTCATATCCACCACAATCTTCTTTTCAAAGCAAAACCCTCTCATTAGAACAAATGTTCTTTATCTTTCTTTCTTTTAAATGTTTAAGATAATCAAAACAAATGTTTCTGCTCATTTGGTTTGTCAAATTATTCATACCCTAAATGTTAAGGGAAGCTCAGTGTCAATTTGATGTTCTCAAAATAACTGTATCATCCCTCATGATTAGCATATTCTTTCCTCTTCTTAAAGCCTTTATTTTCTATCTCTACTTTTTAAGTATTGCTTTCATTTTATTGGAAGCTGCCTCAAATTCATTCTAGAAAATAGTAAATCACTAAACCTTAAACAATATTAAAGGTGGTATTCATTGCCTTATGTGGGCATTGCTCACTCTAATGGTTCTGGCACATGCTAATCACAGAATAAAGTGAGCTGAGCAAGAAAGGATGGGGAACAGGGGAGACAGAGGTAGACGTTCATCTACAAAGGGACATTTCCACTTAGTAACTGCCTTCTGGTTGCTATATTTTCCTCTAGGCCACTTATACATGCTATGATATTCTTGCTCAGAAAAATCCTTTAATACAAGTAAGGAAACAACTCAAGGCTTTATATAATTTACCCAGAGTCATATATTTCATAGTTGATGAAGTGAGCTCGGATGTAAGGGTTGTCTGAAGGTAGAAGCTCATGACTGGAATGGTAGAAAGAACTACTGGTCTGGAAAGCTTCTGTGGAATCCTGACGTCGGCCATTTATTAAGTTCTATGATTACAAATAGATTACCTAACCTCTCTGAGTTTTATCCTTCTTCTCTATAAGATGTGAATAATGATATCTGCTTCCTAGAAGTGTTGAGGGGGTGAAAAGATAATATCCAGGAAGCATTGAGTAGACTACTAGATACATTCTAGCCTCCAGAAATGGTTTCTCTTGTAAATATTATTACGAAGAAAAAACTCAATGAGAAAACTGTTATCCCAAGAGATTTTAAGGCAAAGTTTAGGATGACCACCAACAGAATAATGAGGAAAAAAAGGTTTTTTTTGCATAGAAATTGAAAATGGTTGGTTGTCAGTATGGGTTTTGCAAGTCAGAAGTTCCCATTATGGGGATACGCAGGTAAAGGGTGGGATTTGACATCATGCCTTGAACAAAGCAGAGAACAGTCTGTACCACAGTGTCTTAGTCACTGGAGTTGGCCCCGTCAATCAGTCTCTACCTCTAGTGTCTGGCCAGAGAAGAATATCAAGACCAGAGGGAGGAGGCCACCACAGTGAGGAGGCCTTACTTCCCTTTCCAAAAGACCTTTCCAAACAGCTAGGCATTGTGGATAAACTCATTCTCCTGGGTCACCTTGAAGAATTGCTTAATGAGTTTTTTAATATCTCCGTCCAAGCAAATCTAGAACTACCGCCATAGTAAAAAAAAAGTGGCTTTTACCATCAGAAAGGTCAAAAAGTAAGTTTCTGAGAATAAATTAAGAGATCAGAAAATCTAGTGACAAGGACTCAAAATCCAAAATATATGAAACCACTCATCTATTACTTTGTTCCCTTCATATGCTCCTTCTTCCATGTCCAAAATAGCAACCCATAGTTGGTTGCTATTGGTTGCTAATTTTTTTTTCTATTTTCAGAAAATTATCTACATAATATTACTGTAAGATATGTAAATATTTTCTCTAAACTAACAGTTCCCCAGAGATCTCTTTCCTTTTAACTGTTTGGTTTTCTGATAGCTAATGCCTTTCTCTCTTATTCTGCTGTGTGCTTTCTTGGATCATTGTTTTTTTATCTTTTAATTTTATTCTCTTGTGGCAATTTCTCCTAGTGGCTGTTTACAGGCTCCAAGGATGTTTCATTAAATGGCACTTGTTGCTTTCTGTATGACCCAAGCCAAAGCAAGCTGCCCCTGCCTTCATGCTAGTTTCGACTCACAGGAAGACCCTATAAAAGGCACAGGCACCCAATAACCTCCCCCTCCTCTCATGATTTCAAATTTTCCCAGATCGCTGAAGAAGATGAGGGTCATAAAATGTCATACAAGATCAATACATGCAAATCCCCCCTGCCCAAAAAGAAATAGTAATAATCACAAGCACGGAAACACAAGCCTAGAATATCACAAACAATACACTACTTTCTTAGAACCTAGGGAAAAGAGAAAGTAGAACAAAGAGAATGGTAACAATCATAACAACACCTTGCAATTTTATTGCATTATATACTTCCCAAAGTACCCTCATATATAATATCCCTTTGAACACAAACTTCCAGAAGAAATGGTTACTGAAACAGACAGGCAATACAAGCGTTGGAAATTTTCTGCCCTTATACAGCACTATGTGTAGTAAAAATTGTTATCTGATGCCATAGAACGACTTATTTTGTCTTTTATAAGGAAAAGGGATAATTTCTTACAAAAGCTAAAGGTAGTTTTATTACTAGTGCCTGTTCATTTATGAAAATAAAAATTTCCATGCTGTTACTAAATTATCAGCTCTTGAAATAATTGGGTATTGTCACATTTTATTTCAGATTTGCCAGACTGATTCAGGCATGGAATCTTTCGATTTAATAATGTAAGGAAAACACATGTTCTTCAGCCTAATCTTCTTGTCTTCAAATCTGCTTATGGTATAGTATTAAAATGGCTAATATATGCTTAACTATTTTGCTCGTTGCTAATTACTGAATAAGCAGATTTCCAAAGAAGAATGTCTGCAGATGTTCCCTGAACCCATTCCCTCAACTTTTGCAAAAGCAAAGGGAACTTTGGTGGTATTTATACAAAAAATATACCCATATGATTTATTCGTTTATTCTGAAGAAGAGCTCATTTATTGACCAATTTGATAGTTTTCTTCTGACACTCAATGTCTTCACAAACCCCCAAGAATTAAATTTTCAGCTAAAAGTGTTAAGAAAATTATATGATATTCCCGTCTATTTGTAAGTTCTCGCTTAGCCAGTATATACAATGGGGAAGTCCCTGCATTTCTCTCTACAGATATAGCTATTATATTAATGACAAAAAAAATTCGAATCTACATGAGCCTATTTACTTAATTAAGGCAAATGATGAGTGAGGTGTTGAAACAATGTGACTAACGTTATCTCCTTGAATAATAGGGAAATGACACAGACCTCCATTAACATTCTTTAGGAGGCTGCTGATGAGTTGATTTACATCCAACTTCAGATAATCAGCTGACTTGAGTGGTAAAAATCTGATTTTGTGAAAACTAACAACTAGCATTTTCCCAGAGACATTGATTAGAAAATAGAATTTTCCTCGGCGCAGAATATTTTAACATCAGCAAATTATGTGCTATGCAGTAGAGAGAGAATTCTATGTTTGTCCACTGACATCAAGAAGTTTTGCTGACATTTCCGAGTTAGAGGCAGCCACCACTTTTTGAATGCTAACTTCACCCTACATTATTCTACATAATGTAGCTTCGATATATATTCAAAATTTGTTCAACTTAACAAGCATTCCCCCCCCCCCACCATTTCTGGCGATAATAGTAGACGATATGACCAAACTTTCAAAAAAAATCCTCTGCTGGTATATAATACATAAACTACTGAAAAATATGTATATGCATTTTTTTTGGTTATTATAGCATAGCTGATCAAGTAAAGTAAGACTTTCACGTAGTAAGACTTGTTCTGGAAGCAGAGTTTGCCTCAACAACATTTGCCAGTTTTCATGGTCTGGTCTGGACTCTAGAAGACTAGAAAACAGTGTTCCTCAGAGGCAGTCATTTGCTTTGGGACTCCTCCTTTCTCCTGGAGTTTAAATGCTAACAGCATTCCTTAGTCATTAAACAATCAAAAATGATACCATATGATTCCAAATATTCCCAAACATGTTAAGAGCACGCTTAATTGGGAATTATAATCTTTTTTTTTTTAAAGATTTTATTTATCTGACAGAGAGAGAGAGATCACAAGGAGGCAGAGAGACAGGCAGAGAGAGGGCGAAGCAGGCTCCCTGCTGAGCAGAGAGCCTGCTGTGGGGCTTGATCCCAGAACCCTGAGATGATGACCTGAGCCAAAGGCAGAGGCTTTAACCCACTGAGCCACCCAGGCACAGGAGGAATTACAATCTTAAGAAATCATGGAACAATCAGGAGCAATTGTCCAAAACTAGAGCCCCAGCAGAGCACAGATTTGGAAAGACTTCTGCACAATTTCAGGACCTTCAGCTGGCAACAATTTCACTGAGGAAGGAAGGAGGAGAGGAGGAAAGGAAAAAAAGAAAAAAGGAAGAATTAGTCCCATAAAGAAGAGTTTACTATCTCTACTCTGATGGTGGGAGAAATAGAATAAAATCAACAATCTCCTCTGAGAGTTCCTAACCCAAATCCACAGACATATATGTCCTGAAAAGCCCTAAGTCAAATCAGGTTGATAGGACAGCAGGAACCTGGCAAAAGTAAATGTACTTTGAATGAATGCAACTTAAACAAATGCCTCAAAGATATCTGACAGATATATTTCCAAGGAACTTAACTTCACAATACAAAATTATTCCACACATGCAGAAAATAAGCCACTATGAGCAAAATCAATAGTATTTCTTTTTTTTTCCAGAGTACTATATTGCCACCTCTCTTTTCTACATCTACCTTGTTCCCAATGATCTCACTTATGAGTCTTTGGAATTCTAATTTATATCATTTTTCCATATCATCTATCATTTTAATTCCTTCAAGTTTGCTTTGAAACTTTAGATGCCATTTTAATCTGTTTTTTAAGGTACATTTCTTTCTGAAAAACTTTTATTGTTCACAAGAGAAATGATTCTTCCTATATGCTTTCTTGTGACAATTTTAATTAATTTTAGTAGCTTGAATAAAATTCCCTTGTTTATTAAGTTAACGAATATTTGTTGAAGATCTGGAACCAGAATATAGAAGAAATCAATTACCTATATAAAATATAGACAGAGCTAATGGAGAACATAGACAAATAATTGCAATAAAATACAAATAATAGAATAGAAGATGAAGGCGCTATGGAAGCACCACTAAGAAATATTAGCACATGTAGGGCACTTGAAAAGACTTCCCAAAAGAAGCAGAATGAGGTTCTGGGGCTAACCAAGTAGAGATCAGCAAGCACATTTCCACGAAAATTGAAGAGTTTGTGTAAAGTTATATATGAGAGTAAAGTTACATATCTTTATAAGGAAATGTATTAAAGCAGAACGTAGAATTATAAAAATATAAGATTAGAGATAAAGCTGGAGAGTTGACAGGGGACAGAACTCAGCTGGGAGACACATTACATTGGTTGGAATAGGCAATGAGAAGCCTTAAAGGACTTTAAACAGGGCAGTGGCATAATCTGCTTTGTATTTTTAAAGAGATTTCTCGAGTTGTTATGTAGAGAACCAGACAAAGGTGGGAAAAGATTAGATACACAGAAACCGATTAGGAAGTAAGTGATTATAAGCAAGTGGTGGCTGCATTTGCAAAGAAAGGGGTAGATTCAAGGAATATTAAGAAATTAAACTTGTGATTCAGTGATCTATTTGTCAAGAATGACTGCCAGGTTTCAGATTTTTAATAATAGGTTGACATGGAGCTATTCGTTAAAATAGGGACCGTTGAAGTGGAGCTGATTGGAGAGGAAAAAATAATGAATTCAGTTTGGAGCAAGTGGAGATTGAAGAGCAGAAAAACATCCAAATGAAGTCTGTAGTTGGATTTATGTTTCTGATGCTCAGAGGTATATTGGAGCTGTAAATAGAGGTTTGGGAATTTTATCATTGAGATGTTAATTGAGTCATGAAAGTGAATGAGATTGTCTGAGTTCATGGAATGAAATGAGAAGAAAACCGTTGACTGAATTCTGAAAACACCAACATTTAATGGTTAGGTAAGAAGAAAGATGCTACAAAGCAGCCTGAGCAGTTCTGATTTAAAAGTAGACTCTTATCGGAGAGGATGGGATACCATAAAAATACTGTTTTCTACACTGCCAGGAAGTCAGCAAGATAAGTACTTAAAAGCATCTATTGAATTGCCCAGTATGGATATAATTGATGAACTAGACAAAAGACAGTTCTGATGAAATCTGGTAGAGAGGAGGTGGGTTAAGTCTTTGTTCTCTTACTTCTGGTCTGTTTTATTTTCCGTGAGGAACTTAAACTTCATTGCCTGTCTCTTCAGCTAGACCTTAAACTCCTTGAGCAAATGAACCATGTCTTTTTATTCTTTATGTTCCGTGTTACCTGTTAAATATAAGAATTAATAAATGCCTCATTTTCCTTATCTTTAAAGGAAAGAGAATACCATCTTTCTTTTTTATTTTACTGGATGTTTTAGATCATAACTTACATGACACAGTTGTAAATTATAAACCCCACAGAAGTGATAGCTGTTGCTATTATTTCTAGATCCAAACAATTCAAGACTAAAATAGAAAAGGTGTCACAAGACACTTTATGATTTATGGCCAAATGAATATTTACCAACAATAGTTGCTGTGGGAGTTCAGAAAAAATAGGGCATTTCAGGCTGAAATCACTATAGGGTATTTTGAAGAATTCCTAGAAACACATTCAGGGTAGTAGGGGAATGAGATATGAACAAAATTTAGGATCTGAGTGCCGGAAAAGGTTAATAAACAAAGCAGATTAGTGTAAGGGAGTCTTCAAACTTTTAAATTCATTCTAAATTCTTGGCTTAGACAAAAAAATGCATTTTTTTCATTGAAATGATTGTTTTGAAAGAGCATTTATATAGTATTTGCTGTTCCATAGAATGTTTTATCATTCTAATAACAGAGAATACTTGAATATAAAAGCTAATTTGCCTATTATATAAATAGACTTCCACTTTGTAGAGAAGAGCAAAAGTTGGTCTAAAAATGTCTCTGAACATAATTAAAAAAATAAAAATAAAAAATAATTAAAAAAATAAAAATAAACATAAATAAAAATAGAAATGTCTCCTGAATCCCTGCTCCAAACTAGATCTTCTAATTTGGAAAACAGACTTCAAAACATTTTGTATGGAACTTAAAGATTTAGTTTACAGTGCAGAGAAATATATTGATTTTGATAAGCTACAGGTTATTTCTTACAAGTGTAAAATTAAAATTATTATAATATCCATAGACTTAAAATTTAGTAAAAAGAATGTGAAGAGCCTCTGCCTTCGGCTCGGGTCGTGATCTCAGGGTCCTGGAATCCAGTCCCGTGTCGGGCTCTCTGCTCGGCAGGGAGCCTGCTTCCCCCTCTCTCTGTGCAGGCCTCTCTGCCTACTTGTGATCTCTCTCTCTCTCTCTCTGTGAAATAAATAAACAAATAATCTTTAAAAAAAAAAGAATGTGAAGAATGTATCTGTGCACATATGTGGAAATATCTGTGTTCTAAGAAAATTATGTGGAAAAGCTATACAGTCCCTGTTGTCATGTGAAAGAACACTAACAGATATGAAGGAACCCTCAGACTTCTGGACCTTGCTCTGAGCTTTACAGATGCTAGATAGGAAATGAAAGTTAAAAGACCCTTGCTTAGACCCTTGCTTTGAAATTTCTAACAGAATATGAAAATAGACTAGACCACTATTACTGAAAGCCACATTCTATTCTCATCCATTAGATGATCTCCTTGTCTCTGGTTTCATTCCCTTCCTATCCTTCTTTACAATATTGCCAGAGGGATCTTTGTTCAACATAAATCTGATCATGTCACTCCTTGTCATATCACATAATGTGATGGCTCACCTTCCCTTCAGAATATAATAAAAATTTCTGAGACTCTTAAGCAAAGCTTTTCTCAGTCTGTCTCCCATGAACCCTTCTAATTTAACCTCTCATTACCACCCAAAACATACCCTACGCCTGATCATAAAAAATTGCTTGCATTTCTAAATCGCCTGTGCTTCCCCTTACTTCAGCTCCTTCTGTGCCTGCTTCAGCTCACAATTTCCTATCTATCTCTCAGGCTCAGCTCTAGCGAAGTAATGCTTCTTCCAAGAAGCTTTTTGTGAAACATCGCCACTCACTACCCACACTAGTGGGTAGTGACTCCACATGCACCTGTGCATGCATGTACACACACGCACACACTATTATGTTCCCAATCACCCCAAACCCATACCAACCTGTGACATCTATCTTATGAAATTATAATTACCTAATTCTCTGTTTCCTTGTAGGTCATGCGCAATTTGGGGTTGTTTTCATTTCACACACAGTAGGTTCTTTAAATATATTTCCTGAATATTTAAGTGAACAACAGACCAATAAGGTCACTAAAGATAAGTTTTATATTAATGGACTTTGGCAAATAAAGCAACCTAGCATAATGAGAATACTTATGGGAGGAAGAATAGTTTTTAAAGTCCCCAGCTGCTCTATATGTCTAAATGTAAAGCATTTGTCCCCACCTCCCCAAGAAGGAAGTTCATGTATATTTTATTCTAGTTCTCACAAAGAGTCTCACGCTATAGCCCACTCTTTCAATTATTTTAATTTTAAAAACAAAATATTGTGTGGCAAAGACATGTTAAAAAGACCTCATAATCATGGCTAGTTATGAATGCGCAAAGGTAGTCACCTAATAGTCAGTAAAAACTGTAGGATTGTCTTCAGGCTGGATGTCAGGTCACTATAGAAAACAATACAGCAGGCGATTATAATGTGTAAGTTATGAATAAATGCTACTGAAAAAACTGAAAAATATTACTCTCCAAATATATGGGAATATAATTTCCAGTGATGCCATCACACATGGATTTTACAAGTACTGTATCTCAAACAACTGAAATCGGTATGAGATGACCAGATCTGGAAACTATCAGGTAACTTAGAAGGAGGTCTAATCATAATGAAGACAGCGATATACGTGTACATGAGTTTTAAAATTTTTTATTGAAATGTAGAAATGAAAAAAGCATTATCTCTAAGTAAATATGATATTTTATGTGCATGATTTAAAATACATTATTTGCGGTGACAGGCTGGCTCAGTTGGTAGAGCATGTGACTCTTGATCTCAGGGTTGTGAGTTCGAGCCCCACATTGGGTGTTGAGATTAATTGAAAATAAAAAACCTTGGGGCACCTGGGTGAAACAGTCGGTTCAGCGTCTAATTCTCGGTTTCAGCTCAGGTCATGATCTCATGGTTGTGAGATCGAGCCCCACATCAGGATCCATGCTCAGCACGGAGTCTGGTTGGGACTCTCTCTCCTTCTCACTCTGCCCCCCTCCCCACTGTGCACTTTCTCTCTCTGTATTAAATAAATGTTTAAAAAAATGTTTAAAAATAAAAAATCTTTTAAAAAATATAAATAAATTATACATTATTCATAACTAAATTAGTTAATTAAATGCTATATATGGACATTGGTTATTTTATCTAATTTGCAAAATTTATACATTCTATCTGGCCTACTTTAAGAAAAATCTTTATGCAACCCTTGGGAAAATAGGGAAATCACCTTATGTTTGCCTTCTTATTTAGGCATACAATGTGTAACAGTAAAATTCAGCTTGAGAAGAAAATGGTTCATTTAACTCTAATCGTCAAGGCTAGACTAACCAACACTATTTAAGTTCTTAGTCCCAGAAAGTGGTTACACCTTAGAAATAGATAGTTACACTTGCTTGTATATGTAAATTTTACCAATTTTTAAAAACTGAAGAACTTGATGCTTCTAGCTTAATTTTTCTAAATTTGAGAATGTTTTATTGGTATGTGGTCACTTCATAACGAAAGACAAATTGGCCATTGATCGAGTTCCCAATACCTCTTAGCAAACTCATAACAACCTTACAATAACCCTATTTTTTTAGAGGAAAAGAGGCATATTTGTAGACCAGGACACTGAAGCTCAGAGAGGTTAAATAATGGAGCTGGCCCCTAATGGAGCTAATGTCATAGTTGGTGTTTTTATCTCCCAGAAAGAGCAATGCTGGGTATCACTGGAAAAGCAGCTGTTTATTCATGAGTCTAAACTTTGCAACCTTAAACATTAAATGTATGACACTTGATTCCAGTGGCTTGCAGCACAGAAAATTTTCCTACATCTCTCTGCTATTTTTTCAAATAATTTGCAGATCGCTTTAAATGAATGTCTTAGTGCAACATTATGTTTCCTGCTCTGTTTTATTAACTCTGAATGACTTTCTGTATGCCAGCATTGTCTCTCTCTCTCTCTCTCTAATTGTACTGTCTCTTTTGGAAAATTTACTACTTCTGAGAATGTGCGTAATGGACCAATTTTTTACCCTGTGTAACTCTAGATGAAATGTCTACCAACTAATAGAGCAATCAAATCTGCCCTTCTAAGCCAAACAGCAGTAGAGGAAGGAGACTCAGGGGCCCATGGCACCTGTCTTTCCTGTTACTTATTAATGCATCGGTGCACAAAACAGATATTTTGTTTAAAACCTGTCTCAACTCTTGCTGCTTATTCTTCTCCACCTCAAATCACTCACCTCCATTTTGTGACATAACAGTTGGTTTATGGGGAAAATATTATGACCCAGTTGTCCATGCACTGCTTTTTAATAAGGCGATAAAGCATCATTATTGGCTGACTTCCCATCCAAAGCTTCTGAACAAACTGATGAAACAACAGGGTGAAACATTAGCAGATGGACTGCGGATGAACATGCAAATCTGGGGGGACTCTCATGATAAGGAATCCCACTCTTCTTTTCCCCTAATTATTATCATTTCCTTGCCCGCAGTATATCGATTGGCATTAAAAAAAAAAAAGGCATTATCTTAGATCTACCCAACTCACACCTTTTGAAATCAAGCGCAGTTACCTCTTCATAGTTTGAGGTCAGTGTTCAGCCCACCAGCAGTTCCTTTTGTAGTCTTTGTCCATAAATAAATCTCCCCCTCAATTTAACAAATACAAAGCTCTAAATGAACTCTGTTCAGACCGAACATAGTATAATTTACTTTTCAATTTCACACCCAAAGATTCTGTAATGGGGGAATGTAGGCGGTTAAGTTTTCAGTCATACCAAATGGGTTTTTAATATTTAAAATCCATCTGTTTACTTACAAAGAGTAAATGCCTGGAAATGAGGCTTCTGAAATGCAAATGAAGAGCTACAAGACTTATTTCTGCTTGGGAAAACTCAACACTTTTCTGACAAAAGGGAGTAATAATAACTCCTGTAGAATCCAATAATATAATAAATGATGTTTGATCCAATAGTGCATGATACGTGTATGGGGAAATCTGTGGTCTCTAGTTTGTTATGACTGCATCATGAAATGCTTCATGAATTTGAGGAGAGGAGATTCAAATTAGCACAGTATTTTGAAAACAGTCAGCTATAACAATTCTAGGACGCCTTGGCTTATGGAAACAGCTCAGACTTAAGAAACTAAACCTGTCTTCAGAAAAGGTAGTTCCATTCATGGAGTACCAAGTTGGGCAAGAGGTAGACCTCTGCTATAATAGATTTATGACAGAATTTAGTCTTATTTTTAGTTTTTTGTTTAACTTTGAGAAATTAAAGTTTACTTTCAAGAAGCTATTCTTCTCAGTTCATGATTTCATAAAGGATCACTTATAACAGAACTTTCTGAAAATTATTATTATTAGACAAGTTGAAAATTGCTAGAAAGTAAATAAAACATTATGATGGAATTTTCGACAAATCTGCTATGCCTTCATTAGAAGTTACTAGCATTAAAACTCAGTCACAGGGGCGCCTGGGTGGCTCAGTGGGTTAAGCCTCTTCCTTCGGCTCAAGTCGTAATCTTAGGGTCCTGGGATCAAGCCCTGCATTGGGCTCTCTGCTCAGCGGGGAGCCTGCTCCCCCCTCTCTCTCTCTGCCTGCCTCTCTGTCTACTTGTGATCTCTCTCTGTCAAATAAATAAATAAAATCTTAAAAAAAAAAAAAACCTCAGTCACACATATGTTCCCATTGGTAGGTTTTCTCAAAAACCCTTGTATTGTTCTCATAGATTTTGAATTAAAATATTGTTCGGCCTACTTAATAGATCAAGACCATCAAAATCTAACCTCCTTGGTTTTAATGTTTCTCTTCTACTTCTTGAAAAATGAATATGCTATTTAGAGTAATGTCATTTACCATTGTTTAAAAATCTCCAAATATATGATGACAAAGCTAAGAGTTTATTTCTCATTCATATAAAGTCTCAAACAAGTCATCCCAATGGGAAGAAGCTCACCTTCCAGTGGCAAGTGTCTTGCTTATTGGGATCAATGCTTCTTCTACCCTGTGACTCCATCACTTTCATCATGTACCAGTTCTTAATCCTTTGACCTGGAAAGATATAAAGCACTTCACTCTTATTTCATTGTTGAATAGTAGTCACTTGGCCCCACGTAGGTGTAGGTGCAAGAGGGCGGGGAAATGTAATCTCTGGCCTGCCAACCAATCCCTTGGCTGTGGACAAGGAAGAGCAAAAACCGGTGGAGGCCAATTAGTTTTCTGTGACACACGGGCAAGGGAAAAAACTGCTTCTCCAAGTGTGGTCCACGTCTGCATTACAATCCACCGAAGGCTTAACTACCTTCGTATTCCTGGGTGCTACACTTGATCCACTAAATATGAATTCTAGAGAGAAAGACCAAGGATTCTGAATTTTAACAAACTCCTCTTTTATTCTTAGGAGCACTGAATTTGAGAATCGTTTAGAAGAAGTAGCACATTGAAATATTCTAATCTCCATCTCACAGAGTGAAAAATAACCTGAGATAATGTCAGAGCCTCTATTCAATAACTATTCATATTTAAGTTGCTATTTTAAGCATGAGTCCAGGATTCAAAAATCAAGAGGGCTTGTTTCCCATTGTCAAAAGAATTGTATCACAGATAGGGAGGGATGTAAGACATGTATAGATAATTAAAATATATGTCTTTCTCGAGTGGGTACTTTACAAAAGGTACAAATATATATATATTCAGTATCTACATGGCCTGGAGGAGGATGTTTCAAGGACAAAGTAGTACTTGAGATTGTTCAGTTTTATTTGATAAGTGACGATGGGAGGAAGGTCAAAGGGTCAAGTCAGATGGAGGAAAACATGGAAAAGCTCACAGATGGATGAGAGAATTTTAAGTGATCCAGTTTGACTGTAATTTGTCTATTGCTGGGCAAGGAATCAGATTAAGGGGGCAGGAGGACATGTCTCCTGGAAGATATTTTGGGACCAAATCATCAAGGGAATCAATAACCAACCATGTTAAGGAATTAGATTTCATTCTAAAGACACTGGGGAACAATGGAAATTTTGTGAACAAGAGAGAGACAGGATCAGAATTGGCCTGGCAGGGCCTTCTTCCTTCCTTCTTTCATTTCCAACTTTGCTACCAATTCATCCTCTTGTCCCTGTGACTTTACTTTTACTCTCTAGAATAAAGTCCTAGGCAGTCCCAATTACATGCCATTGCAGCCATTTTTTTCAGTTCAGGGAAATTATTCAGGTTCACAACATCATCCCTAGCTCCCTCTTGGCACAGGAGATCTCAATTTTGTTGCTTCTTTCTTTCTTTTCTTTTCTTTTCTTTTTTCTTTTCTTTCTTTGTTTTTTTCTTTTCTTTTCTCTTTCTTTCTTTCTTTCTTTCTTTCTTTCTTTCTTTCTTTCTTTCTTTCTTTCTTTCTTTCTTTCTTTCTTTCTTCTTTCCCTTGTACATGGAATAACTTTTACACTCACTCTCTTCAACATTTTTGTTCTCTGTAGCTCTCACTTCAGTTGTTCCCCACCATTCAGCTTCATGGAAGCCTTCCCTTGGGACCATGGAGATGGCCCACAGGCCAATGGAAACCTGAGTCTTAAAGTCCTCCATCTCTGCCCCACTCTTCTTGTCCCCCCATCTCCACCCCACTCTTCCTTCTCAGTTGAACCCCATAACCCTCATTTCCTACTTATTGAGAGGGCCTTTGGGGAAATACTAGCTTTTCCATTTCTCTGTTTAATATTCTATCAAATTAGAATAATGGCACCTGTCCATAACACACTAGTAGAAATGTTCTAGCGGTGAAAAGAAATTAACATATTTCCAAAACTCTATCCCATCACCTCTTTTCTTCCTGCAAACCAAAGCCAGAGTACTTAATTTTTTAATGCTGATAATAAGACATTTAAATATATTTTCTGGGAATTCTCTGTACTTTATGTTGTTTTGCTATAAACCTAAAACTGCTCTAAAAATTCTACATAAGAAAAATTATATATGTATAAATAATATAAATAAATTATATCTTTTATTCCCTCACACCAATTTTGACCTATTCTGAAGCTGATAAAACATTCAAGGAGAGTTGTTTGCTATTGAGTTTGACATTTAGATATTTCTCTATGATTAACAAAATGAGCTTGTATGGCTAATTTCCTATGCATTTCCTCCCATAAAATAAATGAATGACAAATTGCCCCAGCAGCATATTTCATTTTTACGGCCAGCTTTTTTATCTTAGGAATTGAAATACAAGCATCTCGAGTCTAATTCAATTCTAACTAAAATAATACTCATTAAAATAACCCTCTGGGTTATGTGATAAATGGTATTAAATTAGAAAAAAGACAATCCCCCACCCACAGGGTGTTTATATTCTAAGAAGAGGAGTAATAGAAAATGTTTTTCTTTTCTCTTGGATCTTTATAATGGCCTGTTGGATGTCCCTATCATCTTCATTTAGATCTTTTATAGACATCTCAAACTTAATATGCAGTAGAATTTTATTCTTTTATTCCTCCCTATTCTCGTTTGTCATCTTCTTACATTATTTTCTAAATTTATCAACTCCATCATCCTCATACAGCCTGTTCTTTATTAGTAAATATATTATTTCCTCCTATACAGAAGCATACACATTTGTTAGCTCTTAAGCCAACAGTTTCCTTAACTGTATATATTCTATGTACCTACCAACTGACTATGTAGAATATACAATAGAATTATTAGAATCATCAGTGATGCTACCTAAATTTCCCCAATGACAGATATGGAAAGAGAAAATTATTTCCTCACTGAGTGCTCTTTTGATAGTCAAAATTAACTATATGTATTATATAATGTACCTGAATGATAATAAATGGTGGTGGACATTAACTTATATTTTCTATCAAAAAGCAGACACACTGATTACTCAGTAAAGATTCCTTGTTTTATTCCACCACCCTTGGGATGGATGTCATTTCAAAAGCTAGAGGAATACAATTTAAGATTAGAAAAATATTCACTCTACTGTGGCACTGAAGGGTGTTTGGTAGAGTGTGTCATTTTCCTACATGAAAAATACTCTGTTTAACATTGGAAATCAGATGTTTTAACTTACATCAATACCTATTTCTATATCTATACCCAGGTTTATTTTAATACTTTTATAATATATTTACACATTCATTGTCTTTATCACTTTTACAGTAATGCTTTCATAAGGACTGGGAAACTCAACATTGTCATTGTTTTCCTTTGCAGCAAATTATATTTTTCAAGTATAAAGTGTTAAATCATAGTTATATTTTTATATTATTAAATGAATATATATTATCTATGTATGTTTCAGAATTTTATAGAGGTCAATTGTATGTGTTTTCCACTGCCCTACTCTATTTAGTATGTCTTCTTACATATTAAAGAATAATTTTTGTTTGACGAAGGATCTCAAAACATCTCAAAACAACATTATCTTTAAGACCTCATATATTATGTTTTAAGAGTATCCAAATTCTAAAAATTAGATATAAATTCAGTTCAGTTATAGTGTAAATCACCGCATGGCTATATAGTTCATGTATCTGGGCAAATATCCTTTTTGGACTATTTGTGGGTTGGGGGTAAAAACATATTGCAAAGAGAGTGTTTTTAAAATATCATAGAATTGTGTCATTTTCATACCTTTTAAATGAGAATTTTAAGAGGCTTGAACTACTATGAACTATGCCTACCTACTTCTTCTACCTGTAGTCCTTGGGTACCCCAGCTTCACACCATGGATTTAAACTCGGGCAAGTGAACAGAATCACTGGACCAATTTAGTGGTATGAAAGACCACATTAAAAAAATTTACTGGTGGGGCGCCTGGGTGGCTCAGTGGGTTAAAGCCTCTGCCTTCGGCTCAGGTCATGATCCCAGGGTCTTGGGATCGAGCCCCACATCGGGTTCTCTGCTCAACAGGGAGCCTGCTTCCCCCTCTCTCTCTGTGCCTGCTTGTGATCTCTCTCTGTGTCAAATAAATAAATAAAATCTTAAAAAAAAATTTACTGGCATACTGCCTACTTCTACATCCTCTTAATCCAGACCAACAGAGGGAAAACATTCTGACATTGCTAATGAGAGAAATCTTATGTATTGTTACAGAGTGTATATTAGGTTTAACTAATAGAATAAATGAAAGGAAGATGATAGCAAAATTTACAAATGTCTTTAGTGATGAGTAATTTGAACACAAAATTATTTTTTTTCCAGATTCCATCAGAATGCCACCAATCTATGTGTGTGTATATATATATACACACATATATATAATTTTCTGTTCAAATATATATACATATATACATATATAATTTTATATATATACATATATGATTTTCTGTTCAAATATATACATATATATATACACATATATATGCACACACATACACTCTGTGTATAAATATATTCTGTGTGTGTGTGTTTGTGTGAGTGTGTGTGTGTGTGTGTGTGTAGAGTTTGGGGAAAGCAAGTGACCGTAAATAGAACATATTTTTATCAAACTTATGTAGAATTTTTTATTCAGTCCTGTATAAGGAGACATTTATACGTTATCAGTGTATCAAGGATTTTAATACTGAAATGGCTCTTTAATAAAACTGAAAATTTTTTTTATTTAATTTTTAACATTTTATTTATTTATTTGTCAGAGAGAGAGAGAGCACAGGCAGGCAGAGTGGCAGGCAGAGGTAGAGGGAGAAACAGGCTCCCTGCAAAGCAAGGAGCCCAATGTGGGACTCGATCCCAGGTTGCTGGGATCATGACCTGAGCTGAAGGCAGCTGCCTAACCAACTGAGCCACCCAGGCATGCCGAAACTGAAATATTTTAATTTGGCAGAAATTTATAATTTGTAAAATTATCTTCTTTTGACCTTATATGAAAACTCTAAAAGTTAATTGGTTAAGTAAATCCTATTATTTATCAATATAAGTAAGAATATTAGCTACCCAAATATTGCCAGACATAATTGATGTCCTCAGGTATTGCCCCATTAGCATGCATTCCCATTGGTTGGAGTCACAAAACTAATGAATTCACTACCCAGAGACATCAATTGGGCATGACACTGCCTTAGTTCTCTGGACACCTCTGTCCATTTGTCTTTACTGTAACATGATTACTTTTCATTCTATTCTACAAATTACATTATATCAAATTACTACAGCGAAGCCTGTGATATGATACTCTAATTAAAATCCTTGTTATCTCTATATTGGGTTAATATAAAGAGTTGTTCTTTTTGTTTCTTCCTTACTGCTGGAGAAATACATTAGGAAACTCTTCAGGCTAAGCATCCTTTGTGCCATTAAATATTAGTTATTTATGCTTTACAGATGTAGAAAAGAGCCTACATTATTTTTGCTTTGGGGAAAACTTATGTAGCAATTACAGTAAATGCTAGGGTTTGAGTTTTCTAAGAAAAGAAATTCTAGTCTGGTAGGATTTGATAGTCTAAATAGACTAGTGACTGGCATTCCATATCCATAGAGACTTACAATGAGAAAAGGTCCACATACAGTCAAGTTTAATTTGTTGCCCATGTAGCATTGAGACAGGACTTTAAAAACTTCCATCATAAAGTGAAATAAGTCAGTCAGAGAAAGACAATTATCACATGATCGCTCTGATATGAAGAATCTGAGAGGCAGGGCAGGGGGTTATGGAGGGGTGGGGAAGAGAAATGAAACAAGATGGGATGGGGAAGGAGACAAACCATAAGAGACTCCTAAACTCACGAAACAAACTAAGGGTTGCTGGGAGGTGGGGGGGTAGGGTTATGGACATTGGGGAGGGTATGTGCTATGGCAAATCCTGTGAAATATGTAAGCCTGATGATTCACAAACATGTACCCTGGGGCAAATTATCTGTGTCCCCTTCCTCCACAAAACTTTAAAAACAACCCTACAAAAAGAGAGCCCTGGTTTAAATGCTGCTGTCTTTTTTTTTTAAAGGTAGGATATTTGGGTCAGATTTCAATTGTGAATGTTGGAGAAAATTTTGCTGCTTCAGATGTTCTCTCTCCATTGCATTTTCTTTCTTCCATTGTCAAATAATTGGATCTGTCATGACATCACCACCTTTGGTATTTTGGAACATAAGGCAAATTCCCTGGCCTAATTGCATGAAAAAATGATCTCTGGCTGCACAACATGTAATTTAAATAACAACCATGACCAAAAAAATAAAAGCTTCTTTTTTGTAAGCAGACCATCTGCCTTAGCTAAGTGGCCATGTCTGAAAACACATCAAAGCCTTAAAATGTATAGACCAAACATATTGACTGAGGTCATTTTTTTTCTTGAAAAATCAACAAAGAGAACCCAACTTTTCTCTTTGGAAGTTTGAAACAGGTGACCTCTCTATACCTCTTGTGATTATTTCTTGCTTCCCAAATGCCAAGGACCTCATATATGACAGCAAGCTCTAATGAGGAGCTGTGAGATAACTGCCATTAGAAATATGCCATGCATTGTCTCAGTGCATGCCAGGCTCTTGATCATGTCCAGAAATAGCCAGAAGACCAGTCTGCAGAGCCCAATGCCAGTTTAGCCTTTCTAGTTGTAAGAGCAACAGAAGGGAATAATTAAGAAAGAAACACTCTCCTTCCTGCACCTTTCAGCATTTATTTACTCTGTAAATACTTCTAAATTTACAGCTTCAGTTTCATGGTGGATTTGAATACTTTTAAATAATATAACCTGATACCTACAATCCATTTAAAAAGTAAACACATGCCAAATTATTTTATAACCAGTCAGAAATTTTACAGTATCTCTTCTTCTCCTTGAACCTATATTTTAATTCCAGTATCCTTATAAATTTATTTTTGCTTATAAGTCTTTTTGCTTGTCCTATTATCTACAATGAAAATATATTCACCAGTAGTTAACATCATTCACTTTATCAGTATTTCAAATTTTTCCTTTTTCCTTTTTTTTGGTGTACCATAAATTTTTTCTATTCCAGGACAATGTACCTTTGAGGATTGAGAAGGAATAAGGAGCTTGCCTCTTTTGTAAAGTAAGAGAAGGGCATTTGTAAATAGGAAGCAACACACCAACATTAGTGTATTCCCTACGCAGATGGAGTTTACAAAATAAGTACAAATTGAATTTGAAGATCTAGAAATTTTCTTTCAAACTATCCATGTGCCTGTTTAACCTTGTGTACACCAAGTGTATGCACAGGCCAGTTTTAGAAAGCCTGTTACTTAGCTGCATTGAATCTGTAATTTTATATATATTACCAGACCACATAAATATATTCTGCTCCATTGTAAATATTTGTAGATTTTCTGTAATTAATAAAATACAAATTCTTTCAGAAGCATTTTGTCACCATGTATAAATTACAAAACATAAAACTATGACACATGGGGATCCTTAAAAAGGAACTTTGATATGAAAAATAAAGTTAGAAAAAAATGGTTTGGTTGATCTAACTTAATAAAGAAATTTGAGGGCATAGTTGAGTTAGGAATAAAGTCCTTCTTACTTTGAGAACCTGGGTGGCTCAGTTAAGCATCTGACTTTTGATTTCAGCTAAGGTCGTGATCTCAGGGTCCTGGGATGGAGCCCCATTTTGACCCCCATGTCATGCTCTGCACTCAGCAGGGAGTCCGGTTGAGGATTCTCCCTCTGTTCCCCCTCTGTAAAACAAATAGATATATCTTTTTAAAAATAAAGTAAAATAAATAAAACCTTTCTTGCTTCATAGTCCATCATTAACAAACAAGTTATTCTCACTAATCTACATGTTAATCCAATTAGATGTTGGCTCTTAAACATTTTTGAAGATATGGTAATAGCTTCTTAAGAAAGGAAAAAAAATCCTTCCCATTTTCATTATTTCTCTCATCTAAAATTTGCTATGACTCTACCATCTGGCAGGTAAATGTTGTACCCACAGGATACAGGATTAACTTGGCTAGTCTCAGAAGTACTGGTATGCTATACTTGATCCATGACATCACTAAGCTAGAAAATGTTACTTCCCAAATTAGTTACATTGCTTATAATTGATGTCTTCATTCTCGCCCAACTTAACAACTGATTAAACTGTATGATGTGTCTCTAAAAATAGATAATTGTTTGTTTTTCTTTTTCTGAAAGAATTTTCCATTAAAATAAGGTGTTGATACAAGGCAAATTTTGAAAACAAAACAAAAAAGTCAACAGGACAAAAGACATATCTGATAAAGGACTGTGATCCAAAACATACAAAGAACTCTTAAACTCAACAATAGGAAAACCACATAATGTAAAAATGGGTCAGTGCCCTTAACAGACACCTCACCAAAGAAGATATACAGACAGCAAACAAGCATATGAAAAGATGCCGTGTATCATATGTCATCAGAGAAATACAAGTTAAAACAATATTGAGATGTCACTATACACCCATTAGAATAGCTAATATCTGGTTCACTGACAACACCAAATGCTGACAAGAGTGTAGAGCAACGGAAACTCTCATTTATTGATGGTGGCAATGCAAAATGGTACAGTCACTTTGGAGGATAGTTTGGTTGTTTTTTGGAAAACTAAACGAATTCCTACCATGCAATCCAGCAATCCTACTCCTTTGTATTTGCTAAAAGAATTGAAAACTTATGTTAATTCAAAAGCCTGCACATGGATGTTTATAGCAGTTTTATTCCTAAAGTGCCAAACTCCAAGCAGCCAAGATGTTCTTCAGTAGGTGAACAGATAAACTGGTTTATTGTGACCATGTACTATTATTTAACACTGAAAAGAAATGAGCTAACAAGCGATGAAAAAACATGGAAGAATCTTAAATGCATATTACTAAATGAAAGAAGCCAATCTGAAAAAGCTATATAATGTATTATTCCACTATGACATCCTAGAAGAAGCAAAACTGTGGAGACAATGAAAAGATCAGTGACTGCCAGGGATGGGAAGAGGGGTGAATAGGTAAAGCACAGAGAACTTTTAGGGCAGTGAAAATACTCTGTATGATAGTATAATAATGACTGCATATTATTATATACTTATCCAAATCCATAGACTGTAGAACACAAAAGTGAACCCTAATGTAAACTTTGGACTTTGGGTGACTATGGTGGTTCAGTGTGGATTCATCAATTGCAAGAAATGTAGCACTTTGGTGGGGGATGTAGATAGCGGAGGAGGTTGTATATGTTCAGGGGCAAGGGGTATGCAGAAAATCTTTCTACCTTCCTCTTAATTATGCTGTTAATCTGAAACTACTCTAAAAAATAAGCTCTAATTTTTTTTAAAAGGTCAACGGGTGAACTTCTAATTTCTTCCCCTGTTGTAATGGCATAGCAGAGGTTTTTTGGAGTTTGTTTTTTTTGGTTTTTGTTTCTTCCAAGATTTTATTTAAATACAAGTTCATAAACATATACTGGAAGGAGTAGAATTTAGTGATTCAACATCACTTACATGTAACACCCAGTGCTCATCACAACACATGCTCTCCTTAGTGCCCATCACCCAGTAACCCCATCCTCCCACCTACTCCCCTCCAGCAACCCTCAGTTTGTTCTCTATAGTTAAGAGTTTCTTATGGTCTGCCTGCCTCCCTCTCTTGTTTTTATCTTATTTCATTTTTCTGTCCTTATCCTATGTTCATCTGTTTTGTTTCTTGAGTTCCACATGAGTGAAATCATAATATTTTTCTTTCTCTAGCAGTGTTTTTTTTGTTTGTTTTAATTTGATCAGTGTTTTCAGTTTAAAATGATGTATGATGGGAAATAGTAAATGGGGTATAATTTTTATATTGAAATGCATAGGGCTTGGAGCCATGACAGAATAACTAGTACTAGATTTGTTTCCCTGGCATTAAAAAACAAAAACTAGAGAACTGCACAAAATATGTGTAATGGGTGGTTTCAACAATTGGAAACCCGGCAACATAGAGCTACGATCCCTGAGAAAAGAGAAAAATGAGGCAAGTTCTACTACTGTCTTCTGCACATTTGCCAAGAAGCACATTTAGAACGATGGTAAAGGAAAAGAAGACCCAAACACAGCACAAAACATTTGCTGAATTGAAGAAATAGGTCAGAGTTAGAGGAAACCAAGGTGACTAATATCTGAGGAGTGGAATACTAGAGAGGAAGAAACTGAACTGTGCAGTGAAAAGCTCCAAAATCTGCATAGGGGTCACTGTGAGTATTTTGCCAAATACTAAACTGATACACATGTAGTAAAGGCAAGGAACAACAACTGGAGATAGTAGGCTGAACAATTGCCAAGATTACAGTGGGATGAGAAACATTTAGGTTTGTCCCAACTGAAGTGGAGGGCCTTCATTAAAAATGCAGTCATTCAGTAGAGATTCTAGAAGTGTCAAACTCCAGAGTAAAGGCTGCTCTAAGACCTACCAAACAAAGCTTTAAAGTCAGCATTGAGGGGAATCTGGGTGGCTCAGTCAGTTAAGAAGCCAGCTCTTGAATTTGGCTTGGGTCATGATCTCAGGGTTGTAGGATCAAAACCTATATATTTCTCTCCCCCTCTTCCTCTGTCCCTCTCCCCATCTTTAAAAAAACAGAAGAACAAACAAAAAAATAAAACAAGCAAACAAAGACAGCATTGAGAAAGTCGAAATGATACTCCAGTAACTTAAATATTTGCCAAAACAAAAATTGCTATTCTGTAAAGGAAGGCAACACAAATCCAGACACTTGACAACATAAAATACAAAATATCTAACATCCATTGAGAAAAAAAAGCTTTACAAATTTAAAAAGGCAAGAAAATGTGATCCATAACCAGGGGAAAAATTAGTAAATAGGATTAAAACCAGAAATGATTCAAAGATGGAATTGACACAAAAGAACTTTAAGCTTTTAAAAATATGCTAAAGGATTTAAAGAAAACATGATGAAGATAGAAATAATATATGTATTTTAAAAGTCAAATTGAAAGTCTAGCACTGAAGCATTAAATATTTGAAATGAAACATTCACAAGATAGATTTAATACTAGATTAGACAGTGTAGCTGGAAAGGTCAGTGTACTTGAGAACATAGCAATAAAAGCTATCTAATCTGAAACTCAGAGGAAAAAACACTGAAAGAACAATGTAAATTCAGTGACTACTGAGACAATATCAAGCAGTCAAATGTTTATAATTGGATTATAATTATGGAGTTGGGATTTGTAAGAAAAATATTTAAATAAATAATTACTGATATTTACCAAATTTTTTTTAAAGATTTTATTTATTTATTTATTAGGAAAGAGAGAGAGTGAGAGAGAGCATGAGAAGGGAGAAGGTCAGAGTGAGAAGCGGACTCCCCATGGAGCTGGGAGCCCAATGTGGGACTCGATCCCAGGCCTCCGTGATCATGACCTGAGCCGAAGGCAGTCGCTCAACCACCTGCGCCACCCAGGGGCCCCTGATATTTACCAAATTTAATGAGAACTATTATAGCACAAAGCCAAGTAGCAAAGTACCCCAAATACAACAAACATAAAGAAAATTACATCAAGGAACTTAATAACCAAATTGATGATAAAAAGTTTTTAGTCAGCTTCAGGGTTAGGTACACCTGGTAAGAATGATAGAAGATTTCACACCAGATACAAGGCAATCTTAAAGATATTAGAATAAAATCTCCAACATAAAGGTGGGGGAAACCATAACTTAGAATTTTATATCCCGTGAAAATATGCTTCAAACATAAATGCAGAGTAAAAATATTATCAGGCCAAAAAAGAACATTACTGACATACTTTCACAAGAAGTGTTAATGGAAGTTCTTTAGGATGGGAGAAAAAAACACCACATAGAAAACTCGGATCTACAGAAATAAATGAAAACTGAGAATACTAAATATGCACATAAATATAAAAGATAGTTTTATTCTTATTTTTAGTATCTGCAGAATAATTGAATGTTAAAAATATTAACAATAGTGTATAGAGTTTAGAGCATACATAGCAGTAGAATGTATAGTAATGGCATAAAGAAAGGGGGGAAGGTGGAAATATATGTGGTAAGTGGTCTTATATTCATATGGTATTGCTTGGTGAGTTTTCTATTTGCATTAGAAAAGAAAGTATGTTTTGCTTTTGTGTGGTGTAATGTTCTAAATAACGGGCCACATTGGCTGGTAGTGTTATTCAAATCTTCCATATTCTCATTAACTTTTTTCCCCTATTTTTGTATTATTTACCAATAGAAAAAGATTACATCTTCAATTATAATTGTGGATTTGCCTGCTTTTTCTTTTGCTTCTGTCACATTTTTTCTTCATGCAAATCAAAACTCCATTATGTGCATACACATGTAGAGTTGTTACATCTTAATGAATTGACCTCTTATCATTATGAGATACGCATGTTTATCTCTGCTAATATTTCTTGTTCTACAGTCCACCATGTCTGATATTAATATAGCCACTCTGGCTCTCTTAGGATTTATTTGTTTGCATGTGCTATCTTTTTGCATCTTTTACTTTTAACCCAGTACATTTCTTGTAGACAACATATGGTGTCTTTCTTTTTGCGTCCAATCAGATAATCTCACATTTTTGGAATGTTTGAATAACTTACACTTAATGTAAATTTCATTCTGATTGGAGTTAAATCTATTCTCCTGATACCTCTTCTGTTTGATCCATCTTTTCTTTATTCCTTTGCTTCATTTGGATTAACTGAATATTTTCATATTCTGTTTTCACTCAGGGCTTATGAATTCTTCCATTTTGTTTACTTTTATAATGGTTATTTGAGAGTTTCTAATATGAATCTTTAGTTTCTTGTATCAGTTTACATATAATGTAAGGTCCTTACTGCAGTAGATCTTCACCTTTCCCTCCCCTTCCTTTGTGTTATTGTTATTACACATTTCACAAAGCCAGCTTTATCCTTGATCTCAAAATTAGGTAAAAACATTGTAAAAAAAGGAAACAGCACATCAATTTCCCTTAAGAATACTGACACAAATATCCATAACAACATATTATCAGATTGAATCCCCTGATATATTAAAAAGGGCCAAGTGGGGTTTTTCTGAAGAATAGATGGTTAAATTACTATTCAGGAATCAATCAGCGTAATTTAATTTTGATTAAATACTAATTTTAAAGATAGGAGAAACCCATTTGTTGCCCTTATTAGGCACAAAAGAGGCACTTGAAAAATTCAACACCAATTAATGACTAAAAATGAAAAATTCTTGGAATAAAAAGGAAATTACTATAACCTGATAAAGGGAGTCTGTTGAAAACCTACAGTTAACATACTTAATGTTGAGAGACATAACAGTTTTCTAAGAGTAGGAAAAGAGCAAGGATGTCCACTCTCTACACCTCTATTAACATTGTAATATTATAAGGAATGTGAGGATATAAGGAAAAGAAAAAAATGCCATACTTTCATGAAAGGAAAAAAATGAAACTGTCTTTATTTGTAGACAATATGATAACATTCAAATAAAATCCTAAAGGAAACTAGCTATTTGACCTATTAGAAGAGAAAAATTTATCAATTTGAATTTGAAGAGATATATCATGTTAATGGACAAAAAACTTCAATAGTGTTAAAATACCAGTTCTTTCTCAATTTATCTATAGTTTGAATGCAGTCCAAATCAAAATTCTAACATCCTTTTATGTAGAGATCCATAAGCTGATTCCAAATTTTATATGTAAATCCCGAGTGTCTAGAATAGGCCCTTGAATAGGCACAAAATTTTGAAAGAGAAGAAAAAAGTGTACACTACCTCAATTAATACTTTTTTTAAAGCTACAGTATTTAAGATCCTATAGTATTGTTATAAGGATAAGCAGGTAAATAAATGAAACAGAATAAAGAATCCAAAGATAGACTCAGATGTACATAATAAACTCTTAACAAATGTATCCAAATAATTCAATAGAGGGAAAAGATAGTCTTTCAACAAATAATTTTTGTAAAAAATATTATATGTATAAAAGAGAGTGAATCTAAGCCTTAATTTCACAAATTGCACAAAATATTAACACAAAAATATTGTGGAAACAAATTAAAAGCATAAGCTATAACTATTTTGAAGGAAAATACAGGATAAAATATTCATGAATTTGGCAAAGATAAAAATATTCCAGAGAGAAAATAATAATCATACGGACTTCCAAGATAGCACATAAAGGACAAAACAAGTTTTTTTTGTTTCATAAAAAATTAATAAATTGGGTCTAATCAAAATTTAAAGCTTTCAGGTAAAAACTGTACAAAAAAGAAAGCTATAGACCAACATCTCTCATAAACAAAGATATAAAAATCTTCATCATTGCACCATGAACAAATGGAGTTTATTCCAAAAATGCAAGGTTGGTTCAATATTAAAAAATTAATCAATGCAACCTATAACAGTCTTAAAAATATAATTACACAAATTGATGCAGGAAAATCATTTGATAAAATCCAACAATATAAGATTAAAAAAAAACCTTTCAGTAAAAGAGTAATTAGAAGAGAATGTTCACAGCCTGATAAAGAATATCTACAAAGAAAACCTACAACTAACATATACTTAAAAGTGAAAAACAATGTTTCCTTCTTCTCAACATAATAATAGAAGTCCTAGTTGGTGAATTAAGACAAGAAAAAGGAATAAAAGGTATATAGATTTGAAAAGAAAAGCAAAGTATCCTTACTTGTAAATAACATAATTTTCCAGGTAAAAGAAATCTCAAGAAATTAACAAAGTTCCCCAAACTAATGACTGAATTTGGCAAGGTTGTAGGTCACTAGATACAAGGTTCATGAAATTTTATATGGATAAACAAATTATTATATATCAATACAATAGACTGCTAATTAGCAATAAAAAGAATGAAGTACAGGTACATGCTGCAATATGAATGAATATCAAAAACATTATGTTGAACAAAAGAAGTCAAACACAAAATTAACTTTCGAATTGGCAACTGAATGGTTCTTTACATATGAAATTCTGTAATAGGCGAAGCTAATTTATGGGGACAGAAACAAATCAGAGGTTGCCTTTGTAGTTGGGGGTGTGGAGGACTTCCTGGAAAGGACAGGTTTAGAGTGTCTATCTCCACAGCTAGCATGGAAACAGCACAAGAGCAGAGGACAGCTTGGCCCACTACCTACTGGAATCCAAGCACTTAACACAGACTTGGCACAGTTAGGCATTAAATAAATATAAAAGAAAAATAAATGAACAATCATTTCCCTTCAGACTCAAAGGAAGATGATTCTCTCCTCTTCTTTGCTGCTAACTCTTTCAATTATATTGTAGGTCCTAGTACTCCCCGTCTCTTCTGGGACCTCAATCTCATAGAAAAGGCCCTTTCACACTAGTATTTTCATTTCCCTGTTTTGGGGGCCTTCTTCATTCAACTATACTGCAGTCTAGGGCACTCTGGGGTGATGTAAGTATTCTATATCTTGGTAAGAGTGGCAGTTATAGAAATATCTACAATTGTCAAAATTGACCATGCTAGTCACTTCTGATCTGAATTTCATAGTATATGCATTATACCTCAGTTTTTAAAAGTTTGAAAGATTTATGTTTATGTTTTTATGTTGAGAAAAAAATCATACATATTGTTTCATAACATTTGTGTGAAATTCTAAAATGACAAACCTAATACATAGTGTCAGAAAACAGATCAGTGGTTTCTAGGGGTGATGAGTGTGTTGAATCAAGGACCCGGAGTGTTGATTGCAAAAAGCACAAGGGATCTTTTTAGACTTATGAAAATGTTTTATGACCTTTACTTTGATGGTGGTTACACAAGTTTGCATTTAAAATGAGTAACATGGAGCTCCTGGTGGCTCAGTCAGTTAAGTGTCCAACTCTTGATTTTAACTCAGGTGATGATCTCAGGTTGTGAGATCATCTGGCATAGGACTCCGCAATGGGTGTGAAGCCTGCTTAAGAATCTCTCTCTCCCTCTCCCTTTGCCTCTCTCCCATCTCTCTCTCCCTCTCTAAAAAAGCAAATAAATAAAAATAAATAAATGAAAATAAATTTTAAAAAATAAATAAAATGAGTAACAAATGAGATACCACCTCACAACTGTCATAAGGGCTAAAATTAACATAAGAAACAACAGGTGTTGGTGAGGATGCAGAGAAAAGGGAACCTTCTTGCACTGTTGGTGGGAATGCAAATTGGTACAGCCACTCTGGAGAACATTATGGAGGTTCATCAAAAAGTTAAAAGTAGAACTATCCTATGATCCAGCAGTTGCTCTATTAGGTATTTACCCAAAGGATGCAAAAATATAGATTCAAAGGGGCACATACTCCCCAATGTTTATAGTAGCATTATCAACAATAGCCAAACTATGGAGAAAGTGCAAATGTCTATCCACTGATGAATGGATAAAGAAGGTGTAGGGGGGTGGGGCAGGTGTATATAATGGAATTATATACTCAGCCATCAGTATATTACTCAGCCATCACAACGAATGAAATCTTGTCATTTGCAATGACATGGATGGAGCTAGAGTGTATTATGCTAAGAGACATCAGTCAGTCAGAGAAAGACAAATACTATATGATCTCACTCATATGTGGAATTTAAGAAAGAAAACAGATGAACATATGGGAAGGGAGAAAAGAAAAAAAAAAGGAGGGGTGCCTGGGTGGCTCAGTGGATTAAAGTCTCTGCCTTCAGCTCAAGTCATGATCTCAGGGTCCTGGGATCAAGCCCCATTTCAGGCTCTCTGCTCAGCGGGGAGCCTGCTTCCCACTCTCTCTCTGCCTGCCTCTCTGCCTACTCGTGATCTCTCTCCTCTCTGTCAGATAAATAAATAAAATCTTTAAAAAAAAAAGAGAGGGAGGCAAACCATAAGAGACTCTTAATAATTGAGAACAAACTGAGGGTTGATGGAGGGAGGTGGGGGGGATGGGCTAGATGGGTGATGGGCATTAAGGAGGGCACTTGTGATGAGTGCCGGGTAATTTATGTAGGTGATGAACCACTGAGTTCTACACCAGAAACCAATATTGCATTGTATGTTAACTAAAGTTTAAATTAAAAATAAAATACAATTAGTAATAATTCATTGTTATGTAAATTATAATACAGTTGACTTAAAATTACACACATGTATAATGCACACATATGTAAATATATATATATATATATCAATGGTTCTTGTTACAAATGTAAACAAAATTTGTTGACTTTTACGAGTCTGAATATTGTATATTAAACCAGCAAACAAAGGTAGCACATCACATTAAAGCCATGCCTACCCAGAGGTGGGCCATCGTACTAAGAATATTGCAAGAGTGCATTTGCCTAAACCTGTAATTTCCACTGTTAAAATCAATCCTTTTCTTTTGGACAATAATTCCCATTGTTAAAAAGAGCTTTGAAAAAGAACCAATAATCAATAACAAAAACAACTTTAAAAATACCAGGAGTGGGGGTACCTAGGTGACTCAGTCAGTTAAGCATCTGCCTTCAGCTTAGGTCATGATCCCAGGGTCCTGGGATTGAGCCCCCATTGGGTTCCCTGCTCAATAAAGAACCTGCTTCTCCCACTCCCTCTGCCCTCCCCCAACTCATGCTCTCTCTCTCTCTCTTTCTCTCTTTCAAATAAATAAATAAAATCTTTTTAAAAAATACCAGGAGGGAAATTTCACTTTAGAAAAATAAAAATTTTAAATCATAACATTAAAAAACCCACAAAACTTGATGGCATTTATGATTTTGTCTTGCTCTGCACTAGTCAGTCATATTGAACATTTCCTTCTTTGTCGTTTTACTGGAAAAGCATGATTTTTAACAATTATCCAATTTCTATATATCAGTGCTTGATTCTATACTGAACATGTTAATCTTGGTGGCATTACTCATTATTCACCTCTCTAATTAGCATGCACTATAATGATTTAGATTGCCTGTTAGAAGACACAAGGACCTTGAATGAAGGCAGGATTTGACTCTTTTATACCAACTACTTTTTCTCTGTTCTACAGTCACTGAAAGGATCTCATACTCACTGAAAATCTTAAAAATATATGCCATTCTTTGAAGGAATAAACAGATTTTGTAGATGGTCAGGATAAGAGCTTCATTAGTACTATCAATAAAAGCAAAATTCTTTCCCTACTGAGTGGTGAATTAGTAACATCATGCTATGTCAAAGAAGATGACCATAGTATGATTTTTATCATTCTTCATGCCGCTATGGGATGAAAGGTGTATAGAGAAAAGAAGATTAATGGGAGATAAGATAAATCCTTTCAGAATTTAAGGGCTATAAGAAAAGGAGCAGACTAACTGTAAGTTGCTTAAATATATATATATTATATATATATGTATGTATATTAAGCACACGTACATATATATTGAAATGAATTTTAAAAAAGATGTTGACATATCAAAGAGGGATATTTAGGCTTCATATTTAAATATTAATTGGAGTTGCCCAACAAGGAAATAGGCTTGGGTAGGCTAATGGAACAAACTCTCTAATCTCAGAAACATTTAAACAGAAGATGACAGATGGACATTTGCCAAAGATGCATAAAGACAAATTATATTCTGTGTAAACTTCTGATTCCTACAGGCCTTGAATCTCGAAGTTTCCTTATTGCTTGGTAATATCTAGATTTTTTTTGTAATATCTAGATTTTAAATGTAGAGGCAAAACATTAAAATATGATTACATACCAGCTACATATACTTTAACCTTTGAAAAGAAAAACAATTTTCCTGACATATAGTTCTTGGTCATTTTCTGGTCAAGATTTTTCTCATCTTCTTTACACTCTAACTTCATGGTTTCTTATCTTTTCCTCATCTTTAGGATTTGTGAATCCTTAAAAGCTTCAGAACCCATGTGAGTGAACAGTTGTAGTTGCTGAGATCTTTTAAAGTTAAAATAGCATTTTCACTGTGGACCTCATACATTAATCTTCACCAGTGATCTCTGAGAAGCAACTAGGCTTTGCTCTTTCTGAAGGGCTCCCAGTGTGACCACAGTGCAGTAGCACTTTCATCTCTTTATTTCCAAATAATTCTCTTTAGGAAGCTCACTGACAGCAAGCACATCAAACACTTTATAACTGTAAAAGTACAACTATTGGAATTAAAAAAAAACCCAAAAAACAAAAACAATAAAGAATACTAGGTGAATTTGAGAAAATTAGATAAAAGCATTTTATAGACAAAATGGACTATATTAAAGCCACTGACAGTAGCCTTCATATCTGAGGGTTCAGCTTCAGCAGTTGCCTTTCCAGTTTCCATACATGGTGAACTTGAACGTAGATTTGTAAAGTGTTCTAAGGTATAGGAAAATTATGCCACTTCATGCCTTTAAGAAGGTCTTCAATTCTTGTATCTCCTAAAACATGCTGTCTCCCAAATATTCCCACATCAATACTCCCAAACCTTTACTGAATACCTGTCCTGTATTACTCAGGACAATAATCATTATGAGTAAATAACAAAGAAGAAAAAGACATTACCTTGAAGAGGAATCAGACTAATGAGGAAGATGGGGAGACAGATGGGTAAATATATGCATATTTAACAGAATTAAGTAGATGCCTTAACAAAAGACAACAAAGTGCTGCAAGAAATCTGAATCATTTGGAGGGAATAACTTGAGCATCATATTAAGGACTGCTAGGAGGTCTCCAGATAGAAAAGAAGGCAGGACATTCCTGCCAGAGGAAATAAAATGTACAAAGACACAGGGCTTGAAAGGAGAGAGGAGTTCAGGATAAGGCATGAGATTTAGTATGGGTAGAAAATACGCGTGAAGGGGAAAGAGGATTCAGGTAATGAGAACAGAAAAGGCCAGGTTGTAAAGGGCTTTGTGAGCCATAATAGGAGTTAGAACATATAAAGCGTCCTAGGAAAGACAGAAACTCAACATAAGTTTTTAAAGTAAGAAATGCTAATTTTGGAGATGTCAGAAAAATAATAAGAGTACAGAGGGTAAACAGTGAGCAGCACATGATGCAGAAAAGAGAGGCTCTTCCAGTGGTCGAGAATGATGGCAGATCGCCAGGGTTGGAACAAAAAGCAATGTTTTTGATTGGAGAGGAGAATCCAGTTTCAGAACTCTTTGAAAGAATTTATGATTATCAAGCATTAGAAGAGGAGTTTAGCGTGGATAACACTATGATGCTGCTGCTGTTTATTCCTCTGGAAAGTGTCAGTGTGGGAGGAAATTTAAGTAGAATTCAAGTTTGTATACATGGTGTTTGGAAAAGCAGTGTCTACCCTGGTGAAGATATCTAGTAGTCATTCGGCATGCAGGGGTGTGTAGCTAAAGAGAGAAGTCATGGCTAGAGATTTGAATTTGAGAAACACCATCCTATAAATAACATCTGAAGCCTTAGAAGTATATCTGATCACCCAGAGAAAAATAGGAAGAAAAAGTAAAGGACTGGTCAGGATATGAACAATCTGTTCTTGTACCTAGTCTTTAATCCCTGTAGTCATATCTCTTGAAGGTCTAGTCTTATCTCTTAAAGGACTATCTTTTCATTCCACCTAAGAGGTTTCCAAGTGTAGATGTAGTAGAGATGGAGCTTCTGGTTACCCACAAACAATGCAGGCAAACAGTTCATAATAGTGTGTATGTTTTGAATTCTGATCTCTGAGGCACATGAAATCAGTTGCAGCATGATGGTTTCAGGTGTCAGGCCAACAGGAATTCAAGTCTTCACTACACCTATTAGCAACAGAGAGATTTCGGTAAAATGGCACAATCTCCCAAAGTTTTGGTTTCATCATCTGTTTGTAAGTGAGACAGACAGACAGACAGACAGAAGGATAAAGTGTACCTTATCCAGAATGTATATAAAATGCCTGGCCAAAACGGGGATCTCACCAATGATGGTCAAGATAACAGGAGAGAAAGAAAGTTGGGGTTGGGGTACCCAAAATGTTTACCTCCTTTAGCCTTTAGTTTCTTTATCAATAAATAGAAGAAGAAATGATACTGAATTTACAGTGTTTCAGGGAAAAAGAGATTGTGTGTGTGTGTGTGTGTGTGTGTGAATATGCCTGCATGTGTGTGTGCCTGTGTATTTGTATAAGGATGCAGAGAAAATCAGTAACACTGATTTAAGAAGAATTGCATTTATACCACATACATTAAGTCTGGAAGTAAGAAATATGAGGATGGTATTAGAGCACAACAAATCCAGGGCATTGGGCATCAATTAAACATTAAAGGCAGGAGGAAGTGTTGGCATCAGTTAATTCAGAAGAGGAAGTTTTCCCAGAAGTCCTCCTGTAGACTTACTGTTGAGTCACATTAAATGAAATGGTCTATCATCATCCCTATCTGCAAAAGAACATGATTAAAAGAGAGAGACCAAGAAACAGACTCCTAACTACAGAGAACAAATGATGGTTACCAAAGGGGGGAGGGGATGGGTGAAATAGGTGATGAGGATTAAGGAGTGCATTTTCTGTGATGAGCACTGGGTAATGTATGGCATTGTTGAATCCACTAAATTCTACACCTGAAACTAATACTGTACTGTATGTTAACTACTGGAATTAAAATTGTAAAAGGGATTATCTCATTTTTTTTTAGCCATATGAGAAATGACTGGCAATGCTATTGGGGCAACAAGAAGAGTCTTTCATTTTATACACAAGGCTTCTGATATAAAAATTTCTCCCAAAATTTAATTGTTCTTTTTTCAGTTTTTCCCTTAGTTAAGGATACACATAATAAAGTGATAGTTGCTACTAAGGCCTAATCAAATAAAAAAGGAAGTTTTTAATCTATTTAAATGACTTTCAAATATTTTTAAGCTTCCAAATATTTTGTTTAGTTGAAATAGTACAAGAAAGCCCAATATGTATAATGAAAAAGAGCAGAGCTTCTCTAGAGGAACGAATGGAGGCCCCAGAGTCCAGAACCCCAGATACCACCTTGCTTTCCGCTGTCCAACACTGTCCCCCTCCCTCCAGTCACTGAAGGTGAACCAGTGCCCTGTTTAGTTCTACCCAAAGCTTAGCCTTTATGCTGTACAACAAACATTCTTTTACCTTCCATCTGTGTCCAGCACCATGCTAGACACTGAGGTCAACTTAAAAGACAGATGAGGCCCCATAAGGCTTACTTCCCAGGATAAGGAACAGATATGGATATGGGGGGAAGACAAGTAAAATGAAAAATAAATGAAATAATTTCAAGTTGGATAATTTTTACAAAGGAAAGAACTCAGGGATGCCGATAAAGCTAACAGGAGATGGGACGCCGGGGTGGCTCAGTTGGTTAAGCAACTGCCTTTGGCTCAGGTCATGATCCCAGCGTCTTGGGATCGAGTCCCGCATCGGGCTCCTTGCTCCGCAGGGAGCCTGCTCCTCTCTCTGCCTCTGCCTGCCTCTGCCTGCTTGTGTTCTCTCTCTGTTAAATGAATAAATAAAAAAAAAATCTTTAAAAAAAAAAAAAAGCTAACAGGAGAGCCAGCTTTAGACGCATTGGTTATGGAAGACTTTTATGAAGCAGAAACTTGGAGAACGAGAAGATACTAAACATGTGAAGAGTGTAAGAAGAGGGAGGTCTTGACACAAGAAGAGCAAGTGAAAACAGAGGAATCAGGGGTTATTAGATAGATTTGAAAGACAGGTAAGAGCCAGGTCCTACCAGGCCTTGAAAACCATCAGAAGATGGTTTTCCAGGTGTCGTGGAAGGTACCTGGGAGGGAATTTTGAAGGGAAGCCTAAGACTTGATCTAATTTACATTTTAATAGGATCACAGAAATGTAGGGGGAAAAGGCAAAGCCTAGGATTAATATTTTGACAAAATATGTTTTTAGAATTCATAAGTATTTTGCCATGCTTGAGGATGGGAGCATAATATTTTTAGAACACTTAAACATAACGCTGAAAGTGGCATGATGAAGCCCCGCACAGAGATGAACTTCATCTTGGCCCCATTCTTCCTTCCTCTGCAGTTTTACTTTTCATGGTAACTTCTTTCTTCTACTAGAAAACTAGGAACCACCTGAGATATATTTATCCCTGCAGCACTTATCAGGGTGTTTTTCTCAACTAAGCTATACTCTCTCTAAAGGAATTTTGTTCTGACTGCAAAGAATATATGATTTTCCCCCTAGCAATACCTTCTGAATAGGTTTGAATTGGGCAGAAACCTAGATGGACTAACCATTGGAACTTCTTCCCTTAGGAGAACTCTCCTTCTCTCTTTTCCCCCTGTTATATTTGTGGTTAAAGGAGTGATTACGGAGGCTCTCAATAAAGTCTTCTGTAGAAAACAAATCTCATATAAATGCTAACATATTTATGTTTATCTACTGAAGATGCTGAGGCTCCAACCACACAGCTATGAAGCTTGAACCAAGCCTGTGGTCCGTCAGAGCGATTAAAATAGTCACCAATCAATTCTACATATTTATATTTTGTTCCTTTTCTTGTTTTGGCTAATAATTTCCATATTAAAAATTCAGTACAGGGGTACCTGGGTGGCTCAGTGGGTTAAAGCCTCTGCCTTCGGCTCAGGTCATGATCTCAGGATCTTGGGATCGAGCCCCACATCAGGCTCTCTGCTCAGCGGGGAGCCTGCTTCTCCCTCTCTCTCTGCCTGCCTCTCTGCCTACTTGTGATCTCTCTCTCTCTCTGTCAAATAAATAAATAAAATCTTTTTTTTAATTCTGTTCAGAAGGAGGATAAGAATTTTTAATAATTGAGTCCTTGCAGAAAATTACATTTTTCACACCAATATAAATATGTTGTATTGGGGTACCTGGGTGGCTCAGTGGGTTAAAGCCTCTGCCTTCGGCTCAGGTCATGATCTCAGGGTCTTGGGATCGAGCCTCACATCAGGCTCTCTGCTCAGCGGGGAGCCTGCTTCTCCCTCTCTCTCTGCCTGCCTCTCTGCCTACTTGTGATCTCTCTCTCACTGTCAAATAAATAAATAAAATCTTTTCAAAAATAAATAAATGAATGAATAAATATGTTGTATTGTGCAGTTTGATGCATGTACACATTTTCAAATATTAGAAAGGAAAATTTTATGATAACATTCAGAAAAGTTTGCATGATATGACTTTCTAGGAAATGCAGAGCCAATTTTATTGACAGGTACACAAAATCCTTATTGTTAAAGCAGTAGACCCCTGCTAACCAGATAGCTATTATTCTCAAAAGATGAGGGAAGTACTGCCAGCATTGTAAACCTAATAAGGTGGGTGATGTGGATCAATTAGTTCTGTCCTTGACTTTCTGCTTCTATTAGTATTCTGAAAGATCATTAGCCACCTCTGGGATATGTTTGATTAATGGGTTTGGTTAAACAAAAAAAGGTGAGGTCAACCGTGAACTGAAATTTAAAAAAAAAAAAAAAAGTGTATTCCAGACAGAATGTATGCTTTCCAAATTGCAAATGAGAAGTTCATTCCTTAGGCATGTTCTAATCAACGCAACAGTGTGTTCTTACTGAGATGACCACAGAAGAGCCTTTTAGACACCCTGTTTAGATTTCTTTCAGCCACAGGGTACATATCTGAGGCTAAGATATTAGCACACCTGCTGAGACAGTGTTTGTTTAGGAAAAAACCCCAAACAGCATGCTGTTAATAAACAAGGAAGAAAAAAAAAAAAAAAAACCCTTGGCTAATGTCTCACAGTGACAAAAATTCTTCACTGTCACCAGAGAAGGCAAAACACGATCTTTTTCTTTTTATAATAATGTACCTCTTATTATTTTGTTCTTTTATTAAAGGCTAACCTCTCTTGCTACTTTCAAGAATATATTTTCACCTCTCTTCTAAAATAGCTGTCCCCTCAATGCCTTCATAAAGAAAAGTCTGGGGCGACATGCCAAGAAAAAGATTTTGCTTTACTTGCCGAGATAAGACTGTAGAATTTTTTAACTTCTGGCCTGCTTACTCACCTAAATTTATCACCCTGCACAAATTAAGCTAATTTTATAAACTGAAGATGCTCTTTCTGTCTATTAAGTTCTCCTCAAAGTGAAAGCAATGAGCTTCATTCTATTTATGACACACTCTTTACAATTAGTTTTATGATGTATGGCAAGAATGTGTATACTATAAATCCAGTCTATAACTAACTCTTACATGTCTAGTGATGGTTATGAATCCCTTGAGTAAGACTGAAAATACAATATCTAACAAGTTAGTCTGACTTATAATCTTCACTGCAAAACTATTTAACCCCTTATGTTCACATTTATTTTTATAGGCCTTTTAGCTAGATACAAAGATCTAAAATAATCCATTTTCCCAAAGTAAGACAATTACTTGTAGTTTAGCGAAATTAGACTATTCCTGATCCTTTAATACAACCATACAAATATCACTGGCTGACGCTTGAATCTCTTGCCTTCATTACTTTAAATAAATAAATACTTAAAAATATGTGATTATGGAAAAGGAGTTTATGCATTAGAAATAGTTAGATATGAAGTGCTTGAATTTGTAGCCGAATATGGATCAAATTTTAAAATATAAGAAGAGCTCTCTGCTACCATCCTCTGCCCACAATAGGTAACATCCACTTTTGTCCTTTCATAAAGATTTGGAAATTTGGACAGAAGCCGCGTGAGACAGAGCACAACAGATCTCATTTAATTACAGGCAGATGAGGGGCGCCTGGGTGGCTCAGTGGGTTAAAGACTGCCTTCCGCTCAGGTCATGATCCCAGGGTCCTGGGATCTGAGACCCACATCTGGCTCTCTGCTCAGCAGGGAGCCTGCTTCCCCCTCTCTCTGCCTGCTTCTGCCTACTCATGATCTCTCTCTCTCAAATAAATAAATAAAATCTTTAAAAAAAATACTCATTAATTACAGGCAGATGAAAAAAAATGTTCCTTATTTATCCATCCCTCAATCGTCTTTGTTTTAACCAAGTGGAAGTTATTGCTCTTTATTAATCACCCCCCTTTTTTTACTGACTCCTCACCCGTCCTCAGAATGTTGCTGATATTCGACATAAAACTTGAACCATTTTGATTTTATTTATAAATACAAATATATATTTATATTATATATAAATATTATATTATTATATTACACATATTATTATATTATTATAATATATATTTGTAATATTATTATAAATATTATTTTATTATATCATACATATGTTATAAATATTATAATATAATATTATACATATTAATATATAAATATATACTTTAAAATAATATATATAATATATATTATATATATATTTGTCCAATTGGTACACATTTGTCTCATGATTCTTTGCTCAAAGCAGCCCTCAAATCATGATACCCAGCTCCTCGAAGAAATCCAAACAGAGGTTCTTGGAGTCTAGTTCTTTGACAACCAGGTGGCCCATCTCTCGATGGCCTGGATCCTCACAAGTTCCTTTTCATAGAACAACACACAGATTTTCAGAGAACTTACCAACCTGACGTAAAATCCATTTTTTTCCCCTAAAGAAGAGCTGTTATCCTCTCCAAGAGTCTAGTATTTCAATAAAGAGACTTCTTAATATTTATTCCCATATTCCCAGTTAAGAGTAACCTAGGTCTATAGGTCTCAAAGATCTTGGCTTTTTTTTTTTTTTAAGATTTTATTTATTTAGTTGAGAGACAGAGAGCATGAAGGGGGGAGGGGCAGAGGGAGAGGGAGAAGCAGACCCCCTGCTGAGTAGGGAGTCTGATGTGGGACTGAATCCCAGCACCCTGAGATCATGATCTGAGCCGAAGGGAGACGTTTAACCGACTGAGCCACTCAGATGCCCTAAAGCTCTTGGCATTTTAATGGAGGGGAAAATAAAATGTTCCTTATTCTTTGTAGTGAGCCAACTGTAAAAACTGAGACACAGCTTCTGGATTGGGTTCTTTAGAATTGGTAGGTAGGTAGGCAGATAGGTGTGTGTGTATGTGTGCATGTGTGCGCGTGTGTGTATGTTTGTAATTATATGGCAGATGGCAGCTTGGGTGTAGGTTGTACAAGTGTATGAATTCTGTACTTGATGAAAAGACAGCAAAAATCATTTATATCTTTAAAAATAAGGTCGTTTGTAATAACAGCATCTCAAGAATGAAAGAATCAGCTAATGAGGCTACTACAGAGTGAGCCCTAAAATCAGGGTGACTGTATTATTCATCCACAATTTCCCACAGACACTATCTGGAGACCCAGAACATAATAGACACTTAAAACACATACATACACACACACACATACGCGGTAGCCTAAATTGAAATAAAATCTCCAAGGTGATGTGACCTTCAGGAGATCAACCAAATACTGAGACAGAATCTTTTACAACAAACGAGCAATCAAGCAAATGCAAAATAACAAAAATCAGTAATTTCATCTTTACATAGCTACGCCTTTACAGCTATTATAATGTTGGGATGAATCAGTTGTTCCCATATGTACCTCTAGGATAAATTATTCATCTTTCCATCTGGAACCAGGTCTTGCATCTGCCCCTCCTTCTCCAAAGATCCCCAATTAAGACATATATGCAGAGGGAAGAGCCAGGCAAATGGCTAAATAAAATAATAAATGGATGGAGCACCTGGGTGGTTCCCTCGGTTAAGCATCTGCCTTCGGCTAAGGTCATGATCCCGAGGTCCTGGGAATGAGCCAGCATTGGCAGGGAGCCTGCTTCTCCCTCTCCTTCTGCTCCTCCCCCCCACTCATGTTCTCTCAATCGCTCTCTCTGTCAAATAAATACATAAATCTTTTAAAAAATAAATGTATAAACAGAATAGTAAAAGAATAAATAAATTCTTCATTGTTTTAAGGCTTTTGCATCATCGCTTAACATATTCTCTCAGTGAGTTAGGCAGTCTTTCTGCATTCCTCTGTCACACTGATAGGGTTAGAAGGAATTCCTCACATAAGGAGATGTTGATCCCTACAGCCCTTGTGGAGCTTAGGACAGTTGGTATCCAGGCCTGGTCACGTGGAAATGACAGTAGTCTTCTTTATTATTGCTGAGTACCTGGGAAATTTTTATCATTTTCTGCTGTAATAGGATAGGTAAAGGATTGGGAATGCCATATATTTGATGGTGAGGAAAAGCAAGTCTAAAAAAAAAAAAAAAAAAAGCCAAAGGAATCAAGGCAAAGTTTGCCTCCATTCTTTCCTCAAAGCAGCCCTCAAATCACCCAGCTTCTCAAAGAAATCTAAGCAGAGGTTCTTGGAGTCTAGTTCTTTGACAACCAGGTGACCCATCTCTCGATGGCCTGGATCCTCACAAGTTCCCTTTCTGCTGTAATAGGATACAAGTTCTATAGGATATAGATACGATAGGATCTATTTATAGATCCTATCATATCTTTATCCTATATAGATCCTATATCTATATCTACTATAGATACTATTTCCTATAGATACTATAGGAAAAAGTATCTATAATCTCTTCATTCATGTTCCACTGTCTCGTAACAAGGCCCAGTGATTGCCCTGGAACCATTCACTAATGTTTTCTTTGATAATAAATTCCCCGGAGAAGAAAGACACAAACAAAAGTAGGAACACAACTGTAGATACAGAGAACAAATTGACAGTTGCCAGAGATAGTGGAGTAAGATGGCAAAATGGGTGAAGGGGAATGGAAGATATAGGCTTCTCATTCTAGAATGAATAAGTCACAGAAATAAAAGGCACAGCATAGGAAATATAGTCAGTGATATTGTAACAGCATTGTATGGTGGCAGATGGCAGCTACACTTGTGCTGAGCATAATATAACATATAGACATATGTAATCGCTATTTTGTACCCTTGAAACTAAGGTAACATTGTGTATCCGCTATACTTCAGTAAAAAAAAAAAAGAGGAAACTCCTCTGAATTTTCTCTATCAGACAGTTAAAATTGTGGTGAATGAGCCCCCCTGCCAAACACCTGGATATTGTTTAACACAGTTAGATACAAGATTCTTAGAACTGTTACCATTTCCACTTATACATTCTACCTTTTTCCAATGTTCTCCATGTAAGAAAAGTCCCATTTGATGAGTGTTAATTAAAAACACTGAAATCACTGATTGATTCATTTATAAGTGGCTTAGCAAATCTTTCTCTCTCTCTATGCAGTAAATAAGGGGCCGGAAGAAGCAAGGCTGGGAGAAAAAACATTTTTAAAAGATACTAAAAATTACAAAAGGATTTAGAGATAGACATGAATTGGACCCAAATCCTTCCCCTTCAATAATCCAATCAGTAGGAAAAGACTCCTACGCACCCTGCGGCCTCTGGTCTTGACGCCTGTATGATGGACAGCACAGCTCTCCACTTAGAACTGTGGATGGAAACACACACGTGTTCACAGGGAATACTGTCTTGGAAACCCTTCCCTATTCATCCTAATCATCTACTCACACTAACAAATGTCTTTTCATTTCCATGAATGCAATCATTCTTTCTAAAGTTGCAAACATGGTGGGATCTTCCCCAACAATATGACTTGTGTTTAGTATTGATTTCCTCTTTCTTAGCCACATTTTCAGATCAATAAACTAATATTACATTTTTGCAACATACCTTCACAGCTTTGGCAAGAATTACTGATTTGGAACTTTGTCATATGCTTTCTAAAAATGTAAGTTTCAAAGGCGCCTGGGTGGCTCAATTGTTGAGAGTTGGAACTGACTCGGGTTCAGCTCGGGGCATGATCTCGAGGTCGTGGGATGGAGCCCTGTGTTGGACTCTGTAGTCAGGGCAGAGTCTGCTTGTCCCTCTCCCTCTTCTCCTCCCCCCACTTGTACTGTCTCTCTCTCAAATAAATAAATAAAATATTTTTTAAAAATGTAAGTTTCAGGTCCAAGTCTAATGCCACAGTATAATACCTCAAAAAACTTAAACTAGTTTTTGTAGGTTATTGAGGTTGCTTTAGATATTTTCTGCCAGCTTTGTTTCCTAGGTGTCTGGTGTTTGATCCCTGAAGTGAAGTTTTGAGATTTAATGACTGTCAGATAACATACCCATATCCTGAAATGTATAAATATATATACAGATATACTTTGGGTAAGACTAGCTGTATGAGCTTCACCATTCTTTTGTTTTCATCAGTACTATGAAATGCATATGTCAAAGGAAGTTTTCTCCTCAATGTCTAAGTCATTGAAAGAACAAAAAAACTTTCCTTCTGTATATAGGCAATTATTACTGCTTTTCAAGACACTGAACTGTAGTTGCAAACATTTCACATGCCTCTTCAAAGTTACCTTTCCCTTCCATAATGACATGCCATTACTGTGGGTCTATTTTTCTCCCCCATTTTTTTAGTCTACATTTACTGAAAAAAGTTAGCAGAACTGTTCAAATTTCATGTAAACCTTGCTAAAATTACCTAACATGATATAATTAGTTATATGCAACATAGAATTAAAAAAAAGAGAGAGAGAGAGAAAAATCCCAATTATAAAACAGGTTTGGTTTTTGTTTTTTTTTTTTTTACCATGTGCAATGATACAGTAAAATGATCTTTGTTGTTTCCACCTAAGATGTATGGAAGAAATTTAAACACTTGGAGATACCTATGGTATGTTTTTAAAATGGTGGAGATTTTTTGAAAATATCATCTTGTACAGCACTCTTAGAAAATTTTTTAAATATTTCTGTTACTTTATTCTTTGTTTTGTTCCTGATAGCCCAGATTATAAATTTTATAGTTAACACTGCTTTTTCACTAAGTAATAAATCTGGAAATATTGTTTATGCTAATGCAGGACACAAATCCACCCATGTGCACATATACATCTTTCAAGCACTGAAGACAGAGAGAGTTATATTTGTGACTATCATCAAACAGATGAACATGAACAGGTTACTATGTTATTAATATAAGTTATTATATAACTTTAGTGCTTTATTTTTTTAAGATTTTTATTTATTTGTTTATTTGAGAGAGAGAGCATGAGCAGGGGGAGGGGCAAAGGGAGAGATAGAGAGAGAGGCAGATTCCTGGCTGAGCAGGGAGTTTAATATGGGCTCCATCCCGGGAACCTGGGATCACGACCTGAGCAGAAAGCAGATGCTTAACTGAGCCACCCAGAAACCCCAACTTTAACTCTTTTTTTAAAATATTTTATTTATTTATTTATTTGAGAGACAGAGGGTGAGAGAGAGAGACAGAGAGACAGAGAGAGAGAGAGAACAAGCTGGAGGAGAAGCATAGGGAGAAGGGGAAGCAGGTTCCCCGCTCAGCAGAGAGCCCGATGTGGTGCTCGATTCCAGCACCCCGGGATCATGACGGAGCTGAAGGCAGACGCTTAACCAACTGAGCCACCCAGGTGTCCCCCAACTTTAACTCTTTAAAGGTTGTTACAGAGGCTGAAAAATTTCCTCTTTGCCTCACTTTTTTTCAAGGTTTACATAGTGGGACAAAGTTTACATTGTAAACCTTTTTTGAAGGTTTACAAATTAAAGACTTTGAATGCTAAATGAAGGTTCTCCCATTTGAAGTCCTTAAATGAAAATAGCACACACATTCCTGAGGTATTAGCATACTGGAGTTAACTGCAAACACCAGTGTTTTTCCCAGGACATTGCTCATGGTTCTTCTTCCCTTTCACTGAAGACTCATCCTCTAGTTTTGGTTCTTTCATCAAGCACTGGTCCTTTCAGGTTTTCATGACTTTCTCTACACTCAGCATCATGTCTGATATTGGTGGAGAAGGAGCTTCAGGTAGAAGATCCTTCTGATTTCGCTTATTAATGTATCCTCTATCAGGAGACAGTTACTCATGAACTGAGGGATCTGGCTTTCCTTTTGTTGAATTAAACTCTTGAAGAGAATATATTGTTATGAAGGTATAGATCAAGAAGACTTAAGATAGGGAAAAATACAGGATTTCATTTTAGTTTATTTCTGAATAACAAATTCTTTACATTATTTAAAGTGTTATTCTATCTAGGGAGCAGTCTCAAACAAATGATCTGTCAACCTTCTTTGTGTTGTTTCTCATTATTAAGAATTTTGTTAACATAGGTAAGAGAATGGACTTTCTAAAACCAAGATAGCAAAAAATACCTCTGTTTAATCTCTCTGTCCTCAATATAGAATAGGCAAAAAAAAATCAATACACAATCTCATTTATCAATCAGCCTGAATTCAATTTCAGTTTTGAATTTTTATTTGTATTCATTTTCCCTTGAGTCCTTCCCTTCTACCCATTCAGTTGACACACAAATCTAAATAATTGACCACTAAGATAGATAATCACTAAGATATCTCTGTCACCCAGAAGTATATGAAGGAAGAATGGATTCTGGACTTCCAAAGCCATATCTTCAGCATGCATCTACCTGGACCCCACTTTGCTAACTTTATTTAATTAGGATTCAACTGGATTTATCTATTCTTCATTGGGCAGTGGCTATTTGCAAGATACTGTTATTAAGTACTGAATAAAAGATGAATTTTCTTAAAAGCTTACTTTTGAGATTATAACTATCCAAGAAAATTAATAAGTACGCAGTAAAAACTTAAAAAGAAATTAGAATGTAATTAATGTAACAAATAACACTCAAAGTGCTGAGGAGTTTCTAGAAGGGAAGGATTACAGTTGGTTGGACACATAAATGGGCAAATAAATAAAAAGAAATTAAAATTTGATAGATGAATAAGGTACAAGATGTTGTGTATTCAAAATAACTAATAGTGGTCTTAGAGGTGATATACTGTTGCTCATATTCATACTATTATTGGCAAATCAAAGATTCTAACCTAATCCTGATTGCCAAATCTATTCTCTTAACCATGTCACCCTTCCTCTTTCTGTATGTGTTTTCTTATTTAATTCTAATAGTAATGCTGTGAGTTAGATCTCCTTGTCCCTATTTCATAGATGAGGAAATTGAGGCACAAAAGGGTAGAGTAACTTGTTCATAAGGATATCCCTTGAGACATCTAGATTCCATTTATAACCTATCATATATCTAGGATCCACTAATTTATCTAATTAGAGATGTTTCTAAAGTGCTTGAAACCTGTTTTAAGTGGAAACATGATTTACATTGAAATCTCATTTACAGTGTTAATTTGGTAAAATTTTTCCAACCCTGACCCAACATGTCACAGATTTCAGTTTTATTGAAACTTAATGAGATTTTTCTATAAACACATGAAGATAACTGCTTGTATAGCATTGTAATGTTCTCTGAATTTTCTAACACAGTTACTAATTTTTCTGGAGAAGAAATATTTTCAACTTCATTAGAGGAGAGAATAAGAAGAGAAAGATGCAAACCTCAGGCTATCTCATCTTCACAGCTCTGTGGAGCCAGGGAAAGAATGACCCAACATTATTTAATGTAAAATCCTCTCTCCTGATGGTTCCTGAATACCTTTCTGCATCCACGAATGTTCACTGATTATCTATTTTATAGAATTCCAACATGTTTCACCATGCCGAGGCTCAAAAGAAATAAACTGGACAAGGAATACCCAAATACATAATGTATCATGTATTTGGGTATTTATATATAAGATAAGAAATATAAATATAGGTATTTATGTATTATAAGACATAATTTATAACAAAAAAAGAATTTTTGTCTTATAATGCAAAAAATTGTCTTAAAATCCAAATTATGTTACAAAAAATATTGAAAGATTTCATTGGGAGAAAAAGAGCCAATTGGTCTTTAAAAGTTAGAGATTGTGTAAGCATGGATAGAGAGTTGAAGTTGGGAGAGCATTTCACATGTGGGGAATAGAATGAGTGATCCAATTTGGATCATGAATGGAGCATGAGGAATGGAGAAATTAAAGCTAAGATGTGAGAAGGTAAATTTCTGTGTAACTATCGCTAACTATAAATGTAAGATTGAAGACATTTTGTGTAACTCAATAGATAATCAGGAGTTATTCAAAGTACTAAAGTGGATAGGCAAACGTTAAGATTAGATTTTCTAGCATATGTGGAAAAGATCAGAATAAGGAAAAGTGACTATAAAGAGATCAGTATGAAAACTATATTTCAGGAAAGAAATATTGAAGGTCACAGCTAGTGTGATGAGAATAAAATGGAAGAAAGAAAGGGAAGGAGGAAGGAAGACAAGAGGAAGGGTGGTAGGAAGGAATCAGTTTTGTTTTGAGGATTAAATGGTAGTTAATTTCCTCACAATCAATGGTTTATTCTGCTTAATAAAGAAAGGAAGGTTAATCAGAAGATAATGGAATCTCAGAGAGTGGTAGAATGTGAATATTAACAAAAGGAAAGTAGGATAGATGGTAAAATATTCAAATCAGCAAATAAAACTAAAGGGGAAAAGAAAATACAGTCATGAAAAGTAAGTACCAAATATGGAATGTGATAAAATTACATCACTATACTAAATATAAATGGTCTGAATATTTCCATTAAGAAAGAAGACACACAGATGGCCAACAGACACATGAAAAAATGTTTAACATCACTTATCATCAGGGAAATGCAAATCAAAACTACAATGAGATATCACCTCACAACTGTCAGAATGGCTAAAATCAAAACCACAAGAAACAACAAGTATTGGTGAGGATGTGAAGAAAAAGGAACCCCTGTGCACTCTTGGGTGGGAATGCAAACTTGTGCAGCCACTGTGAAAAACAGTATGGAGATTCCTCAAAAATTAAAAATAGAAAAAAAATTAAAAAATAGAACTACCCTTCAATCCAGTACTCACATTACTGGATATTTACCCAAGTAATATAAAACACTAACTTGAAAAGATATAGGCAATCCTATGTCTATTGCAGCATTATTTGTAATATCTGAATTATGGAAGAAACCCAAGTGTCCATCTATAATTGAAGAGATAAAGAAGATGATAGATAAATAGATAGATGATAGATAGATAATGATAGATGGAAGGATGGATGGATGGATGGATGGATGGATGGATGGATAAGTAATGAAAAATTACTCCATCATAAAAAAGAATAAAATCTTGCCATTTGCAACCACCTGGAGAGAGCTAAAAAGTATAATGCTAAGTGAAATAAATCAACCAGAGAAAAATGAATACCATATCATTTCAGTCATATGTGGAATTGAAGAAACAAAACAAACATACAGGGGTGCGGGGAGACAAACCAAGAGATTGACCCTTAACTACGGAGAATAAACTGATGGTTACCAGGGGGGAGTTGATAGTGCACTTGGTGTGATGAGCACCAGGTTATGTATGGAATTGTTGAATCACTGTATTTTACCTAAAACTAATATAACATTGTATGTTCACCTCACTGAAATTACAAGAAAAAACTTGTAGACCATCAGATTGAGTTAAAATTTAAAACCTAATTTCTCTTTCCATATTTTCATTGTTAGTGTATAGGAAAGCTATATATATGTATAAATATATATATATGAAATATATACAATATGAAAAGTGAGGAGAGTAAGAAAATAGATGGCAGATGGCTAGGGGTAGTGAATTTTGCTTGATCCTCCAAAATTCTCACAAAAACTCTAAAAAGAAGTGTTTTAGCCATACACTGGCAAAGTCATATAAACCAACAAAAAGTGTTTGCAAGCTGGAAACAGATTAACTAGTGGCAACAGAACTTGTGGATGCTGGAAAGTAAATCCTAAACTAGCAATTGGGAAAGCCAAGAAGTAACCTGATCTGTACCGCAGAATCCTTTAAAATCTCAAAAATTAGACACTTAAATTACCTTTGGAGGCGGTGATAAAAGAGATAGAGACTGAAATAAAGGATATTAGAAAGTGATGCCCCTAGATCTCCTGCATTCTGTGCTACTGAACTACTGTTCCCAACTTTGAATGTAAGCTGGCCATCTTTTCTCTAAAGAAGCTATCATAGAACATTTCTGGACTGGTGGGCACCAGGCAGAGTTTAACATCGGAAAATGTATAGAAAACAGAAATTCTAGAAAAATGTACATCTACTGAATGCTGACCAGTTCAGTTTTCTTGCCTACTGGGCTCCCAGAACACTGATAGGGCATTTCCCTCCAGACAAAAGAAGGATGAATCATCTCTGGAAAATATAACACATCCACATCTAACACTCATGATAGATCACTAACAGTGAAGTTTACAGTGGAAAAACTCTCATCCTTGCTCAGGGATTCCATTCATCCTCCTTTAAATATTAGCAGACAACTATGAACTGCAGAAATCCACAGAACATCCCTAACATGAAAGAAATCAAAGCAAATAGTAAAATAATAGTTTTTAAACTATAGGACTAATTAGGAGAAGTAAACTTCAAAAGCTAAAAATAAAAACTATCTCTGACATCTTCAAGTAAGAGGTAAGATAAGATACAGCATAAATAAAGAATAGGATGCCATAAAAAAGAAATGCCCAGAAAAAAAAAAGATATACTAGAAATTGAAAAAATGATAGTTAAAATAGTAAACTCAATGGAGTAAAAAAAAATGGTAAAGTGTCTCATGAAACTAGAGCAAGAATAAAAAATAAAATGAGAAATGAGGACAAAAGATAATCATAAGAATAGTACAGTTTTCCAAAAATCCCAGTATTAGGAACTCAAGAAAGAGAAAATGGAGAAAAAAATCATGACTACAATAATTCAAAAGAATTTCCCACAACTAAAGTTTCCAAATTTAAAAAGCCCATCAAATGCCCAGCACAATGGATAGGAATAGACACACTCCAAGGTAGATCATTTTAAAATTTCAGAAGCCAAAGAACAAAAAGAACATTTTCACTGAAGAAAGCTTTCATTGAAGAAAAAAAACTGGATCACACACAAAGGACTAGGAGATATTCTCAAATTTCTCAAGAACAGCATTAGAAGCTACAAGATCATTAAAGAATGATTGTCTCCCACTTAAAATTGTATGCCAATTATCTGTCAGCTTTAAGGACGATATAAAGACATTTTCAGATCTGCAAATTCTCACTTATTTCACCTTTCATATATACTTTTCCAGAAAGCTACTGGATGATGTGCTCCTCCTAAACTAGAAAGAAAAAAAGGAATGCATGAGCTATCTTAACAGGATAGTCAGCTGGGGATAAAGTCAAAAGAAATTCTCAGGATGAGAGTGAAAAGAAATAAATGCCCAGAAGACGGTTGTGTGAAAGCAAACCAGCTCTTGTGGTGCATGTCAGTGAACTCTAGAAGGGGTTTCTTCAAAATCAATTTGATGAGATGTAAACAATTGACAAAGATTTTATAGGTTGAAAAATAAATTGTACATGGAAAGCTATGTGAAAAAAATTACTAAGCTCATAATAACAACAAAAAGGTTTTAGAATGGGAAAGTAATCCTAGTTCACTACAAGACTTAATTTATAACATCATGATAATGATGTAAACACTAAGAGCTCTAACTAAAATTATGCTATAATTTAATATAAAAAGATGATGGAATGAGAAATATGTGGGTTGGGAGAGGAGAGACAAGAAAGGTAAAAGCTAAATCCTTATCCTTCATGGTTGGAAATCAATGCACAAAACTCAAAGATCGACAAGTAACAATGCAAGCAGGTTGTATTGAGCTATGGAGATAAATATCCAAAGAATCAACTGAAAGGGCTCAAAAAGAATGCATTAGGGGAAAGAGAATGGAGAGGCTCTGAATCGATGTTTTTCTAAAAAAAAAAAACAAATCTTATAAATTATTCATTCCTTAAACTACATGTGAATATCATTTAGCTACATACATATGATTTTAATAAAAATAAAAACTTAGAAGAAAGATGGAAAGAAGGTAATAAAGAAAGGATGGAGGGAAGGAGAGAAGGAAGAAGAGAGTGGAAAAGAGGTAAGAGGAAAGTAGGAATGTTTTTATCAAATGATACGAATTTTATGGTAAAGACACCAAACAGGTTGTAGAATAACATAATGTAATTACTAAAAAGAACAAATTTAAGGTCATTTTTTGTAATCTGTGCAATCAATATGATTTCATTCAGCTCATTTATCCCCTTTTCTATGGCAAAACCAAACTAATTTTCCAAATCTCTTGCAATAAATCTAATTCTTGGCTGGCCCTCTGCCGCAGCCAGAATGAAAAATACAGTGACTTCCAGGCTTGTCCATTCAGATAATAAGAACAATAAGCCATGTTATTGTTCTAACATTGTATGTGAGCTCGATGTGAGTAAGGAAGGCATTTTTTTCATTATTTCAGGTTGGGCCTAGGTCCAAATTAGGGCAGTCTCTAATTTCACCAATTCTCCAGATAATTCTTACTTACCATTATTTCTGAAATCTTGTTCAAAAGTTATTTTACTCATCAATTATATTTTTTGCCTCTTTCATCTATCTATTGTAAAATTACATCCATTTAAAATTAATCTTGGACTCTATAGAGTTTAGGTTAAAGCTTTCAAAATTTCCCAGTTAATGGAGGTGGAGGTATACTTTATAATTACAGGAATTAGCCAATATAATTTAAAATGTGATCCCCAACTTAAAAATTTGCACCTATTAATGTGTTAGCCAGGATACTTCCATTTACACGAACATAAACTCTTTCAGCATAAGCATAAATAGATATGTACATAAACAGATGATACATACATATGTAGGCAAATGATGATGGATGGATGGGTGATAGATGATAGATAGATAGATGATAGACAGATGATAGATAGATAGATAGATAGATTCATTCAGTTTTTTGACCTGAAAAGTGAGATGCACAATCAAATGCAAAGAAGATTTATACAAGTGGTATAAGGAAAAATACTTTCTTTTTTCACCTGAGTCACATAATTTCTCATCTCTGCCTCTCAGGATGCAACTGCTTTGTTTTTTTTTTTTTTCTCTGAGTAGTTCAGCTTTCTCTTTCCTTCTATCTCCTATTGTTCTTGAGCAAACTGTGTACAGATCTGCATAAGATAATTACTTCTGGGAATCCCAATTTCAAATTCTTAAATGAGAGCATCTGACCCAATTGGGGTCTGAAATACAGAGTTCAAACTTGGCTCCGGAAGTCTATTCCTGAACAGTGAAGGGGCATTTCTCAGGGAGGGAGGCATTGATATATGATAGGACACCAGATGATATCTACTACAATACAAATAAATGCAGTTAGACCAACCTCAATATTTTTAGTATATTCTAACTTATCTTTGACATTATTGGTCTGCACATACCACCTCATTTTTTCTTACCATTTGTTATTTGCATTGCTCTTTGAAATAAAGAAAAATATACTCACATGCTGCTACATACATAATAGGGGCAACTAAAAGAACCCATCTATGCACTCTTGTTACTCAATGTCTTTCTTAGATCTTTCATCCTTTTCTTCTACTACCTGACCTTTTAACTACTTTCTTGTGATTTCATTATTTGGTTTATTATAATCAAATTAGCAACAGGAATCTTTTATATGTATTTTTCCATTCAACTTTTCAAGTTGAAAAGAACAATTCAAATTTTGTAATACAGAAGAAACACATAACTATGTTTTTTGCCATAAAATTATTAATTCTAATCATCAATTCCATTCTGATTTTTTCTGGCACACAGTGGGGTTGTTTCCCAAACAAACACTTTCTGACACACTCCTCCATTTTTTTCTTTTTGCCTGTTACAAATATCCTTTTATCTAGTTCATGCTTTTGTTCATTCAAAATATTTAAGTATCCAATACATGTAAGGCACCATTCTGTGAGCCAGAAAAAAAGCAGAGACAAAGTCCTTCCAGTCATTGAATGACAATAAGCAAGTAAAACAACAAATTAAAGAAGTGATAAAAATGAGAATAAGTTCTTTTTTTTTTATTGGACAGGAAGAAGTAAAACTGTCTTTATTTGCAGATAACATAATTGCGTATAATGAAAGTCCCAAAGATTCAATAGAATAGCTGTTAGAACTAATAAATTTAGCAAGATCTCAGGATATAAGGTCAATATACACAAATTAATCTTTTTTCCATTGCACCAATTTCTTTTTAATACAAACAATAGAAAAGAATATTTTACTATTCATTACTTACTGTACTTTACTGAGATTCAAATAGTGTAACATTTTACAGAGTGATGGTCACTTTCAAATAATCAGATTTGAATGGTAAGAATGGAACGATCATGTTGAGATCAAAAGGAAGAGCATTTGAGGCAGTAGGCTGTTAATAGAGAGCTTGCATGTGGCTAGAACCTAAAGAAGTTTTCTATAACTGGGCTGTGGTAGAAAGGCATAGAGACGAGATGGAGGAAGTAGGCAAGGGTCTGACTTCTGTAAGCCAGGGTGAGAATCTAGATTTTACTCAGATGAAGGAGAAGCCATCAGAGTATTTTAAGCAATGGAGTAACAAGGTTGAACTTACATGTTTGATATACTGACTTACTCTGTATGTATAAACTGGAGTGCGCAGTAAAGCAAATATGGGGGTGGGGTTATGCGGTTGTTGTCACTATGTGTGTGTGTGTTCTAATTAGGTACAAACTTGGTAAAAGATTTCTGGATTTCATATAGGTGATTATCAAATCTCATCTGAATTTATGCTGATGTGTTATATGTGTCAGCACTTTCTAAGATAAAAATCTAAAGTTCAGCTTTTCTACATGAATTTTAGTGTTGCTGTCAACTGTACATTTATTCATTCAAAAACAATTGTGCAGTCTCTGCTGTAGGCCAGAGACCATACTAATTATACTGCACATACAACATACTGAGCAAGACCCAGAGCCTGTCTTCTGACAGGGACCATTTAATGAAATTTTTGAAAATGCTTGTTACCTCTTTAGGGAAGTAACTGAGAATCATTACAGTTAGGTATTTCCTCTAAGTATATGCAAACCATCTATTCTGTTAGAGAAGACATAGCAAAACCTTGACTCCTTTCCCTGAACCTTTCTTGAACCAAACTGATGCCTCTCCATGGGTGAACTGATGGTCTCTATAGCGACTGGCCAGGCAAGCGCTGTATACCTCTGAATATGTATATCGCCAGGATCCGTGAACGCCTTTATTCAGAGTTTCACAGTTTAGATTGTTCTTTGTTGTAGGTAGTGCTTCCAAAATCAGGCTTTTGGAAACTTTCCAACCTTTATTTTTGAGAAATAAAAATGCCATAGCCCAGTAAATTTTCTAAGCAGAATATACAAACCTTTCTTGGAAACTTTTAGGAAACATTAAAGGGGTTTTTTTAATTCTTCTTTTTAAAACTTATTTTGTTGAACCCAGTTTTCTGATATCACTAATGTAGATAGAAATATCAACAGATTTATTCCGCCAACCTCATGTACGTCACAAAGATTCTTATACACATCATGAGAACTGTGGCCCTTTTGATCTACACAAGCCCTCCCCAACCCACACAAAGACACACACACACACACACACACACACCCATAATCACTACTTCATGTACAGCAACACTGTTAATAGAGCTCTTTGTACAAGAAGGTGTGTATTTTTTTTTTGTTGTTCTCTTTTAACTCGTAGTGAGCCACAAAAGCAAATGATTCAGTATAGGGAAAAATAACTCATTTTTACTTTCCTGTAAGAGTCAAATTTGAAGGATTTATGAAGATTCCTAAAAGAGTAAAGTTACCATTTATGAGCAAGCATTGTTTACCATCAAAACTTAAACACGATTTCATCAGTTTTGTGACTCTAAAAGTAGACTCTCTAGTGTGAGCATCTGAATTGAATTTAGCTATGAGATTATGAAGTTATTAATTATTAACACTCTTTTAGAAATAAAAGTATTAAAATAAGATGCATTTTGAGACTATCCTCTATGTGACAACCAACTTTTATTAACTTTTTATCTAATTAAAGGTTCTCATTACAGTTTTTGTGATAAAAAATACAAAATATAAAATTCAATAATTATCAGTATCAAACGAGGGGCATTTCACCATTCAAGTCTCTGCTGCTTATACACCATCAATGCTGTGATGTTTTATCATATCAATTAAAAGATTCTTTTTATTCCCCATAGATATGGATATAATGAAGCATGAGCAGTGGGACTTTGATGCTAATGTAAAATACTTCCTATGAAATAAAACCCCTGTGCACCTGGGAAATAAAATTTTAGCTCAGCCTGTATTTATTATGACACTCTATGGCTTATGTTTTATGGATTCAGGGTGAGAAAATCATTAAAAAATATACTTGTCATATTAGGGGATCTTTTAAAATTACTTCCCTCAGAGACGGGTATTAGCAATATATTAAAAGACCTCTTCCCCTGACCATCTTATCTTTACATAACACATGATATTCTGTAGTTTAAACTAGAGAATTCGGTATTTGAGAACGTTACTGTTGTCAGGACAGACTCCTGAGTCATAACTTCTTTAGTCCCTGAAATTTTCCACCAAATAGGAGGTTGTTTTTCTTCTCTTTCTTTTGATCTGCAAACGTCCTCACTTCTTCTCAATCCAGTTTACTTACTGTCAGTCGTCTGCAGGTTTTCAGCACATATAAAAAGAGAGTCTGACAGTTAAATAGCTAAAAGGACTCTAACAAAATAAAATAAAAAATCAAAGCCTGGGACCTGAGGCCAAAGAATCAAACCCAACTAAGGCTGGAGTTTTCCAGCGAAAATATCTGTCAAAAGAAAAATTCAGAGAGCTTTACTTGATCTGAATATTTTATTCAGCAAGAAACTAAGTGTTTGGCAAACAGGGAGACTTCAAACCAAAATTGGCATGAATTTCAGAGGTAAGACAATACAGACTGGCTTATAAAATGAAAATGAGGAAGTTGTCTAATCTTTACAATGATTGGTGTTTAGAATAAGGGTTTCCAGATGGAGGGGATTGGTTAAAAGTGATTACCTTATACCATTTTAGGAAGATAACTTAAGTTTTGTTTATAACTATCAGAGACATTTACAAGAAACACCCTAAGTTTTATTCATGTTCATGAAATAAGCTAGATTTAGTTTTGCTTACATGGCTTAAATGGTTTTGTTGCTTGGGGGATTGTGAAACCTGGTCTCCATTTTACTTTAACATATCTAAGAAATCTAAAATTCAAAAGCAAGGTCATATTGTGTAAAGACATAAATATGCATTTTATCTTTCCATAATAGATCATCTCTAGAGCACTTTTCCTGCTAGAGATCATAATTATATCCATCAGTCGCTCTGGGGCGTTATCATCAAGCTGATAAGACACCTGCGTCTCTGCCAATCACACCGCCACAGAAACTGGGAAAAAAGCTCCACAACGGCTCTGCCTCTGAGCTTGTGAGACAGCCCTTATCTCCATGGCAATCTGTACTTAAGACAGCCATCCAACTTCATCTTGTTTTTTTTTAGCTTATTATGCTTTCATATAGCTATATTGAAAAGTATTTCCTTTAATCACTTTGCCTTTTTTCCTTTAGCTAAGATAGGTTTCCTCTAATTATACAGAAACAAGTTATTCCTGTGGAAATATATATACTTATATATATTTGTAATATATTAAATATATGAATACAAAATTTACATTTGAGTAGAGCAATTATGTAAAAAAAACTGACCAACAGAAATAAACTTATTTAGAAAATTAAAATGTACTGGTTACAATTACATATAGTTGCAAAACATAGAAAAGCTACATGCGAAATATAATTGATGTTTGCATAGCATCATTATGTAAATGAAACGTCAACTAACAGAGCATATAAAATTCTTTAGGCATCTGACAAACAGTGATTACAATAAAACAGAGTTTTTGACTTTTAGGATGTAATGATTTTCTGATGTTTCCAAGATACATGAAAAGACAAAATTTTCCATTATATTGATATCAGTCCTTACACTTTTTCTAAAGATTGACGTCATTGCTTAAATTACTTTCTTTTCTTCTCTGAATGATAAAAGTTCTAATGTTCTGCTAAGAACAAACTATATCTATCCAATCATTTCGAACTTTAAAGTAAAAATTCAGAAAAATTCTTCTTCCCAAACTCACATATGGATAATGATGTTTTATGAGGCACAAGTGTGCTTTGCTTTCAAGTTTCCTTACTTGGTCTCCAGTGGAATCAGGTTCTGTTACTGTGTTATACAAATAAAAGGTGTGCCTGAATATAGAAAATACAGCTAATTTGAAAAGGAAATACATTTTTCAGAAAAATACAGAAAATTTCTGGAACTTTGAAGCGAATGATAAAGCCAAATGTATCTGAATGTGTAATGGATTTCAACCATAAACTTGAAGGATTAAGTATATAGAAACATAGGGCATGCATATGAAGGAATTGTATGGCCATTAATCATGTACATGTGCATATTTTAAGAGTATTTAATGATAAACATATCAGTACACTGCAAACTGGTATATACGTGTACATGCTCTGGGTTCCCAGCATTAGTAGCATGAGGCACACCCTGTAAGCAAACTGAGAAAGTAAAACATGACCGGAGGGAGTGTACTAAATAATAGAAATGGTTTTCTTTGGCTTTCAGGTGATTTTTTTTTCTTTTTTGTGTGTTTCTATAATTTCTGAAGTTTCTACACTAGTTTTAATTCTTTCATATCATCCAAAATTTAATAAATATTACTTTTTTAAAAAAGATTTTATTTATTTATTTGACAGAAAGAGAGATCACAAATAGGCAGAGAGGTAGGCAGAGAGAGTGGGGGAAGCAGGCTCCCTGCTGAGCAGAAATCCTTATGTGGGGCTTGATCCCAGGACCCTGAGATCATGATCATGAGCCTAAGGCAGAGGCTTTAACCCACTGAGCCGCCCAGTTGCCCCAATAAACATTACTTTTTAAAGCAAAAGAAAAATAATCATCCTGATATAAACATTAATAGCCTTAATGCCATCTCCATAGTGTTATTTAAGTTATAATCATTATCCTACATTTGTATTTTTTCAGTGTATTATTTCTATTATCGATTTTCTATTCTCAAACTTAAGAATTGTCTTTTAATTATCTTTTTAGTACTGCACTGAGTATTTACCCTATACTTTAGCATTTCCTGTTTTGTGTGTGTGTGATAAATAATGAGTGAATGAAGAATGAAGGCATGAATTGTTCTGTGCAGCGTTTTCTTCATTCAGTTTTGTCCTCTATTTTAAGATCAAGACACGCAAAGCATATCCCATGGGCAATGCATTTTCAAAAGCTATTCTAAACACCCAAGATGACATTATTTTTTGTATAATAGAGTCACAACCACCTTGAGGAAGAAGAGTACTCCTGTGGTACTTCTATAGTGAAAAATAAGAATACCTTTTTTTCCGCAACGCTGCAAAAGTGACACAGTGTTTTATTTCCAGGAAGTTTTGGTTTGCAGAATGTTGTGGTGAAAAATTTGTGTATAAGTGTATTTACCTAACTCTTCCTTAATTAGCTCAACATGGCTGAATATCTGTGTGCAGCAACTGAAATTTTTCAAAGGGCAATTGCCTCAATGACGGCATTCTTACAGAGGCATTATCATGAGCAAGAGGCCCCACTGACAGCTGCATGCACAAATAACTTGCAGGAATAATGTCCTACCATTGCTATAACCTCTCACCTTTGTGAGCTATTGCTTTGTTAATTTGCTAATCTTTTTTTTTTTTTATTGTGTTCTGTGGATGGTGAAGGTGACTTAGATATACATTGGCATACGGATGAGGAGTATTTATAAAGCATCCTACAAGTCAAATGGTTGATAATAGATGTTATTTTCATTCTATAAACAAAGTAACAGCATAGACCTGACTTTAATTTATATAAACAAAGGATATTTCAGTAACCTGTTGAACTGATGGTCATCCGTGGACCCCAAAATATGAAGTTCTGTGTCTCTAGCTGTCATGTCACATTGTCCTGGAGTTCCAAAACAGGTAGCCCAATTCAAACAATTGTCACCATCAGTGTACATAAAAAGCTGTTATTCCTTGGCATTTCAAAGGAAATGGAAATGTTTGATATAGCTGACATAATTTCCAGCCCAGAGTAGTCATCTGTTAGAAATTTCATTTACCCATACCTGCAGGCTCAGTCAATCTTGTCGCTGGTTGAGAGGGTGGGGATGGAAGGAGCCCAGATTGTCACCCAACAGCCTGGCCTTTACTCCTCATGCTGGTTCTTCCGCTGTGCACTTTTGTGGCTACTGTGGTGAAAGGATTTTGAAATTTTGCTTGTGACCATTTTTTTTTTTTCTGTTTTTTCCACTAGTCCCAGCAGTGATTCTCTGATTTGTTTCCTCATACTGAATGCCTACCTGGAGGGTATCAGTTTTGCTTTTGAACGCACTTCCGTCACTATCATGGGTTTCATAACATGCGCCAGGCCAAAAGCCTGCCCATCTGAGCCCTTTCCTAGAGTCCCCTCTGGTCATGATCCACCTTCCAGCTGGGAGACCAACTGAATCCTTGACTGTTCTTTCTGACTTCCAAGACCAGACTCTCCATCTTCCTGAGCATCATTTTATTCTCGCTGAAAAACTAGCATTGCTCTCTTTTTCCTAGGGTCCTGGTCTTGGTCAAGGCAAGCAGCTTCACCACTGCTCCATGTGTGTGAAACCATTCAATTCCAGTCCTCTCCTCAGGCAAACTAGTCCTAAACCTGACAGCTTATCTAACTTAACTCTCCCCAGACTGACTACCGACTACATTCCAGACTCACCCCCAGCTCGTTCTGAGGGGAATCTCCCCGTCCAAAATAAACCCATGTCTGTGCTCTGTAGTTGGGATATGATTGTACAGACTTTATTCATTTTATGCGTCTGATCTGGAATATCTTCCCTCCAGACAATAGGAATCATCTTCAAGACCGAAAACCAGAGGTGATAGACTGCCTACAAGTGAATACGGCTTGTAGCCACACAGTAGCCAATATTTAAAAATTAGAATTTTTTACATAAAAATTCAGATTTCTACCTTCACTTGAAAACCCAGATTGTCTGGTTACACTATTCCTCATGGCAACAACTGAGGGTGCAATGGCACCCTTTCAGTGGGGCAGGGGATGTTCTCCTGGGTCTAACCCAGTTTTCATTTCTCCCTCTTTCTTAGACCAGGTCACTACAGGCATTCCAACATTTCTGCTCTGATCTAAGAATTAAGTTCTAATAGCAAAGCCTAAAACATGCATTCAGTGGGGGGAAGTCTTAACATCTGTAATAGCATTGTTTAATCTACACAAAGTCAATCACTAGTTTGTCTACCTTTAATAGCATGGAGGACATTAGGAGAAGGAAAGCAAAAATGAAGGGGGGAATTTGGAGGAGGAGATGAACCATGAGAGACTGTGGACTCTGGGAAACAAACTGAAAGTTTCAGAGGGAGGGGTTGGGGAATAGGTTAGCCCATTGATGGGTATTAAGGAGGGAATATATTGCGTGGAGAACTGGGTGTTATATGCAAACAGTGACTCTGAGAACACTACATCAAAAACTAATGATGTACTGTATGGTGACTAACATAACATAATAAAAAATTAATTAATTTTTTAAAAAAATTTTCAGCCAACTAGGAAAAAAAAACAAATTTGTCTACCTCTAATTATCTTTATTGCTATAATTTAATCAATGTTTCTTCAATCCTGTTTTGTACCAATCATTAAGTAAGGGAACAAGGATAAAGAGTTCATAATATAGAGAAAATGATAGAAATCTAAATAAGTAATTATAATGTACTGCAATAATAGAGATATTTGCAAAAAGCACTAAAAGAAAATCTCTGGCCATTAGATGTGCTGCTAACTTCTCCACATGCATTATAGTTAACTTCTCCATAGATATTATTAATAAATGCCTAACAGATTCAATGGCCCATATAAATTTGATTTTTATAAGATTATAAATATCTACATTATTATTTTAGGATGTAAATTCCTAGAAGTTATCATTTTGCATGAATTGTAAAATATCTGCATCAGTTATCATGAAACACCAAGAAATAAATACCACTTTTGAATATAATTGAAGGGTTTTTTTATTTCTAATCTATTATTTATCTGGCTATCTCAAAGAAGTATTTTGGATCTTTGGGTTAAATGTTCTACTTGATAGAGGTTATATAAATCCATTGTTATAGCTATCAATGTTTTGGAATATTTTTCAAATACAGAGCAACCTGCTTATTTAAGATTTAATCCAAGTAAGAATTATTTGAACTGTCTCAGTTTCAATTTCTGGAACTTAAAACTAATGTTAGGAATTATTACTATAATTCAAACATATTAATTAAAGACAAATCTGAACTTTAGTGTTGGATTTTTTTTTCAATAAAGGCAAGATCTACCTCCCTCTGACTTTTACCCACTAGTCTTTTTACCTTTCACCATACCTTTTCAAATTTGAAATATTTGAAAAGCACTATCACATCTTCCTCACCAACCCACTTATTCAATAATTTTCTATAAGTGAGAATGTGCTTTGATTAGTCACATGACTTGAATACTTTTTTATGCCATCTTCCTCCCCGAAAGTCTCTCTATTTTGTAAACACCCTCTGTGAAATATAGCACTCAGAATGGAATGACTAGATATGATAGATATGCTATATGATTAGATGATAATTTTGTATATATGAGAAACCTATAATTCTAACAGCAACGTTATGTTAAAACCACGAATTTTTATGTGATTTACTCAGTATTCAACCCTTTTCACGATATGGAGGCCCTGAAGACTAAGGAGTCCTGGAATTATAAACTTATCACTTGATCATTTGCTCCAACACAGAGTTTTACATTATGTTACAACAAAATCGAATTCACTTTTGCAGAAATCCTTATTATTGGAAGTGACTGATAATTATCATAAGACTGATATCAAAGAGGAACATCTAAATAATACCAGATGAATGTTCACTTCGATGATAGCTGTATACCATTTTATCCAGTGAATAATTCAAACTTATTTAAACTTGTGGTAGACTGAATAATGACCCCCCTCAAAGATGTTTATGTCCTAATCCTCGATGCTATGAAGGTTGCCTTCCATGGCAAAAGGAATTTTGCAGATGTGATACTGTTAAGGATCCTGAGATGAGGAGATTACCCGAGGTTACTGGGGTAGGTCCGATGTGATCACAGAGTTTTCATAAAGGTCAGAGTCAGTGGAGACGATGTGATAATGGACACAGGGATCAGAGTAATGCAAGAAATGCAGAGCCTCTAGAAGCTGAAAAAGGCAAGCAAATATATTCTGCCTTCTAAGCCATTTTGGATTTCTGACTTCCAGAACTGTAAAAAATGAATGTGTATTGCTTTAAGCCACTAAATTTGTAGTAATTTGTTAAAGCAGCAATAGGAAACTAATATACTTTTTAGGCCAAATGCTCTTGGTTAAAAAAAAAAAGTGTTCATCTAATACATGTTCCCAAGGATGGAATAAAATACAATTTCTATGTATTCTGAAAGATATTTATTAAAGAATGTAAAACATTTTTCATCTTCCAATCTTCATCTTCCATCTTTAAAAATTTTGACCTTTTCCCACCCTGGTATATATATATGTATTATATGGTAAGAAGTTTCTATGCTGAGTATGATTTTCTTCCAGATTTGTCAAAGGCTTTGAACTAGTAAAATATGATATTTCCAAAAATATGATATTTGGTTCCTAAGACCAAAAATCTAAATATACAATCAGTGTGAAATGTTCTTAGGAAGACTCATTTTCCCCATTGTTAATTCATTAATTAAATATTAACATAATTATTAATTATTCAGAAATATTTATCATTTTATTATTAACTCTTCCTAAATGACAACTTTTGGACTTACTAACTTTTTGTAATGATAAAAAATTTAAAACTTTGCTTAGAATAATAGAAATATGTCAAATAAGGATCGCAGGATTAAGATGTTTGGAAACTATAAAATGTTATGAGAAATTTGTTTAAGACATTATCCATAGAGGTAATATATTTCTAATGATTGTACAATGCTTCAGGCAGAATTAGAAAAGCATCATTTAAAGGTATCAGCCATTCATTTCCTGGAATGTTCTAAGATTTATTAAATAATATTGATTTGTGAAATCAAACAGAATTGGTGTGTTTACCTTTCATTAACATGAATGTAACTGCACCACTAGTCAAAATTATTAATCACATTGATTATCCTTAAGCAATTTCTAGTGTATTAATGAAAGCATAAGTACTCATTTTTTCTAAGTATTCAATAAGACCACCTGTCAAATTAAAAACAAAATAATGAAGTCTACAAAGTGTGATGAAACAATAAAATCATTTCACATCATTGGACATTCCAATGGACTGCATAAACATTAATCTCAAGGATAAATCTTTTAAGTTCTACATCTGGCTGTCACTAAAAATACTCCTTAAATCTACTATTAACAATCTAATTATGGCCTTATCCCTATTTATGTCAGTTTGTAGGAAAAAATTCAGTTCTTTCCCCGCTGTTTCTCCTTGAATCTCTCTCACACTATTGCCGTACTCATAACACTTTTGACACCAGATGAGTGGGGTTTTTTCCCCACACCAAGTAATTCTATAATATCAGCTGGATGTCCTATAATTTAACTTAATTCTGACACTGTCTACCTGGAGATAGCATCAGATCCTAAAGGTAAGAATGCAGTCCCACAAAACTCTCTTCTACTAGAGATACCAATGGCAAGGAAAAGGTCTCCAGGCTACCCACAACTTCTATCTGATTTGGCTACAAATTGGAGTTTCCCATTACCTTCTCCCCCTTGGATTTGATTATTTGCTTAGAACAAGTCACAAAAGTCAGGGAAACACATACTTATATTTATCAACTTGTTGAAAGATACAATAAAGAATACAGATAAACAGCCAGATGAAGAGATACATAGGGTGAAATCTGAGAGGGTCCCAGGTGCAGGAGCTTCTGTCCACATGAACTTAGGGTCCATCACCTGTATGTGTTTACCAACCTGGAAGTTTTCCAAATCCCATACTATTGGGATTTTTATGGAAGCTTCCTTACAGAGGCATGATCAATTATTAACTCCAGTTCCAGCTCCTCTATTCTCTAAGTTTCTAATCATGGCTTGGTCTTTCTGGTGACCAATCCCTATCCAGGAGCCCACTCAGGGTCACCTAATTTGAACAAATGAAATTCCTATCACCTATTAAATTCCAAGGAATTTAGGAGTTTTGTGTCAGGAATGGGATCAAAGACCAAATATTAGGGCACCTGGGTGGTTCAGTCAGTTTAGTGTATGCCTTCAGTTCAGGTCATGCTCTCAGAGTCCTGGGATCAAGTCCTGCATCCGGCTCCCTGCTCAGTGGGAGTGTGCTTCTCCCTCAGCCCCTCCCCTCACTCCCACTCATGTGTGTGTGTGCCTGCGCTCACTCTCTCTCTCACATAAATAAATAAAATCTTTTTAAAAAGTTATTTTAAAAAAGACCACATATTAGAACACAAAAATGTTCATAATGCTCTTGTTACTTTGGAATTTACAAGGGTTTCAGAAGCCCTGTGTTAGGAATAAGGGGAAAATACCTATATGTATATATCTTATAATTTCACAGATAGTTACTATAAGGACTCCCAAATCACTCAGCCCTCCACACTAAAATGCCACATAGGATCCTATATATACTTGATTTTGTCCCTTCTATCACCCATACCCCAACTTATGCAATCTTTCATTGTGTCTCTTAAAGTCCATTATTAACAAAAAACCTTATGTCCTAAAATCAACCTCAGTATTCCCTTCACTTTCTCACTGTAATACAGCATGGTTCTCCTTAGTTTTCCTTGTAGGGCTCTATTATCTCACACAGCCCTTTTACCAATAACTTACCTCCACACAAAAATGATTGAAGGCCACACACACACACATGTAAAATCACTAAACCCAAACTCAAATGTATCCTCGACTCAGGTTCCCTTGGTCAGATCTCAAAAATGCCTGTGGTCACTCCACTGCTACCCAACAAAATAGCAAGTGTACCAGAGAGCATTCCATTGGTCTTTCCAATGCTTTCCTAACCTTGGCATCTTATTTCCCTATTTATCTGGCTTGAATTCAAGGCTCTATTATTATAATTACTCCCTGCCCATACCCTCAGTTCCTTTACCCTTTTCTTGCTTCATTAATACTTTCTTGTTAAGACCATATATCTTGAGGCGCCTGGGTGGCTCAGTGGGTTAAAGCCTCTGCCTTTGGCTCAGGTCATGATCTCAGGGTCCTGGGATGGAGTCCCGCATCGGGCTCTCTGCTCAGAGGGGAGTCTGCTTCCCCCTCTCTCTCTGCCTGCCTCTCTGCCTACTTGTGATCTCTCTCTCTCTCTGTAAAATAAATAAAATCTTAAAAAAATAATAAGACCGGGCACCTGGGTGGCTCAGTTGGTTAAGCAATTGCCTTCGGCTCAGGTCATGATCCCGGAGTCCCAGGATCAGGTCCCACATCGGGCTCCCAGCTCCCTGGGGAGTCTGCTTCCCACTCTGACCTTCTCCCTTCTCATGCTCTCTCTTACTCTCTCTCTTTCCTAATAAATGAATAAATAAATAAATAAATAAATAAATAAATAAATCTTTAAAAAAAATACTAAGACCATATGTCTTCACCTACTCTTTGCCTAGACCTTTGTGTTTGAGAGTTGCTAAAGAAAAGTACACAAGCAAGCTGACTGGTCTCTTTCAAAATAATGTCTATAACCTCAAGACAATCTTTAATAGTGTTATGTGACTATACTATAACTTTCTAGTTCATTATTACTTTATAACTACTTCACAGCTTCTTCTGTTCTCTAGCTCACAATATTTCTTTCTCCATTCCCTCTCTCAGCTAATGAACTTGATTCATATTGCAAAATGCAAAGCAATCAGATGAGACCTCCAACCTATTCCCACCATGACATCTTTGGAACCTACACTCACATACAACACCCCCTCTGTTATCATAGATGAATTTTCTATGCTCTGATATCATGCATACAATCTCAGCCTGAACTTACTTAAGGACACTGTTCCAGCAGTTTTTCTTTCACGTGTTCACATTTTTGACTCCTCTTTTCACAACTATTAGCATCCCACTACTTTGCTGCTCTTTATAGCAAAACTCAAAAGTGGTTTTTGTAGTGAATGCCCCTGATTTCTCTCCACCCATTCTCTCTCAGATCAACTCTAATTCATTGCAGTGAAAATGTGCTATTAGTTCCCAGTACTCTTCCTACTTGACCTAGCAGTGGCATTTATCACAGCTGAACATTGTCTCCCACATAGCACAATTTGTTCACTTAGTTCAAAAGAAAACATTCTCCTAGTTTTGTTCCTACTTGATTAGTTGCTCAGCCTCTATAGCCTTTGCTCATTCCAACCTCTGACCGTCAGAGCGCCTTGGGTTTCACTCAGTCTCTTGACAGTCTCATTCAATCATGCCTTTAAATGCCATTTTGATGGTGTATTAAGTTGCTAGGACTGCCATAACAAAATGCCACAGACTGGGTGGCTGAAACAACAGAGATTTATTTTTTTCACGTTTCTGGAAGGAGGCTAGTTTTCCAAGATCAAGGTGTCAGCAGGTTTGGTTTCTTCTGACGTCTCTTTCTTTGGCTTGCAGATGACTCCCTTCTCACTGTGTCCTCACACAGTATTTTCTCTGTGCTTGTGCACCCCTGCTGTCTCCCTATTTGTCCCAAGTTCACCCTTCTTGCATGGATATCACTCATATTGGATTAGGACACCAGAGATCTTATTTTTTTAAAGATTTATTTATTTTTAAAAAGATTTATTTATTTATTTGACACACACAGAGACACACACACACACACAGAGAGAGAGAGAGAGAGAGAGGGAGAGAGAGAGAGCATGAGACAGCACAAGCAGGGGGAGGGACAGAGGGAGAAGCAGGCTCAACTCTGAGCAGGTAGCCTTCCAAAATTCATATGTCCGGTCCAGACTTCGCTTTCAAAACAGATTCATAGATGTAATAGCCTTGACAGCTCTATCTGAATGTCTTATATACGTCTCAGAATTGAGCTGTCCAAAACTGAACTTGAACTTTCTCCTTCTAAGCTGCTCCACCTGCAGCCACACGACTGCACCACAGTCTACTCCATCTCAAGCCTCAATTGCTACATTTGACCATCCAGCCATTGCTCTGATCAAAGAAACAAAAACCATGGAGTAACGTCTTTGACCCTCTCTTTATGTAACAGCCCACATCCAATCTACTGATTTCCTAATCATTTGACTTTACATTTAAAATAGAATCAAAACTCAACCATTTATCATCTTCACTGTTATATCATGAACTAAGCCTTCACCGACTCCTGGCTGGACTGCAATAGTTTCCTAAGAGGATCCTTCTTTTTTACCTTTGTCCTTTATAATCTGTTTTCATCACAGAAGCCAGAATGATTTTCTGCTTAAAACCCTTCAATGGCTTTACATTTCACTTGGAGTAAAAGTTAACATTTTTATAATGGACTACAAGGTCCTGCATGATCTGGGCACTACTCCTCACCCTGAAACTCTTTGACCCACCCCTGTTCTTCTCACATTTGCTTACTATACTTCAGTTTAACTGGCCTCCCCCTATTCCTGAAACTTACCAGCCATTTTCCTGCTATCGTGCCTTTGTGCTATGTTCTCTTTGTTTGGAAGGCTCTTCTCTCAATATATGGATGGTTAGTTCCTTCACTTTCTTCAAAACATAGCTTAAATTTCATCATATCAATGAGACCTTCACTGACAATCTTATTTAATACTACTTTTGAGCTCTGCCAACCCCATCTTCTTACCTTCAACCTAGACTTTTTCATTGTTCATGGCATTAATTATATTTAGCATATCACATAACTTGCTTATTATATTTATTCTGTATTGTTTGTTTCCTGAATCTGGAGACATAATGCAGAGATCTTTGTTTATCTTTATTAATATATCCAAAGTACCTAAGGCAGTGTCTGCGATCATCTAGGTGCTCAATAAATATTTGAATGTATGAGCAAATTAATGGATGAATAATGACACTCTTGCATATTATTTATTTGCTTATATTAATACAAAGGTTAATTATATAAATTCTGTGATCTGTTCCAACTACCAAAATTTCATTGTATGGTTAAATAGATCTTGCTTAAGAAAAAAATAGACATATAATAATCCAACTTTACCCAGTAGGTAAATTTAATTATTTAAAAAAAATGTTTAGAGATTCTTTTTTAAAAAATAAATTACTGCTGATGCATAATAAATTCATTGGGAGTCTCATGATACAAAAATGAGAAGGAATAGTCACCCAAACTGCAGTGTTTGAGGTTTCTGTCAATTGAAGGTCAAAGAAAATGAAGATAAAGCACCTTGAAAATGATCACATAAATCAATAAGCAAATGACTTTGATTGCAACTATGATTTAATTAATTATAAGTGTACATCTGTTGCATTAATCAAGTTAAAATTGGAACAGAATTTAAATAGAATATGGTACCTTGTATTTTTTCCAGTAAACTTTTTATTAAAAAATATATGCATATAGATACATGCACAAATCATGTATTTACTGCTTGGTGGATTTTCACAAAACAAATACACTCATAAACTGTCACACAGATCAAGAACCAGAATATTACTATCACACCAGACATCTCCCTAAAGTTCTTATATAGCCATTGCCTTTCCCACTCTTAACAATAACCACTATCCTGACTTCTAATCCCATAGATTAGTTTTGTGTTTGAATTTTTATAAATTTAATTACACAGTGTGTAGTCTTCAGCATCTGTCATCTTTTTGTTTAACATTCTTTGTACTATTTGTTCAATCATTATATGTAATTATAGTTCATTTATTCTCTTTGATCTATAATAATCTATTATATGGATATACCACAGTTTATAACTGTATCAGATAGTGTTGCTATGAATATTCTTGTAAACGTCATTTGGTGAACATGTCTCTTGAGTATATATCCTGAAATAGTATTGCTGGTCATAAGGTATGCTTATGTTCAGTCTTAGTAAATATTACCAAATGGTTTTCCAAAGCAGTTTCTCCATTTTTTTACTCCAACCCTCAATATAAGATACTTCCAGTTGTTTCTTATTTTCCTCAACACTTAGTATTTTCTGTCTTCTTCATTTTAGTTATACTCGAGTTTGTGTAGTGATAATAATATTGATTTGATTTCTTTGTATTTGTGTGGTTTGGAAATTGAGTGATAGAATATATACAGTAAAATACACACCTATTTATTGAGCCCAGTGAATTTTCACACACATGCATGTGCACACACACACACACATCCATGGCAATCACCATTAAGACAGACATAACATACCCAGAACCTCAGAAAGCTTTCTCTTGACCCTTTCTAAATAATATCCTCCAAGACCTTGAAACCTTTCTTATCATATCTTTATCATAACAAAGTTTTCTTTGTTCTTGAACTGCAAATAAACAGAATCATAGTCTTTCATATCTATGAGAGTCACCCAAGTACTTCCTGTAGCTGTGGTTTGTTCCAATAACAACTTTGTAATATTACAATGTGTAAATATACCACAATATACTTGTCCGTTCTCTACTGTTGGTGTATATTGTACTTGGGTAAAACTGCAATGAATATTCTTGAATATCCCTTTTCTTGTAGTCATTTCTAGGAATTGCTAGATCATGTGGCAGGCATATGCTTAGCTTTACAAGATACTGACAGTTATTCACAGAATCTTTGTCAGTTATACTCCCACCAGCAATATATGACAGCTCCAGTTACTCCACAAGTTCACCAGCATCACAATAGCCAGTGTGGTGGATTCTTATTCACATTTCATGATGAGTAATGATGTTGAACAGCTTTTTATTTCTTTACTGGATATTTGGATACCTGGCTGTAATGTGTCTATACCAGTCTTTTAGACATTTTTAATTGGGTTTATCCGAGGTTTTTCCTTATTGATCTCTGGGAGTGCTTTATAACTTGTAGGTATAAGTCTAGTTCACTGTTGGATGCGTATATTACAAATATTTTCTCCCAGTCTGTCTTCTTTTTTTCATGCTCTTAATAGTGTCTTTTGATAAATAAAAGGTGTTAATTGTTGTAGAGGCCAACTTACTAATATTTAATTTTATATTAAATGCTGTTTACTGTTTCTTTTAAAAAAATATATTACCTGAAGATCATGCAGATACTGTCATCTGTTTTCATCTAGAAGCTTTGTTGTTTTGCCTTTAACACTTAGGTAGGACTATTATTCATAAACAGTTTTTGTGCATGATAGAAAGTAGAAATAAAAGTTTATTTCTTCCTATAATGACATCTAATTGATCCAGGGTTCTCTGTTGAGAAAGTTATGTCTTGCCCATCCAGTTGCAGTGGCACCTGTTTTTAAAAATTTGGTCACTATATATGTATGGGAATACTTTCTGACTCTAATCTGTTCCACTGGAATCCATTAGAATGATATTTCTTACTCCAATACCATACTGTCTAATTACTATAGCTTTATAGAAAAACTTTATATTTTGAACTGTAAGCCCTCCAACTTTGTTTTTATTCTTCAAGATTGTTATGGACATTCTAAGTATTTTATATTACCATATAAATTTTAAAATCAGCTTTTCATTTTTCATAAAATAAAAAAGACAAGGATTTTTTTTGGCATTGTATTAAATCTATAGGTAGCTTTGAGGACAATTAAGATTTTAACAATATTGAGTTTTCTAATCTATGAACATAGTACGCTTCTCCAATCTCTGAACACATTTATGTCTTCTTTGCTTTTTCTCAGTAATGTTTTATAGTTAGGAGTGGAGAGGGCTTCACAACTTTTGTAGATTTATTCCTAGGTATTTAACTCTATTTTAACATTATTATTAATAGTGTTTGTTTTTATTTTCTATCTGCTTGTTGCTACTATATGGAAATACAGTTGACTTTTACATATTGCCCTTGTAATCAGCACTTGTGTTTTACAATGGTATTAAAAATTCTTCTTTTAAAAAAAAAGATTTTATTTATTTACTTGACAGAGAGAGAGAGCACAAGCAGGAGGAGTGGCAGGCAGAGGGAGAGGGAGAAGCAGACTTCCTGCTGAGCAGGGAGCCAGATGAAGGACTAGATATCAGGCAGGACCCTGGGATCATGACCTGAGCCGAAGGCAGATGCTTAACCAACTGAGCTACCCAGGTGTCCCACAAATTCTTCTTTATACTTAATTTCATATAATACAGTATTTAATTGATATTATAGTTGATTTTAATACACACACACTAATACACTTGTAATAAAGTCATTTTGTTTTACACATTTTTTTCTATATAGACTTCCAAGTATCAGAACAATTATTTTTTAATTAAAAAAATTCTTAAAATTGTTTCTTTTCAAATAAAGCTGTGAAATGCTATGTTGACAGCTTCAATCAATCATATTGTCTAACAACATACTGTTAATATTTAGAAATTCAAAATGTTATTTTAGATTTGTGAAAAAGAATTTTTCTAGTCAATACAAATCTTGACATTTGAAAATTATGAGGAAGAATTATTCTTCATAAGCATTTATTCAAATTAATTCTAGTTAATTTGTCTCTTTAGAAGCAAGAATGACAATGAAAATCAGGATTTTGAGTGATCTCTTAATAGCACAATTTAGAATAGCACTCTAAACCTACGGTACCAAGTTTTCCTGGATAGGGCCAAGTTAGGAGGACTTAATCCTTGTTTAGCCACAACACAACACATCCTCAGAAAAGACTCTGGGTTTCTAGGGTCAATTATGCCCACCACCACCTCCTTCTACCCAGATCTAAAGTGCCAAGTAAGCTTTAGAAACATGGCAAGGGACTTGACAGGGTTAGGGCAAAATTGGGAATTACATCTGGCTTTTCAGTATGCTTTCTAAAAGGTAATACAAAGGAAATGGATCTGAGATAAATCTGTTTTGATTACAAAGTGACTCATGAGTCTTCATTTATTATCACACTTAGAATAAAAGTGCAAAGCAAAGGTCACCTGAATTTCTAATATTCCTCTTCATCATTGCTGAGGAATTGAGGTAGGTTAGGAAAGGGTTGAAGTGGATGTATATAAAGCTTTCTCCAACCCACAGTAAAGTGGGGTCGGGGGGGATTTCCATTCCAGGTCTAGGCTCACTCTTTTAATATGTTGAAAGTCAATTATTTCTCATAATTTACAGATTAATTTCTCCCAAACTCCTATTTGATCTGCCCAGAGCTTCATAGTTCCTCTAGCTATAAAACTTTGAATGCTTTTCCTGAGATCTAATAATGCTGAACATCTCTTCTCCAGCCACAACTCTGGGTTACACAACAAAGTTTTCCCAAACCAACTGACACAAAAATCGCAGATCACTTCTTCCTAATTATTTTTTTAAATAAATATTTTTCCTCCATTACTGAAGAGGGCAGGGCAATCTCAATGCACTCTGTAACATTAATGCCATTATTAATGGTAATAACTGTAGAAGCAGAAGCAGCAACAGTATTATTAAATTTATTGAGTGTTTCCGATATGTCAGGCGCTTGTCAAGGAAACACCCACTGTTCAATATCTGAAACAAACAATAAAGGCTGAGTTTATTTCTTGCCATATGAGGGAGAACTATCTAAGATTGTTTCTATGAGTATAGCAGAAACCTCATCTTACCAGATTTAGGAAAATGTGGGGCTCCAGGATTGGTGGATTTTTCCAAGTGGGCATGTCTAGGGATTGGTTGGCCTAATTTATCTGTTGTAGCTGTATTAGTGGAGCTAGACTGGCTGACTCCACCACTTTTAGGAGCTAAGTTACTGAGTTATTAGTTGCTGATATTTAGAATCATAAGGCTATCACTGCTTGGCTGAGTTTCAAAATTTCAGTTATTAAAGCAAGTTGTCATTTATCATTGAGGATGGGTTTAAAACCAATTTTGGTGATTACTTAACAATCCCCAAAACAGTCTTTTCCTGGAAACACAGTAACCTTTTATTCTCATGGTACTAAATGCTATATATTATTTATGTATGTTAGATAATTCATCTTTTATAAAATCCTTTAAAATTAAGAATCACTAGAATCTTTATTTTACACATGAGAAAACTAAAGTTTAGCTTGCCCGATGTCACATGATTTGTAAAAGTAGGACTAGAAATCTCTCTGATATGAAGAATTTGAGAGGCAGGGTGGGGGGTCTTGGGTGGGTAGGGGAGGGAAATGAAACAAGATGGGATCAGGAAGGAGACAAACCATAAGAGACTCCTAAACTCATGAAACAAACTGAGGGTGGCTGGAGGGTACGGGGGGTAGGGATAGGGTGGCTGGGTTATGGACATTATGGAGGGTATGTGCTATGGTAAGTGCTGTGAAATGTGTAAGCCTGATGATTCACAGACATGTACCCTGGGGCAAATAATATATTATGTGTTAATAATTTAATAAATAAATAAATAAATAAAGTAGGACTAGAACTCAAACAAGGATTCAAAACAATTTTAGAACTAGGATTTAAAACAATTTTAAATGCAAAAAGAATCAGGACTTATCTAAAGGCTGTGTCTTTATTCATTCAGTGAATAGCATCTACATGCTGAGTCATCATCATGGGGGCATAGAGGTAGGCCCTGAAAATATCAGTGTGTGTGCAAGCAGGCAAAATCCCTGTCCTCCTCCAGCCAACATCCTTGCTGCCTTTTGCTGATAGTTGTATTCTGGGCTTTTGCTCTTGGTTATTTCAGGATGTCTTCTGGTAGATAATTGACTCTGGATTAGGTCATTCCCTTCCAAGTTTTCTGCCCAACACTTTACCAAAGTCATTAACTCTGTGTTCATTATTGGGGCTTATCCTTACTTTTCATCTCACAGGTTTGCATTTGATAACTACAGTTTAGTCCAGATGGTTGAAGGAAATTCAGATTATAGCTTCAAGTTCTAAGTTAATGACTGACAATTTTCTACGAGTAATTTGGCACCCATTTTTGAGGCATACCAATTCAATTTATTTTTACCCTGTACTTTAATTTAAGGAGATATTTTTCCAAAAAAAAAAAAAAAGAACTTCACAGAGGAGTTAACTGCTATCCAAATATCCCCAAAGTTCTTATGTTACAAGTCAAATTCTCAGTTTAGTTTATTTTGAGCAAACAGAGGAAGCACAATCGCCTGAAATAACTTCAATAAATGGTAGTTTGGGATGCTCAGATGTCATCCAAATAAATGTGTTTTTTTAAGAAAAAAGGGAAGGAGTAAAGAAATCTCACATGGATTATAGTCATTATCTCTGGTGTGCAGCTTCTCAACTCCAAGTGTTGAAAGCTATTGTAAATAAAACATTTAAAGATGACATTCAAAATGTTACACTAACTGATTACATTGAAGAAAGAGACACTTATGGAGTGAATTCTAAAAAGAAAAAAAAATGGCTTAGTTAATTGTTCAGTGATGATGTGTTCTTGCTTCTGTTAGAAAACTCACTAGCAGCTCTTGGAGATGATAAAGAATCTTGAAGTTAAATGTGTATATGAAGAATTTCTATGAAACTGTTTTCTGGATAATCAGAAACACAGCAGTTCTTCTATAGTATTATTTTATGTAAGTGATTTATACATGTATATATAATGAATTAAATACTTATTTCTAAGGATTTATGCCTTTAAGTTAAAAAAAAAGTAAAACATTTGACACAATAGGATTGTCTTATTATTAGGATGACCTTATATTTGCATATTACATATTATATTTGTATATTGTGCATACAACTGACCACTGCACAACACAGGTTTGAACTGTAGGTCCACTTATATGTGGATTTTTTTCAATAAATACAGTACAGTACTCCAAATGTATTTTCTCTTTCTTATGATTTTCTTAATAACATTTCTTTTCTCTAGCTTATTTTATTATAATAATACAGTATATAATACATATAACATAGAAAATATGTGTTACTTGCCTATTTATATTCTCAGGTTTCCTGTCAACAGTAGGTTATTAGTAAAGTTTTGAGGAAGTCAAAAATTATATTCAGATTTTTGACTGTGCAGGATGTTGGTGCCTCTAATCCCTGCGTTGTTCAAGAGTCAACAATATTTTTTATTTGATGAGTTAAAGGCCTCTAGTTAAAGTGTTTCAGAAGGCACAGATCTTATTCAATACAAAGCATTTGGGCATACCTTATGTTATTTGGCCTAAGACATGCCAGAGAGGTCATAACATTTCTAGAGCATTGGTGTTTTGTTAAGTGTCCTCTGTGTATAGGAATTTGGCAGAAAGAAGAAAGCTTGTGATCAAAGTCTCAAAATTCCGATGATTATATCTCAAACTTGCCTGCAAGTAAACAATTTTCATGCTGTAGCAGCCCAATCTACTTGGTCTCCATCCCTGAATCTGTCTGGGAAAACAAACTGGTGTTCAGACCAGGGAGAACAGTGTGAGGAGTGGTATTCCCCACACACCAGGGCCCAGGAAGGTTCTCTGCTTTCAAAAGACATGTGAGCAGTTCTCCGAGCTTTCTGTGAGAAAAAAAATGTCAACTCAATTATATCAATATATAAACAAATAGCAAAAAGCCACATATCGTCACTAAGAATCAAAAGCAAAAAACTTATGGCTTACGAGAGAGAGAGAAAGAGAGAGGGAGGGAGGGAGAGAGAGAGAGAGAGATCGAAGGGCCAGAAAGAAAATCTTATTCCTCAAAAAAAATATTTTCCTAATGAGGTAAAAAATAATAGAGAATTTTTACTTAACTTTAATGAGATCAAAGAGGTCATTACATCTATTAAACAAGAATAGGTCAAGATAAACAGAAAGTGCAAAGAACTAAAACCTCAGTAGAACAAATAAAAATTCAGTCGTTATTTAGCCTTGAAAAGCTGGCTCAACTCAGCCAGGGTATTACAGAAAAGAAATCTGAGTACATACCTATAATGTGGAGAGAATGGAAAGAGATGTCTGCTAATATTATAGACAAAAATGGACATGTAGAATAGAATGTAGAGAATTGGCTTTGAATAATAGTATTGCCAAAGGAGACAATGAAGCAAAGAAATGAGAAATGATCATTTAAGTATAAAATAAATAAAATAAAATAAAATAAAACTATGTTAAGCAAAAAAGTTCTGATAGTATCTAAAGAATTGAATATATTAAACTGAGAAGTTTTTTTTTAAGACTACAGCACAGAAGAAAGCATGGCATTGTAATTTTTATATGAGCTGTGATGTAATTGAGTACTTTTTCATGAAAAAAAGGAAAAACAGAAGAGTTTCAAGTTTAGTATATGACACTTTTAAGTATAAAAATTGATAAAATCAATCATTATTATTAAAACTTAATTTTCAGGTGGATGTTCTAGCAAGTGTATTTCCTTCATTAATCCATATTTATTAAGTGGCCCCCCCCCACCGGTGTCGGCCCTGTTTTAGGAACAGGGAAAACAGGAGCGAACAAGGAAGGCATTACCTGAATCCATGGAGTCTATAATGAAGACAGACATCAAAGAAGTGATCACAATTTTACCTAATTACACTTGCAGTGAGTCCTACAAAAGAGAAATTGTATTGCAATAGAATTTACGCTGGCAATTAGTGGCACAAACGAATTTTTTAAAGATTTTATTTTATTTATTTGAGAGGAAGAGTATGAGCAGTGGGTGGAGCAGAGGTAGAAACAGACCCCCAGCTGAGCCTGGAGCCTGATGTGGGGTGTGATCCCAGGAGTCTGAGATCATGACCTGAGCTGAAACCAAGAGTTGGTGCTTAACTGACTAAGCCACCCAGGTGCCCCAGCTCAAATGAAATTTTTTTTTTTAAGATTTTATTTATTCATTTAACAGAGTGAGAACACAAGCAGGCAGAGAGGCAGGCAGAGGCAGAGAGAGGAGCAGGCTCCCTGCGGAGCAAGGAGCCCGATGCGGGACTCAATCCCAAGACGCCAGGATCATGACCTGAGCCAAAGGCAGCTGCTCAACCAACTGAGCCACACGAGCGTCCCTCAAATGAAATTTTATTGCAGCCAAACAACTTCCAGTATCATCATATTGCACAGGTGCTTGAATTAAATTTGCTGAGGGTTTTTTCACCTCTTAATTCCCAATGTCTAAAACAATGCCTGGCATACAGTAGGTACACAGAAAATAATTTTTCCCTAATGGCAAATAAATATAAGAGAACTCTCCTTTCTAAATGATTAGCTAAGTTTTTACAAGTAGCCTTTTTGAGCAAAAAGAGGAAAAAGGAAAAAAAAACTACCTTAATCCATCACATCTAACATACCATGGATTATAAATCGTCATTGACTATGACACATTACTATTTTACTTAAAAAAAAATCAAGTTTGGGAGATCTAATAGGAAATCTTATCCTCCCCGGACAAAGCCAAAAGTCAAAGTGTAAAGTTAATGAGAAATAAAGCTACCTCTCAGAAAGATAGAAAATTAAATTTGAATGTCTCAATCTTGTCACTGAACAGAGGGAGGAAAAACATTTCCTGAAAATGCGAACCACCAAGAGTACTCACACAGACTTGCAATTCTGAATTCACATCACCGCGATGGCTCTAGAGACCTCAGAGAAATGGATTCATGGGTTGGCAATGGCAGAAAGAACTTAAGAAGAACTCAGCTTTAGTCCAGATCCCAAGCAACTATAAAACAAAGATGATAATATGAGTCTTAAACTCGACCAAGTGCAGAATTTAAAACATTTCTATATATTTCGCAGGACGATTGGAAAAGTCACCCAGATTATGTTTAAAGAAGGCCCTCAAGCTAAGAATGAGGTTTGTTTTTTTTTTTTTTTGATCACCAAAGCCTATTGTATCCAGTTATCTGCATTTTGCAATTGTCAACATCAATGCCCAGACTTTTTCAGAAGTGCAGAGGTCAATCATAATTCCAAAACCTCTCCTCAAAAACAAAACAAAATGAAACCGGGTAAGACCCTATTAAAAGTCAAATATAAGAACCTAACTAACCTGGGTTGCTAGATTAAGAAAGATAGATATCTCTTAAAATGTAATATTTTTTTTCCAACGAGATTTGGAGGATGTGTTGCATTAGTTCAGGGCAAAAGAACAGAAATCTTTCTGGAAAAGATGAGAACATGTGTGAGGACCCTGAGGTGAGGAAAAACATGGCCTTTTCAAATAGTTGAAAGAAAGACACTGTACCCAGAGCATAAAGAGCAAGAGAGTGCTGTAAGAATGATGTGCGAGATTCTGCACATTTGGTTAAGAACAATGGGCTCTAAACCCAGGACATAGGTTTAATGAGGAAAGAGACATTATTACACTCCCATTCTTTTCAGCATGTCTCTGTGTCCTTCCTCATAATTTCTGGGTGCTGTCGCCTATTCTCTAATATGGATATTTGACTCAATTTTAAGTCACTTTTTCCTTTTATTCCAGAATTACGATCCACAGTTTCAATCATTGTTTCTGGCAATTCCGTTCAACAAGTATCATCTCTTCTCCCTTCAAATATGAAAAGGCTTCCTGTTTCCTAATCATAAATCTTTTTCTTGATTGAGCTTTCATTCCTTTTAACTCGTGTCAATTCTTCCTCTTTGTTACTAAGATTCTCAAATATTTGGCCTGTACCCATTCTTCCAAGCCCTACCCCTAATCAACATCATCTGCGTCCCAGGCAGCTTTCATCTGATTTTTAAATTCTTATGAAACTATCAGCTCATCAGGGATCAGCATTTACTTCTTTCCTGTCAAATCTAACGGCTTTTTCTCATTTCATCTCTCACCTCCCACTTGCTTTCAATTTTATACATTGACCACCTCTCACTACTTTTTTCAACTAATTCTGCCCTTTGTCTGCTAAGACATAGCACTTTCCTGTTATTTTTCTGGGTCTTTTCTCCTCTTGTTTTTACGGTCTTATTCCCTTTTTTCCCCTCTTCCTTTTTGTATGGTCTTATGTTACCATTCTGCACTTTAGTATCAGAGAAAAATTAGGACAATTACCTTGCTCTCCGTGGATCCCCTCTCCAATGACACACACTTTACAAAAGGAGGTCTCTGTTCTCTGCCCTCTTCCATTGTTTTCTACTCCACTTCTAGAGTCCTGAATAAAATGTTTAGATAATTTCACTATCTGGAATATAATTCGGGTTTTTGATTGTCAAGAGGGGTTATACAAATCGGTAATTGCTCACTACTTTTTTCCTCACTAGACTATATGTTTTTGGAGGCTCAGGACTAGGCATTATTTGGCATTGTATCCACAGCATTTGGCATCTTATTTTCCACCACAGAGCAGACACTTAGCAAGCAGTTTTAATAGGCATAACTGTCAGGACGCCTGGGTGGCTCAGTGGGTTAACTGTCTGCCCTTGGCTCGGGTCATGATCCCGGGGTCCTGGGATCAAACCCTGCATCAGGTTCTCTGCTCACCAGGGAGCCTGCGCCCTCTGCCACTTTCCTGCTCTCTGTCAAATAAATAAATAAAATCTTAAAAAAAAAATAGGCATAACTGCCTTGTTATCAAGATGGTTGATTGGTTAGATAGGTGCGGTGTTTGACAATATATGTTATATATGTTATATATGTTAAGTAGACACATTCTTTCTCTCTCTATCTCTCTCTCTCTCTCTCTCTCTCTCTCTCTCTCCCGCTAACATGCACCCACGCACGCACTTATCAGATGTTTATATTCTTACTGGTTCTGATCATCATTAAACCATTTTCATCTAAAATATTTTTAAATTAACCAAGAGAAATTAACCTTCTTCAGATTGGTAGACTTTGTTCGGTATAAATTATAAAAGTAAAAACAACATAATTCAAAAATAAATGCTCATTGGCTCAGATTGCTTTATCTTTGCTTTATTCTGGTTTACACAACAGCTCTGTGGTGGTAAACTGTAAATATAATTATGTTTAATTTTCAGTTTTAAGCACTTGTTTTCAACTGAACCATTATCTTCTCCCAGAAAACAAACCAGGAAAAAACATCTTCCTAGAGTTCTGTTTCTTGTGCCGAAATCAATCTGAACTCCAGTCCATCATCCTTTCCATGGTGCCCAAGCTGCTCTATTTAACTCTTCCTTTAGGTACTATCTTATATCTTACTAGAGTATTTTTTTTTTCTTGTTTAGGTCAAATCTCATTGAGGTAAAAAATTTTTCTATTAATACTGAATTATAGGATAAATTTCCTTTGCAGAGTCTCTAGTGTCATTTACCTTGAACTTTAGAAATTCTGTGGGCAGCCCGGCAATAAAATATTCTGAACTGCATGCTGAACTTCCCACAAATGTGAGCTGTCACCACTGTCTGACTCTGCTGATCAGCCAAGTATGACAAGCAGTGCTGTCATTTACTTCAGGAAAACAAGCAAACCCTTCAATCATGTCGTTTCTGAAGGAGAGTAGGGAATAAAAATCACAACATTGTTTTCCTTCTCTGGCCTATGGATGGTGAAGCAAAAGCAATTTAGAATTATAGTAATAAGAACAACTTATTGAGTGTTTTACTGTTATAAACATTTTACAGTTAATAGCCACTAAATCCTCATAACAGCTCTTTCCGTTAGATGCTGTAACTATACCCATTCCACAGATGAAGGAAATGAGACACTGAGAGACTAAGCAGTTTTCCCAAGTCAAACAGCTGAGGGGCAGAGCTTTAATTCAGATAGTCTAACTTTAAGAGCACATATTTTCATAACGCTATGATGTGTATATTTCAGATCATAGATTTTTTATATTGTTTGATATTATTTACAATATGAGTCAACATATTTTGATTTGCCTTTATTTAATACTCTCAGAAATAAATTCCTTTCCATTCGCTTCAAAAGTTTTTGGTTAGTGCCAACTACCTTGATAAGTTTCAGGATTGTTGTTGGTGATAGTGTTGGGGTGTGTGTGTGTGTGTGCGTGTGCATGTGCACATGTGTGTCATTAAGACAATGACTTTTTAAGAGCTATGTCTACTTTATACTTACTTATTTAAGAGTCATTCTCACAGCCATCAAATTCAGTGAGCCTTTTTACTTTAAGCTATTATCATCAGAATATTAAGAGCTAGCATTTATTTAGTGTCTACTGTCCATCAGGCACTGTAATAAGCACTTTACAAAATTCTTAATTCTTACATCTCTCCTTTGATTAAGCAAAGGAGAGATGTAAGAAAAGCATATTTATTATGCTTATTTCATAGGTGAGGCTGAGTAGGTAAATTGTTCAAAGTTACATAGTTCATAATGGGCAGAGCAGACGTTAGTATCAGTTTGGGTCTTCTGCCCCAAAGCACACACGCATATGTTTTGTTTCCTTCCTATAAAGAGAGATGGCCTCAAGAATAGTACCCCAAATATGGGTGTCAAATCTTCTGCACTATAATTTTAGCATTATATTTACTTGGAAACAAGTTCGAGTTCCAAACATCTTGGATATCCCATTTTTCAACACACACTTTCTGAACACTTTATTCTTAACCAAAAAACTTTTGGAAAAGTCCATTATCATCTATATATTTTTTTCATGTTGGGTAGAGAATTTGCTTTCAAATTTTATTAGATAAAATAATTGAAATAATTTCATTGAAAAAAGAGGAAAAGGAGGAGGACAAGGAAGAAAAAGAGGGAAAAAAAGTTTTAACCAGTGTTGATTTCACTGTGGATTTGTTATCCATTAGTCAAAAACATACATGACAGGGGACATAAATTACTAAAGATACACCATGTAATTTCACTGAGTCCTTTACTTCATGGAAACTGAGTAAACAATAACCATACCAAAGATGCTAGTGAAATGAATGAGCCATTCAGAGAGCAAATGAAATCCATAGGCACCCCTTTCTTAAATACAGCCTAGCAATTCCTGAGCATTGCTCCGTACCCAAAAAGGGCATTCTGTCTCCAAATGAAGACAAATATCTTACTACTTGATTAAGTTGTTTAATACAAATGGGCCACTGACATGACCAATGAATTATTAGTTTTCTTAAACAAGAGTTCTCTGAAGGTCAACCCTGAGGACTTAAGTATTCCTTAAACTTTCACTTAATTCTAACAAATAACATATATGTGAGGCACACAGATGTTTTGCTTTCTGAAAACTTGAACAGATGTGCTTTGCACTCTGTAGTGAGGGAGGAAAAACGTACTTATTCAACATGAATTGCTTGTCAGAGCAGATATATCCACAATGCAGTACTGATTAAATAAGGAGAACATATTTTTTGTTCTTTTCTGCTCTGCTATGAGTGCAGGACAAAAGAATGTATTTCAGGGTTTATTATGTGAAAAAATATATAATAACTTTCTTTTATTAAAAAAGAGAAAAAAGGAGGAAGAAGGAAAGAGGGAGGAAGAAAGATGTGACTTGCTGATTTTATCATGGATTGTCGTTAATCATGAGTCAAAAACATGCTGAAGGGCTCTGAGCTCTGCTAACACTAATAGTCTTTCTCTTTTCTCTGCTTCACACCTTATAATACTTCCTTGAAATACACACACAAAACTTACTGTCCTGATATCTGGCACCTCTATGCCAGAGCTGTCCATGATTAGAGTCAGTAATTACGCTGTGGCCTGAAGATAATCCATCATGGCGGGTTTTGTTTGCAGCTCCTGATAATTAATGATGATTCCACAGAACAGCAGTTACACAGCATAGAAGAAATTCATCTTCTAAAGGTCAGTGAAGGGTTGAAACAGGAAGTAAAATAAGCCTATAGCTGTTAGCGATTTTTTACCAATCAATCTTTGTGAGTTGTTTTTTTTCTTTTGAAAGGCATAGAAATAGAAACATTCTTACCTTAATACAGGCATTGTCTGAAAACTAATCTCTTGGTTTCTTTATAACTAGAATAGAAGGGGTTTCTTGTTGTGATGGTTTGTTTGTTTATTTGTTTTCATTCCTTTTAGGAAGAGAACAGATTGTGCTTAGAAAATACACCAGGTGACAATTTGCTTAGTATAGGGATGGGAAAAGGGTGAACTCGCCCCCTCATCCCACTCAAGGCCATAGTCACAACCCAACAAAAATACTAACTGGAACATGGGAGTGTGGGCTAACAGCAAGAGAAGTGAGCAGAGGAGAACAGAGAAAGTTAAAGCCATATGGGAAAGAGGAGAGTCTGAGGGAATAGTGCCAGATTCATTTATATGGGAAATGAGGTTAAAGGAAAATGTGGCAGTGTATAAAACCACTTTGTTACCATCCAGCACAGCTGGCTACACTCAAATGCCTTCGTAGGCATCAGGGAAAGGGAACTGCTTTTCAAATATAGACAGAAAAGGGACGTGGGAAGGTGGAGGTCAAAACTAAGAATGAACCTCCAAGATCGCAAATGATATTGGAAGGGCCACTGAGTTTTCCATCACAAATTGATAGGTGTTTGAATCAAATTGCATTTAAATCTCAACAGATGCGGTGAATCCCGCCAAACCCTTGAGTTTTCTAATATAGGTAATTAACAGTCATTTATTTTGGTGTATGATTTAAAATTCTGAAGAAAATTTTGTTGGTAATGGTAGAAACATGGACAGTGACATGGCCATCTCAGTCATAAAAAGCACCAGAAGAGAAGAAACGTGTTTTCTAGGCCAAGTTGTATGACTTAGGCTCTGTCTGTGACAAGTCATTTAAATTTTCTCTACTTCAGTTTTTCATATTAAAAAGCAAAAATAAAACTCATGCTTAAAGACTTGATCTGACCATGAAATTCAAGATGTAAGAGGAGAATACTTGGAAAAGTATAAACTATTTAACGGGTGATAAAGATGCCAAATACTTATTGAGTGCTACTTTGTGCCACACTCAACTTTGTGCACCATACATGTAGTAGAGCGTGTGATCCTATCTCATCCACACAAAAATCCTATGACATAGACGCTGTAATTTACTCATTTTACAAAAGAAGGAGCATGGAGACATAAATTTCATAGACAGTGAAAAGTATCAGGCTTTTTGGACACTGAGATTTTTTTTTTTGATTTGTCAATCTGGCTAGGCTACAGTCCTCAGTTACTGAATCAAACACTCATCTGGGATATGGCCGTGAAGGTATCTTAGGGATGTGATTCAGGTCCCTAATGAACTGACTTTGAGGAGGATTATAATCCTAGATAATCTAGAAGGCCTGATTCAGACAGTGGAAAGGCTTTAATAGCAGAGCTGAGGCTTCCCTAAAGGAGCAGAAGGAACTCCACCTGTAGACAGCAGCAGCTTCATCCCCAAGAGTTCCAGCCCGACCTGCCTGGTGGCTTGCCCTGCAGATTTTGGACTTTTTTCACCAGTCCCCATAACTGCATAAGCCAATTTGTTGCAGCACATCTCTTAACACGAATCTTGTGCTGGCTCTGCTTCTCTGCTTGAACCCTGAGCCATGGAGACATGAAGCCCATGTACTTCACCACTGGGCAATTCCATCACTAGCCACTTGAACCTCAACCTTGTTCTTCTTCCTCCTCTCAATATATTGAAGAACATGAAGCAATACGTTGCTTATTGGACAGAGAAACAAAAAGCAAGTTTAGTTGGCTCAGCCAAGACCACAAAGTTGTAAATGTAAGCAAAATGAAGCCGTAATTTTTGAGAATTATAAACATGATCCATTTCTCATCTTTCCTTACCACCATTCTACTGCACAGACATCACTTTCTTGTCCTCAGTGTCATATGACCCTCAGACCCACTTGAACATACTCTACATTTAATCCTGGACAATAACTCCAGTTAGATCATAGGACTGAAGCATAAGAAGATACAGGCATCTGTTTCATTTTCCTCAAGAGGCAAAAGATGTCAACTTTATTGCCCTTACATGATCATTAGCATTTCTCTTCACAGCTGTCACCTGAGAAGCAAACCTCAAGGAAGTAAAACGCCGAGCCAGAGGGAAAGCTGTACTCAGTGAAAAAGTTTGGTTTGCCCTTGTTCTTATTTCAAACACTTTGCTTAGCTGACTTGCCTTTTCTGGCTAACAGTAACTGAGTTAAAGTAACTGCTTATCATTCATGTATTAAAAGCTGAACATCTGTACCTTTCAAAGTCATGTGAAGGAAACAGACAGGACCCAAAATTCCTGGTCTATTAATGGCCCCACTTATCCATAAGCACACACTTTCTTCAACTATACCATTAGAACTCATAATTATAATGCTATAAATTATAGCAGAAGATTAAAAGGAATTATACAGGAAAGAAGAAATATTAATATTACTTAAAATGAGAAGGTAATTAAGTTATCCTCTTCCTCTGAACCAGCTCTGGCTGTTTAAAATAAATCCTAATAATAATGCTAAATGAACTCAAATTGCAAATGAATATTAAACTGACCTATTTTAGAAATTTCGTAACTGGTTTATTAAGGTAGTTATTGTTACTAGGGAGATTTGAATCATTCTTAAGTATGTAAAAAGTGAGAGTGCGGTTAATTTGACTAATTTGACGTATCAGTTTGACTAGGCTGTGGTGCCCAGATATTTTGGTGAAATATTAATTGGGATCCTTCTTGGACGAGATTACGTTTGAATCAGTGGACTTTGAGTAAAGCAGATTATTATCCCTAATGTGGGTGTGCCTAAGCTAATCATCTGAAGGCCTTAATTGAATAAAAACTGACTTTCCCCGAGTCAAAAAGAATCCTGACAACAGACTGCCTTTGGATTCTGACTGCAACTCTTTTTGAGTCTCTAGCCTACCTGTCACCCCTATCAGATTTTGGACTCACCAGAACTCCACAACTCTATGAGACAATGCTTTAAAATAAATCTCTCTCAGGAATATACATAAATCCTAATGGTTCCATTTCTCCAAAGAACCATAAGTATTACAGTAAGTAAATTGACCACATTGGAAATAACCAGAGCAATTTCAGGAATATAAAAGGTAAGAACATAACTCCATTTGTAGACCAACTGCTGCTTTAACCAAGTATTCTAGTTGACATTTTGACATTTTACTGCCCAAGTACTAAAAAGAACAATCCTTGGCAACATTTGCTAATATATATTCAATACATAGGAAGGGAACTCATAGCCAGAGATGTCCTTTCTGTCTTAGTCTATTTGGGGTATAACAAAACACCACAGACCAGGTGACTTATGAACAACACAAATTCATTTCTCTGGAGGCTGGAAGTGTGAGATCAGGGCCAGGATGGTCAGGTTCTGATGAGACCTCTCTTCTGGGTTGTAGATTGCAAACGTCTCACTGTTTCCTCACATGGTAGAGGGAAAATTCCCTCATTTTTCTCAGGAATTTTCTCAGAACTCTTTTTTTTTTTTGTATAATCCTTTTTTTAATAATTTATTTTTTAATTAACATATAATCTATTATTGGCCCCAGGGTACATGTCTGTGAATCATCAGGCTTACATATTTCATAGCCCATACCCTTCCCAATGTCTATAACCCAGCCACCCTATCCCTACCCCCTCCACCCCCCAGCCACGCTCAGTTTGTTTCGAGAGTTTAGGCGTCTCTTACAGTTTATCTCCTTCCCAATCCCATCTGGTTTCATTTCTCTCCCCCATTCCCCCACAGAGGCAGGCCACTGCCCTGCCTCTCAAATTCATATCAGAGAGATCATATGATAATTGTCTCTCTCTGGCTGACTTATTACACTTAGCATAATACCCTCTAGTTCCATCCACGTCATTGTAATAGCAAGATTTCGTTTCTCTTGATGGCTGCATAGTATTCCATTGTATATATATACCAGTTCTTCTTTATTCATTCATCTGTTGATGGACATCTAGGTTCTTTCCATAGTTTGGCTATTGTGGACATTGCTGCTATAAACCTTCAGGTGCAAATTACTACATTTGAACCTTCAGGTCAAATTACTACATTTGTGCCTTTAGGGTAAATACCCAGTAATGCGATTGCTGGGTCATAGGATAGCCCTATTTTCAACTTTTTGAGGAACCTCCATACAGTTTTCCAGAGTGGCTGTACCAGCTTGCATTCCCACCAACAGTGTAGGAGGGTTCCCCTTTCTCCACATCCTCGCCAACATCTGTCGTTCCCTGACTTGCTAATTTTAGCCATTCTGACTGGTGTGTGGTGGTATTTCACTGTGGTTTTGATTTGTATTTCTCTGATGGCAAGTGATGTTAAGCACTTTTTCATGTGTCTGTTGGCCATTTGATATCCTCTTTGCAGAAACGTCTGTTCATATCTTCTGTCCATTTCTTGATCAGATTATTTGTTCTTTGGGTGTTGAGTTTGAGAAGTACTTTATAGATTTTGGACACTAACCCTTTATCTGATATGTCATTTGTGAAAATCTTCTCCCATTCTGTCAGTCGTCTTTTGGTTCTGTTGACAGTTTCCTTTGCTGTGCAAAAGCTTTTGATCTTGATGAAGTCCCAGTGGTTCATTTTTCCCCTTGCTTCCCTTGCCTTTGGAGATGTTTGTAGGAAGAAGTTGCTTCGGCTGAGGTCGAAGAGGTTGTTGCCTGTGTTCTCCTCCAGGATTTTGATGGATTCTTGTCTCACATTGAGGTCTTTGATCCATTTTGAGTCTATTTTTGTGTGTGGTGTAAGGAAATGGTCCAGTTTCATTCTTTTGCATGTGGCTGTCCAGTTTTCCCAACACCATTTGTTGAAGAGACTGTCTTTTTTCCATTAAATATTCTTTCCTGCTTT
>CM052800.1:128636187-128657070 GCA_028533885.1 Nasua narica
CTTTGGTTAGGTTTATTCCTAGGTATCTTATGGTTTTGGGTGCAATTGTAAATGGAATCGACTCCTTAATTTCTCTTTCTTCTGTTTTGCTGTTTGTGTATAGGAATGCAACTGATTTCTGTGCATTAATATTATATCCTGAGACTTGATTGAATTCCTGTACGAGTTCTAGCAGTCTTGGAGTGGAGTCTTTTGGGTTTTCCACATAAAGTATCATATCATCTGCAAAGAGTCAGAGTTTGACTTCTTCTTTACCAATTTGGATGCCTTTTATTTCTTTTTGTTGTCTGATTGCTGAGGTTAGGACTTCTAGTACTATGTTGAATAGCAGTGGGGATAGTGGGCATCCCTGCCATGTTCCTGATCTCAGGGCAAAAGCTCTCAGTTTTTCCCCATTGAGAATGATATTCGCTGTGGGTTTGTCATAGATGGCTTTAATGATGTTGAGGAATGTACCCTCTATGCCTACACTGTGAAGAGTTTTGATCAAGCAATGCCTTATTCCCTAAATCCTAATACTCCTCTCTGGTCTCTCCCCATTATGCCCACACCATCTCTCCTCCATCACTTCAAGTAGAGAGAATCTTAGAGGATCTATGGTGGATCTGAGTTAGAGCTACCCACAGAAACCAGAAAAGGAACAAAAGAAGAAGGTTAGAATATTAAGGGAATTCACTGCTTGGGTGAGCTTTCATGTATTTTGTTTTCCCCTCCAGGTGTGTTGTCTGAAGTTAACAGAGCCCTGTGCCCTTCTCCTTCTAGCTCTACTGCCCATGTTAGGAGCTCCCTGCAGCAACCCTTCCACTTTATTTAGTAAACAGTCAGAGCCAAGGGCTACACTGTGGGAAAGGCTGTGTCGATCGCTGTCACAGTTTTGTTGCTCCTGTAACAATCACAAATTTAGCAGCTTAGTACACCAGTCTACTATCTCACAGACTGGAGACCAGAAGTCCAGGCACAGCTGGCTCTCTGCTCCGGGTTTCACAAGATGATGGCGGGACTGTATTCCTTTCTAGGGTATCTGGGGATGAACTGCTTCAAGCTCACTCAGGTCACTGGCAGAGTTCATTTCCAAGTCGCAGGGCTGAGGTATCTCGTCCTTGTTGGTTATTAACAGAGGGTCATTCTCAGGGTTTAGAGGCAATCCACATTCCTTGGGGGGAACGGACTTCCTGCAGCTTCAAAGTCAGCAACAGTGGGTCATGTTCTTCTCACACTTGAATTCTCCTGCTTTCTCTGTCCCAGCATTTCTCCCACTGACTCTTCTGCTTTGAAAATCTCATATGATTACCCTTGGCCTACTCAGTTCTTCTAGGATAATCTCCCTATTTCTAGATCAGCTGATTGAGTAACACTAATTCCCAAGGCAAAGTCCCCTCACAGCAGTACCTCCATTAGCATTTGACTGAATAACCAAGGCGTGGGAATCTTTGAGGAGCAGGTTTACCACATTCTGCTTACCACAGCTGCTTATGTGAGCTATTAGTAAGAATCTGCAAATCCTTATTTTGACCTAATTTGTCAGGTATACTCCTACTCTCTGTCCTGCTTACCACTTGGAGGATTTCCTAACTCCTTCAAGAAGCACTTTCTCTCACTCCTTAGTGAGAGAAATTCTCTCCTAATTCTCTCCTAATTTTTCCACCAGTGCAGAATTATGTGGTAAGAACCAATCATTCCCCACCACGAAATCACAATTGCTTCATTAAATACCAAAATGTCTCAAAGATTAAAATCTCTCGGTGATAGCCTTTCTTCTTCCCCAAGACTAAACTATAGATTATTCTGTCCTAATGTGTCTTTGGTTAATAAAATAAGATTTGGAGAGTTTATGTAAGTTTTTAAGTTTAATTCATTATCTTGGAACCAGGAAAGAAAAGACACGAGAAAAAAAATGTTATTCTTGAGTATTGTTGCCATTGATATATTTCATAGTACTAATATCCTCTACCAGAAATGTGAATGAAATGGAATTTCATTCTATCTTAAAAAGTGAATTGAGAATGACAGTTTACAACAACCCGAGAACTAAATTCAAAATGGTAAAGGTTATAAATCCTATGTGTGTAGCTAACCCTCTAATGAGGGAGACTTACAACACTGAAGTCTCAAATAGATTTTGAGAACACTGAAGAGAGGAGCCACATAATTTGAGAGTATCGTAGCTAGGAGTCCTGAAAAGAGAAAGATCAAACCAGCATGGATTTAGGCCATGAAGAGGCTTAACTTAAAAGCTGAGGGCAAAATCACGGTCCTTTCATAATGATTATAAGGAGATTTTGGGTGCACTCACTCTCTGGCAGAGCCCGGGTACCTAATGAAAAGAGCATAACTGTCCTGCTTGGTTTATTTTGTTCCTAATCAGCGGCAGTACTTCAAATTAGCTTTCACAATCTATTGCCCTCTCTCAGCCATAAAAACCTCTCTTCTCTCTTTTGATATTAGTATAACTCCCCATCTAAAGTAACAGAAAAGAGCTCCCACTCAAAAGCTGTGTCCTTCATCACACGATTCAAAAGGAAGTGAAAACAAAACACAGGAAGTGTAGCCACAGTGCTTCCAACATGAGAGGTTCTGCACAGTCGACACTACAGTGATTATAAGTTCAGGGCGGCTGAGAAGGTTGAAGGTCAGCCAACATAGGACTGAGTCACTGAACCAGAGAACTCTCGAGCCCACAAAGTGGTGGCATTAAACACTAAAATCTTTTGAGGGGAAACCAGTTTTATCATATAACTTTAGTTCTATAATATAGATGTTGAAGGTTAAGATGTTTTGAGATCTTAACTTCAAAATCTGTCATTTGGCAGTTGGATTATCTGGCATTAATTTGAGACAATTAGCACCCAGCTATGGATAAATCGTGTGGGATAGCTATGTGTCACCAGCCCAAGGCTAAAAACTGTGGCCACTGATTTCTTTCCTCTACTTCATTATACCGCTGTGGCTTCATAAATGTGCCTCACAGCAATGAGCTTAGCGAGCTTAGCTTTTCTTTTACTTTATAGTGAAATAATTGGAAAGATAAAGATTTCAAAACAATTTTATAATTTTGGCTGCTCACTTTAGCTTCGACCTAAACACAATCATATTCCAGTTGTCCAAGGAGTTCTCAGAAGTAAATCAAGCTTCTGCCAGCCATCTCCCAAATACTAAAGTTCCTGAAAGTAATGAAAAAGTGCAATGTTTTCATTTTAATGAAGTTGCAATGTATATTGAGTTTAGAACCCTACAGGCAGACCTGGTTCGAGTCACGACTCCAGAATATACCGATTGTATGGTTATGAATGGATGAAGCTCTCGAAAACTCAAAGTTTTATCATAAATGGGAAGAAGAATTATCCTATCTTTCAGGGTTAGCATAGGAATTACAGGTAGTACCTTATACTGGGATACCTTGCGTCGCAGAGGGTAAGAAGTAAAAAAAATGATGGTTTTTATTTTTATTCTTTTTTCACTCATGTTATTTTAATTAATCTCAAAATATCCATGTGAGAGCAAAATGTAATAGGATTTATTTCATGCCTTTAACTGATGACAAGGAAGGCTAAGCAAATATAAATGACAACAATACCCCAAACGTTATAGACACTAAGGGTGTTGGCTGGGAGCAGACACCAGAAGCAGCTCGCCTGATTTTATGCTGAATATAGCTCAGTGTAATTTAGCAACCACAAAAGTTCATGTTGGGAAAGTCTGTTCATTTCTTGACTGTTATTTAAGGCTAATCTGAACAGTAATACCTTTATCCACCAAGATGGTACTTTCCCTATTTATCCAAAATGCTCATTTCACAAATTACCAAAGATAATCCACCTCAAGATATCTGAATATATGAATTTTTCCTCTAAATAAATGAATGGAGGGCTCACTAGAGTGGTGGTCCCCCAAAGATATATTGATAGTTGAGGAGACTAGATGTAAAGAAACCTTCTAGTTGAGCCTTCTGTTTGGTTTTGCCACTTCAGCATCATTTCTTTTTGTTATGGCCAAGTTATTATGGAATTATAGAGTATTGGAACTTAGAGGAATTTAATAATGCGTGTAATCCAAACATCATCATTTTACGGATTAAAAAACACAAATCAAAAGGCGCCTGGGGGCCTCAGTGAATTAAAGCCTCTGCCTTGGACTCAGGTCATGATCTCAGGATCCTGGGATCGAGTCCCTCATCGGGCTCTCTGCTCAACAAGGAGCCTGCTTCCCCCTCTCTCTTTGCCTGCCTCCCTGCCTGCTTGTGATCTCTCTCTCTCTGTCAAATAAATAAATAAAATATTTTTTAAAAACCCACAAATCAAGATTGAAGTCCAAAAAGGTTAAGTGTATGTCCTAAGGCCACACAGCTAATAAATGGCATACACACCAATTACTATTTTTTTTTATTCAACACATATTTACTGGGTTAGCATTATGTATAAGGCACCATGCTTGGAACTGGACAGAGACAGATATGAATAAAGAGTCCCTGTGCCCCAAGGGAAGACTTCTCCAGCTCTGGTTTCTGCTTCATATCATCTCTGAACCCTTGAGGCATGTACATCCAGAAAGTATAAAAAACATCCTCAAATTGGATTTCTTAAGAGCAAAGTTTAAAATCTGAAGTTAGATAATCAGCTATGAGAAAGAGAGAGAAAAATGAAAGAATTTTAGATGCTGCCTGAAGTAAGGTTTTTAAATATGAAAGTATATGATAGTTTGTGACCCAGAAAAAAAATATAATTTGCTTAGCCTGGGAGCCTCATTTTAAGTTAAAACTATGTCATGGTCTGATGCTTTTAAATTAAGCTTTATTACTTAGCCATATAAAGTATTTGATTTTTGAAAAGACTTTATGATCAAGTAATTAACAAAAGAATACAAGGACATTTGTAAAACGGAGAGAAAGACTAAAAAGGACATAGCCCCCTTTAATTCCTTTCCAATTGGAAGACTTTTTTCCAAGCTCATTTTAAATTATTTACTTCTCTCTTTGAGAAAGGAAAAAAATGACTTCTCACTTCTCACTTGTACCTCTAGGAAAAAAAATTCATGAAGCCACACAAAATGGTCATGGTAATAAATATTTGTCACTCGAAGGGTATAGATACAAGTGTCTCCAGCTGCTCTCTTTCATAGAGCCAAATGGTACTACTCTCTCGGGCTAACAATGCCATCTCTCAGGTAAATGAATCCTACTGTATTTTGGTCTCAGGCAAACTGAGCAAACTTGGTTCTGCCTTATTATATAAAACACAAAACATGCCCTTAGAAATATAGGTTATTCATATATTATCCTAACAGGCACTATTCTCCATATGACTCATAAAATTGATAGGCACCTCTCAGACTGAAACTGACAGATGAGGTGGCTTCCTACTTCATTTCACACATCCACACACATTTCTTTTTTATAACTTCAGTGGCTTTCTGATTTCTCCTGAGTGATTTCTATCTGAGCAACTGCTTGAAATTTAGTCATAAAGATCTTCTTGCATCAAAAATAGACTCTCAAATGTGACCCTTCTTTCTGAAGTTAAAAGATAGAAAGCACCCCCAATTGCTGGTGTAAAATGGTGAATTAAAGCCATTCACCCCCTTAGGGGGTCCTCTAAGGTTTCTAAGTTTAAAGAGATGAGTTTTATAAGGTGCTATTGATGATGCCAAATGCAATGTTTTTGCTTTTCTAGCCAATCCTGATCTTTTTCTACTTCAGAGTTCAATTAAAGACCTGAAATGCTAAGTATCATTTGTACAAGCTTTGGTTAGGCTCACAGGATCAACTTGTTATTTTCTTGGAGTTAATCACCTGCTCTAGCTATTTAAGTGTTCTATTCCTGTAAAACCTGATTTTTCTCACAAATAACTAAAAAAAAGTCTTTGAGTTTACAGACTCTAAAAAACTGATCAGCTATTCAATAGAGACATTTTTCTATAGTCATGTTTAATGACTAGTTCAATGTGTGTTAATTACTCCATACACATTAAGAATTATTTGGGGTTAATTGTACAATATTTTAATATATGGAGACTTGTGATGATGTTGACCTCTGACCCCGTTCAACACTACTTGATTTTTAATAGCACTCATTACTTTTCCCGCCACATTTTTTTTTTAAGGTATCTCCACCTTGGAGAAAGGTAAACAGGAAAGGGTGAGAAATGCCTTTAGCAATTCACTTTAACATCTATTCATTGTGCCTCCATCATGCTCAAAATACTGGGCTTAATGATGTGGGGCAGCAAACAGCACATCATGGTTTTACCTTTGAGGAGTTTATCCAGTAATGGTTACAGTCATGCACAGAAACAACCTGAACAGGAAGAATAGAGTGAAACAGAAGTGGATCTAAAGAATTATGGAAAGACAGAAGAGGGAGAGAATGATTCTAAATAGCAGTTTGAGGAGAATTTTCTCAAAAAGGAGGAAATCGATAGGGTCTTGAAGGATAGATGAGATACCTACAGGAAAAGATGAAATTTCTGATTGCAAAAACATCTGGAGAAAATGTGTTGGAAAGGGAAAATTGTAAGAGCGCTTGGAGGACTGTTATAAAACAGAGTATTTAGAAGAGACAGGGACACATGGCCATTTGCCGTCTTATGGCATGTTTATCTCTAATTCAGATGTATTTTTTTGTTTAGTACCACTGAGAGGGGACAGTTGAATATATGACCCCAAAACATGCCACAGGTGGATTATTTTGAGGCAATGGTAATCAAGGCCCAACAGACACAGGAAGATTTTATTTGTTTGTTTGTTTGTTTGTTTTACTTCTCTTTTGAACTGCCTAAAAGAATTTAGGTAGAGGACCCATACCAGGAAGAGCGCTAATACCAGAGATAATATTTTACACCAGAGAGAATACCTGCATGGCAAACATTTGTTCACCAAAACTTTGATCTTCCCATCTTCCTGTAAATTGTCTCCCTCCTTTTTGAAATCCCAGATCCCTACGTCCTTCAGCCTCAATTGCCTGACTGTCAGGGAACCTCCTATCTTTGGTGTTCCCATCCATAAAAAATTGCTATTTTTTTTTCTCCTGTCAATCTGTCATATGTTCATTTAATTATTAAAACAGCCAAAGAATGGGGTGCCTGGGTGGCTCAGTCAGATAAGTGTCTGCCTTTGACTCAGATCATGATCTCAAGGTCCTGTGATTGAGCCCTGAATCCTGCTTCCCTGCTCAGTGAGGAATCTGCTTCTCCCTCTCCTTCTACCTTTCGCCCCCCCACCCCACTCGCGTGCTCTCTTTCTCTCTCACTCACTATCTCTCTCAAATAAATGAATAAAATCTTTAAAAAAAAAAAAAAAAGAGGGTTGCCTAGGTGGCTCAGTGGGTAAAGCCACTGCCTTCGGCTCAGGTCATAATCTCAGGGTTCTGGAATCAAGCCCCTCATCGGGCCCTCTGCTTAGCAGGGAGCCTGCTTCCCCCTCTCTCTCTGCCTACTTGTGATCTCTCTCTCTCTCTCTCTCTCTCTGTCAAATAAATAAATGAAATCTTTAAAACAAAACAAAAAAAAAGAAACAGCTAAAGAACAAAGAAGCAAGATGGGAAAGTTTTATCTTGCCCAACACAGCCAAACCTTCACGTAGACATTTTTAATGTCATAATGCTAGAACCTCAAGCAGAGTTTCCTGTTTTTTCTGGGGCCTAGAGCTACAGGGCAATTTGGCACTAGCTGTGATCTGATTTTCCAGGGTAGACCAACCTCCAGGGTAGAGGATCTACAATAACCTAAGCTAAAGGATATAGTGCAGGCAGAGTGATATTTCCTTTCTGAAGAAAAAAAAATTCTTCTTTTCCCCATTTGTTAACCTTTTCTTTCAAAGCATGTTTTCTTTCATAATGACCATTTTTATTCCACCATCTTCATTTCCATGGACTGGGAGCAGCCACTGGCATAAATGACTGTCCTCAACTTTTTCTTAATCTGTTTCAATTTATTTGTGGACATGGGAAAGGCTCTCCTGTCTCCTGCTATGTTCATCTGTGATTCACTTCTCTACATGTAGAGCAACTGAGTTAATTTCTGAGAAGGGTTTCTGGTCCTGGATCTGATTGGACTACATTTTCTTAGAGATAATTTAATGGTCTAAAACAGGGCCAGGAAATGTTTTCAGTAAAAAGCCAGACGGTAAATATTGCAGGCTTTGTAGACCAAATATACACTATTACAACTACCGGACTTTCTCTTTGTAACACGAATGAAGCCATAGACAATGTGAAATTAATGAGTACTGCTGTGTTTCAATGAAACCTTAGTTATGGATACTGAAATTTGAATTTTGTACAATTTCACATGTCAGGAAATATTATTCATCTTATTCATCATTGGAGTTTTTTTTCAACCATTTAAAAATGTAAAAACCATTCTAAATATTTCATCATAGGGAGGAGTTGGCCCATAGGCTAGAGTTTGTCAGTCCCTCGTCTAAAATGTTGACGGGGTGGACCTAGTTAGTGCACACAATGCTTCTAAATCATAAATTTTTCTAGATATGATCTCTGTGCGTATGTCACTTTTTTTCTCTGCCATTAGATACTGACCTGGTTACTATGATTAATTATTCCACCTCTTTTAATCAACCTTTTATTGCCCCCATCTTTATTATCTATCCTGCATGGTTTATACATGTCCCCTTATTTCATCTTGATAACTATCTTATGTCGTATAGATAAGAACACCCCAACACAGAATAGTTAATAATATGGTGTGTTGTGAAATTTACTTAGAGGATAGATCTGTAGTATTCTCACCACCAAAACCAAAACAGAATGAAACAAAATATGGGAACTCTGTGAGGTGATGGATATGCTAACTAGCTCACTTGTGATTGTTTTCCAGTGTACACAATGTCAAATCACCATGTTGTACACCTTAAACATGTACAACTTTTATTCATCTATAATACCTTGAAAAGCTAGGTGGGCGAAGAACACCAACACAGAAGGTTAAGGAACTTGCCCAAGGTTATATATATTTTTTAAGTGGTGGATGCTGGATTCAAATCTATTTGAATGTTTTATACCATTTCTCCTGAAAAAAATACATGTGACTTTATCTTCTCCCAATAATTTCATTTTCCCCCTAGGTTTTCCCTTAAACATAGGTATATCTGATTATTTTTTTTCTCATTATTACTGTGTACAAAGATCTTTAGAGCAGAATTCTAGTAATTTTTATCTAATTTCATTTTCTCATTTTAACTATGGTTATAATTATAACCATATAACTGTAATATATGAGTAAATGCATTTCACTACAGAATTATAATCAGCATGGCTAAGCTTTTTTACAACAGAGTCAAAAACAGAATGAAAGAGCCTCAAGCATGTAGACACAGGGAAAGACTTTTTAATCATTATGATATTTAAAATTAAAGAATCAAGTAGCACACTTTAACTTTATTCAGTTCTTAAAGTCTACATTAATTAAAATGGATTAACAATCATAATGACAAACATTTTTGAGTCAGGCTGAGGGAAGCATATTTACATATGTTTTAATACTTTCATCTTTTAATCGCCAATATCCTTATAAGAGGAATAGTATTATTATCAACATTTTATAAATGACAAACCTGAATCATAGACAAGCTACATAGCCTACCTAAGATTCCACAGGTAAAAAGTGACAGAGTCAAAAACTGAACACAGGCAATTTAACTCCAAACCTACACCATGTTAAGCTAATATGACATTGATAATAATAATAATATATAAATTATAGGAAAGAAAGAAAGAAAGAAAGAAAGAAAGAAAGAAAGAAAGAAAGAAAGAAAGATTAAAAAGCTTAAAAGTAAAAAAAAAAAAAAAAAGCTTAAAAGTTGTGAGGAGGACACTTGTGTGGCTCAATTGGTTAAGCATCTGACTTTGGCTCAGATCATGATCCCTGGTTCCTGGGACCGAGTCTCACATCAGACTCCCTGCTTAGTGGAGTCTGCTTCTCCCTCACCCTTTGCCCCTCTCCCCTGCTTATGTTTACTCACTCTCTTTCTTGCCATGGGTCTCTCTTTCTCTCAAATAAATAAATAAAATCTTTAATTGGAGAGAAAAATTCATTAGGAATAAGAAATCTAAATCTAGGGTTTTTTTTTAATTAATTTATTTATTTGAGAGAGAGAGTAAGAGTGCACACATGACCAGAGAAGGGGCAAAAGGAGACAGAGGGAGAGAATCTCAAGCAGACACCCAGCTGAGTGCAGAGCCCTTGGCGGGGCTTAATCTCATAACCCCAACTCATGACCTATGCATAAACCAAGAGTCGAATGCTTAACCTGGGCCACTCAGGTGCCCCAAAAGAAGAGTTTTTAACCAACTATGTGAATTTAGAGAAGTCATTTAGTTTCTTTCACCTCCTCTGTGTTTCCCTTTTGTCATCTGCAAATGAAGTCCTTGAGTCTAGATGATCACCATATTATCTTCTACTTCTGTAATTCCATGATCTTATTTTTTTATTATGTTGTTAGTCACCATACAGTACATCATTAGTTTTTGATGTAGTGTTCCATGGTTCATTGTTTGCATATAACACCCAGTGCTCCATGCAATACGTGCCCTCCTTAATACCCCTCACTGGGCTAACCCATCCCCCCACCCTTCCTCCCTCTAAAAACCTCAGTTTGTTTCTCCCCTTTGATTCCCCCCTCCATTTTTGCTCTCCTCCTAATGTCCTCCATGCATTCCTAATGTTCCACAAATAAGTGAAACCATATGATAATTGACTTGCTCTGCTTGAGTTATTTCACTGAGCATAATCTCCTCCAGTCCCTTCCATATTGATGCAAAAGTTGGGTGTTCATCCTTTCTGATGGCTGAGTAATATTCCATTGTATTGGGGACCACATCTTCTTTATCCAGTCATCTGCCTTAGGCCATCTCAGCTCTTTCCACAGTTTGGTTATTGTGGACATTGCTGCAATGAACATTGGGGGTGCATATGACCCTTCTTTTCACTACATCTGTATCTTTGTGGTAAATACCCAGTAGTGCAATTGCCAGGTCATAAGGTAGCTCTATTTTTAATTTTTTGAGAAACCTCCACACTGTTTTCCAAAGTGGCTGTACCGATTTGCATTCTCACCAACAGTGCAAAAGGGTTCCCCTTTCTCCACATCCTTTCCAACATTTGTTGTTTCTTGCCTTGTCAATTTTGCTATTCTAACTGGTGTAAGGTAGTATCTCAATGTGGTTTTGATTTGAATTTCCCTAATGGCTAATGATGATGAACATTTTTTCATGTGTCTTTTAGCCATTTGTATGTCTTTGGAGAAGTATCTGTTCATGTCTTCTGCCCCTTTTTTGACTTGATTATTTGTTTTCTGGGTGATGAGTTTGAGAAGTTCTTTATAGATCTTGGATATCAGTCCTTTGTCTGTAGTGTCATTTGCAAGTATCTTCTCCTATTCCGTGGATTGCCTCTTTGATTTGTTGACTGTTCCCTTCGCTGTGCAGAAGATTTTTTTTATTATTTATTTATCAGAGAGAGAGAGCACAAGCAGGCAAAGTGGAAGGCAGAGATAGAGGAAGAAGCAGGATCCCCGCTGAGCAAGGAACCCAATGCAGGACTTGATCCCAGGACCCTGGGAACATGACCTGAGCCAAAGGCAACTGCTTAACTGACTGAGCCACCCAGGCATCCCTGTGCAGAAACTTTTTATCTTGATGAAGTCCCAAAAGTTCATTTTCACTTTTGTTTCCTTGCCTTTGGAGACATGCCTTGAAAGAAGTTGCTGTGGCCAATGTCCAAGAGGTTACTACCTATGTTCTCCTCTAGGATTTTGATGGATTACCATCTCACACTGAGGTCTTTCATCCACTTTGAGTTTATCTTTGTGTATGGTGTAAGAAAATGGTCAAGTTTCATTCTTGTGTATATAGCTATCCAATTTTACCAGCACCATTTATTGAAGAGACTGTCTTTTTTCCATTGGATATTTTTTCCTGCTTTGTCAAAGACTATTTGACCGTAGAATTGATGGTCCTAGGTTCTCTCTTTTGTTTTATTGGTCTATGTGTCTGTTTTTGTGCCAGTACCATGCTGTCTTGGTGATCACAGCTTTGTAATATAGCTTGATATCAGGCAATGTGATGCCCCCCACTTTGTTTTTCTTTTTCAACATTTCCTTGGTGATTAGGGGACTTTTCTCAATCCACATAAATTTTAGGATTGTTTGTTCCAGTGCTTTGAAAAATGTCATTGGTATTTTGATCAGATGGCATTGAAAGTATAGATTGCTTTGGAGAGCATAGACATTTTAACAGTGCTTATTCTTCTGACCCATGAGCATGGAATGTTCTTCCATCTTTTTGTGTCTTCTTCAATTTCTTTCATGAATGTTCTCTAGTTCCTAAAGTATAGATCATTTACCTCTTTAGTTAGGTTAATCCCAAGGTATCAAAGTGATTGATTTGTGAATATCGTACCACCCTTGCATCCCAGGGATAAATCCTATCTGGCCGTGGTAGATAAGACTTTTAATGTACTGTTGGATCCTATTAGCTAGGATCTTGTTGAGAATTTTGGCATCCATATTCATCAGGGATATTGGTCTGAAATTCTCCTTTTTCATGGGATCTTTGCCTGGCTTGAAGATCAAGGTAATGCTGGCCTCATAAAAGGAGTTTGGAAGTTTTCCTACTGATTCTATTTTTGGAACAGCTTCAGTAGAATAGATTTTATTCCTTCTTTAAATGTTTGGTAGAATTACTCTGTGAAGCCATCTGGCCCTGGACTTTTGTTTTTTAGGAGGTTTCTGATTACTGCTTCAATTTTGTTACTGATTATTAGTCTATTTAGATTGTCCGTTTCTTCCTGTTTCAGTCTTGATAGTTTGTAAGTTTTCAGGAAGGCATCCATTTCTTCCAGGTTGCTTAATTTATTGGCATATAGTTATTTATAATAATTTCTGATAATTGTTTCTATTTCCTTGGTGTTAGTTGTGATCTCTCCCCTTTCATTCATAATTTTCTTAATTTGGGTCCTTTCTCTTTTCTTTTGGATAAGTCTTGCCAGTGGCTTATTGATCTTATTAGTTCTTTCAAAGAGCCAGCTTCTAGTTTCATTGATATGTTTATTATATTTCTGGTTTCTAATTCACTGATCTCTGCTCTAATCTTAATTATTTCCCTTCTCATGCATGGATTAGGCTTAATTTATTGTTGATTCTCCAGTTCTTTAAGGTGTAAAGAGAGTTTATGTATTCGGAATTTTTCTATTTTTTTGAATGGGGTTGTATTTCCCCCTTACGACTGCTTTTGCCATATCCCATAGGATTTGGACCAATGCGTTTTCATTCTCATTGGTTTCCATGTATTGTTTAAGTTTTTCTTTGATATCCTGGTTGATGCAAACATTCTTGAGCAGGGTGGTCTTTAGCTTCCAACTGTTTGAATTTCTTCAAAACTTTTTCTTGTGATTGAGTTCTAGTTTCAAAGCACTGTGTTGTGAGACTGTGCAGGAAATAATCTCAGTCTTTTGGTATCAGTTGATACCTGATTTGTGACCCAGTATGTGGTCTATTCTGGAGAAAGTTCCATGTGCATTTGAGAAGAATGAGTATTCTTTTGTTTTGTAGTGGAATGTTCTGTATATATCTGTGAGGTCCGTCTGGTCCAGTGTAGCATTCAAAGCTCTTATTTCTTAATTGATTTTCAGCTCAAATGATCTGTCTGTGCTGAGAGTGGAGTGTTGAGTTCTCCTACTATTACCATATTATTAGCATATGTCTCTTTATTTTGGTTAACAGTTGGCTTATGTAGTTGGCTGCCCCGATGTTGGGGACATAGATATTTACAGTTGTTAGATCTTCTTGTTGGATAGACACTTTAAGAATGATATAGTGTCCTTCTGTATTTCTACAGAAGGAACTACAGTCTTTAGCTTAAAATCTAATTTGTCTGATATAAGAATTGCTATCTCAGCTTACTTTTGAGGTCCATTGGCATGAAAGATGGTTTTCCATCCCTTCACTTTCAGTCCGGATGTATCTTTAAGTTCAAAATGAGTCTCTCGTAGACAGCATATGGATGGATCCTGTCTTTTTATCCAATCTGCAACTCTGTGCCATTTTATGGGAGTATTTAGGCTGTTCACATTGAGAGTCATTATTGAAAGATATGATTTTACTGTCATCATGTTGCCTGTGAAAATCTTGTTTCTATACATTGTCTCTGTAAATGTCTATTTTACATCACTCTTGGGGTCTTCCCCTTTTTATAGAAACCCCCTTAAAATTTCTTGCAGTGCCAGCTTAGTGGTCACATTTTCTTTCAGTTTCTGTCAGTTCTGGAAGTTCTTTATCTCTTCATCCATTCTGAATGACAGCCTTTCTGGATAAAGTATTCTTGGCTGCATGTTCTTCTCATTTAGTTCCCTGAATATCTCTTGCCAGACCTTTCTGGCTTGCCAGGTCTCTATGGACAGGTCTGACATTATTCTGACATTATTCCCTCTGTACGTAAGGAATCTCTTCCCCTACTGCCCTTAAGATGGTGTCCTTGGTTCTAAGATATGCGAATTTTACTATTACATGTAGGGGCATTGGTCTCCTTAATCTTGGGAGGGATTCCTCTTTGTCTCTAGGACATGAATGCTTGTTTCACTCCCCAGATTAGGGAATTTCTCAGCTACAATTTGCTCAAATATATCTTCTAGTCCTCTCTCTCTCTCTCTCTCTCTCTCTCTCTGCCCCTTCAGGGATCCCAATAATTCTGACATTGGAATGTTTCATGACTTCATTTATGGCTCTAATTCTGTTTTCATGGATTTTAAGCTGTTTGTTCTAGGTCTCCTCCTGTTCCTTCTTTTCTATCAGTTTGTCTTCTGGATCACTAATTCATTCTTCTGCCTCATTTACCTTGGTGTTTGAGTATCTGAATTAGGTTGGATCTCATTGATAGCAATTTTAAGTTCTGCCTGATTAGCTCTCATTTCTGACCTTTGAGAATCTATGTCCATTAATGGTTTTCTCTATCCTAGCTATTGTCTTCATAACTGTTACCCTGAAGTCTATTTCCAACATCTTGCTTATAGTCTCTGATCTTTCCTATGTTAGGAGTTCCTCCTCTTAGTCGTTCTGTTGAGGGGTGGTTGAGGGAATGTACAGAGTCCAAATTATTCACTACAACCCAAGCAAGATGCACCTGTTTTATAGGGATCTTAGGGTTGTCAGCCTCTTGTTCTTCCAGCCTGTCTTCTGGGGGAGGGGCCTGCCTAGCTGTTACTCAGGCAACCCTGTTTGAGCAGAGTTGTCCTGACCCCTGTTGGGGGGATAGACTCAGTGAAACCGATTTTGGGGGGCTTTTACTCTCTGGCAGCTTTCCATGGCATCTTTCTGCATCTCTTTAGAGTCAGAACAGAAATGATCATATCCAAACCTCTGTCTCACAACAGAAAGATCGCAGTCAGTTCTCCACTGAACTCTCCAGGCCATGCTGTCTCCATTTCTGTCTGTGCTGCTAAAAATTGCAGTGTCCTGGGTTGTGCACTGCATGACAGCACTCCCAGCCCTCGTTCCCAGGGAGGGCTGGGCATGTCTCTGCCCTTTGTGCTTCTAAAACTGCCAGCCACCCCCATTTCATGTGCACACCCCCACAGCTCTGGGTTTCAGTCTGGGGGACTGCCCTAAAGTCCTTTCCCCACTGCTACCAGTCTGTGAGTTTGTGCCCAGTCCCATGTGTGGGAGGCTTTTGAGCTCAGGTGGCACAGGATTCTGGAGGCTCCCTCCCCCTTCCATTTATCTTCTGATATCTACCCGCAGAATTGTGGCTCCCTGCTTCATACCTTGAGACCAATGGCCAGAAATGTTCTGTTTATAGAGATTCAGATATATTCTTACATATCAGGCTGATTTAATAGGTGTTCAGAATGGTCTGGTAGATATCCAGCTCAATTCAGGGGACTAGTTGAAATAGAGTCCCCTACTCCTTCACCATCTTTTCTCCTTCCTCCATGATCCTATTTTTAAGAAAACCTCTTTCCTTCTCATCCTTACTGCCAAGAAGCACTTCTTAGACCCCAAACTTTATTATATAAGCCCTCTTTGATTATTTAAAATCTATACTATTTAAGTATAATCAAAGACTGTCAAAGCAGATATTTTATGTCTAGCGTAGATTGAAATGCACGATTCCCTGAAGAATGCAAGGGTTACAAAACACTAATCATTTGAGACAAAAATTTGAGATAAGTATTGCATTTCACTGCAGAATTATAATCAGCCAGGGCTCAGCTCTTTTGCAACAAAGTCAACAGCAGAAAGATGGAGGCCCCAAGCATGTCGACACAGAAACAGATTCTATCTATTAACAGGAACTCCAGCTTCACTCATATCTCAACAGCACATGTCTTCTGATTGAAGAGACCCTTGGGTGCCCTTTTTCCAGGTTCTGAGTGGAGGCTTGCCCTCTGCCAATATAGCTCACGGAGGGTAATGACAGGTAATCAAGCAGAATTAATCAATTGTTAATGCCTGGTAAATAATGAAAACTTACTTGGTTTGTTCTTTGTTCTGCTGAAAAAGTAGACAGTGTTTTTGAAGTCTCTGGGATTCTCTATAATATTCTTTTCTTTGTTATTTCATTTTCTCCTGAAAATTAGATTTTATCAATTTAATGTATAGAAAAAGAATTCGTGTGACATATATTTTATATCACTTTACTCATGATGAATTAAAAACAAATAGTGAAGATATATAAAACCAATATCTTAAGGCAAATGATGATTAGTACATATAATATATGCTTATACATATATGAAAGTATATGTATCCATAAAATAAGATCTGAACAATATCCTGTAAGTAGAAAAATATAAGTTAATATCATAAAATTAATATCTAATACTGGTATAATACTTTGTCATTTTCATGGCTATCATTTTATTTTTTAGAATAATTATTTGTGCTATATTATTATTCTTATATATGAAGAGTGAAATTCAGAGTATCAAGTCATTATTGGAAAAAAACACAAAACTATTTGGCTTCAGGACAAGGACCTGAATGTAATGATTTAGATGACAAGTCCAGTGTTCTTTCCATTAGATTACAGCTGCTTCAGAGAGAGAATAACTCTGAAACACCCAGACTATCTGTGTCTCCCTGTGTCTTTAGGATTAACCACCCCTAATTTACCAGAGAAACCCTGAACCCATGCAACTCTGAGGTATATGAGTCCCTTCAACATCAACATATTTCATAAGTAGAACTTCCACTTCTTTTTTTTTTAAAGATTTTATTTATTTATCTGACAGAGAGAGAGAGATCACAAGTAGGCAGAGAGACAGGCAGAGAGAGGGGGAGAAGCAGGCTCCCTGCTGAGCAGAGAGCCCGATGCGGGCCTCGATCCCAGGACCCTGAGATCATGACCTGAGCTGAAGGCAGAGGCTTTAACCCACTGACCCACCCCGGCGCCCCGAATTTCCACTTCTATTTAGATGGGACACGTCATTCAATTTCACAATATTAAAACTCTCAGAAAAAACAAGCTAAAGTTTGAGTAAGGAAGAGAAGATAAAAGACAATGGGAGGAGACCCAATATAACAATCAACATTGGGTGGTAAGAATATAGAATTTATAACCAGACAGTTAATAAGATAGTTAAGTGAATAAAACAATAACAGATAATAAGCTAGTTAAGTGGGGCTCCTGCGTGGCTCAGTTGGTTGAGTAACTGCCTTCGACTCAGGTCATGATCCTTGAGTTCTGGGATCGAGTCGCACATCAGGCTCCCAGCTCCACGGGGAGTCTGCTTCTTCCTCTAACCTTCTCTCCTCTCGTGCTCTCTCTCACTTTCTCTGTCTCTCAAATAAATAAATAAAATCTTTAAAAAAAATAAGCTAGTTAAGTGAATAAAACAATAAAACAATAACAGAATATAGAATTTATAACCAGACAGATAATAAGCTAGTTAAGTGAATAAAACAATAAACAAAAACAATAAAACAATAACAATGTAGGACATTGACTGACAGATTTATTGTTTTATGATTTAAAATAATAAAAAAATAAATTGAGGTCTTATTTTAGACCACTTAAATGCATTTTTATAAGAATGGTTACATTAGCATTTCTTAAAAAGATAGAGTTCAGTTCATCAAATTTTTTGTGTGGCAAATCCTTAATAGAGAAGTGGTGTATCATGTATAATAAACCATGACATTTAATATCAAAAAAATCAAAGTGACACTAAATGGAATAGTAAAATCAAGGTTAAGCTCAAAAATAGCAATATGTCTAGTAGAAAATGTGTAAAGGAATGTGGGCTAGAGTTTTTGGATAAAATACAGGATACCCAGTGAAATTTGAATTTCAGAGAAACAAATAATTTTTTAGTATAACTATGTTCCAAATATTAGATGTACTCTATTTTTATTTGATAAATCTGGCTATCCTATTGTGGACTAATATAGCTAGGATATGCTAGTAGAAATGAAATGGGGCAGTACTTTCTCCCTACCTGGGAAAGCCTCTGTTGATGGTTTTGTGATTGTGACATTTAAAAATAATCTTGGCCTGGTCAATTCCATAAAGTTCTGCAAATAGAGATTTCAGTTTGATAACCTGCCTGAATATGTTCCCCATAAGTTAAGAGAAAGAAATTTGGAGAAAAAAAATATGAGCCCCCTCCTCTACAGTGAGGTTTATATTCATTATGTTGCCTTTAATTTTCACAACACATCTATCTGTATGATAGGTGTCTCTGATCCATTCTTCAGATGAGGAAAGTGAAGCTCGAAGAGAAAATTGATTTCCCAAAGTGTGAAACAAGGATGTGAACCTGTTTCCTATGCTTATTTCTCTCATTAGCTCAGATTCCATTAGACATTTGGCAGTGTTGAGACATTCTGGCCAAAGACAGAGACCCAATCCAGCCTAATATCTTCAGAGTCAAAGAAACACAACTCCAAATGAGAAGCTGTGGTGTCTGCCTTATCCTCAAATCGACATTTTTGTTTCTTGGATGATAATGATCTGTGGTCCAATACACAGTACTAGGCAGAGCCTTGGATGTTCAGAGCAGGCAATAAACATCTAATTACTTTTATGTGTATGTGCTTTACTTGATAATGAAAAATGGTTCATCATGTCCTTGTAAGGCAATATTAAAATATTTTGGCAATTGAAAATGTTCACATCCAATATGACTATTTTATTTGTTTAAATCGATGTATCAAAGTGTGTATAATAATTCTTTTAACTCTTTTAATTACAAACCCTTTTTACCTGGACCCTTAAAAAATGATTTGTATTTATGTTTTTTTATTGGAAATCCATGAAAAAGTAATCTCACAGATTTACTAGGAAATATACAGCTCTTATTATTTGTCAATTGATCATATCTACACAGTTTAAAACAACTTACAACCAAAGATATTACAGCCAGAAATAGAAGGGGAAAATGTCACAGTTTGGTTCTGTTTGCTAAGAATCTAGTTAACTGTTGAGCCAGTAACACATAAATTAAAAAGAATGAAGCAGTTACTGAAACGTTGGCCACAACCAAGCAGATTGGATGATTTTTACAAAAACTACCAGTTAACTGAGGGTAGTATTCTTTATTTTAAAAGCAAATAAGGAAAAGCAGGGGTTCATTTTCTTTTACAATGTAAACTGTAGGCTTTACAAAAGTCATTCTTGTGACCTCCAGAAGATGACTCATTCCCAAACTCATGGATTCACTCATATGCCAGAAACAGAAATCATACAACAGACCCCCAGCTTTGCAAATCCAGTTCATCCAACCTTAGATGAATCTAAAGAGAACAGAGAGGTAGGGGTGTTTGGGTGGCTCAGTTGGTTAAGTGCTTGACTCGATCTCAGCTCAGTCTTGACCTCAGGATTGTGAATTCAAGCCCCACATTGGGTTCCCACTGGACATGAAGCCTACTTAAAAAAAACAAAGTACAGATAAGTAGCTGTCTATTCTTTATAAAAAAAATGCTAGAGTGAAGACATACCTCTATCCCCTCAGTTATTAGCTATTTCAATAGCTTAACAACACAGTAAACAAGATCAAAACCTTTAAAATTAGGTTGAGAACTTTTTTGTACATAAACAGAAAGTGGTTTATTCTACCAATCATCAGATATTATGTAGTATGACAGCCTTGTATTTCCAGTTCTCAGACTTCCAACTAGTTCATTCATTCATTATTTCATATACACACAGTTCTTTGTACATTATTTTTTTAATCGATTAACATCTATTTAGCTGCCACTCCAACAGGTCTAACCTTAGATGATGGAAAACACAATGAATTATAAACCAGTTTTTGCTCTTAAGAGCCTTCGGACTTGGTCGTATATATTTTAAAAAAAAGTTCTGTGTGAAATATTAAATAATAATACAGTAAATTAAATCCAAAAAGTATGTGATTAAATAAGTGAAATAAGTAAAACAAACTAAGATCCTTAAGGGGGGGAAATTAGGTCATGGAAAAGTAAGAAGAAATTTCGTGGACCTTTTAAATAATAGAAATTAATTGGGGACGAGCACCAGAGGCATTTGGGGAAAGAGGGCAAAGTAGAGACTGAACACAGGGCAAGACTGTTCCTTTTGATGGCTTTGGCTCACTCATGTTTGGATGACCCAATGGGGTCATGTCAACACCTGTGACAGTGAGACCCACATGACTGGTTCCTGGTAGTTTCAAGACTGAAACTTGACAGAACATTCCATCTGAAAGCAACAGAATACACCTTCTTCTCTAGTGCACATGGAACATTCTCCAGAATAGATCACATCCTGGGACACAAATCAGGTCTCAACCAGTACCAAAAGATTGGGATCATTCCCTGCATATTTTCAGACCACAATGCCATGAAACTAGAACTCAATCACAAGGGGAAAGTTGGAAAGAACTCAAATACATGGAGGCTAAAGAGCATCCTACTAAAGA
>CM052800.1:128657570-128735748 GCA_028533885.1 Nasua narica
TTATCATATTTATTAAGTGATATATGTCACTTATGACTGGTGCTTCTTTCACCTCTTCTACTCACCCCAGCTATGAAGAATCCACTGCTGGTATCACAAATTGGGCACTTTTCCTGTTAAATTCAGGATTTTTCTCAAAGTGCTATTATTCCAAAATCTAGTCAGAGATGGTACGTGAAATAAAATCTATCAGTGTACCTTAATCTACCATATTCAAAGCATTGTGTAAACTTAAATCTAGGAAGACCTTGTGTTTAATGAGTATATGTAAGATTCTTTTTTTAAAAAAAAGGATTTATTTATTTATTTTAGAGAGAGAGAGAGAGTATGAGTGGGGGGAGGGACAGTGGAGAGAGAGGGAGAGAAGGAGATTCCTGCTGAGCTCAGAGCCTCATGAAGGGCTCAATCTCACAACCCTGAGATCATGACCTGAGCCAAAATCAAGAGTCAGATGCCTAACCAAGAAGCCACCCAGGCACCCCTAATGAGTATATGTAAGATTCTTGAGTGTTGCATTCTATAAAATACTCTAACTAGTACTTACAACAATCTTATGAGATAAATAAGCAAAATAATATCCCCTTTTTATATATGAAGTAGCTAAAATGCAGAAAGATTAAGCATCATGCCTAAAATTACATATTTTAGGTAGATGATAATGATAGAATCAATATCCAAACCCAAGTCTCTAACTCCCAAGTCAATTGCTAGTGTGTCAAGGGCCGTAAAAAAGAATATACCAACCTTCCATCTCCTAAGGATTTAATCAGTGGGATAGTCAGACAAGTACAAGTAGATGTAAGCTTATTAGATTACTGTTAATAATAGTGAAAAAGAGCTTTAATTCACATCAATTTGAAATTGACTGAAGAAATTTTGGTTCCTACATAAAATGAAATATGACACAGTTGTTAAAAATTACAAGTTTATAATATCAGCATCAAAAATGTTATGATACGTATGCTTTAAAGTTGCTAAAATAAAAAAAATAACAATAATACCAAATGCTGGTAAGGGTGCAGAGAAATTGGATGACTCTGCAATTCCCATTGCCGGTGGGAATGAAAAATGGTACAACCCTTCTGAAAAATAATTTGTCATTCTTACAAAATTAAACATGCATTTGCCATAACACTCCAGCAAGTGGACTCAAGGGCATTTGTCCCAGGGAAGTGAAAACTTACATTCACACAAAAACCTATATGTGAATGATCACAATAGCTTTATTCATAGTTGCTCAAAACTAGAAAGAACTCAAATGCACATCCTCATTGACAATATATTTGCCTTTTCATCATGTCACTCCCTGATTCAAACCATTCAATAGCATCCTGTCATCTATCTATCGAATACTGTTTGAATTTTTCAACCGGTGTTTAGGCTTTCCAGAAAAACTCTCCAGCCTGCTTTGTTAATCTCATTGAGTGTTCTAAGTTTCACGTGCACTCAACTTTTTATACCATGCACACAATTTTCATTTTCCACCTTCTATGCCTTTGCTTACGCTGCTTCTCCTACCTAAAATGATCTAACTCTTCAAACTCCTCATTTCCCAGCCCTACCCAGTTTTTGTTTTTTTGTTTTCATTTACTGTTATCATGCCAATTACTCTATGAGACTTCTTGCTCATTCTAGATTGGAGTGTATTCATTTTTGTTCAAAAACAAAATGACCAAACTCACACTTCTTCATTGAATTGTAGTTACCTGTGCATGTGTTCCAAGTCTCTGAAGAATTTTTAGTTCCTACAGCTCTTATGATACTGTTTTGACCATGTTAGGCAGTCTAATAATGGAGTTCTCAAAAGTTTCAGATGTACAGGTGAGAAAATTACCATAAATAAGCAGAAAAGGAGAGAAGTGTGGAAGGGCAGAATGGAGCCAAAAATTCGGCAAGACTAGTACAGGTGCAGTTTTTAGAAACCTGGATAATGAAATACCAATGCAAAGCAATTTAGGAAACCTTGCTGATTAGTGTAATATGTGTAATTTTTGTCATTCGGTCATTTGCTTTTCATTGGCATTTCTACTCTCTTATAGATGTCTTGATTGCTAAAATGATAGCCTGAGCCAATACACCTCTCGGGACAAATCTTTGAAAAATTTGTCCCATACTAGCCTCTTTATCCATTTATCCATTCACCTATGCATATAGTAAGATCTATTCCTATGATATCCAAAGGCACCAAGAAAAAGACTAAGCAGGGACAGATTAGCGGAGTAACCAAAATAAAACCATGGTCTTTCACTCTCAGGTGTGCTGTGCAGAATAGTTCACTGTCCCGAGGAAGGGACTGGAGCATCTTTCTTCTGATCCACTTTCTTGTACATTCTCAAACGAACTCCTTTATGAACTTCTCATCCACTCATCGCTTCTCCATATTTTAAAATACTAGGCCAGAGCGAATTCTCTTTTTGAGGCTACAACTAAATAAACCAATAATCCTTTCTATAATTTAGCTAGGCAACTTTAAAAAAAAATAAAAATAAAACTGACCCGATTCTTTTATAGCATGTTAAAGGAGTTGGGGTGGAGTGGCAGAGGGAGGTCTATTTCCAGCCTCCTATTTCGTCCATCCATTTGTCTCCTAGGCCAGTTAGAGGTGTAGGCAGTCAACAAGTAGCCCGTCCCTCTCAGGCTCAGGATGCTCCTTGCTATCAGTTAGATATTAAACACAACAATATACGTGCTTAGGTTTTACTAAAGAGATTACTTGAGAGTAAACTAACTCAGTGTCTGTTAGGTACTCGATTAATCAAAATAATTAGACCACTGCATTTAAAAATAAACCTGTGACATTAAGTGTTACTCTGGTCTCTTCAGGATTCTTTCTTCTTCAATACTATATTTTTTCTCCAAGAGAATATATATTTAAAAAGGACATTCTGACAATGTATTTGTCAATTGTAAAGGCAAGAATGCAAGTTATCTACATGATTATTTTAATGAAATAGTATGTACAAGCACATATTTGTAGGAAAAAAAAAACAAAACTAGAGGTAAACGCTATAAACGTTTTTTTCCTTTTTAACTTTATTAAAACCTTGTGCATCAAAGTACTGAGTGGCTGAATCATACCTATTCCTGACTACAGGAACAGAACCCATTTTTATGTCTTGTCCTTTGAGTTTCTATCCTCCTCTGGGAACTAGCTTTTTCTTCAAAGGATTCAATCATATTTACATTTTCAATGTAATTTAAATCATCTATATTTTGTTCCTGGGCCTCACCTCTGTCTGGATAAGATAATGTTCTCTCGTGTTTTGTTTCAAATTTAGACTCACACACATAATAAAAACACAATAACGGGGCGCCTGGGTGGCTCAGGGGGTTAAAGCCTCTGCCTTCGGCTCAGGTCATGATCTCAGGGTCCTGGGATCGAGCCCCGCATTGGGCTCTCTGCTCAGGAGGGAGCCTGCTTCCCCCTCTCTGCCTGCCTCTCTGCCTACTTGTGATCTCTCTCTCTCTGTCAAATAAATAAAATCTAAAAAAAAAAAATTTTTAAAAAAACCACAATAACAGTTCCTTATAAGAACTTCACATGGTCCCATGTTCACCCAGTTATTACGACTGTGTGATGCAGGTAACATCAGAATCCTCATTTTCCAGGTAGAGACCAAGTCTCTGAGACTGCTGACCAATCCACAGTCTTGAAGCCAGTAAATAAATGACAAACTCTAACCTCAAAGCCAGTGTTGTTGATTCTAACTCAATGTATAAATGTAATTATTTCCCACCAAGTCAGATAGAATATGCTGATACACAGACTCAAATTAAGGATTTATATTTCACAGATTTTTGCTTTTAGTCTGAAAAAATAAACCACACACATGTACACACACACACACGTACACACACTAATAGTCAACTCCTGAGAACTTGTACCTGAAATTTCCATCTGTACCATATTTGATAAGGCAATCTATTTGTGAGCATATGTATGCTTTTAGGTGAATGGAGAGTTAGCTCTGTTAATAATTCCTTAAAGCTACTGAACTTTTCCCTTCATGATCTCTCCAATTTATGCATTTTAATGCTAAGATAATTTTTTACTATATTTGCAGGAAAATAGTTTTAGCACTTGGCAGATTGCAGAAAATGTCAGTTCCCATTTTCTCTGTTGGGCTGGGTAAAATCCCTGAGGAAAACAAAAAAGTGTGGGGCAGTGTCGGGATCATAAATATTCAGTTCCTGGCTGCTTCTATAAAGGCAGAAAATGTGGGACTTTACAGCCACAAATAAGCTCTAAATTTACTTAGACAAAATGGATGTGTGATGTGTCCTAACTATCCTCCTTAAAATCATTCTGATATTTGATACTTAGAATGAGTGGTAAATGTGTTTCTAAAATAGGATACATTGTAATACTGTTTCCCAGATATCTTTCTCTTTTTATTCACCTGGCTTTAAGAATTACTTAAAATATTTCACAATTTGATGAAAAATTAATATGACAGCTGTAGTCCACCAACAGAGAAAGACCCCATAAATAATGCATCTTGCAAACTAAGGGATAACTAATAAGTTTAGATTTGTGGTAAAGTATTAACAACTATGTAGCATGTGTTTCTGTTATTTTGCCCAGGTTTGGAATATTTATGTTTTAATTATTTTAGTAATAGATTTCTTTCTGTAATCAAGCTGAAAAACCAAAAACTATGAGACTAAATTGAGGATATTAAAGAATTGATTTTCAGCATTTACCATCATTTAGAGAAAAAATATCAATTATATCTAAGAATCCTTAGACTTACTATGAATAGTGTTCTATGCTTTTAATTGTATGGATTCCATGCTAAATGTTTCAAATGCAGCCTTATCTTGGTTAGATATCAGGTTCAGCTACTCTTTTTTTTTTTTTAAAGATTTCATTCATTTATTTGACAGAGAGAGATCACAAGTAGGCAGAGAGGCAGGCAGAGAGAGAGGGGAAAGCAGGGTCCCCGCTGAGCAGAGAGCTCGATGCGGGGCTCGATCTCAGGACCCGGAGATCACGACCTGAGCCGAAGGCAGAGGCTCTAACCCACTGAGCCACACAGGTGGCCCAGGTTCAGCTACTTTTTAAACACATTAGCACAAAGTTGTTCTTCTTTTATGAATTACCTTTTTATGAACTTTATGAGAAATGGAAAGCCTAAGAAACTCCCTCTCTTACTATTATGTTGTATAAAAAAGAAGCCAGAATATGATCGTTTTCAATAATGAGAAAACTAAAACATTCTAAATAGCATATGGATTGAAAGTTGGGATTTTCTGGGACATAACCCTAAAATTTTATAACTGGAGTCATCAAGGCAACATCTATAGTTCTCTGTAGTATAGTTTTGGAGTCATTGATAATCTGTGAATGAATCATGGTGGTGATTTAAAGTGATATGTCTGAAGTCAAGGATGCCAGTTAACTGTTCTGTGTACAAAAGCAGGAGAATATCAAATAAACCAAAATTATAATATGAGAGATTAAGCCTAGAAATAATAGTCTGTGAGGGCTATCAATAGTAAGACTGGTTGTAGTATGCATAAAATTGCAGAAAAGTTTTTTAGGTAATTAAAAATGGAACATATCCTTCCCTTTCTCTAGTTTGGAGTGCTAATTAAGTACTAGCAATTTTTTTTTGTTTTTTGTTTTTTATTTTTAATTTAGAGAGAGAGAAAGGGCAAGCCAGGAGGGGCAGAGGGAGAAGAAGAGAGAATCTCAAGCAAACTCCATAGTCAGCATGGAGCCTGATGTGGGATTCAATCTCACCACCCTCAGATCATGACCTAAGCCAAAACCAAGAATTGGGTACTTAACCCACTGAGCCACCCAGATGCCCCTAACTTCTAACAGAATTTACCTAATTTTCAAAATATATAAATTTTCAGTCCTGAAATTGTTAATAAATTATGTCATTGGTTAGGATTGGATATGGGAATGCTTCCCATACCTATGCTTCCCATTCCCTTATCCCACCTATATAATAAGTCATTAAATTCTATCCCTCAAATATCTCAGGGATCTGCCCCCATCCCCCACACCACCGGCACTCCTCTAATGGAGGCAACGGTCATTCTCTTCATCTGGACCAACACAATCACCTTTAAGCTGGCTCCCTGACTCTACTCTTGTCACCATCGATATATTCACCACACTCCAGAGAGTGGCCTTTTTAAAGCACAAATCAAATGTCTCCCTACTGATTGCTAGATTAGTAAAAACTCTTACACTTGTGTAGGAAGCCCTTCCCAGTCTGTCTCCTTCCCAGCTTCATTTCACAGCTCTCCAGCCCTGAGGGAGGTTTCTCCTGTCCTCCCCCCGACTCTCAGAAACAGCTTGCTCTCTCCATCGCAAGGCTTAGGGGAGCCATTGCAAAACCGAGTTCTTATGCTGAACACTAGAGATTTTGATTCATTTTATATTGGCTAAAGCCTGGTAATTTGCATATTTTAAAGCTGTTTCCACTGCACACCAGGTCTGCTATTCTCTTTGCCTTCAATCACAATCCCTCTATGGCTTTGAATGGAATTGCTTTTTATTCAATTTATAATGCACTGGTTGCCCAATATATGCAAGTCATCATGGCAGAGATGTCTCATATGAACACCACTATTTGAAATAATTGTGACACAGATATATTGTTTAACAATTCCTTGGAGGACAAAAACCTCTTTCACAAAATTGGCCTGTGTACCAAGGGCTAAGAAATATTGGTGCATTTGAGCAGTAAGAGAAGGCGGATCTGTAATCCGCTGTGCTATTTCTGTAAAAGACTTCTCAGGGCATAAGTGAGTGAAAGCCAACAATCTATAGAGCTGGCAGCCCGGAGGAAGCCGGAGAGCACTATGTCTGTAAGCAGAGACTGCAAAACAGAAGCAAAATAAAAGCATTCCCTCCATAACTGAGCCCTGGAGACTTAGTCTGATGTTCCTTGCCAGAGAGAGAGAGACCCACCCGATTTTCCAAGAGCCCCCTCCTTTTTCATCAGCCGACAGAAGGAATGTGCTGCTTTATATGCCCATAAGCATTTTGTATTATTCCTACCACCAGTGATACAATAAAATCAAGTGGGTTAATTGTTAAAGAGTTATTTCAGTTACTTCTGAAATTAAACTAATATTATACGCTGAGTAGTACTTAATCTTTCTTTAATGATTCCAGAGTGTCCCATATTCATAATTATGATTAGCAATTACTTTTGAAATCACTATAGTGTAGTGGAAAGAATGCTAACTGCGCTTGGTCATTCCCTAGCTGTATAATCTTTGGCAAATCATGCTTGCGATTTATCATCTGGAAAATAAAGATAATTCTATGTATCTCACAAATTTTTGTAAAGATTAAATCATATTATACAAAGTACTCATCATAGTTTCTAGGGCATAGATGAGACCTTTTAAGTGCCAGTCCCATTTCTTCTCTCTTAATAACATAAAGAAAAAGTAGGAGGTCAAAGGCTTAAAAAAAATCAGAACACTAGACAAAAGAAACACGTGTAATTAACTGTACTGAAGCCAAAAACAACCAAGAAAGATAAGTAAATAATGACGGAAAGGGGTGTGGGTAATTTAGAAATGGCATAAACAGTACTAACAGATTATGCCTGTCTTACAGAGTCATTGTGAGGTCCACTTTCATTAATTCTTCATCAAAGATTTACTTTTTACTTCTCAGATCATCTCCTTTTTTTTTTTTAATTTTTCATACTTGATGGAGTATATTTCCTTCCTAATTTGTTTTTATTATCAAAACTTTTCTTTTTAAGGGATTGTAATCCTGGACAATCTTCCCAAGTCATTAGATTTTTTAAAGGCTCCTTTCCTGGGCATTAACACTCTTTTGTTATCTAAATAATGTATTCATTTGTTGTCGCTTGTCAATGATAATGTGTGTGACTCAATCAATACCGAGAAACTCTTTACTGTAACTTCCTTAATTATACATCTATACTTCCAACTGCCTAATGTTTCCCCAGTCACTGATTAGGATGTCTTCCTATTTTCCATAGTGCAAGACTTTAGAAGACTATTATTAGTTATAACTTTTCTCTTTATAAATCACTCTCTACCTATGAGTTAGCCATCCTTAACTTTTTCTATCCTACATGTACAAACCTTAAAAGAATGTTTTCCTTTTGTCATTTCATATAATTTTAAAATTTTCAATAAAAAATGTTGACTTGTCTAAGAGATATATAGGCTTCCTCTACCTTTAGACATTTCTAGTTCTTGGCTTTGTGTTTTGTTTGTTTGTTTTTCCCTGACTGCTTTCTACACAATAGATTAAGAAAGAAAAGTTCCACTTAAATAAATGCATTGCAGTTTTTATGAAAATGAAAAATGAGATAATATCAATAAATATTCCCATAGTAACTAGAAAAGATGAGTTTTTCTTGTATTAGTGATTTGCCACATTATATATCTAATATTATACTTTTCATTTGCTTCCCCTGGACTACACAATTTATTTATTTATTATTTATTTATTTATTTAAATTGAAGTATGTTGACATTGAACTACATAATTTAAAAGTAAATCTATATCAAATTAATTTAATATACAAGGCAATAATTCTTCAAAAATACTTATGTCAGGACACTAAATCATCAAATGGTACCTCTGCCCTTTTTGGTTAAGTGATTATCAAGACAATTAAGATTTTCCAAATGCTTTTTGTCATAGCAAACTATATGAATAAGACAATAAAAACAATATAAGCCTCAGAATTTCTGAGGACTCTAACCATTATATATGTGTATATATATTTATGTATATGCATATATATGTGCATTTAGAATTCTAACAATAGAATATTATTATATATATATTCATTTACACCAGTTTTACTCCATTTTTATTGCATAATTACTTGTGTATTAAATCTACAAATTTTAGAATGCAGGTCCTTAAACTCTTAGGCCTAAGGACCCCAGAAAGCTTTTGTTTATATGATTAACATCTATCAAAATTTACCAAACTAAAAATCTTAAATGAGCATTTAAATACAGGAGAACACAAGCATACATCCCACTAACCATTTGTGTGATGGTGTTATGACATGTTATCTACTGTCACTAATGACAGAACAAGAAGGCAAAAGCTACTAGTATTTTAGTATTGTTATGAAAATAATTTTGACCTCATAAACCCCTGACTGTCCTTAAAAACCGCTGGAGTAGAACTGCCTTTTGGCGGGGGGTCATGGGGTGGGAGAGGGAAATGAAACAAGATGGGATGGGAAGGAGACAAACCATAAGAGACTCCTAAACTCATGAAACAAACTGAGGGTGGCTGGGGGTTGGGGGGTAGGGATAGGGTGGCTGGGTTATGGACATTGGGGAGGGTATGTGCTATGGCAAGTGCTGTGAAATGTGTAAGCCTGATGATTCACAGACATGTACCCTAGGGCAAATAATACATTATATGTTAATAAAAAATAAATACCATAACATACCATAAATACCATGACATCTAGAGAAGTTGAACCACTAAGTTGTACACGTGAAACTAATGCAACTTTATGTGTCAACAATACTCTAATTTAAAGAAAAAATGAATACTCTCTGAAGGCCTCTTAAATAAATAAACAACTAAGTCATGTAGCATCTTTTGGTTTTTTATCTAACAGGTGATGGGAGGCTGATACCAATTTTCCACATCCAAATTTGCGGTTCCATGTTAGCCTGTGACTATTAAACTAAGTGGATCACAAGAAGCAGGGGTGTTGCTTTCTAAAGAAATAAAAGTGCTAAATAAAAGCATGTGTTTCATTGGAGAGCAGTTGAATAAATTAATTCAAGGGAAGGCAGTGTAAGTGTGTAATGAAAGCTTAAGTAGTGATTGTGAAGTTAAAAAAAAAAATCACCATTCAAAATACAAGTGGATAATAGAAAGAAATGGATGGGAAGACAAGTAGACGACAAAGGAAATAATGGTCATTGGATGAAAGACTTTGTTAAAATGTAAAGGACTTCACTATCTGAATATCACTTCAGTTTGTCTACACAGAGAAATAATAAAGCCAGGAACACACTAGACAATCATAAATATACTATATTATTAAAACATGGTTAAAATAATAGGTATTTAGACACATAACAGGATCCATATGATGCAGCCTATCTTAGTGCTTTTCCTGGGTGACAGATATAACTTAGAGAGAGCAATTGCAAATTAAGTTTATTTTTTTGACCACCATTCTCACAAATTTGTCAGTGGCCTAGTTCTTCCCAGGCACCTGGATGAAAATCCACCCCATAAGTGTGGTCACTTGAAAGCGATTAGAAGTCCTAAAGTCTCACTAAGTTGCAAATCATAGGCTTGATTCTATAGTTCAACTGTCTATTGCTATGTGAGAATCAAAACTCGTTTGTTTGAGGTTGATGTCTTACCTTTGTCCCCCAGTGTGGACCTAACACAGGAGGACATTATACAAATAAGGTAATGGGATTTAGTCTGTGTCTTCTCCTTCCCTATACAGGCATACATTATTTTATTGTGCTTCACTTTATTCTTCACAGATATTGCTTTTTTATATAATAGAAAGTTTATGACAATCCTATGTCTCTGTGTCACATTTTTTTTAATTCTCACAGTATTTCTGACTCTTTCATTATTATTATATTTGTTGTGGTGATCTGTGACCAGTGACCTTTGATGTTACTATTATAATTTGGGGGTACCATTAACCACATCCATAGGAGATGGTGAACTTTTTTTGAGAGAGAGATCATGTGCACATATGAGAGCTGGTGGGGAGGGGGCAGAAGGAGAAGGGAAGAGAGAATTTTAAGCAGTCCAATGTGTGTCAGTCTCATGACCCTGAGATCAGGACCTGAGCCAAAACCAAGAGTCAGACGCGTAACCAACTGAGCCACACAAGTGCTCCAAAGATGGTGAACTTAATAGATACTTGTATATGTTCTGACTGCTCCATGGAATAGCACTTCTCCCATCTGTCTCCTTCTCCTAGGGCCTCCCTTTTCCCCAAAACACAACAATATTGAAATTAGGCCAACTAATAACCCTACAATGGCTTCTAAGTGTTCAAGTGAAAAAGAGAGTCAAACATCTCTCACTTTAAAGCAAAAACTAGAAATGATTAAGCTTAGCAAGGAAGGCGGGTCAAATGCCAAGATAAGCTGAAAACTAGGCCTCTTGCACCACCAGTTAGCTAGGTTGGGAATGCAAATGAAAGGTCCTTGAAGGAAAAAGGTGCTAATCCAGTGAACACAGTGAATGATAAGAAAGAGAGACAGCGTCGTTGCTCATAGGGAAAAAGTTTTAGTGGTCTAAACCGAAGATTAAACCAGGCACAGCATTTCCCTAAGCTAAAGCCTGATCCAGATCAAGGCCCTCAATCTCTGTAGTTCTGTGAAGGGTGGGAGAGATGAGGAAACTGAAGAAAAATTGGATGTTTAAGGAAATGTTTAAGGAAAGAAGCCATCTCTGTTACAGAAGAGTGAAAAGTGAAGCAGCAAGTGCTGATGTAGAAGCTGCAGCAAGTTTTCCAGAAGATCCAACTCAGCCAATTCATGAAGGTGGCTACAATAAACAACAGATTTTCAGTGCAGATGAAACAGCCTTCTATTGGAAGAAGTTGCCGAAAAGAACTTTCATAGCTAGAGAGGAGAAGTCAATGCCTCCCTTCAAAGCTTCAGAGGACAAGCTGACTCTGTTTTAGGGGCTAAGGCAGCTGGTGACTTTAAGTTGAAGCCAATGCTCACTGACCATTCTGAAAATCCTAACATTGTTAGGAATTATGCTAAATCTACTCTGTCTGTGCTCTATGAATCGAACAACAACGCTTGGGTGACAACACATCTGCTTACAAAATGGCTTACTAAGTATTTTAGGCCTACTGTTGAGAACTACTGTCCAGAAAGAAAGATTTCTTTCAAAACTGGCTGCTCACTGAGCGTGCACCTGGTCACCCTCCACCAGCAAAAAGATTAGAACGCACTGAAAGCTCAGCTGAAGGCTAGAATTGTTTTTTACCAATAAAGTATTTTTAATTAAGGGGTGTACCTTGGTTTTTTTTTTAAACATAATGTTATTGCACACTTAATAAACTACAGTGTGGTATAAACATAACCTCTATATAGACCAAAAAATTCATTTGAGGTATTATTGTGATGGTCTGGAACTGTACCTGAACCTGCAATATCTTAGAGCTATGCCTGTACCTGAGAAGCTCCTCTCCACCATGAAACCAAAGTTTTGACTCCTATAGGTGGTTTTGACTGATTGGAGTCAAACTGGCGATCCTTTGTCTTTCTGGGTTTGGCTGGTGCTCAGAGTTAGCTCCTTCATGACATGATCCTGAGTTCCTTGGACCTCTCATGGCTGGAAACTTCCTACCCACATTCCATGATATGGACAATTGTGTCACTATTCCAGCCAGTTGTGGCTCCTTTTATAGCCACTGAGCATCAAGAGGCCACTGGCAGCTTCCCCCAGCTGGCTCTCCTCTCCCTTCTAGTCTGTCTCTTGGAGAGAATTTAAGACTTCCAACTGTGGGCTTTGCATCACACATGTCCACCTGTCTTCCTTTCTCTTGACAAACTCTAGGGGAACTTTATTTGCCAAAATGCAGTCCTATGCTCTGCTGCCATCAGCCCAGCCAGCCAGCTGTCAAGGTTTAGAATTCTTGAAGGTGACACAGACAAAAGTTCACTTTGTCACCCAACCTGTGTGTTTGGAGGAAGGGAAGAGGATCATATATCACATTCTCCAGGGGGTTGGTCCTCTGGAAGTTTAGTTCTCTAAGGAGGTATCTTCCTATGCACCACCCCCCCCCCGCAAAAGAAGGTAGTAAGACACATAGGATAACTCATTCCAAAGCAACCTTCGAGATTCCTTCCCTGACTTCCAATGCCTAGCCTTTTCATACCATCAATATGAATGAAAATTATAACATCATCTAACCAGTTTCCCCCAGCTTCTTTCTTGTAAATTTTGCATGGTAGTATTTGACACTTTAGCGAACACTTTATTTTAATATCCTGATGTGTATATGTAAATACATATATTAATACATGTATTATATATATACACAAACATAAGTATACAGTTTAAATAAACATGCAGTTATGTAAGACTCAATATATCATACACATGTACACCTATCCATATATATACACACACGTAAGGTCCAGTCTATCATAGTAATTTTCATAGATGTGTGGTTTAGGAAGAGAACTGAGCTCATCTTATCAATTACCTTCATTTGTTTCTCCTAGAAATAAGTCCTCAAAAAACACTAAAAGGAATGATCTTGTGTAAAGGGTCTTATGTGAGGGACTGAAATACCACATCCTCAAATCCTCACTTATTCCAAGAAGGAATATGACCAGATATTATAATCATGAGAGAAGGCACAGCTACAAAGAGTTATATAGCAATAGATTTACCATGAACATGTAAAAGGGCATTCTAAATTATGTTCCAATAGATAAGCTGAGTGCTTCGGACCAGCGATAAAATACTGATGTATTACCAAACAAAAACAAAAACAGAAACTTTTAATTTATTTTCTCTTTCTCAGTAAAGATTTTTTTTCTGAAAAAAAGTAAACTAAATACTGATAAGCAGTTGAGTCCTACAATAGATTGTAAGCATGTAAACACTCTAGATAAGTAAGTGTAAAACACTTGAAACAAACTTCAAAGATTACTGAGCAAATTTACAGAAGATATCAGGGACCTTCAGCTAACATTCCATCCTTAAGAATTTATCAAGAATGGGAGAAATCCTGGAAGTATAAAACAAATCAGTGCAGTCTTGAAAAAATCCACCAAACACAAGTAATTACTGATTTTAACACAGGTTATTAAAATGATGCTTTTCAACTATAAGGAAGTCAGCAACCAAAAGTTGGTAACCAAGTCAACACAGCCTCACTGACTTTATTTAGTTTCAAAGTAATTTGATTTCTCCCTTAAATATGCCTGTGATTATGGCTGATAAAAAATGCAGTAGACATTTCTGGATGTAAACAAGAAAAATATCTCCTAATACAGATCTTCCTCGACTTACCACGGGCTTACATCTTAATAAACTTATAGTGAGTTAAAAATATCATAGGTTAAAAATGCATTTAATACACCTAACCTACCGAATATCATAGCTTAGCCTAGCCTGCCTTGAATGTACTCTTCTCACTTATATGAGCCTACAGTTGGGCAAAATGATCTAATACAAAGCCTATTTTATAATAAAGTGTTGACTACCTCATGTAATTTATTGAATCCTGCCCTGAAAGTGAAAAATAGACTAGTTGCAAGTATGTTGGTTGTTTACTCTGTGATCACGTGGTTGACTCAGAGCTGTGGCTGACCACCTCACAGGAGAGGATCTACCACATATTGCTAGCCCAGGAAAAGATCAAAACTCAAAGTATGGTTTCTACTGAATGCCTATTGTTCTCGCTCCCTGCTAAAGTCAAAAAATTGTAAGTCAGACTATTATAAGTCAGGGATCATCTGTGTTCTTAACATGAAGGAATGTTGAAGGACATTGATAACATAAAGGGGATTTAAAACTGGTTGAGTGGCTAATGACCAAAGGTCCTAATTTGAATGGATGTGAATGGAAAGGAACTGGTATCATTTATTTCTTCACTGAGCATGTGCTGAAAGCACCATTGGTAGTTTCTACTGAAGGCAGGATTCAACTGTCTAGTTAGTCTGAGACTCCAGAGCCGGTGTGGTTTACCTGCTGATGCAAGTAGATATAAGGTCAGCCTGCTTAACACAGGCAAACCACTAGGGAACAACTGGTTGACCCTTCCCAAAGGAACAAGCAAGGAGGTATTCTAATATATCCATTACCTATTACTTTGTGCCCTGCAAGAATGGTTAGCCTGATGTTATCTAGTCATGCTTCTTATCCCTTTTAAGAGCAGGTCTCTCCCAATTGCTTTACAAAGGCATACAAAACAAATAAGAATGATTTCTAAACAAAGAGGGTTTTTAAAATATAAACAAGATATTATATGGTCTCCTTTGCTTCAGATAGGCAGTCTATCTATGGAAAGAGGGAACCATACTTCATTTTCACAGACAATGTAACAGTCTGTTAATCCCATCTGTTTCCTGTAAGAAGGAAAAAATTGTTACATATGGGGCTCAAGGAGCCTGAGGCCTCATGGAACATGTCTCAAAATCTTTACCCAAGAAGAAATTCAGCAGTGTGGTTTATGGAAGTAGATTTTCTTTTCTCCCATCTTTCACCTTATTTATTGATAACTTTTCAAAGGTTAATTGAAAATGTGTTCATTGATTCAGGTTGGATAAATGGACATTTCAGTAGTGTGGAGATTTCCTTGGTGGGTATTGTGTTATAGAATAGTAGCTTAGTTTGATGAGCCTAGACTTAGACCTCCGATATTCACATATCTATGAAGTGGGGTCATTAGTCATGTAGACAATTATATTCAATATAGAGAGTAATTGCTATAATTCTTGGTAGCAGACAAGCAAGCAACTGAAATTGATTTAGACTAACTTAAGGCAAAGAATTTGATTTCTTAGAATGCTATTGAGTTCATCACAGAACTTTAAGAAGAATACAGCATCCAGGCTAAGAAGGCAGGATCCAAGTCATATCTGGGACTCTCAGTAAGAGGAAATATGGGCAGTTTCTCTAGAGTCCTGCCATCAGGATGGCCTTCTGTCCTTAGATGACTCTTTCCACGTTTAAATTCCTTAAAAGAAAATGGGCTGGGCTTGAGTCAAACTTCCAAACTTATCTATAATAAGGATTGGTGGCAATCTGAGTTGATGACCTGATTAGGACTTCAAGGAATGGAGGTTCCACAAAGGAAAACTGTTAATAGGTCTCCATTCCAGAAGAAAGGACAAGGGAAGCAGATAATAATAATAAATATTTTCTACAAAGAGTGTAATTTATTGCATCTCTAGTTTGAATTTTGTGTGTTAAAATAAGATTTTAACTTTTGGATTGGACAATGAGTTCACAGATATTCAATTTTTACTGTGTAGATAAAGAAGAAATAAATAATATAAAAGGAGACCATGCATAGACCAATGATAATGTGTATGAATGAACAATAATGATTCAATACATAGTATAAATCTGAGGTTCAAAAATTTTTTAAATAAACAAAATTTTAAAAATTAAGCAAAATCTTAAAATGTTATCCTTATTATCATACAGAAAAATCCAAACTGAGCAGATATATTTTGAATATTTAAAACAACTTACTTATTTCCATTTCTGGATAACAATATGATGAATAATGAGGTTATAAAGCAGTTAGAAAATTATCCTAATTCAGATAACCCCACTACTTCCTGAAGTCACAAATTACAAGTTTAACTAAGCTATACTAGGTCTTCAGGTCTTTCATGTGAATTTTAGAATCAATTTGTCAGATTTAACATATGTACACACACACACAAAACTATTGGAAATTTTATTGGGATTGTACTGAATCTATAGATCATCTTCAAGAGACTCAACATTTATTCAATTACTTAATTTTCTAACTCAAAGACATCTTCTCATCTATTCTCATCCCATCTCATCCTATTTTGTTCTAGCTCTCCATTTATTAAGTAATTTTTAATATACCTCTATTATATCTGTACTGTTCTCTGTAGAGATCCTTGCAAAATATCTGCTAGATTTATTCCTAGGACATTTTATAGTCTATGTTGCCATTATAAATGGTGTCTTTCTCTTTAAATTTTTTTTCCCTAAATGTTTGTTACCTTGTACAGACATGCAATTGGCTTTTGTGTAGTTAACTATCTTTCTAAATTCTTCTGTCATTTCTCGTTATTTGCCTGTATAGTCTTGGTTGTCCTATGTATACAACCAATCATTTTCAAAGAATGACAGTATTTTCTCATTTAAAATTCTTATGCTTTAATTAATTTATTTTTAATTACACTGACTAGATTATAAAACAATATTAAAAACAATGAATCAATGACAGATATCTTTGTCTTGTCCTGAATTTCAAAAAGAATATGCTGCTTACAATTTTCCGTTTAGAATAATGTTTGCAAACACCACCATGTTAAGAGAATCAGTTTATCTTATAAGCTTATTTTTTATCATGATTGAGCATTGAATTCAACTGCATGATTTTCTACATCAATTGAGATAATTATATAATTTTTAGTATTTTAATCAATGTGGTGATTGAAAACGGTAACATTTGAAAAATTAATTCATAATTCGATATTTAGAACAAATGATTAGGTTTTTATAAACTTTTAGACTTGTATTATAAATGTCCAGCATAGGACACTTACATAGTTTAATAATTAAAAGATTTGTAATATTTTTAAATCTCATCTCCTTGGTTTTAATATCAAGATTAAATCAGTCTTTTTACAATGAATTGAAAATGGTGAAGTATGAGAGTCTGATGATTGGGTCTTTGAAAATGTGGAAGAACTTACTCATAAAATCATCTCAGATGGCTGTTTAATATGCAGGAGACATTTTTCAATAGTTACTAGGCTATTAGGCCCTGTTGCTTCTTAAACCATGTTTGGGAAGTTATTTCCAGCATTTCTCCTTTCCTAATAAAATCATCTAAAACGGGGGTGCCTGGGTGATTCAGTGGTTAAGCCTCTTCCTTCGGCTGGGGTCATAATCTCAGGGTCCTAGGATCGAGCCCCACATCGGGCTCTCCGCTCAGCAGGGAGCCTGCTTCCCCCTTTCCCTCTGCCTGCCTCTCTGCCTACTTGTGATCTCTTTCTCTCTCTCTCTCTCTGTCCAATAAATAAATAAAAATCTTTTAAAAAATCATCTAAAACAACAAATTTCCACTGAAGCTCCACTTTTGCTGATCCCCAAACTTATATATAATATTTTCACTTTCTTTACTTCTAAGTGTTTTTAAATTTTCCACTATGATTTCTTCTTTGACCTATGACTTATTTTTAAATGCATGTTTTATATCTGAGTATATGAAGATTTGTTGATTGATTTACAATAACTTTTAACTTAATTGATCTGAGGTCAAAGAATATGGCCTATACAGCACTATCTTCTCAATTTTGTTAAACCTTGATTTATGGACTAGTATAAAACCATTTTTTTCATTAGAAAGATGTGTATTTTCTCTTTGTTAAGAAAATCTCAGAAAAGGAAGCATACCAAAGTTAGTTCTATGCATGGGCATTAGATGAAGTTCGACATCTGTGATGCTCAAAACTTTCCTATATTCGCTGAATTTTTTCTCTGCTTTATCAATAGCTGATAAGATTGTATTGAAATATCCCTCTATGATCGTGCTGTTGAAAATTTCTCCCTTTTATCAAATATTTCTCTTTTTATATTTGGAGGCAATTTCTTTAAACACATTTACACTTTCTCTATCTTTGTGGTAAGTTGAAACTTTTATCATCAGGCAGCAAATGCCTTCCCTTAGCCTTTGACTAAAACAAATATAAAGATACCAGCACGTTTTTTATGTGTGTATGTGTATATTTGATATCTTTTTCTATTTTTTACTTTCAATTTTTCTGTGCCTATGTTTCAGCTCTATCTCCTACAAGCAGCATCTTACCAAGTTTTAGATCTGTTCTATCTCTATACTTTCAAATGGCAAGTCAGGTCCACTTGTGCTTATTGTGATTATTGATACATTTAAGCTCGTTCCTTTCATTTACCTTTTTTCCTGCTTGATCTGTTTTTTATTTTCACTATTTGAAAGTTTTTAAAGTTTTCGACTGCATTTTTCTTCCATTCTTTCTCCCTTTTATTTTGAATCGACACACTCAATTTTTGTTCCTTGAATGGTTATCCGTGAAATAGCACCATTATATTTGTGAATAAATAAGTGAATAAATCTAAATCTAACCATTTTGATGCCTCTCTAAAGGAAAATAAAATCTTCATCACTCTGTAGCTTACATACTGTTACGGTCCACTATTTCAGTTCTATCTTTAACGTCCACCATTCATTATTTCATGGAGGCTTAGATTTTATGTTTGCCATATTGTGTTATTTGTTTACCATTCCTCTATGTATAACAAACCATATTTCTGGGATCATTTTTATGCTTTATAAAGTATGTTTTTTAGAGCAGGTCTGTAGATGATATATTCTAATCAGTTTTTTTCTGCCTTATTTTTATTTCTGCCTTATTTCTGCCATAAAATGTCTTAATCCTTATCCTTGAAAGATTGTTTTGCTAGACTCAAAGTGTAGTCTGACATCTATTTCCAGCCAACATTTTTAGGATATAATTCTGCCATCTTTAGGCTTCTAGGGTTGCTGTCGTGAAGATCCTTTCATCCAAATTGTCTTTTGTTTTTATTTTTGCTTGCGATTTGTTATTTATCTTGCTATTTTTAAAACTTTTTGGCTTTGGCATTCTGCACTTTCACTACTATATGTCTTCTAGGGGTGGATATCTTTTTATTTGTTCTCCTTGAAATGCAGTATACTCCCCAGATCTGTGGGTACCTGATTTTCTTGAAATATTATAGTCATTAGTTTTTAAAATATATTTCCTCTCCTTTCTCCCTATTATTTTCCTTTGGACCTTAAAGTAGATATATGTTATACAATCTCATTTTATCCTCCATGTCTTCTGACCCTTTAATGATTTCCATCTCTTTATCTCTCATTGCAGCATTACAAATAAATTCTTCAGGTGTGTCTTCCTATTCATTAATTCTCTTTCAACAGTGTCTAGCATACCATCTTACTTGTGTGTTAAAATTTTGCTGTCAGCAGCTCTATTTTTCACTTATTTTACTTTTTAAAAAAATCTGTCTTTGCATTTCTGAAGGCTTCTTACTGTATATTTGTCTTTTTAATTGTATTCTTTATTTCCCTGAGTATTTAATACAGAGCCACTTAGCATTCACTACCTAAACATTTCAACATCTGCAAATCTTCAGGGTATAAAGGCATCTGATGGATGGTTTTCTTTGTTGTGAGTTTACTGCTTCACTTCTGGGAGTCCAGTGAACTAAACCAGAGGAAGCTTTCCTCCGGAGAATCTCACCCTATTTCTATTAGCAGCCAGAAAGAAGTCCAGCTCCAGACCATTTCTGATATCCTAGAAGGTACTTTTACTCTTATTGAAATGGTGAGTCATTGCAGGGTTCCAAATAGAGACATTGAGCCCTCATGGCACAAACAATCAAGTGACAAGAAGCAGTAAGACCTTTTATAAAGCTTGTTGCAATAATCTAAGCAGGAGATAGCAAAGCTAGGTGATATTTATGGAAATGATAAGCAATTATCTGATTCTGGAGATATTTGAAGGTAGTATTAATATTCACTACTGTGTTTAATTACCTAAAAACTTAGGGGCTGGAAACCACTAGTATTGATTAGCTCAGTTTCTGAGGATCAGGGATCTTTTAGCAGCTTTGCTTGGTAGTATTGGTGTATGCCTCTCACAAAGTTGCCACCATCAAAGTTTGGGCGAGAGCTATGAACATCTCCAAACCAGCTTCTGAGCTCCTACACATGACTGTTAACAGGCCTCCAAAGATCCCCTTCCAAACTCATTCTCATGCTGCTCCTGTTGTTTTTAACTTTCAATGTTTCATTTTTTTCAAAACCAGTTTTATTGCAAACAAAAGAAATGAATTAATTATATATAATACATAGATATTAGATATACATATATATTTTTTAAGTTTAGGTTATATATTTATATATATTATATATACACACATTTTAAGTTTAACTTAAGAGAGAATAAAGTTTATTTTGGCAGATAATGTTACACAAAATTAAAGTTGTATATGTATTAGTATATACATAACTCCATATCCTTAATTTGATAAAAGTGTGACATATTTTCTTGCTTTCCTATGCTCTGCTAAATCATCATTTACCCAAACTGCTTTATAAAACTGATATGCTGAAAATTGGCTTTATTGCTTTCACTTATGATCTGATTCCAAACCAAAATTTTATAAGCTTCTATCTCTGGGTGCATTTCATCATCACTATCATCCCAGTACAGATCACCAGCTTCTGATGAATCTGTACCATTTTCTTCATAATCTGGAAAGAAGTCCTCCCTTTTAAGTAACTGTTGGTACTTCTCTCAGTAATCTGGATCAGCTGCAGTAAAAGGAACACCATCAGATGTATAAAATATTGGTACATTCATAAAATAGTTAAGATTTTGAAAATTCCTATTCCACCAGAGTCTATGACCCACAAGAGAACATGAGAAAACATCCAACATGGAAACAACAATCTTTTTGTAACCTGACTTCAGAAGCAACATCCTGTCACTTCTGCATATTCAGTCCACTAGTAACATGTCAATAATTCCAGTCTACACTCAGATGGAAGAGATTATACCATGTGGTGAACACTAGGAGGCAGGGATCATTGAGGGACACCTTTGAGGCTGCCTACCACACAGACAGAACAGTAGGATTTTGTGATAGGTAAGTACATGGGTTATGAGGAAAAAAAGAGCCAGGGATGATGCCAAGGTTTGAGACTTGCATTGCCGGAAGATTGCTGTCTCACCACCTAGATTGGAGAAAATGGGCATGGAGCAGTTTTACAGGGAAAGATGGAAAGTTTAGTTTTGATACATTGAGCCTGCAATGTCTATTAAATATCCAGATGCAGGTGTTAAGTCTGGGGTGCAAAGGAAAGGTCTAAGCTGGAGATATGGGTATCATAAACTTATTGGTAGTCTTTGATGGTATGAGATGACTAAGGAAGAAGATGATAATCAAACTTAAAAATTATAGGGGCACCTGGGTGGCTCAGTCAGCTAAGTCTCTGACTCTTGATTTCAGCTCAGGTCATGATCTCATAATCATAGGATTGAGCCCCACGTTGGGCTCCATGCTCAATGTGGAGTCTTCTTGAGATTCTCTCTCCTTTTCCCTCTGTCCCTCCCTCCATTCATGTGCGCATGCTCTCTCTATCTCTCTCAAAATAAGTAAATCAAATGTTTCTAAAAATTATTATGCTGCTCTTTTGGTCTGTTATGAATATAATCTTTTCAATAACAATGAATTATTGTTCAAATGGCTTTACATTGAGACAACAGGAATTTTCAAAATAAAATTCAAAGCTGGTTCAAGTCAATTAAAAAAATACTATGTTGTTTGGTAAACCTCAAATAACTTTTCCTTTTATTTTATTTTGCATAGACAATTTTATTTTAAAATAAATTAAATGAGCAGTTCTGAAACCAAACAGCTTGGGTTCAGTGTCTGGTTCTACCATTTACAGCTGAATGCCCTGGAAAATGACTTAACCTGACTCTGCCTCAGGTTCCTTGTCTGCAAAATGGGAAGAGTAATAAAACCCACTCCTGAGGGGATTTTGACAATAAATTAGTTAATTTATGTCAAAGACCTGGAACAGTGCCCACTACATAGTAAGCCTTATGTGATTTTAGCCACTATTATTCTTTAAACTTTTGTTGGTTTCCTTAACCAACCTTAAAGCTCCCTTCAAGCTTTTGGTCAAAATTACTTCACTGGTTTCAAAACTTCTAACTCTAAGCACATCATAATTTTATAGCTTCTGCTGAACAGCACAAAGCAGGTAACATTTCTCTGGAAAAATCTTCATCCAACTTTGCTTTATTTAAGGCCAATATTCTCAAACTCTTCAGCTCTGTATTCTGCACAGAAATTTAGGGACTATCTTTTGTTAATAAATATGCCTTAGGGAACTTGTCTTCCATTCCTTCCTTTTATGTTTCGCGCTGGGTGTTTTCATGCTCACATATATGTCTTCTGTCCAAGTCAAAAGGGGTGATAGTCATCTGCAAAATTCTGCTCTTCCCACCTTCTTGACCCCCTTCCAACCTGCACTTACGCTTCACAGCCCCAGACCTGCCAGGAGGCAGAGATTCTCTGACCCCCCCTGATCAAGCAAGAGTAGATGCAAGTGCCTGGGAACACAACCAGTGTTGAAAAGGGAAAGGCAAAGAGCAATGGAAGTGAGTCCAAAAGAAGTCACATGACACAGTGCCATTTAGCTGGTCAAACAAGTCTATTGCACATCCTCTAGTTCAGAAAGCTGCTTTCAAAGACCAATCTTTATTCTCACCAGCTTGATTTTCTGTGATCTTCCTTTAGTAAACACACAACAAAGGGGCCTGTAGAAGAAACAACTGAGGCTGTGCCCAGTCTCAAGCTAAAACAAACAGCTCAGAGATTCCAGGCAGGTGAACTTTGTTTTTGATGTTTTATTCTCTGAAATGCCTATGCTGTCAGCCCCTGATTGCACCCCCTCCCCCAGCGTGGGGAAGGGCATTCCCTCCACAGAGCAGAGTCCCAAGTGATTATTTAAGACAATCTAGAGGGGCACGTGGGTGGCTCAGTGGGTTAAAGCCTCTGTCTTCAGCTCAGGTCATGGTCTCAGGGTCCTGGGATGGAGCCCCACATCGGGCTCTCTGGTCGGCAGGGAGCCTGCGTCCCTCTCTCACTGCCTACTTGTAATCTCTCTCTCTCTGTCAAATAAATAAATGAAATATTTTTTTAAAAAAGACAATCTAGAGACAGTGATGATTTTAGGCAGCCCCCTGTACAATGACAGAATAAAATTAGAATGAATTATGGAATTAAATGTTTAAAAAATGAGACAATAACAATTAGGAAAAAAACTGAGAAAAATCAACCAATCATAAAGGAGCAGATAGGTACATTTGATCTATACAACTTAAGAAAAAACAAAAAGTGAGTGATATTGATCAAAAAAGAAACGGTTACACCAGTGTGAGGAGCACAGCACTAATATACTTGTTATTAAAGGAACTTTCATATTCAAATAATAAAAAATGACACACACTAAGAAGTAAAGGAAAAGCTGGCAATCTGAAAAATAAAATTTCAAATGACTAATAAACATTTGAAAAGCATTCAACTTCACTCACAATTAAAGAGTGTAAATTACTTTAATAGATACATTATAACTCATAAATTTGGTGATAATTGCTTTTCTAAGATAATTCCTATTGTTGGCAGGGGGTGAGGGGAAAGGATCGCTCTAATTCTCTGTCGGGGAGTGAAAATTAGAGTAATCTTTTTGGAAAGCAATTTGGCAAAAGATAACCACATTGTCTCAGATGTCTCAAAAATGTCCTTTTATTTTGATTTGCATATTTATCAAAAGGGAATCAGAGATGTGTTAAAAAATCAGTATAAGGATTTTTGTCAGTTTTATTTGTAATAGGCAAAAGTTGGAAACCACCAAATGTATGAGAAAAGAGGAAATTAAAATACATTATGTCTTTCATATGATGGGATACAAGGGGGTTATTATCAATCATGTTTTCCTACCTGGTGTCAACAGGGAAATGGTATTTTGACACTAAAAAAATAAAAATAGAATATCTCTAGAGTAGATATGGAAACTTCAAGCTATTTTCACTTGATAAATTAAAATGCTCCAACTCTCCACTTCTGCTTTGATTCTAGACTTACAAAATCTGAGTCAACTTTGTTGGGTGTTTATTTAAATTTCTTTTTGTCATTTGCTTCTAGGGAAAGAACACTTTCAATTCAGCAAACAAGACTAGTATTGGACCCATTTGATATATACTTTTTGAGGAAAGTTACTAAATTGATAATTTTTATACAAGAAAATTAAGTTCTCCCAAAATTTATTGATATGAGGAAATATTGAATTCCCTCATACTAATATGGCAAGAAAAAGCAAGATAAAAATCTATATTCATAGTGCAATATCAATTATGTTAAGTACTTATTCGGCAATCATTGAACATTCAGCAAGTGCTTATTATGCTCCCATTATATGCCAGGCAACTCATAGGTACACAGGATACACAGGGTTCAAGGTGGGTGGGGGCCGCAGACAGAAGTACATGTCTGTGTAGGTATGCAGGGCTGGGCGTGTGAGTGTTTGGATGGGGGGGTGTCATGAGCTTATAAGGTAAAATCTTAACAGTGGTTGGATATGTATTATTTGTACAGTAGGAAATTTAAGTAAACTATAACAACCAATATAATTCATGAACAGATGTATTACAAGTTGTTTTCAAAGGCTAAATAGATTTGATAATTCATGTCAGATTATTGATTTTCCATTCTTTCCAACCATACTTCTTGAATACCATTTTTCTCCTTAAAAAAGCTTAGTAGAAAGCGTGAAGCTTCTAGTAGTCTGAAGAAATATGAGTTCCTTTCCTCCATCCTCTCTTCATAAAGTAACCCCGCAAGTTAACATGTAGGATTTATCTCACATAATTTCTCTGTCTCAGGGGCACCTGGGTGTCTCTGGCAGTTAAGCATAATTTCTGTGTCTGTTTCAGCTATAAAATAGGATTGTTGTATGGATTGAATGAGCTACAATGTATACAGTTTTTAGAACCATGCCTGGAAGCCTGTGTGCATGGCTTAGGCATCACCAACACTATTCTTTGTTGAAAAGCTGTAAACAGTAAAACTTTGAAAGAGAAACTACTGAAGTACAATGTCAAGAACACAGATTTCAAAGCTGAGCACACCTGAGTATCAATCCCAGTTCTGTCCCTTGCTGGCACCAAGGCCTACAGCACTTCTCATAACCTCCGGCTCAATTTCTCTGTCTGCAAAATGACTTTATACTGTCCATTTGATTGGTATGTTGGGATCTTTAGAGCATGAAGTACATCTATGTTTAGGGTGTTTTGGGTCTATAATGTTCCCTTGTCTTTATTTATAAAAATTTATATTTGAAAATTTCTTTTTCAGCCGCATCTCAATTATAGGTTTTTCCCCCATTTATCTCCTATATTATTCAAAGTTCCCCAGAAAAACAGAACCAATCAGATACACACACACACACACACACACACACACAGGGAGAGATGAAGAGCAGGAGAGAGAGAGAAGAGAGAGCAAGGGACAGTATGAGAGAGAGAGAGAGAGATTTTATTTTAAGGAATTGGCTCACACAATTATGGAGGTGCACAAGTCTAAAATCTGCAGGGAAGGGTGACAGGCTGTAGACACAGGAAAGAGGTGATGTTGCAGTTCAAGTCTGAAGGCTGTCTACTGGCAGAATTCCCTCTTGCTGGAGGAGGTCAGTCTTTCATTCTAGTTGGACCTTCAACTGATTGGATGAGGCCCACCCACATTATGGAGGACAGTTCACTCTACTCAAAGTCCCCCAATTTAAATGTTAATCTCTTTCAAAAGACATGCACACAGAAACATCTAGAATAATGTTTGACTACATATCCAGGTACCATGACCCAGCCAAGTTGACACATAAAATTAACCATCACATCTCTTTTTTTATAGGAAAGCAGTATGCTCACCAAATCATAATGGGCTCGAGCCAAAACTCAGGAATTTTGCCCAGACCCATTCCTTGTAATCAGCCACCAAGGCCTATACATGGTTCTCTTAAATGCATCTCAAATCTATCCCTAATCTCCAAAGCCATTATCATTGTCCTGGTTAAACCTGTCATCATCTCTCATCTTTACTAAAGCATTAGTGTCAGCTTTTTAAACTGCAGATCTTTCCAGTTAGACTCAAGTCTGTATTCCAGAAGACAAACTGAGAGACAGAGATCATGTTTTGTTAAAATTACCCTCACCCTCTTCCCATCTCTTTCATCTTCCTCCTGCCATCTTTCTTCCCCATCTCAGTTCCTTTATTTTGATCAAGTTTGTGAGCTTTGGCTATCCCTTCACTCAGTCCCACAGAGAAAAAAAGCTCTGTGGGGCTTTGCAGCTCTACAAGCATGATACAATATTTCTAAATGATAAGGTGATTTTTATTGACATACAACTGACCTACAATATAATGTTTCAGGTGTAAGACATAGTGATTCAATATTTATATATATAACAAAATGATCACCATGATAAGTCTGGTTACCATCTTTACCATGCAAAGTTTTTATAATATTATTGACTATATTCCTTGTGCTGTACACTACATCCCCACGATGTATTTATTTTATACTTGGAAAACTGTACCCCTTTTTTAAGATTTTATTTATTTATTTAACACAGAGAGAGATCATGAGTAGGCAGAGAGGCAGGCAGAGAGAGAGGGGGAAGCAGGTTCCCTCCTGAGCAGAGAGCCTGATTTGGGGCTCGATCCCAGGACCCTGAGATCATGACCTGAGCCGAAGTCAAAGGCTTTAACCCACTGAGTCACCCAGGTGCCCTAAAATTGTACCTCTTAACCTCTTCACCTATTTAGCACATCCCCCATCCCATCCCCTCTGGCAACCATTAGATTGTTCTCTGTATCTCCAAGTCTATTTCTGTTTTATTTCCTCATTCATTTGTTTCGCTTTTTAGATTCCATATGAAAATGAAATCACACAACAGTCAATGAGATAATTTTACCTTTTAGAGCCACGTGTGAGACCAACTGGTTAAAAAGAAAAGCTGTCTTTTCTCACATAACAAGCTACTGTGTAAACATGATTTCTTTACTGAGACTCTAAGTTCCAGAAGGTCAAGGGCTACCACATATTTCCCTTAGCACTTAGCTCTGGGTCAGGCATTTAAGAGCTGCTTAATAATAATTTTGTCTAATTGAAGGAGTAGAAGGAGACAGAATGGTAGGAGATAAACCAGGGGTTTTGATGCTAGATACATGCACGTGCGCACACACACACACACACACACACACACATTCACATACACACAAACACCTGTTTGCTAATGCAGATTCTATTACTTAACTATTGGCTCTTGAGCAAGAAATTCTCCGATCTTGGCCTCATCGACAAAATGAGAATCATAATGATCGGAATACCTAACTGACAGGGTAGGAAAGGGCTTCATACTTTAGAGAGAGCCTTTCACATGGATAGTTAATGATGAGAACTCTGCCTGCCCACTGTAACATTTCAAGAAAATAAGCACCCTAATGCATTCGAACCATGATTGTTTACAGTAGTCTCTGAATATGCTACTTCTTTTCCTTCTTTCTTCCTTCAACATATAGTGTCACTTGGACATAAATGATAAGATTAATATCTATGGTTTTAGTCAACATACAAAAAAAAGTAAAATTTGACACCTCAAACTGCATTTTTAAAATGGATGAAATATGTCAGGTTTATTTATTTTTATTTTATTTTATTATGTTCAGTTGCCAACATATTAGTCTTTGGAGAAAAAACAGATAAAATATATTCTGTGTGAATCTTTCCAAAAGGCCTGGAATTTTTTACATCGACAGTTACAATATACTCATTAAAGAAAAAACAGAAAGTTAATTATACAAGCAGACAATCATCAGACTATTGAACTCCAAATACTGTTTTGCATCATATTTCACTACACTGCACTGATGTTTGTTTTTAAACAGACATGAAATAGAAAAAGGTTGGGAATGAGGAATATGTTTTGATTGTATATGGGCCCGTAGTGCATTGGTTATTTGTCTTTTTGGAGTCTGTATCCCTCCTCAGAGCTCATGCAAGGTACTGTCCCCTTTTCAATTCTCAAGGGGGAAGCCCACGCAGCTTTGAGGAATGCCCTTGAAGGGCAGTATTAATCACCATTATGGTGCCTCATCCACCTTAAAACAAGCAGTCTGCTTCCAGCCAGGTGGCAGTGCGAAGGTTCTGGAACAAAATCAGACTCTGCTCTATTAAAGATGACCCCAACAAATGTCAAGCAGTTTGCAGCTCCGTAAAGTTTAAAGTGCCTGAAATACTTGCTGACTCAGATATTAATCACTATTTTATGCTGGTTTCTGAATTGCTATATTCTGAATTCCCATTCAACCACTGTCTCTAATCTAATAACTGTTTTAATTTTCCAAAGAAGGAATAAAAGAGAAGGTGTTCAAATGGAAAATAGGATGAGCGAGGTGAAGTAGAGAATCCAGAAGTGGGAAACTCAGGTCAGGACAGAACCAACTTTTTCTAAAAACTGCCTAGCCAATGGAGCCCCACAGTCAATAAATTTGGTTATAGTCCAGTGCTTTACAGACAGAACCCTTCAATCAATACATAGGTCTTTTTAAATTACTCGTTTGAAACTCAGTATCAGGAAAGAAGCAAGATAGCTGGCGAGGGGGGTGGTAGGGCCTTTTGCAAGCAGCCAGTGAGTCAGACGGCTATGCTAGCTTAAAACGTGCTACAAAGTTTCCACATCATGCATTTTAATGTGATAAAAATCAGTGATTCAAAAAAAAAATTTCTGCATTTGAAGGGCCTGAACAGTTAGGCATGCCATTGATATTCCTGATTCTTCATAATACTCCTTTTATACAACTCCAAGTCTGACATTTGCCCCAAAAAGGGCAAAAATTAACCAAATCCTATATAACAGGTCAGTAGGATTCATGAAAACCTTTTGATTTCAGACTTTTAGTCAATGTCTAACTATTTCAACCCAAAAAGACTTGTGGATCAACTATTTGAAGACAAACTTCAATTTTTTTTTAATGTCTTAGGCTCTAATATTTAGATGGGCTCTTCCATCAGGCAGAATTCAGAAAAGCTTGTATGGGCATTGTTCTTTATGGAAGGTAGTAAGGAAAGCAACATCAGTCTGTGTGTGTGTGTGTGTGTGTGTGTGTGTGTGTGTGTGTGTGTGTGTGTTACTATGTTTCAATGATCTCTATCATGTTTCTGGTAGAATGAGAAAGGCCAGAATAAAGACTGCAGGTTTTATAATGACAAACATACTAACCCAAGGATGAAAAGAAATAGGGTCTGTGAAAGCATTTTGAGACATATAAGGTACTCGCCAAATGTAAGGAATTTGTGCTATTGTGTTGATATTGTTATTACTCCTATCATTTATAAATAACCAGAAGAAAGCCAACATATGGCTTTTGTATTCAAAGAAGAGTTGGTTAGGCACATATTTTTCTAACATTTCAGTTACATAGTTAATTTCATTATAAAAATACATTTTAAATTAACGGTTCTGTTTAAATACAAGGGCTTAATTTATTTGTTACTTTTTATATGGCAGAGATAACTAAAGGGTTCTGTCCGGGTCGATTAAAACAATTTTCAGAGATAGATCAGGCTCTTTTGCTAGTGTTAGGCCTTGAATACCAGAGGCTATAGAAAAAAAAAAAAAAAAGTGATGAACTCTCTATGACCTTGTATATTATTCTAAACCCACTACGTATACTATGTTATTTCATAAAATAATTGTGTGACAGAGATAATAAGTCCCAAATAAATTTTTGTATTTAGTACTTTATCCGTAGATTGACATTTAGATGTTATGAATGGTACCAACAGAGAGATCATTTGGAAGTTATGAAATACTCTAGGCCAGTGGGTCACAGCTAGGGTGATTTTGTCCCCTCTCCCACCCACCCACCCCCTCCCCCTCACTTATGGAGCACTGGCCATCTTAGGAAACATTTTGATTGTCACAACTAACTGGGGCAGGTACTAGGGACATCTAGTGATGTCCCACACACATCCTATACAGGATAGCCCACACAATAAAGTAGTTTGCACTAGTCAGTCCAAAATATCAAAGGTGCCTAGGTTGAGAAGCTCTGCTCTAGCCCAATGCTATTAAAAATGTGGTTCATAGACTAGCTGCCAATTTTTCAAAACCAGATCCATGACAAGATAAGGAACCTGCATGAGAATGTAAATCAGCTATTTCATGGACCAGTTCAGCTGATATTTTTTATACTAAGATTTTCTCCATGAAGGCAACAATTGATGTATTGATTTACTTTCTGAGATAAACTCTTTATCTTTGGGATGGCTGGCATTTTGAGTAGCATTGCTTCAGGCTGAAAGTTCCCCATATTTCCTTGGGATAGTTTCTGCTCATTCCCATTAACTAGCCCATGAGTTTTGCAGGAATTAATCACTCCCTGAATCCATAGCAATATGACTTTCCATGACCCCAGGGAGGTGCTTCCCCAACCTAAATTTTATTTTTCTGTGCTACAACTAGAAACAAGGATTTCAGATACTTTTAGACTTACTAAACCAGAAGTAAGGTTTTGTCATGGCAACTTCTGTTTCAAATAATATTTGATTTGTACGATTTTTGAAATGCTTGCCACAGTGTTTGCATTTTGCAAGTGCACACATTAAAGTCAGTCTCATTATAGAAAAAGCAATCTAAGAAAATTTAGTTTATTATCTTGCATAATTGTTTTCTAAATTTTTTGAATAGAATTAATGTTTTGAGTTTATCTAATTTTTCATACGCTATGTGTTTTTCATACATTAAAAGGTATCTAATGAGTATCTGCTGACATAGCTGATTACAAAATCATGATTTTAAGTAGACACCAAATGCAAAATTTTGCAGATGGCTCTACATGTTAATAATTTTAATAACTAAATCTCTGGGCCTCAGCACAATTGATATCCTACAAGCTTTAAACATTAATGACCCATTATGAAAATACAGTCCTAAGCTACAAGAAATTCAATATTATATGTCAGTAGCCAAAATAAAGCCTTATCCAAAACACTTTATAATTTTAAACCACCTTCTGAAATTGTCCAATAACACCAACATCAGATTTATGCCAAAGAACTTGCCACTTAAATATTCTAGTAAATCAGGTCACCATGAGGAAAGCTCTATTTACTACACCCGGCTCAAATTTGATCCTCATTAAATTAGACCAAAGGTCACTTCCTAAACAATGAACATCAGGTGTTCAACGTGCCAAAGCCAATACACGTGAGCTACAATACATATTGGTCAATATGAATACTAGAAAGTTGTAGAGAATTAATAAAAGATGCCAGGTGAGCTCCAGTTGATGGGCTGTTAGGAGGAAAAAAATTAATTATTTTTGCAATGTCTATTGCAAAATTGTCTTATTGTAATCTCTCTATGCCTTTAGAAATCCCAGTTGAATGAAATATGATATACTGGATCACTACTACAATAATTCCCACCACTGCTGCATACATACACGGACAGAACACACAGAAACTGGAATCCAATATATAAAGCCTTAAAAAATAAAATGTCTCTAAGCCCTAAATAGAACTGATGCTATAAAGCTATTTATTGACTAAATGATATCCTGCTGACTTGAAAAATTAATACATTTTCCAAAAAGTCTTAATGGATCTCCAGGAATATATCTAAAACGATAAAAGCCCTAGGAGACTTTAAAGGACAAAAAAATCACAGTAAAGTCTCCCGGAGAGGCTAGGTGTGTCTGTGTGTGTGTATACGTGTTCCTCATTTTTTGTTCCAACGATTGATTTACCAGCTCATAAGAAAAAGAGAATGTCATCAGTTGCTCAGTTGGGAAAGCTTTTAAACATACACAGCCACAGTTTCAAGATTACAAATATAAGTGACATTGCTGGAGTGTCCCATTAAGAATGGATACAGCCACTGAAAATTAACTAGGTGGAAAAATGACTGGTTTTATATACATCTATTCAACTTTGGGTTAGAGAGAAAGATGATGACCTATGAGCAACTCAATAACTGCAGCTCCATTGTACAGATACTTAGAGCATCTAAGTATCTCATTTATCATGAGAACTCACGGCTTCAAAAAAGGTAAAGTTTTTTAGGTTGTAATTTTTTTTTGCTAAATACACATTTATTAGTTTATACATCATTATACCATAAATACAAAAAGAAACAAACATACAAAAAGCAAATAATCCTTAAGTATTAAAATACTTACCTATCAGTGTGGGAAAACAGTCACATATGAAGGGATTCCTACATGTGTTTTGAAGTCAGCAGGTGGACCTCAGTGAAACAGAAAAATGTATCAAGATCAAAGTCATCAGCCTTTAGGAATCAGATGACCATTCTGAGGATCATCACAGTTTTATTGCTGCTATAGAATCTAAGTTTTAGAAATAAAAGAATCTTCTTTAAAAGATGAATCTCTATGCAATTAAGACCAGCATATATGCCAAGTGTTTCAAAATTAACAACTCAATGACAGCACTCCTCAATTTGTAGGAGGGTTAAGTTTATAACTGTAATGGACAAATGGCCACAATCTCTGCTTTGAAAAGCATCTAAAGGAGTTACCCTGGTGGGTTGATTTTCTCGTATTTGCATAATAATATATACATTTACATTCTAGTTAAGCAAAGTGTAGAAGAGAAACTAGTAATTATATTAACCCTCTCTGCTTTTATAAAAAGGAGGCACGCTCAAAATGAGTCAGATCTGTCTGCGCCTCTGAAACACAGACCCAAACATGAATTTTCAAAATACAGGCATAGTAGAAAAACATTTTCAAGTCAGAAAAGCCTGAGTTTCAATCACTGCTCTGCTGTTTATTTACTGAGTGACCTAGAGGTAGTTACAATATGTATTGGACCCCCAATGTTCTCATTTTGTAAAATGGAGAAAATGACATTTTCCTAAGTGGAAAGTAATTGAAACAATGTATATAATGCACTTAGCCCTATATCAGGCACACATTAAAAACAAACAAACAGGGGCGCCTGGGTGGAGTAGTCAATTGAACATTCAACTCTTGGCTTCCACTCAGGCCCTGATCTCACGGTCATGATCTCAGGGTCATAGGATCAAGCCCTGCATCTGGCTCCGTGCTCCACATGGAGTCCGCTTGGATCCCCACACCCTTCCTCTGCCCCACAGGCTCGTGCTCGCTCTCTCTCTCTCTCTCTCTCAAATAAAAAAAAAAAGCCTGCCTTCTCTCCTTCCTATAAGCTATAAGGCTACTAGAACAAGTTGATATGAAGATTTCACAACTTCTAACTGCAGGTAGACCATCAAAATACCATACTTGACTCAGGAAGGGGGTGGGGATGAAAGCAGTTCGCCAAATCTACAGATCAAGATGTAGCTCTATGTAATTTATGATTATAACAAATAAACAGAATTTGTCCAGAGGTTTTTTTTTTTTTTCATCTGGAACACCAGAATAATATTGAAAGTGAAATTTTTTGCCAAAGTTTTGCCAAATTTTGCCACATTCATTTTTTATGAAGCCGATTGAGGATATAGACAGTCATAGAGGATCTAAAGGGCCTGATTTAATGTGTGCCTCTTTATTGGTAAAGAACCAGAAGAGGCTTTGATTTTTCATTGCTAGCCAGTCTCAATTAGAGTATTACCTCCACTTATTCTACCTTTACAAGCTCTTACTTCCAGGGTGCCTGGGTGGCTCAGTGGGTTAAGCCTCTGCCTTTAGCTCAGGTCATGATCTCAGGGTCCTGGGTTCGAGCCCCACATCGGGCTCTCTGCTCAGCGGAGAGCCTGCTTCCCCCTATCTCTCTGCCTGCCTCTCTGCCTACTTGTGATCTCTCTCTGTCAAATAAATAAACGAAATCTTTTTAAAAATTATTAAAAAAAAGAAGCTCTCACTTCTGAAGAAGTTATGTGTTTGCTCCTTTTTTATCCTTTTTATTTTTATTTTATTTCGTTCTAAGGGAAACAAAATTATCTAGTGTCCTATGCTCTAAATGTTGCACGCCACCATAGAAATGTCTCTATATTCTGGAAGTATACAAATGCATCCAGTAACAAAGAGAGGTCAATAAAAAGGATGGTAAGGTAGTTTGAAAAATGGAAAGATATTTCTAAACAGCTTTGTGAATTCAAAATGCTATGGCATAAATGTCACTTATTAGTCCATAATAACATTTAAAAAGATTCTGAACCAAGATAGTCATGGGTTTTATTTTCAGCATCTCTCTTTAACATCTGCTCTAAGACGATAACCCTTGGAAACCACAAGCTTGGAAGAAAGGGCAAGGGTCCATAGAAGGGGGAGGGAGGAGGCCACAAAAGAAGGAGAATATCTACAAAGGTATTAGTAGCTTTTGAAGCAACTTCTCTGCATGAAAAGCAGGAAATAAGAGACCATCTTTCTCAAATATTAAAATTAGTTTTTCTGCAGAAATAAGAAACCTTAATACAGGAAGGAGGGTTTTTTCCAAGTTTCAAAAGAAATATGGAAAACTGTCAGGTGATTTCAATCTTCAGTTTTCCTCCATGTCGTCCTTAAAGATAGACCATACCCAGGTGTGAATAGAGCTGGTAACAGCCAATGTCACAATTTTTGTGTCTGTGTGACCTAGCATGACAGAATCATTAAGGCTTTACAATTCTGGAACACATTGAACAGTGGGTCGTACTGCATTCTTTGTCAGCTCAAATGAATGCTGTGAGTAGATAAACACACTAAATGACCGTCATTAGATTCATCCAAATCAATACTTTATTTGGTCTTTTAGGTGCAGGTGCACCAAACAGCATTCACTCTATTTCTTGTTCTCCCTAATCAAGCACTGCATATGCAATACAGCTATAGCGGTGGGGATAATGAAGTTGTATTAAGCATTATTCCAAGACCGTACTGCCAGCATCATTAGGGCTTTGCTAAATAGGAGAATTTTGTTGCTTAGTAACACAAATATCGCAATGGAGGTGGCAGAAGGCTATTTTTCTTTTTCTGAAATCATGACTCCCTCATTCACTTTCAGTCCTGCAAGAACAGGATTCTGATTAATGATGTGGCTCCCTTCTGACAATGTGGTCAGCCTACCTTTTGTATACCCTCCCAGGTGCGAATCAAATCTCATTTGTGTTAGGAATCTTTGTCTTAAACCGATTCAACTTTCTTATGTTTTCATCAGCCTCCCTACTAAACTTGAAAGTAGCATCATTACCGTATCACTGTCTAGGTTTAATTGTAGAGAAATCCCCTCCCAAAAAGGGGAGGGGGCTGCATATTTGAAATGAAACTTGCATATGACCAGAAATAAAAAGGTCTCATAGGTATATATAAACAATAAATAGGAATGGCAAGGTGATAGTTCTTCCCAGAATAGCATTTCCAAAGCATTTATAAAGTTGGACAAAACTTTAGGATAATCTTAAGTTTTAAAAGCCATCACTCAAATATGTCCCTTGACACCACTGAGATGTCTCAGTATAAAAATCATCTCTCCACTTTCAAAAACAAATTGAGTGGTTTTCCTTTCTACCTGTCTCCACTCCACCCCTGTCTTAGTCTCATTCATTCTCTCTCTCTCGTTCCTTCTCTGTGTGTAACATCTTGATGTAAAAACACATGTGAGAATATAGACAGGAAGATGAAAAAAAGATATGAGATCAGAAACCACATAGAAAACAGAAAAAAATATTTTTACCTGTAACATATAATCGCAGTTGAACTCTAAAATTGGCTCTGGCCTTCTGGTCGGCCAAGGCAAAAAGAAAACATCATCGTGCTTTGAATAAAACTCATGCTAATTTGACTGGAAACATACATTTTCCAGAACTCAAAGGCAGGAGGAATTTAGCAAAGATGTTAGAGAGTTGGCACGTGCGATATTTTTTATTGCTGCCATAACAATATCCCTAAACTTTGTAGCTTGAAACAGTGCAAATTTATCGTCTTTCTGTTCCAGAGGTAGAAGCTTGACGTGGGCCTCATTGGGCTAAAATCAGACTATCAGCAGGAGTAGGTGGCTTTTGGAGTCTCTAGGGGAGTGCTTCTCCTTGGCTTTACAACTTCTAGAGGCTGCCAATACTCTTTGACTCATCTATCTCCTCCCCCATTCTGAAAGCCAACAAAAGTGTATCTTTCTGAGCATTCTTCCTTGTCATATTTCCCTCTCACCACAGCCAGGAAAGATTTATTCTCTTTTAAAACCACATGATTAGATTGGGCTCATGAAATAATCCAGGATAATCTCCCCTTCTCGATGTCCTTAATTTAATTTATGTAGACCAACATATCCACAGTGGCTGGGGATGAGAAAGTGGGCATCTTGGGCGGCCATTATTCTGTTGATCACAGCACAGTATAATTTTTAAGAAACAGAGGACCTCAAAGCCCAGACCTAGGTTTGTTTTCCTGCCTCCTTCAATTGCAAACTGTGTGGCCTTGGGGAAACTATTTAACCTCATGAGCCTCAGTTTTCTCATCTGATAATAGGAAATTATAATATTGAGCCTAAGATGTTGTGTGAAATGGTTATGTCACACACTTAGCACAGAGCTCAATACATCATGGATATTATTGTTTTTGCTGATCTTTATCAATTCTTAATAAAAGCTAATAGGACCAAGCTTATGAAGTCCTAACACATTTTTTTTTTCCTATTTAACTAATTTGACATCCAGACAGAACTCTTAGAGTGCCTTAAAGAACAAATGGTTAATGTGTGGCACAGACTCCTTCTCTTAAATATGCCATTACCTCAACCACATTTTTGGCAGGTTCTATATAACAATCAATTAAGTTTCACCTCCTTGGTACATGGCCAATGTGTGGGTATTATGTATTATTGATAATAGAAAATTCCATTTGCTTTATATGTCAAAGAGTGAAGTGGCAGGCTTAATATTCTTTTTGTGAAAAATAAGCAACCTGAAATAAATTTTCTTCCAGAAAAAAATTCATATTTTGTGAACCATAAAAATACCTGTGAACAGGGTCAGACATTTTCTCAACAAAGCTCTGGGTCTGGCCAAACGCCAGAACAAGCAACTATGTGGAACACTGGAAAGATAGATGGGACCTGGTTAAGGTCATACGTCATCACGTGTGAGCAATCTGCTATTACCCTCCCGCTATAGGAGGGTAAATGGCCCTCTCCTAAACTCCCCGTCCAGCACACTATTGCTCAAATCAACTTGACCGTATAAAAACAGTCACTTCTAATGCTATTTAGAAATAACTCGTGATTTAAATGATTTTTCTCAACCTCCACCACCCACATTATCACTCCTTTATTTCAAACCATCATTCTCTAGGACTCAAGGTATCATTTAAAATTTATTCAAACTGAAGCAAGAGAAAACCCAACCAACAGAGGCTTCAACAAGACAGGGTTTGTTTTCTTCCTGTAACATAAAATCTGGCAGTGAGAAAGTGAAGGACTAATGAGCAATCAGGGTTTATCAAAGAACCTGAGTCATTCAACTTTCCTGCTCCCCCATCCGTACTGGATGGCTTTTCTCTTTATATTACAAGCTGGTAGCCACGTCTACAGGCATTCACAATTCAGGCAGGAAGAAAGGGGAAGAGCAAAAGGCTAAGGGAAAGAGGTTGAAGATACAAGCCAGTTATCAGGGTGCCCTTCAAACAATGTTCCCAGAATCCCGATTTAATGGTTTCATTTATATATGATTGGTCAAAACTATATCCATGGCAGCTTGGGAAGGAGTGTATTAATAGTTGAACGCCTTGCTTCCCTGACAAAATCAAGGGTCTGTTCCTGCCACACCTGGTCTAGCACTGTACTAGAGATTCCTAATCCACCAACCTGATACCAATGACCTATGCCCTGTGCTTAACACTTCCCACTGGCGTTAAATTGATCTAAGAAACAAAACAATGCTTAAAGTGGACTTTGGCTTTTTGCCCAGTGTGTATGTCTTAACATCATTATCATGTAATATTGAGACCCATCATAATTTTACTCTAATTTATTTCTACAGATTTTTCTCCTCCTTTTCCACTTCATTCCCCTTATATTTCAATCACATAAACTTATCATTGTCCTAATGCAATATGTTTCCCTGATTCTGTATCTTTATCTCCATCTAGAATCCCCTTCCCCTTCTGTCTTTTACAGACAACATCCCATTGTTATTTTAAGAGCCATCGTAAATGACACCACTTTAGTGAAGCTTTTCTCAATTATTCACCACCCTGTTTTTTGGGCTCTCCCCTTGTGTTCATCTCTCTATGGTAGTCTTTGCACAATTAATTGTATTATACTTTTTCTGTTTCTAAGTGTCTCCCACCTTCATAGGCTGAGATTCCTCAAATCAAGACTTCCTATACTTTTCCTGACATATAGTAACCCCTCAATACATTCATGTAATAATTAATGATTTAAGAAGATATAAGTAGTCAAGAGCTAAAGAATTAAGCAGTTTTATATGTCAAAATATGGCATTAGATCATAAGTTTAAGGAAAAGATAGGAAAGAATCAGAAACTCAGGGAAGGGAAAAAGAAATAAGAGGTTGAGAATTCATCCAAGGAATCTGGGATTAAAGACTCAGAAGATTAAATCCAAGGATCTGGGCACCAAAAACAAGAAGAAAGGAGATTGACTATCACCAGAGTGTAAGCCAGATATTGGCTGGCTGTCCCTTTCTCAGGACACCTAGATATGATTGTGTTAAAGATTAATTGAGCGACATTCATATTTTTGAGAGCATATTTGAGCATACAACAAAATGGAGCAGCACGAAACTAAAAATGGCTGAAAGCTAGTAAAGAGGTTTTTACAGAGAAGACATGGAAGCAAAGCAAGAAAATTATTTGATTGGCTCTAGCTTAAGAGATTTTGCCTTATTGGGGAAAGCTTAGTTGACTCATTGGTTGTTCTTAGGTTTCATTTTCTCAGATCTGAGTGCGTTGATTGGCTAAGGTTTTGGTTTGTTCACATAGACTGTCAATGTATTAGAGGACACTCCAGCCTAATGGCCTCCTCATTTTATTACTTTAACAATTGGCTTAAACCAACTTTCATACCCTCTGGAAGTGCTCATCTCCTCCCATAGCTAAAAATTTCTGGGCTTTCCTGAAGTATTTTTTCCTGTCTCCAAGCTTCTGCTTGGGCTGAATTAATTTGGGTCATGGGTTATTTCTGCATTCCATATAAAAACTTGAAGGTAGGGGTGCCTGGGTGGCTCAGTCAGCTAAACATCTGACTCTTGATTTTGGTTCAAGTCCTGAACTCAGGGTTGTGAAATCAAGCCCTGTGTCGGGCTCCACACTGAGCATGGAGCCTACTTAAGTATCTCTTTCCTTCTCTCTCTGTTTCTCCACCCCACCCTTACCCTGCCCCTGTTCATGCTCTCTCTCTCTTTCTCTCTCTCTAATAAAAAAGAAAAAATATAAATAATAATAATAAACTTAAATGTAAGCCTTATCCTCTCCAACAGTTTTTCAGAAAATCCATTTTACAAGTTATTTGCATTTATAGTAGACATATCTGTGGGGCCTAGTAAGGATTTTAATAACAAAAAAAAACTCAAAGCAACTTCCAGCAGAATACTAAAACTCCCCTGGTTCTAAGTCTTTTGGCCTTTACAGCATCCCCAAACTTTTTCAATTTTACTGCATCTCAAGTTCCACACACTACATTGATTTAAGAAATTCAGATTTCCCTTAGCATACCAGGCAGAACACTACTACTCCTAAATATAGTACCAGGTCCATTTTGCATATATAAATCCAACAATGATATTCCCAGCAGAGCGAAGGAGCTTTTAATATATTTGAAGTCACATACCATCAAAGATGATTGAGGTTATAAAAGTAAACATTTTCCTCCTTAAGTCAAAATGTTTGGCAGATTTTATGCCTAGCGTAAGATAAACATCCTGTTGAGGGGCGCCTGGGTGGCTCAGTGGGTTAACCCTTGGCCTTAGGCTCAGTTCATGATCTTGGGGTCTTGGGATCAAGCCCAGCATCGGGCTCTCTGCTAAGCAGGGAGTCTGCTTCCCCCTCTCTCTCTGCCTGTCTCTCTGCCTACTTGTAATCTCTCTCTCTGTGTTAAATAAATAATAAGATCTTTAAAAAAAAATAAACATCCAGTTCAAAATGTGCACAAAGTTGTGGATTAGGTATAGCATAGTTAGGGCAAGGCTTAGAGCTTCCTGACAAATGTTTAAAGATCTTGTGTTCTGCTAAGAGATCTGGATTTGGTTGATGAATAATAAACAATATTTTTCATCAATGAAAAATAGATTTATTTATTCTGTGAATACTTATGACACTTCTACTATGTGCCACACAATATTCTTAGCATGTAGATAAAGCTGTGAATAAGGAGATTAAATTCTTACCCTAATCGAGCTTAGACATTTAGGGATAATTGTACCTACATCATAGAATACTGTGAGTAAATTACATAATTCATCAAAAACCCTTAGAATACTGCCTGGCAGTTCTAATTGTAGAACTGTAATTATTATTATTATTATTATTATTATATCAGAATGTTGTATCTTGATAAGAGCACATGATCAAAATATAGTCATAAAGTGAAGAATAGGAAAGTTCTCGAGATCCAGGGACAAAAATAATGGAAGCTTATATTGATTCATTCAATTCAACACATATTTACCAAGAGCATATTATATGCCAAGTACTGTTCTAGGAGCTTCAGATACAGATGTGATCGAGAAAGAAAAAATTTAAGAGGTGTCACAGAATATTTCTTATCTGGTGTAGAAGGTCCTTATTTTATGTGTAATAGCCTCTGATTTGGTGAGCTTAACTGACATGTCAAGCAATCAAATGTCAGGTCATCTTCATCAAAGATCACTTTTTAACATCTCTGTCAACATCCATTTGGTGCACTCTCCAAGAAAGATAAAGTTTCAGTAAACAAGTATGAATGATTCTGTCAAACGAGAAAGAAATTCTACTGACACAGAGACTAAAAAGTTGATAAACCATAGGAAGTTATAAAACATACATAAAATGAGGTTAAAAGTATTAAGTCACAAATATGATAAGTTCTTATCTCTTAGACGCCATTCATTGCCATTGCAGTTTACAATTTTTGACCCAAACTCCCCTTGTCCTCATAGAAAAATCTACTGGTTCAATTAACAGTTTGTAGTAATTCACAAGTCTTTTACATCTAAACTAATCTGCAAAAGTCATAGTGGAAACCACACAGCTACTGGTCCCATCTGTCCCCATCTTTTCAGGAGTTGCCAAGTCTAAAGCAAGGAAGTATATTAACAAACAAGAAAATAAAGTTAGTAAATAATCACAGAAAAGATTCAGCTTATTCATTCATTCATTCATTCAAGATTCAGTTAATTCATTAATAAACAAACTAAAATTAAAACAATGAGATATGGTCTTTACCTAATACATTAGCACAAACAAATCTTATTTTTATTAAGATAATTCCCTATGCTGTCAAGGAAGCAGTTAAATGGGTGAGCTTGTATTTCTGTAATCAGTGTTAATTGGCCTTTAGGGAAGAAATCTGACAAAGTGTATCATAAGCTATCAAGTTTTTCATATTTTTTTGACTTGGTAACTCAATTTGTTAGAATCTATCCTAATTCTAAACAAAAGCATATGCATGAAGATATTAGTCACACCATTATGTACATTAATAAGAATAGAAATAATTTAAATATTCAACAATGAGAGAACTGTTAATGAATTGTGGCATACTATTCAACTACTAAAACATAAAAATTCTTTTTTTTAAGATTTTATTCATTTATTTGAAAGAGAGAAAGAATGATCAGCGGGGAGGAACAGAGGGAGAGAAAGAAAGAGAGAGAGAGAAAAGCAGACTCCCCACTGAGCAGGGAGCCCTATGTGGGGCTTGATCCCAGGACCTGCAGATCATGACCCGAGCCGAAGACAGATGTTTAACCAACTGAGCCTCTCAGGTGCCCCAAAACATAAACATTCTTAATACATATTTTGATATTCCACTTTGTTTATACTTCATTCCAAAAAGTATTTGAGGTGGGGATATCATACTAAATGATTTTTTTATTGTTTTTTTAAGATTTTATTTATTTATTTATTTATTTGAGGGAGAGAGAGAGAAAGAACAAGCGAAAGGAGAGGCTGAGGGAGAGGAAGAAGCAGATGGGGAGCCCAACATGGGGTTTGATCCCAGGACCCTGAAATCATGATCTGAGCCAAACGAAGACAGACGCTTAACCGACTGAGCCACCCGGGTGCCCCATAAATGATTTTTAAATACAGAATACATGGTTATACATGAAACATATTTTTACACACATAGTGGAAGGAAATGTAGCACAAATTAAATAAATCAGTGGCATTTTGAATTACTGCTTTTTTTTCCCATTTTCCATTTTTTTTTAAATTCTTATGAAACTTTGTAAAGGAAATATTTATTTATTTATAAATATAACTCCCATAAAATTACTTTTTACTTAATTATTAAACTGGACACAGTGCATTTTGTGGCCAGATTTGCAAGGCGTAACTGGAACTCTGATGTATTAGAACTCTCTGTGAAACCTCAGAACTACATCTTATCATCAGAACAGAAGTCCGGGCTTATTAGTTTTCAAGATCCATCATAGTTCGGGTAGCCAGGGGGAAAGTTGGTAGAAAGTAATTGTTGGGATGCCTGGGTGGTTCAGTCGATTAAGCATCTGCCTTTGGCTCAGGTCATGATCCCAGGGTCCTGGGATCGAGCCCTATGTCGGGCTCCCTGCAATTTTCTGAATACTCTTTTTTTGAGGCTTTCATGCTATATTTAGTCCACTTAGTTGATGTTAGCATATTATGTAGAACCATCTGCAAAAATAAGTTTAGGTAAGATCCAGTAGGAACTCTAGATCACCTCCTTACACAACCGACTTCTATCTAGCCTATAGACCTGCCTTTGCTTAACGATTGACTGTTGTTATACATGCCAAACTTCTGGCTTGATGGGTCAAATAACTTGCATTTCATGATGGCCAGGTCAGGTCACAGGGTCATCTGCTGTCCCATTGTTTGGTATTCAGTCTTTAACAAGGCCTAGTAGCAAGTCAGGAGCTGTTTCTCAAAAGTAGGTAGTTATATGCAGGAGAGGGTATGACCCTCCCCTGTGGAGTGTGCTGTAATTCTCCTCTTGAGGCTCACCAGAATCTCTATACAGCATTCATATTTGCTGAGACACTTTGAATATCATTGTATCTTCTGGATCAAAGGCCCAAGTGAAAGAGTAGCTTATACTGCAGCCTAGACATTTTGCACAACCTTTTATTATTTTCCTCCTACAGTTCTTTTCAAAAGGAACAAGTGTATGGATTACGCACAGAATGGGTCAGAACATCATATTCTAATATAGTATATGTTTTTTCAAAAATCCAAAGAAAAGAGGCACACCAAGCATTATGCCTTATTTTTAGTGGTAGATGTATAAGATGATTTAACTTGTTTTTCCTGGAGAGAAGAGATTCTGATATGCTGCAAAACCCTGGACTCTTCCCCAGAAACTTTACCAAGAGAATGTCCTTGAATTTTGTAGAGATTATTTCCTACCCTCTGGCCTACATGTGTTCACTAAGATATATAAAGTAACTCCCAGGTTCCAGCTCATCAAAAAAAAAATTATCATAATATCATCAGTGTAGAGAACCAGTGTGATATTCAGCATGATGTTAAAATGATCAAGATCTGTCTCAAATAAATTACAGCAGAGAGCGAGACGGTGATGATGTGCTATCATCCTTATCAAGAGAAAGCAAACAGCTTCTGGAGATCCTTGCACATTTATATAGAAAAAAATATTTGCCAGATAAATAACTATATATCAAGTACCAGATTGTGTTGATATGATTAACTTTGTGATAATCCTCGGTCATTTTCCAATATCCATCTATCTTCTGCACTGGCAAAACAGGTAGATTAAATGGAAATGTGATAGGATTTACCACCTTTCATCTTTCAAATCTTTAATGTGGCACTCATCTCTGCAGTTCGAGAAGGGATATAGAATTGCTTTTGGATTATTACCCTATTATGAAGGAAAGCTCTGAGGTTTCTACTTAGCTCTTCCTATGATTGTGACCCTCATTTCACAGGTTAGAAGTCAATGTGAAGATTCAGCCAGTTGCTGAGTATGCTCACTTCATTGCACATTCAGAAGCTTAGGTCTGCAGACACTCTGAACTGACTACTAAACAGACATAGGTTAAAATTCCATTAATCCTCTGACCTCTATAAGGACCCACTCTGATTGATGGCCACAGTGGCATGTTGGGTCCCTAGAAACTAAGATCGTGTGATCAGATATCAATAAAAGGTCTGGGACGTTGACTCCCTAAATGTGTTGTCATCATAATAAATGGCCAGAAGTCCAGTTCAGGAGACTTGGAGGAAGTCATATACTTGTGGAAGTTCTGCACAGTTCTTGCTCAATGGGAATGGGAATTTCCTTCAATCAAGGGGATACAGGTCTGTCTCATGGTTTAGACCTAGAAAATAGGTAAGAGACTAAAACTCTCCATCAGGATGACTTACGTCAGGATTTTGGCCAGTAGATCTGGAGGATTTTGTGCTACATTAATAAAGTAATAAGTTAGCGGGCTGTCCATTTATTTCATTCATAAGGTCAATTAGTCAATTTCCCAAATTTCTAAATCTCAAAATATTCTGATTTCCACTGTATCCTTGCGTCCACTGTGATGATTGCCTCCACCTTATCTCTGGTAGTTAAGGACTAATACCTGACCTCAGCCATTCTAGGACCTCATCATTCCTACTGATACAAGAAGCCAATTGCAAAGGTATTATTAAAAGTTTTTGTTTTGGGGTTTTGTGTGCATGTGTGTGAGTGTGTGTATGTATTCGAGATAGTAAGTCACATGCAATTTTGTGTCTTTCCGTTTTGTGCAGCATTTATTGGGGACCATTTTCCCATGCCATTTAATATTGTTAGTTGTTCTTTAACTATAGTATAATCATCAATCATGATTATATGTCAAAGATTAAAAGAGTTCTTGAAATAACTAGGTTTAAAAGGATATGGGAGGAAATTAGAACATTGAAACAATCCACATGGACTGGAAGGAAGAACACTTTTTCTCTGAAACATGGAAACCTGAGACAAAGGAAGAGGGAAAAAAAACAGAATGTAAAGATAGTAGAAAGTAAATTTTCTCTATCATTTAAAAAAAGGAGGAGAGCTAGAGGATGTGTTCAGAGGATCTAGACAGGAATTAAAGAGCAGGTTCAAGTTTTGTGCTCACTGCTGTTGGGAATGAGCAAACCACAGATGCTTACTATAGACCTATCCAATGCACCAATGTGTTAGTGATGGTTATAACTTAATGGGATGATAGAGAGTAAACATGATTGTTATTTTCCCAAAATTTTAAATAAACATTACTTTTATTATTTTTAGAATCAGGAAAAATACCAGAAAACTCTAGGGATCAAAAAAATCATCTTACCAGTAGCATGGAGAATAGTTAGGAGGTGGATCTCTGTGGCAAGTTAAGGGTTACAGAAACTGTAGGATCAGTTGTATTAGCTTGAGCAAGAAATTGCTGGATGAGACATTATTGTGACTTAAACCAAGGCAGCAGTAATCTTTGGAAGAGGAGAATGACTAGGAGAGAGATAAAAGTAAGGATCACTGATTAGAACAAAGATGAGAGAGGAAAGAGTCTTTCGTGAATGGCACCTGATTGGGTGACCATACCTTCCACCAAGATCACTCAAGAATAAGATGAAAAATACAACTTTAGGCATGTAAACTTCAGGTGTCAGAGAGATTTCAATCTGGAGAACATCAGTACTCAACTTGAGGAATGGAGAGAGTGTGACAGAGTTGAAAGTCCAAAGATTCTGGACTAAGACTTTCCTATGTTTAAATCCTATTGCTGCTACTTACCAACTGTGTTATTAAAAAAAAAAACATGGGCCAACAAATTCTCCCACCTTCAGTTTCTCATCAATAAAATGAGGATGGGGCGCCTGGGTGGCTCATGGGGTTAAGGCCTCTGCCCTCGGCTCAGATCATGATCTTAGGGTCCTGGGATCAAGCCCCGCATCGGGCTCTCTGCTTGGCGGGGAGCCTGGTTCCCCCTCATTCTCAGCCTGCCTCTCTGCCCACTTGTGATCTCTCTCTCTGTGTCAAATAAATAAATAAAATCTTAAAAAAATAATAAAAATTAAAAAATAAAATGAAGATATTAAAATAATAATATCTGATAGATTGCTTGACTAGTAAGGAAAATAATACACATAAAGCAGTTAGCAAGTGCTTAGTAAACCTGTAATAAATATATCAATATTATCCATCATTTTTATTAATGCTTGCTATGTGTTGTTAGGCAGATTGATCAATTTCTCAAAGCCTCAGTTTCTTATAAAATGGGGTTCATAAATCTACCACACACACTTGAACTGAGCATCAAGTGAGATATCACTTAGTCCAATGCATTGTCCATAGAGTTGTTATACCAGTAATGTCAATTTGTTTCCATTCCTTATCATTATTACTATTGTTTAATCTGTTCAAACTAATTAGTCATCAAAGTATGAAGATTAAGATAAACATTAAAATATGCTTGTCTATCAAGTTCACTGAACTTTTTAATATTTTATTTTATTTTTTTAAAGATTTTATTTATTTATTTGAGAGACAGAGAACATGAGAGAGAGCATCAGAGGAGAGAAGCTTAGAGGAAGAAGCAGACTCCCCGTGGAGCTGGGAGCCCGATGTGGGACTCGATCCCGGAACTCGAGGATCATGACCTGAGCTGAAGGCAGTTGCTCAACCAACCGAGCCACCCAGGCGCCCACTTTTTAATATTTTAATTGGATATATTCACTTTTTATAATGTATAAGAAGTAAATGGGCTTTTCCTCAATTTTTAGAATGGTGTTCATTTTTTAAATTTATTAAAATTTTTCTAAATGGTTTTTGTTTATAGTCAGTATTTTGCAGTTCTTACTTTTTTAATCTTTTGGTTTTCTGTATGATGATTTTTCATGGATACAAGCTGGATTTTTAAAGTATTTTAAACATATTGATGATTGTTCTTTTTTTTTACCCTTGGAGCATCCTTGCTCAAATCAACATACAAAATCTTCTATACCCCTAATTTTTACAGTACTAAATTTGTTTGCTAGAATATTTAAATCAGGGCACCTGGGTGGCTCAGTCAGTTAAGCGTCTGCCTTGGTCTCAGGTCATGATCCCAGGGTCCTGGGATGGAGTCCAGCATCAGGCTCCCTGGTCTTCAGGGAGTCTGCTTATCCCTCTGCCTCTCTTTCTCTCACTGTCTCTCATGAACAAATGAATATAATCTTTTTAAAAAATATCTAAATCACGTGAAATTTAGTTTGTTGCAACACGTGAGATGAGTTTTTCTGCTTTTTTTCTCCAAGTAACCAATTTTCTCAGTCTCATTTGTTTTTAAAATTGTCCATCCCTTTCCCCATTTATTTCTATTAAATACTAATTTTCTATGCTAAGAGGTGTTTCTGAGCATTGAACTTAGTTTAAACAATTACACAAATGTCACATTGTTTTTTTAATTATTCTGTTTTAAGTGGTTGGGACATCAAATCTATATTCCTAACCCTTCCAAATCCTTCTTTTTTAAACTCTCCTTAGGTAGTCTAAGTAGTCTTCAGTGTATTTATTTTGAAATTACTTTTTCAATTATTTTAATGAGTTTTGCAATAATACTCAATTTCATATTGGATGGCTTTATAGCTTTTAATTAGGCAGAATTAGCATTAATGTTACTCAAAATTTCCTTCCAAGTACATGATATATTTTCAGGTCTTTTATAATTTTTTACAATATTTCTAAGGTTTGCTTTATGTAGACCCTAAAACTTTTCAGTTAGGCTCATTCCTTGTTTATATTTTTAAGATTTTATTTATTTAATTATTTGACAGAGAGAGGGAAAAGGAGAGAAAATAAGCAGGGGGAGCAGCAGAGGGAGGGCAAGGAATAGGCTCCCCGCTGAGCAGAGAACCTGACTGTGGGAGGGCTCCATTCCAGGACCCTGAGATCATGGGCCAAAGGCAGACACTTAACCAACTGAGCCACCCAGGTGCCCTATTCCTTTTTTTAAATTTTATTTTATTTATTTATTCTTTGCTTGTTATTTTGTGAATTGGATCTTTCTTCCTCAGTTACACCTGTTTTTAATTATTATGTTATGTTAGTCACCATACAGTACGTCATTAGTTTTTGATGTAGTGTCGCATGATTCATTTTTTATGTATAACACCCAATGCTCCATGCAATCCATGCCCTCCTTAATACCCATCACTGGGCTAACCCATCCCCTCACCACCTCCCTTCTAAAACACCTTTAAAGAATTATTGGTAGCCTTAAAATGAAGGGTTTTCTTACTGATCAGTCTGCTGAAATTATGTCTGTGTTATAAAGTTATCAGTGGCATTCCCTCATTCGTGTACATTTTGATAATTTCACAACCTTTAAAAAGATATAACGAATGTTGGAATTTTAAATCTGCCACAGGTCTTCAGATATCTGGTGCAGAATGCCACTAAATAATACTTCCACATACTCATCTCAGTTCACCCTCAATAACATAACCCCCAAGATTTTGCTGCAAAAGATAGGTACTTTTCAAGGAATATATATGTGCTACATAATATCTAAGACATTGCTTGTTAATGTTTGCAGTTCCCAAATGAAGTCTTCACTCAAGTCAAAAATTATTTCTTTCTTTTCTAAATAATTGAATGTTCCTTTGCTCAGTTACTCATCCAAATAAATCAGAAGGCAGGCATCTACCTCAAATAATAAAAACATTATTGTCCAGAAGTGCTTGACAGATCCTATCAGGAGACATCAGAACCCTCCTAGGAGCCAATCCCTGGACTGACATTTTCATCAAGACTGGAATGCCACAGGGAAATGCTCCTGCAATGCTCCCAATATGTTCAGCCATTTGCTTCACTTTTGCAAATCTATCACTCCTTTTCTGTTCCTTTAACTTCTATTTATTATACAGTTGTCTTAAATGTTTTCTCTGTATACAGTGATGACTGCAGTAAACAGTGTTATGATTTTTTGCTTCAACTTTCAAACAATTTCAAAAACTCAAGAAAAAGAAAGTATACTGCATTTTCCCATGCTTTTGCTTTTTTCCTTTGTCTTTCTTCTTTTGTGATATTCCAAGATTTTTTTTTCTTTTAGCCTTTCCTTTCTTTTCAGAGAACTTTCTTTAGCCATTCTTTTAGAATAGGTCTGCTAGCAACAAATTCTCTTAGTTGAGTTTGGCACTTCAGTCTTATCTAAATAATCCAGTATCTAGGAATATATCTTCAAAAAAAGGAAAACCCTTTCAACTATAAATCTTTCATAGGGGTTATGATAAAGAAAACATGGAGTGGTGCTCTGAAATGGTGGCTTATGATGCCAGGACTTAAATTTCCAGATCTCTTGGAAACATCTTGCTTAATCCTTTCATTGAGGAAAAACTTGGTCCACTGGCTGTGGGCTATCATGCACATAAAGCACATACTGGGTTTGGGTACCTGATTTTATAGTAGGATTTTTACCTTCTAACCATGTACAGGTGATAGAAATATAATTAGCCCAGTACTTCATTAAGAATGGAACAGGAGGGCACGTGTGGTGATGAGTCCTGGGTGTTATATGCCCAATGATCAATACATCATTGAACACTACATCAAAAACTAATGTACTATGTGTTGGCTAATTGAACAGAATAAAAACATAAAATTAAAAAAATAAAATAAAAATGTTTTGTTCCTTCAAATAAATAAATAAATAAAAATGAACAGATCAAAAAAAAAAAAAAAAGAATGAAACAGGAGAGTTGAGAAAACACCACTAACTCACATTTCAAAGGCAATTGAAACTTTAGTCTTTCAAGTGTTACTCAATCTTAACCAAAAATGAACTGCAATTTTTTTTAAGATTTTATTTATTTATTTGACAGGGAGAGAGAGATGACAAGTAGGCAGAGGCAGGCAGAGCGGGGTGGGAGGGGGGAGGAGGGGGAGGCAGGCTCCCTGCTGAGCAAAGAGCCCGATGTGAGACTCGATCCTAAGACCCTGAGATTATGACCTGAGCTGAAGGCAGGTGCTTAATGAGTGAGCCTCCCAGGTGCCCAAACTGTGATTTTAAAGTGAAGATGGTTAGGTCAAAGGCCAAGTGGAGTTGAGGGTCAGAGTTAAATGTTTATATTATGGTAGTAGGTAACTGTGGTCTTAAGTAGTGCTAGAAAAAAATCTTCTAGTTGAAGACAATGTTGATCTTGAATAGCAATGATTTCACTAATTTTTCTCTGCCATTGGATGAGACCCTATAAGGGACAAAATGAATCCAGATCCACATACTCCTGCCTGGACCACAAAGAAGGCACTGACAAAATTAGGAAGGGATGCCACAGGTCAGGGTGCTGTTCCAGAGCTTTTTGAAGTCATAAAAACAGTTTAGGCTGGACCCTCATTTTCAGACTTCACAGCAAATCACTGCCCAGGTGACAGCCATTAGTTACATCCTTGAGATACAAAGGCCAGTGCTCTGTTTGATGTACTTGCTGTGACTTCTAGTTTTTCTGATCGACTACAAAATTCAGGAGAGCAAGTAATAGCTGCACCTCTAGTCTGGCCAGTTCTGTCTACCAACCTTGCCAACAATGGTCTCTAAAGCTAGTTAAATTATTCCATCTGAGTTTCACTGGGAAGGTACAAAAGTCCTATGTGCTTATACTTCTCATGACCTTGCAAGAACTCTTTCATTAAAAAACCAACATGGAAAACCAGCATTATTAGATTAATAGACTGTGTGGTGGTTCTAAGAGGAAATCAGTAATTATGTTAAGTAAGCCATAGCTACTCAAACTTAAAAAAAAAAGAGCGTCAGTAAGTGGAAACTGGCCAAAACCCCACAAATGAAAAGATGAAAAGTTGCCAAAAACCCTACTGTGAACGGTGTAAATAATATGTCAATTTTTGATAAGCTTTTTAGTAAATGTTTGCAAAAAAAACAGTATATATTAATCATTCTCTGACTCCTTGAATAAACAGCTAATTATCAGGATACATCAGAAGCCTGAATGCTTGTGGGTTTTTTTTTTTGATAAAACTGTATGTTACTATAAATGTAATATAATGAAAAATAGAAAAAATATCCACCATGCTAAAACAGTATGATTAACATGTAGGCATACTTCCTTCATTTTTTTCCAAACCATTATACATTCAATTTTGCAGTGTAAATTTACTTAACATTTAAAAAAATATATTATCTCACATAGATACATGATCCCTGTAAATATTATTTTTAATGACTATGACATCCATTTGGTGAATGTGATGTAATTTATATTACATAATTATAACAATCCTTTAATTCTAGATTTAAATTATTTATAATTTTTACTTATGTTTTTAGAAATGTTTAATGCAGTACTTCATGAGTATAATATATTCTATATATTGAATGATTTGTTTAAGAAATATTACTGGAAGTAGAATTACTATGTTCAATATTATGAAGAATTTTTAAAATTGTATACATAATTTATTTTTATCTATATTCCTGACTATAAAACTATATATTTATGTTCATTTTTTAAAAACTTTGAAAATCCATGAATTCTGAAAAGAAAAAATACTTGTTGTCTCCTGCCCAATAAATTAAATAATTTTAATATTTTCACACATATCATTCCATATATTTGTGAGTGAAGATAACCTCTTTCCCCAAAATTAGGATGGTAAGGTATACTCAGCTTAGTCACCTACATTCTATAATTTTTATTATTATGAATAATTCTAATATAATCAAAAGGAATAAAATTTTAAAAATAAAATTTAACCACCAATTTTACATATGAATACAGTATCTATTCACTCTTTTATCATTGACTACTTATGTTATTTTGAAGTATTTTCAATTGTATAAAATTATGTCATGAACATTTTATCACATAAATCTTTGACAATATCACTTGACAGAGAGCGATCTTAAGGTTCTCAAACTGGAGTATTAGCATTTTAAGACTATTGATATGTTTACTAACTTATTTTTCAAAACTTAATTCTGAGGTGTAACACTTAATTTGAAACATGCACAAAAAGTGCTAACATTATTGAGACTTCCAAAACTCTTTGATAATTACTCTTTGGGAAAACATAGGATCTATTATAGAGTAAATCACAACTGTATCATAATTTTTCAACAAAATAAAGATTCTGGATTAGTTTACTAAGGCCAGTTTAGTGTCTAGAGAAGACAAACAAAATTACTGCAATATTAAGTTTGAGCCATAATTTTTTTTAAAGAACTATGTTTGTTTAAGTCAGAAAAAAAGATTTGTGGAAGATTTAATAACAATGAAAATAACAATGACAATTCTCCAATGCTAATGATATCTGTATTCTAGATGGAGAACAGAATCAATGAAAGAAGTAGAGATTGGGACTGAATTTAGGAAGCCTTTTAGTACGTGAGAACACTGGAATTTTATACAAAAAAAGGAACAAAATAACATTCATTAAATAAAGACTTAAGCTTAAAATTAAGGTATAAAACTAACATTAAAATTTGAGGAATCAATCAACAGCTGGGGAAGATATTTTGGAATTGTAGGGACTTTTATGGACCGAAGTCCCTCCATATCCTGGATATTTTAACTCTTGACAGTCATTATCAGTAATTATAAATCATCAGGGGCTCCTGGGTAGCTCAGTCGGTTAAATGACGATCTCTTGATTTTGGCTCAGGTCATGGTCGCAGGATTGTGAGAATCTGTCCCCTCAGATTCTGAGCTCACCATGGAGTCTACTTGAGAGATTCTCTCTCCCTCTGCCTTCCCCTGTGCACACACATTTTCTCTCTCTCAAATAAATAAATCTTTGTAAAAAATTAAAAATAATTATGTCTTCATTTTCCACTACACACACATAGATACACAAAAGAAAGAATAGAAAAGATGTCTTTGATCGTGGTGTCCAAATGAATATTTATGTATGTTATCAACACTGTCTCCTGACTTAATTCTAAAATACAAAATTAAGTTATGGTTTTCTAGATGAATGGTCTTAAAGATTGTTATATTTAAATTTTCTCAGTGGTGAGTGATGTGTGGACTAATATTGGTACCCCAACTGTTCCACAATTAAGAATAGAATTGTGGATTCTACTATAGTACTCACAACAAAAGCCTAAAGGAGCCTTATACACACACACACACACACACACACAAATATGAAAACAGCTAAAAGCTTTTTATTTTATTTTTTTAAGATTTTTTTTTTATTAGAGAGAGAGAGAGCACAAGCAGGGGGAGGGATGATGGGAAGCAGGCTCCGCATTGAGCAGAGAGCCCGATGCCGGGCTTGATCCCAGGACTCTGGGATCATGACCTCAGCCCAAGGCACACACTTAACTGACTGAGCCACCCAGGAACCCCTAAAAGCTCTTTTAATGGGAAGAAGGACAGACTGAAGAGAAAGGGCATCTTTTGTGGCACTTAGCTCCTCTGCATAACCCTTGTGGCATCATGGAACACAGTCAAACACTACCAATAATCCAACATTTTATAAAAAGACACTTGGTAATGGCTCAGACTGCACTGGACCCAGGAGTTATCCCCTCAGTTAACTGTGAATCAGAGTACACTGCCCACTTGCCTATTCCACTACAACATCCAAGATTGTTATAGAGGATGATCGGGAGCCACTAAGAAATCGTAACTATGAGACAGATAAATGACAGCTGAATGCTTTTTATAAAATGTTCTTTTCAATTTAACTTCTAAGTTGAAAAAGCAAAACTTCACTGGTAGAATATCATTTACTCCATCCAAGTTTCTTGAGAAGTAAACATGTGACTGAGATTTCTATAAGAAAAGTAAAAATGGTGATTCATCATGAACATCAGATAAAGGGATGGATCCCTGCTGGTTCCATCCATTTAGCCTCTCCGAAAGAATCAGCATTATCCAAAGAACTTCTACATTGCTGGTGCACAGGGGTGGAAGCCTGGAGAAATTTTTATTTTGGATTTAATAAATAATAAATGTATAATCTTTCTCCTTTTGAGAATATAGTCTCAAATTCCTGATAGGACTATTTGATTCATTTCACTCATTTGTCTGAGATTTTTAAAAGATACAACATACAAAAGCACTTACATTTTTAGTATAAACTTTGCAGACTTGTGTAGATTCTGCATTGACTTTCATTAAGCTGAGGTGACTTGGTAAACTTGTTTTTACATGGCAATATCCTTGATCTTCTGCTCCTTTTTCCTGTGACATATTCTGCCTGTGCTTTCACTGGCCACTTTCATTATATATTTTTCAATAACCTCATTTTTGCATTTAAACTACTTATTATTTAATTCATCCTTCTCAGTGTTAACTAGTGTGAGATACAGCATATATAAATCTCCCTTCAGTTGGGTACCAAAGAGAAAGCAAAAAGATTCATAGTTTCCAATCCTAAATGTAAGCATTTATTTGCATAGCTATTAATGATTAGTAAGCTGCATCCTCATCTATAAAAAAGAAGAGGTAATCATAAAATAAGATAGTCACCATCCAGAGTTCTGGTAGCTCCGCAACGCAAGTGTATCTGAAGTATGTTATTGTATGTACCTAATTCCAGAGTTTACAAATTTGAGGAAGTTTGCAAATCCTCCTAAATGGGGAAGGGAAAACTGGTATTCAAGGGGGACTGAAGCAAAAGCAATAACAAAAGCACATGATCAACTGAAAGTTCTCTGTCAAGTTATTAAAGCTCCTGTAACTATGCAAATTTAAAAAATTATCATAGGACAACATTACTTGGACTGCTCATGGTATTTCCATTGCAGGTGTAAGAAGTAAGATGAACCTACTTTTGTTACAGGAGTTCCTTTGATGCAGAGTATAAAAATTCAATTATAAGGCTATATGATTGGGCGCCTGGGTGGCTCAGTTGGTTGTGCAACTGCCTTCGGCTCAGGTCATGATCCTTGAGTTCTGGAATCGAGTCCCACATCGGGCTCCCAGCTCCACAGGGGGGTCTGCTTCTTCCTCTAACCTTCTCTCCTCTCATGCTCTCTCTCGCTTTCTCTGTCTCTCAAATAAATAAGTAAAATCTTTAAAAAAAATAAAAATTAAAAAAAGACTGTATGATTATTAAAGAATTAATGCCTCCTTGAGAAGAAAGACATGTTTGTACACTTTCTCTAGGAACTAAAGTATAAGATTGACTTCTCTGTTTCCAAGTCTTTTCTATTAAAAACTAATTTGCAAAATATTAAAAGACAGATTCATTCTCTTCTGAATATAATGTGGTGTTACATATTATAAAACTGACCAACTTCCATTTTAGAGCTATGTTTCAAAACTATTTTTTAAAGATTTTATTTATTTATTGGAGATAGAGAAAGAGAGAGAGCATGAGCATGAGGGGAGGGGCAGGGGCTGAGGGAATAGAAGAAGCAAACTCCCCGCTGAGCAGGACCCTGAAATCATGAGCTGAGCTGAAGACAGACACTTAACCAACTGAGCCACACAGGCACCCCCTCAAGACTATTTTTTAAAAGAGTAAATTGATCTTTTTGAGATATTCCTAGAGTACGGCACTTTATCTGTTTGTTATCTGATGCTCTTTTCTTAGCAAGCATCCTCAAGAGGTTCCAATTTCATCTTTTCTCCGTTAATTTCCACTTGACCCTATAATTATGTAAAAATGCATAACTAATAATTAACTTTAGTGCTTCTATTGATTAAGCATCTGGCGTATGTCAGGTCTTGGCACGCCCTTGCCCCGTGTAGTATCTAATGCATAGTCTTATAGGCTACTCTCCCAGTTCAGAGAGAAAACAGTTTCCATTTTCTTTGGCCTTGAGGTTTCACAAGCTTTGGCTACACTGAAATAGAAAATTCATGTACCTGTGTCCATACTTCCCTTAACAATCTATTTTTTTTTTTTTACTTAGTAAAATGTAAGTTCAGAAACTAGTGTATTTTGCTGCTGCTCAGGTCTTAAGATGTTTCCTCAGGGGTAATAGGATTTGGCAACAGCCCTGAGAGGCAAGACAGGTTATCTTCCCCATTTTACTGGCGAAGAACTAAGGCTCCAAGAGATCAGGAAACTTGCCTAAATCCACACAACTAGGAAACACTAAATTCAGGACTCAAGCTCTGCAAGTACAACCTCTTTAGCTCCATTCACCCGCAAAGTAGAAATGTCAAGTGAATTCCACATCATCTTTCTGAATTATGCAAACTACATGTAAATCAGGACATCCATGAACTAATTAGAACATACCAGGTAATGTGCCACATAGCATGCAAGAAACACCCCATAAATATTAATTCTGGCAATATTTCCCACACAAGCAACTGGACCTGCCTCCTCAAACAGAAACTAAGTGTTGAGATTGTACATCCTTTACATTTTTTTGTCTTTTCATTGTGTTTAATGTAACTTTTGATAAATCGTAAAAACAGAAAAAGGTGCAGAGCACAAGTGAGACAAATGTCCATGCTCAAGTACCATTGTAACTGTTGATGGTTATAAAGATTGTTGCCCTGCTTACATAGACAGTTTTAGATTAACAAACATTACACATAAGGTTGAAGTATTATTGGCTTCCTCTTGCCCAAAACTTCTAGTTCTCTCCTCTCTCAAGGGTTAGCCAGCACCATCAATGTGGTCCGTACCTCTGGCCCACCTTTGTTTGCACACACACAGAGATACACACATATACATCTATATATCCATGAAAAGTATAGGATAGAGTGCTGTATATATGTTTGAATTTTATACTGTACTTATTTTTATACCATATTTTGTATTCAACATTACATTTCATAAACAGTACAATAGATAGTATCTATCCCTATTCCTACATATTAAATGTATCATTTTTTAAGTATTGCAATACATCTAGTGATCCATGCCCTCACTGATGGACACTTAGGCATTTCCCAATGTTCTTCTATTATACATATATAATGAGCTCATCTGGGAGGTTCAACCCACTGCAGTTAAATTGTTTCCGTAATGTAGCTGTTTACTTTATTTCTCCTCCCTTATTTACCATCTTGCCTTATAACCCCAGGAAGAGAATAGAATAGAATGTAAAAGCAAAATGTCCCTTAACTTCCCCATTAGCTTAGGTCCATCCAGAAATTTCACTTGTGCAGGTAATAGAGTAGATGTGTCGGAAATTACCAAGGTTCACTAACAGTTGTCTTCTGCTGCTGGATACTTGGAGGATGAAACTCACTGCTCTTTTCAAGGGAGGTATGGCCAATGGATTATTCTGGCCAATGAAAGGGAAGCAGTTAAATTCTTCAAACTGGAAGTAACAGATCACTTTGGCATATTAACTCTTGTATCGAAATAAACAGTCTGGCCCCTTTGGGCATATTGGCCCTGTGAAAGACCTGATCATATGTGCTCATGGATGCAAAGCTGATAGTCACGCTAGCAATCACATCTCTTATCACTAAGACTGTAGTCTGCAATTTCATTTACTCTCTAGGGCCTCCTGCCCCAGACACATGGCAGTAGGAGTGTTTTAGGAATCTTCCCTGCTTCCCACCCCCACTTATCATTCTTCCTGATGGACTAACTATGCACTGAAATGCCAACTTCTCTTTCTCTCAGACACCCATAAACTGGGGGCATGGTTTTCTTGGGATATCACTCAGTAATCTCTGTAAGAAGATACCTGATACCAACCTGATACCAACCAGGTTGGTAGTTCTCAGATGTGTAACGTGGGCCATGTATTCCTCATGGGTCTCAGCTTTCAGCCTTGGCCAAGACAACAGGAGTAACATGCTGAACCTACCATCACTTTGTTATAGACACTAGAGTACCATAAGAATTCTCGAACATATTCCTTTGTAATGTGTAAGGGTGCCCCTGGAATATACCTAGAAGAAAATTCAATTGGCTATAGTGCTACCTAATAATAATAATTACTACTATTATTTCTAGATTTTTCCTTAAAAATGATTCCAAAGCAAGTCTGTCTCTTCTGTTCCTATCTTCCCACCTTACTCCTAAGATGCTAATTCTGCTGTGATGACCCCCTTCCTGATGAATAGAGTGGTTTTCTACTCCTGAGGGCATCCTGCATCCCCACAGCTTTCCCGGAAATGACCTGCCTCAGTCCGCTCCTATCCGGCTACCTCCACTGCCAACAAAATGAAGCACAGTGTCAAGGACACTGAGCGCTGCTGGTCTGTCTACTGCAGCCAAATCTACTCGCTGCTGGATGGTATGACTGCTCCCTTCTGAGGCAGTCTTACCCCCTTTCTCCAGCCCCAATACGGATCTACATGGGGAAGGGAAAGGAGCACCTCACACCTCCCCAGGGTCCCTGAGATTCAGGGGTGTCAAAAGAGCTCACAGAAGTGAGAAAATAGACCAAGCTGCCCAAGCAGCTCCCTAAATGCAGTGACCAACATCAGAAGTCAATGAAAAAGACAAGAAAGATGAGAAGAAGAAAATGAAGCTCAAAAAGATGCGGATCAAGGAAGAACAGAAACAGGAAGAAGTTTCCCGGTCGGGCTCTTCACTGCTTGTGGCAGAAGCAAAGTGGTCCTCAAATTAAAAATCTAAAGAATAAGGGCCCCTGGGTGGCTCAGTTAGGCACCTGACTCTTGGTTCCAACTCTGGTTATGATCTCCGAGTGGTAGGCTCAAGCCCCACAGTGAGCTCCACACTGTGTGAGATTCTTTTCCCTTACTCTCTCTCTCCCCCTTCCCCCCAGCTCCTCCCCCAGCTTGTGTGCGAACTCTCCCTCAAATAAACAAACAAACAAACAAATAAGATCTTCAAAAATTAAAAATAGAGAGGGAAGCAAACCATAAGAGATGCTGAACTCTAGGAAACAAACTGTGGGTTGCTGGAGGGGAGGTGGGTGGGGGGAAGGGTTAATTGGGTGATTGACACTAAGGAGGGAGGGCACTTGATGTAATGAGTATTCTGTATTAAATGCAACTGATGAATCACTAAATTCTATCCCGGTAACTAATAATACGGTATATGTTACCTAAATTGAATTTAAATAAAGAATTTTTTAAAAACTTATATATACCCTTTTAAAAGTTTTTTAATAAACTCTAATTTAAGAACAAAAAAATTAAAAAATAAAAATCTAGGGAAAGAATAGATAGGCTCTGGCTAGACAAGTTAGAAACAGGCAGAATTCTAGAATCATGTTGTCCCCTCTACAGCCTGTTCTCAAATACCTACTTTTTTTTTTAAGATTTTATTTATTTATCTGATATAGAGAGAGAGATAACAAGTAGGCAGAGAGGCAGGCAGAGGGAGAGGGGGAAGCAGGCTCCCCACTGAACAGAAAGCCTGATGCGGGGCTTGATCCCAGGACCCTGAGATCATGACCTGAGCCGAAAGCAGAGGCCTAACCCACTGAGCCACCCAGGTGCCCCCAAATACCTTGAAAAAGAAAAATTATGTGGTACAATTTGAAGAACCTATAGCTAGATCTCTTACTAAATCTCACAGATTATTCTACCAACCTTGACTCTGAATTAACAAAGCTTCATGGTGGGATTATAGTACAGTTCCACACATTTACTATCACATGCAGGCAGAGAATTTTATTATAAACACCGTTTGGGAACCATCCTTTAGTTGAACATAATCAGTATTATATTCAAAATTCAAAATCAGAATCTGGAACACTGTAGGCTGGGTGTCATTTGGGATAAACTAATGACAGAAAACCTTTCTTCTTCCAAAGTTTATTCATTGTCTATATGCTTCCACTGTTCCCATTTATCAGGAAAGACTTGGGGATTTTCAATCTGATCAATCTATCAAGTGTAAAGTGATATATTTTTAAGTGTGAGTACATGTCCAGAGACCAGTAACTATGCCTGAGCAATGAGAGGGGAGTCACTGATCTTCTCTTCTTTTCCAATTAAAAACAAAACAAACAAATAAAAAAACTTCCCTGCCCTCAAGTAGTTTATAAAATATAAAAAAAGATCTACTTACCATATTGAAGAGCAAAACTAAAGCATTCTTATTTTACAGATCAAATTTTAGTAGCCTGAAAAGCCTTATTTGAACACCAATATACTTCTGCTCATTCAACTGCAGAAGTACATGAGAGAAAAGTGAAATACAGGGACCTTACAAATTCAAATATTCAGTCTTGGGTGGCCTGAGCTACATAAATATTCCTCTATTAATGAAACTGGCTTCATGTCATTCCAAGTAGCTTTTATTTTAAAAGCTATTAAATAATCGCCAGTGAGGGGCACCTGGGTGGCTCAGTTAGTTAAGCAGCTGCCTTCTGCTCAGGTCATTATCCCAAGGGTCCTGAGATCGAGCCCTGCATAGGGCTCCCTGCTCAGTGGAGAGTCTGCTTCTCTCTCTCCCTCTGCCCCTCCCCCTTGTTGTGTTCTCTGTTTCTCTCATAAATAAAATTTTTTAAAAAATTCTTTCTAAAAAATAATAATAATAAACTAAATAAATAATCACTGGTGAAGGGAGACCAAAAAAAATATAATAACCACCATGCCAAAGGAAGATGACTATGTCAACTTTGAAAAAGGAAACGATGAGATGGAAGGACATGAGATTGCCACCGGAATCTTCCCAGACTACTTCGTCTCTCCTAATCTGCTCTACCCCTGCCCCTCCTCCCCATGCCTCTTATTAGGGCTCTCTTGGATTGAATTCCAATGATGGAATTTTCCTCAGCAGAACATTCTAAATATACCTTGTGACTTGAATCATGGCTGAGCAGTCACAGAGAAATGCTCCTACACGAGAGAGGGAATAGGTCCTGTTGATAATACCACAGTTAGCTCTTGCAGAAAAGGACAAATCAAGTTGGATGAAAGTTATCCTTCCAACTCAGTCAAGAAACTCAACGAAAATAGCATCTATAGTTACACTTTCCTCCAAGTATTTGGAGGATTCAAAGATCAGAAACACCATCTTTCCCAGTCAGGTAGGTAAATATCTAGTAAAGTATATTAGAACAGTTTCACAACTTAATGCTTCCTCTTTGCTTAAATAAGAAACTCTTGGTTCCCATTTGACAGCTGCCAGTGATATAATTGCCACCAAAAAGAAATTACCTGCATGGATTCCTTGAGTAGCTCATTAGTCATCACTGACCAAGCATAGAGCACTACTCTGCTGGGAGACAGAGGAGGGATCCAAAAGAAGAAGAAAAAGTTATTACAGCTAAGTGACTTAGAAATGAAAGACAGTAAAGGGGTACACATGCCATAAATGAAAACAAACAAAACCTAAAGAGCCACAGCAATTACACTGTTAAAGTTTACATTTATAAGTAATCAGGAAATATGAGATAAGGAATACATCAAGCCTGGGACCTGGAAAATTAAGCCATACCTAGTGTTTTCTGATATGAAAAGGTCCCTGTTTTATATCCATCTTTTCATGAACAATCAAAAGAGGACTCGAAACAATTTCATTTTCTATCTCTTTCAGATATTTAAATGCTTTAGGTCATAGAGTAGAATGAAGGATGTCAGTTTGGAAGTCATCGCACTGTAATTTCTTTTACAAATTCCAGTTTTTCTATTGTGGAAGTTTCTTAAAACAGACAGTTACATAAGAATAAGTAGACAAATAATTACCTTGTAAACATCTTTCTGGAGCTTTCACATTCATAATCTCAAATGTTTCCAGTGACGAAACCGCATCTTTGGAGCTCGTTGAGCTCTGAGCCTGGATATGCATCAGCACTTGACAAATGCCTTTAATGAGAAGGGTGATCTCACCAGACTTCTAGAATCAAAGAAGTAGCTGTGCTGAAATAAGAGGCTTAGTTTTTCTACAAAACATAATGTGTGTGAACTCTTTTGCATAGCCCTAAAATGAAGACCTAAGAGTTGGGAATCAGTATTTCTTTTTTTTTAAGATCTTATTTATTTATTTGAGAGAGAGAGAGAGATCACAAGTAGGCAGAGAGGCAGACAGAGAGAGAGGGGGAAGCAGGCTCCCTGCTGAGCAGAGAACCCGACCCCAATGCCGGGCTCAATCCCAGGTCCCTGAGATCATGACCTGAGCCAAAGGCAGAAGATTTAATCCACTGAGCCCCCCAGATGTCCTGGGATCAGTATTTCAGTATTTTAAAAACTTAAGCTACACTAACAGAAAATGCCCCATTCGAAAGGACTAATATATCAAGAATGTTCAATGTTGCTCATAATCAAAGAGAAGTCATTTCAAATAAGATATTATTTTTTCTGGGCAGATGGAAGAAAATAACTTACTTGTCAATTATTAAAATATTTTGTGAAAAAACTCTTGGAAATATACATGGGAGGAGGAGAGATACGTGTTTGTATTCCCATTTTCACACCAGAAATCTATCTTAAGGAAATAATCAGCCAAAATCAGTTACATAATAGTGTGCATTGTGTAGTTGCTCCTAATAACAAAAATATATTTTAAAAAGTAAATGTAAGACCAGTGAAATAAATATTATATAACTTAATAAGCAACTCTTAAAATGACCCTTTTGAAGAATCACTACTAAAATGAGTAAATGCTTGACTTTTGAATCAAAAAGTGTAATTTGTATATGATTTGTGTATGTGTACCTGCAAGGAAATAAATCAAAATGGGAATATTGGTTCCTTCTGAACAATAGAGCCAGATGTGATTTTCTTCTACTATTTGCCTCTTATTATTTTCCAAATTATCTTAAACGTATCCCCTTTTTAACACAGGGTCATAAAAAGTAAACTCAGAGATAGTTTTGTCTTCTATAGACTACTGAAGGTTAACTCCAAAAACTTACATCTGTGATCTCAAAATAAGTTTATGTTCTAAGGAAGCATTGTTGGGAATCTGAAGAAGGACTTGGGGAAGACAGATTTCAGTTTTCATTCACCAATGAACACTTGTTTGAGAAAAAGATGGTCCTCGGGGAACACATTACTGTTCTCTGCAACAGCAGCATACTAGTGATCCAGGAATGTCTGACCCCCATGGTTCCCTCGAGGGCTGAACCATGGCAACAGCAGCTGGGTTTTCAACTATGCATCATATAGTGGTAAACTTTGTTCCAGAAGCTGTGCAAATGGGGCAATTAAAAAGAAAATGAAGTCAGCAATCCAAATAAAAATACATTTATATCAGGGGGGGATTGCAGAAAGATCAACCGTGGTGACTTACAGAAAACTAATGTTCCCCTAATATAAAATGAGTGAGATGATATTTATAGAACTTGACTTTTTTAAAGTAGCATATTGGAAAAGAAAAGTTCAGTTCCATGTTTATATAGTCCTTTAGCATCTGAATGATTGCAATTTCTCGGAGGAGAGTTGCCACAAGAATCCAAAACTCCCTATTACCTGAGTCCAGGTTTAGTAAGTAGCTCGTTTGGAATTGACTACTCACTCATCCAAGATGAGTAAACACTCACAGAGTACACACAGCTGGGTATTCGGCCCCAATATCATTTATTAAATGATTCCCCATATGCTGAAGGAGTCTAGTCATATGCTTTTCACTCTTCTAAAATTAGCTCAGTATTATAATACCTTGATCACAACATAAGATACCAGAGCACCAAAACCATAAGTGGGTGATAAAAATTGATGGATTTCTAATACAGACTGGAGGTGAGCTGGATGTTAATAACTGCATATTCACCTGCTGCTTTATGACTTTTTCCATTTTACTTGCTCCATCTTCCCCAACACCACTCAGCTGAGATCATGGGCTGTTTCTAAACATCTCTCTGTACTCATCCAGAACACATCAAGAAAAGATGAGGGTCATCTTCAGACCAAAGGCAGACTTTCCCAACAAACACGTCTGCTCAAAAAGCCACCAAACAAAACAAACACACACACACACACACAAAGTATAGGAAATAGTTGCGTGGAAAAGAAAAAAAAGTAGCACATTTCAAGGGCGTATTTTAGAGTTGTGTTTTGGTGATGACCTCAGAAGGAAAGGAAGAAAAATCAAAAGCTTTCAGGCAGATACTAACAAGCAGGCTTCCAATGTAACATAGTAGCAGAGAGGAGCAGATCGAAGGAAGAAACAGAACTTTGTTAAAAAGCCGGGCAGGTGGAATGATAGAGATTTTTGAAGAGACGAAAAGGAAGACAGTTACTCTTCCTCATCCTCTGCTGCTTCTCCTCTCCTGACCTCTGTTCCTTACACGGCTTATTAAACAGTTCTTTGGCTTGAGCATATTCTTTCAGTCCCTGGGCTTATTTTAATTTGTAGTTATTAAAAGGAAATTTTCAGATTTTAGGCAAAAAGAAAGTACTCGTTCCCAGGTGAAATTTTGGAATATTTTATAGACAATCCCTCCTGCCTTGAAAACTGTATTTCACTTATTTGAAGTATTTTATGCAATTCCATGTCCATGCTGCAAAAATGCCTTTTCCCTTTTGCGGCTCCCTGAAAAAAATCTGTATTTTACATTTGATTTGCTTAACAAGTTTTGCTGTCTCTGTGGTTGCTTTTAATAGCTCTAAAAGAATGGAAAAAGAAAAGAGAAGAAAAGGAGACTTGGGGGAAAAGACCTTGAACTAAATAATACTAAGAATATTTATTTAAATGTTCAGATAATGCAATATGCCTTAAAAATCCCAAGTTTCAGTTTTAATTAAAAAGGACTATGTGGAAGCATATTAAATATTTTTCTAGATAGATAAAGCCAACATGGAAATCTTCGGTTGTTCTTTCAACTTATACAGTTGCAAAGACTCAAAATTAAAAAAAAAAAAATGCAATTGTTGCTGGTCTAGAGTAACAATTTTGCTGTCAAGGAGAGGATAAGTGCTTTCCATCCAAGGATCAGGTTATAGCTCACAGATTCCACTAGGAAGAGAATAGTGCCAAAGAATTACTGCAGGAGTCCACCCGCATTTTCAAAGTCCATAAATAATGCAGCAAGGGAGCATATTTGGGGAAAGAATTTATCAGCCATGGCTTCATCTATATGCAATGGTGGGAATGACATTCTGACTATTTTGCTGGTGGGGCATTTGTATTCTACTTGATGATTTACATATTGGTGGAGCTAAAAGAACCCATAATTATGTTCCTAGGCATTGCTTTTCCAACATCATACAGCTTGCATATATGTTCTTGAGAGTAGTTAATAAATCAGAGCTAAAGAATCTTGAACCTGTATAAAATCTGTCTACAAAGAGCTAAACTGGGCTGTCGTTCAACTTATTATTTGTGTCAAACCAGAAACAACCAGAAAGATGCAATTTATCTGTTGGAGTAAGAAGCAATGGGCCTGACACTTACCATAATACTCAATATCAACTGATAGAAAAAATGAATGAAAATATATCACCGAGGCCAGATATTTTCACAAAACACTCCCTGTTTGATATACCAAGGTTCACAAGGGAGGGATATAAAGCACAGGCTTGGTAACAATGAAAATCCACATCCTTGACATCCAGATCTTCACTATTCCTGCAAGCTTCTCAAATGTCAAAGCTGGGTACACCCCTCCCCAAACTCTTAGCTCCTTTTGCATAACCTAATCACCTCCCAAAGGTCCTCTTCCAAATGTCATCACGTTGGATATTAGATTTCAACAACTATATGTGGGGAGAAACACATATTCAGTCTGTTGCAGTAGGATAATTCATGTGTGGGCCCAGTAAATTGTATCATTAGGCTGAAGGATGGACAAAGAAAGGACAGAAGAGGTGAATAAAACTGGAGCCATTGACTGAGCCCATTTATTGGTCAGATGATTAAAGAGTTTCTATTCAAAACTATACAAGGGTTGCCAGAATTAGCTAATAAAAACACAGGAAGCCTAGTAAAATTTGAATCTCAAGTAAACATTTATTTCTAGTATAAGCAGGACCCATTCAACTATTAAATTCAAATATAACTTGGGAATCCTGCAATTTATCTGGCAACCTTATTTTATACATATATATAATTCTGAAACATTACTGTGGAACTAGTAATGTGCTAATTTGAGGTAAAAAATATATATATGCATATATAGGGGCGCCTAGGTAGCTCCGTCGGTTAAGCATCTGTCTTTAGTTCAGGTCATGATCCCAGGGTCCTGGGATCAAGCATTGGGTAGGACTCCCTGCTCAGTGAGGAGTCTACTTCTCCCTCTTCTCCCGGCTCATGTTTGCTCCTACTCTCTGTTGCTATTTCTGTGTGTGTCTCTCTCTCAAATAAATAAAATAAAATATTTAAAAATATTATAAATATATAAATATATAATCTTATATATTTAATAATATATAATCATATATAAACATTTATGATTATATAATTATATTTATAAATAATTTATAAATATAATTACATATTTTATATTATTTTTTATAATTTTATAGTATATAATATAAAATAATTTATATTATATAAATATATAATTTATAAATAAATATATAGTTATAAATATATTTATAATATAATAAATTTATTATATTAATTAATCATATATTATATAGGTAATAATTAATCAATAATTATTAATAAAAATTATTAATTATTAATTAAAGTATATGATATATTAGATATATTATGTATTATATATGATATATAGATACAAATATATATTTATATTTTTAAAAGATTATATTTTTATACTATATATAAATATATAGTATATTTATATATATATTTATAATATTTTAAAAGATTTTATTCTATATATATATTTTAGGAAAGAATAAAATCAGCCTGCACTCAAGTAGCACTCAAGTAGCAGCAGTGACATCAGAGAAGGGACATTTTGAAAGAGGAGTCAACAGGACCTGGCAATTGAGAAATGTCAGGTGGAAGGAAGGGAAAGGACTCAGAACTGCCACCAGTGTTTAAGCCTGGGTAACTCAAAGACCGTGGAGTCCTGGCAGAAAGGAATCAAGAGATAAAGAAACATGAGAGGAAAGACAATGAGCTCAGTTGGTGACATTTTGAGTTTGAGGAGCTTGAAAACCCAAAGGACAGATGTCCAGTGGGTTCAGAGAAATGTCAGAGCAAGAAATAGAGATTTGAGTTACCCGCCTAGAGAAGAGAGAGCTAAAGCTCCATTTTGCTCTCATCTTTACATTATGTTTAGCTTCTCCTCGACATGATGCAATGCATCTTACAAATAAAGATTTACACTATACTCTTTGTATTTTTTAATAGTAAAATAGGATTGCTGATATTTCCTTTTTGTTTGTTTTTTAATTTTATTTTATTTTTTCAATGTACCAAGGTTCATTGTTCATCACCACACCCAGTGCTCCATGCAATACGTGCCCTCCTCAATACCCACCACCAGGTTCACCCAACCCCTACCCCCTCCCCTCCAAAACCCTCGGTTTGTTTCTGAGTCCACAGTCTCTCATGTTTCATCTCCCCCTCGGATTTCCCCCAATTCACCCTTCCTTTCCTTCTACCAATGTAGGATTGCTGATATTTTCAATGATACTATTATGGAAAGCAATATCATGTGAAAAAGGATCATTGAGCTTTGGGGTTAGAGCAATGTAGATTCAAATCCCAACTTTTCTCCCACAGCCTACGTGACTTCTTACATTACTATTTAGCCTCTCTGATGCTTAGTTTTCTTTCTTTTTTTTTTTAAGATTTTATTTATTTGACAGAGAGAGAGACAGACAGAGAGGGAACATAAGTAGGGGGAGTGGGAAGGGAGAAGCAGGCTTCCTGCAGAGCAGAGAGTCTGACGTGGGGCTCAATCCTAGGACCCTGGGATCATACCCGAGCCAAAGGGAGATGCTTAACGACTGAGCCACCCAGGTGCCCCTGATCCCTAGTTTTCTTACATGCATAATATATACTGGTGAGATTATAATGAGGAATAAATGAGTTTTATAGGAAAAAAAAAAGATCCAGCGTAGTACCTGTACATATTAGTGCTCAATAAATGATAGTTGTTGATCTTATTCTTTATCATTGAGGTTTTTGGTTTCAATCATCAGTAACAGTAAATAAAAATCTAAGTGTATTTAAATGTTTAGACCACTGTATCAGGTAAAGAACTACTTATACTTGATATACTGCACTTACAAAATTATTTAGTTCTACTAAGAAAAGTCAAGAATGCACGCAGACAAAACAACTGCTAGAAAAGTAGAAGTGGCCAAGTCAGTAAATGCTGCACTCATCTAATTGCAAATAAAATTTAATTAACTTTTATACAGAAGAGACCACTCATTCTGGCACCATGAAGATTGTAGCAAATAGTTTCCATGAATAAAGTCCATGTCATTTCCAAAGTAAGCTAAATAGAACTGTCGATCTTATTATAATTACTAGCATCCAAGACCATTTTGGGCACTAAATTGTATCATCACACTAATAAGACTAAGATTTTTATCTTGCCATAGATAATTGTTTAATGATGTGGCTAAACACCAGTGTTCTGAGACTAAAATAATTCTAAGTGGGTATACAAGATTGGCATTGACAGAAGTGATGGAACACTATTTTGCTGACTTTGCTATATCTTTTAATAAAATTCTGCAAAGCTTAGCTGTAATATCAGACCAAAGGGGAAAGAAAGCTCATATATTCATAGGAAGAGGCAGTTTTGAAAACTCAGAGATAGGTATTTCCAAAAGAAACTAAACTGGCCTGAAAGGCAGTTGGATTGAGCAACTGTGCACAATTTATTTCCATGCACATGAAATTTTTTCTGAACCTTGATATCATCACCTGGTGTGAACTCTGTTTACCCAAGTAAAAAGTTTGCCCAAAATGATCTCGAGAAAACAACAAATAACAGTGAGTTTTTCTAATTAAGAAATTAGATGTTCCTTACCCCAGCAAGTATAAACATCTGTCTACAGCCCAGCCCCATGCTACCTTCATGACCTGTCACCTACTTACTTCACCACAGTGCCCCTGAGCACTTCTAAACTAAGTCACTTACCAATGCTTTTCATTTTGCCTAACAAAGGGTGCTACCCATTGGTTATGCTCAATTTGAGTCACAGAATTTTTTTGTCATAGTCACATAATATCTAATCCATCCAGTTTCCTACTAAAAAGCTATTCCTCTAAATATTGTTATAGGTAATAATGTGGGTGGGATTTAAGAACATAGGCGATGTATTCAAACCTTTAAAATGGCTCTGCCTTTTATCTAGTTTCCCCATCTGAAAACTGAAGGTAAAGCATCACATATGCCTTTTGTAAGGATTAAATAAGAAGAGATAAATGATGATAGAAGAAAGAGAAAGAAAGAGTAATAGAGTTCTCCTGTCACTAGTAAATAATCATTTAATGGTATTTATAAAATGGCAGCTACTCTTTAAATGGAGTTCAGTAAATATGATAATGAACTGTAACGTGATATTGCCACTAGGCCCTCTTCACTGGGAAATTTATTATTTTTTAGAGACCTATTTGAGAGAGAGCACAGACGAGCACGTGGGGCAGAGGGAGAGACTCTCAAGCATGCTCCCTGCTGAGCACTGAGCACGTGGGGCTCCATCCCACGACCCTGAAATCCATGAGCCAACATGAGCCGAAATCAAGAGTCAGTGGCTAGAAAGATGGAGCCACCCAGGTGTCCCCTTTCATTGGGAACTAATCAGTAGAGTAATATTAGAAATATTTTAGTCCATTTTAAATCCTTCTCTGTAGCCCATTTTATTTTTCTCACCTTGTTAGTGGACTTCCATGGGAGACTTTTTTTCCTTTGTGATGATTTGTAAGTTGCTGTCTGTCTCTCTCTTTTTTAAAATTTGCAAAGCTTTTATTATAATGTTTTTGAGTATCTTCTTATAGCTTAATTCACTATGTTTCTTCTTTGGAAATTGATCATGCATACCCCCAGCCTGTTTTTTTTTTTCTACTAAATACATTTATCTTACTAACTTATAGTAACTCTTCACATAATTAAACCAAAGCTCGTTTTACTTCCATAGTGTGTGTGTGTGTGTGTTTGCACTGCTTATCTCTTTCACCAAATACTTTGAATCATCCCATTTTCTCTGGGGAAAAAACATTTTCCTATGACCATATTCAGAGTGGTTCTTAAACCACTTGCACCAGAAATTCTTAGGATATTTGTTAAAAAGTTTTCTGGGCCCTTCCCAGACATACAAAATATAAATTTCTATAGGTTAAGAATTTCTGAGTGAATCTTAAACACATTCAAGTTTGATCATCAACATTGGGTAGGCTAAGAGACGGGGAGAGGGAGTTCAAACTTTCTGGGCAAAAGAATCACTTTTTATTTAAGTATATTCAGCACCACTTAGACAGATATTTGGATTATTTTAAATGTGAATACCTAGGTATATAATATTTTAGTATCCCCTAGAAACTTTGGAGCTAATCTAAGTGCCTATCCAGGCACATAACCATTTGACTTTTGGGATAAGAGAAGCTTTTTAGAAATAGCTACAGATCTAATTCTGATGGTATGTGAAAATGTGTCCAGGAGAAGGGAAAGCAAACATTTTCTCTAACTTTATTGAAAATATGTGTCAGGAAGCTAAGGCTTTTTTCAGGAACACTGAGAAATTCAGGAAACCGTATTTCCCTAGTTCCACTGGCCTATTTATCTATCCTTACACCGAAACTACTGACTTAATTACTGTTGTTCTATAGTCTATCTTGAAACCAGGTAGCATAAATCCTCCAACTGAGCTCTTCAAGATTGTCTTTTCTGCTTCAGATTCTTTACATTTCTATGTAACTTTTAGAATTTTAAATTTTCCATGGTAGGCTGAATAATGTTTACCAAAAATATTCAGATCTCAGTGCATCTGGGTGGCACAGTAGGTTGGGCATCTGGCTCTTGATCTCAGATCAGGCCTTGATCTCAGGGTCATGGGTTCAGGCCTCAGGTTGGGCTCCATGCTGGGCATGGAGCCTACTTAAAAAAAAAAAAAAATCAGGGCGCCTGGGTGGCTCAGTGGGTTAAGCCTCTGCCTTCGGCTCGGGTCATGATCTCAGGGTCCTGGGATCGAGTCCCGCTTTGGGCTCTCTGCTCAGCAGGGAGCCTGCTTCCCCCCTCTCTCTGCCTACTGTGATTTCTCTCTCTGTGTCAAATAAATAAAATCTTTTTTTTTAAAGATTTTTTTTTTTTTTATTAGAGAGAAAGACTGAGAATGAGAGGAGAGAAGGTCAGAGGGAGAAGCAGACTTCCCGCAGAGCCGGGAGTCCGATATGGGACTCGATCCCGGCACTCCGGGATCATGACCTGAGCCAAGGCAGTCGCTTAACCAACTGAGCCACCCAGGCGCCCAAATAAATAAAATCTTAAAAAAAAAAAAAATCAGATCTCAATCCCTGGAACCTAGGAATGTTACCTTATATGGCAAAAGAGACTTTGCAGATGTGATTAAGTTATGAATCTTGAGCAGGAAAATTATCATGGATTATCCCAGTGGGCCATAAGTACAATCACAAGTGTCCTTTTAAGAGAAAAGTAGAGGAGATTTGACTACAGAAGAGGAAAAGGCAATGTGACAATGGGGCAGAGATTGAAACAATGTAACCTCAAGCCAAAGTGTGCTGGGAACAAGGAACAGGATGTCCCCTGGCACCTCTAGAAGAAACCAGCCCTGCCACCACCTTGATTTTAGCCCCATTGGACTTATTTCAGACTTCTGGCCTCCAGAACTGCAAGAGCTTAAGTTTATTTTAAGCCATTGAGTTTGTGGTTATTTGTTACAGTAGCAATAGGAATATAATACACATTCTATTTTTTTTAAAAAACCTAGTGGTATTTTGATCAGCATTGTATTGACTCTATAGATAAACGGGGGGATAATTGATTCTTAACCATAGTAAGTCTTCCAATCCTTGACTACAGTGTCTTTAGTTTTTGAGTCTTTAGTTTTTCCAAGCAATGTTTCATAGTTTTCAGCATACAGATTGTGTACATCTTTCACTAAATTTATTTCTACATATCTGATGCTTTGATGCCATTGTAAATAGAATTTCATTATCTTATTTTCCAATCTTTTGTGCTGACGTATAAAATCTACTGTCTGTTTATACATAAAGTAATCTTCCCTTTTGACGAAGCTCAGTGAAGACAGAAATTAAAGATTAAAAGACTGCAAAGAATTTCCTCCTCTAGGTAACTAGATGAGTCTAGTCTAAAAATTCTACATTTATTTGATCGTCTCTTTAAACCCATCCATCTGAAATCTTTTATATCCGTCTGATTCAGACCTTATTGAGACAGAAAATGAACAGCATATCAGCAATTCCTAAGATAGGTCCATGAGAGTGGCTCTGAGGCTAATATGGCAGGTCCGATTCAGAAAAGCTTTGATGATTATATTTCAAGAGTGGTGTGCATGATTTGAGATGTTTGAAATAAGATGGCTTCTTAGCAATAAGGCATACTTTAGCTGATCACCACTAATTTGTAACTGCCAATTACCCTGTATCTTGGGCTCTATCTTGAGAAATGCTTGTGACATTTTTTCCAGTTCATGCATAACAAGGCTCTTCAAAAAGTCATTGTGCCTCATCACTACTTTTTTCTCTGAAATCACAATAATGGGTAAGTATTGCTCTTTTTTCTCATTAAGGACACACTTTCCCTTAATTTCCATAGCTGGAAGACTGCTTTTTTTCCCCTCCTTCTGCATTGTATTCTTTCTGGTGGCAATTTAATGAATGAAGTAGTGTGAAGGCTAATCTTAACTCACAAAAACTAGGGTAAGTGTATCTGGTTTTTATTTATCTCTTTTTCTTTTAGGATGCTAGAAGGATAAAGGAAAGGAGGGGAGGGGAGAGATAGAGCCTACAAATAATGCAGCCCCAATCTTAAGTGCCTATTCTTACAGCATGAGGACTTTCCTCTTTTATACACTCCTATTGAATTGATAACATCAGTCCTATCAAAAAGGCAAAAGAGTAAAGGATTTGGAATAGTTAATTCCCTGATAGACTCAAAATTACACAGCTAAGAAGTCGTAAAAGGTTTTCAAGCAGAGTTCCAGAGGTACGAGGTAGCAATAGATTGATGGGATCAGTTCTCCAAAATCTCACCTGAATTAGTCACAGTCCTACCTTCAGTCCTTATCTGACTTTCTTTAGGAGACTAAATCATCCTTCTCACAAAAGAAAATACAATATTTAATATATGCCGGTTATTATCAGTGTTCATGCATCTATGTATACGTATAAGTGCTTGCCCCTGTTAATATTTCTCAGGAGAGATTACAAAAGTGAAAAGAAGCTTTTTAAAAACTTTCCTATTTATTAAGACAAGGTGGCTTTAAAAATAAGGTAAAAATTAAAAGAGAACTATAGTGAAATAAATGGGCCTTCAGGGATATATTATTTCACCTTTATGTTCGGTGCCCGGATTTATTAGGGACCAGAGAGGCCAAAACTTCCCAGAGATCCAGGCCTGAGACAGGAAGTAGTACGAGGTATTGAAAAAGTGATGTTACATAGTTGAAATACATGGTTTAAACATTTGAATGTATTTTATTTGGAAAATATAATTTGTATTTTCAAACATACACATGAATAAATAATACTTGCCCATGAGTCAAATTTTAAAAGGTACAAAACTTTACGTAGTAAAAATAAGTTTCTTCCCCTCCACTATCTTTCAATCCCTCAGATTCCCCTCTCTGAAGGCAAACACTATTACTGGTTTCTTCTGTTCCTCCCAAGATGAAAGAGTCTTTGGAAAAATAAATCACTTGGGAATGCAAAAATATGTATTTGGAGCTTCATAGAATGTTTGAGATAGGCAGTCCACGGTATTTTAAAATTAAACTGATCAATATGAGTCTATGGTAAGAGTCATTACCTGCTGTATCTACTGTTCCTCAGAGAGATGGGGAAGAGTAATGTGTCAACCCAACAATATTACATTAAATTGTATTATATAATATTATATCATATCATATTATATTAATAAAACTAATTACCTAGAAAGCTTTTCTTAAAACATACTGCTATGGAAGCATACTTGTTTCCCCTTAATTCTCAGTGTAATTCAGATAGGGTATTGTTTTAAATTTATTTAGTTTTAATTTCACTTTAATTTTAATAGTATGAATTAATTGGGTAAGATCCTCACCTAACTGGAAATTCGTATTTACTCCTTCTTCGCAAACCCTACTTCATAGATCTACCTTCATTTAAAAAGATCTTTATAGTCCCCTTATCATGTCGTTTATTAATGGCAGGCCACAATTAATTTCTGCGTTGCTTTCAAGGGGCCATAATTAGAGCCTGTAGCTGCTAGAAAGCACTGTGGGCTGACTTCCCTACCCCACGGACTTTTAGTTGAGCCTTTCTTGTTTCATTTGCTGAACTGCCTACCCATCTCGTCACTGACAGAAATAAAACTTATTTTTCTCCATTTAGTGCTCCCAAGTCTCCTCTTACCTGTCTACCTACTGACAAATGGCATATTCTTTGAAGATATGACTATTGATCATTAGCCGTCCTGGGGAATAGAGTCGTACTGCAGGAAGAAATCGTCCGTCCTCTGGGGTGAGCGTGCTGTAGCACTGATAGGCACAGCCCAAGGAGCTGATGGATTTGTAGCGCCTAGATGTCTCAGTGGCCATATCAGCCCAACCAACTGGGCTTCTTTCAAACACAGAGGGACTTCAAAACTCAATTGAGCAGTGATGTTCCCATCTTAAAGGCAAGAAGACAGAGAACTAAAAAAATAGGTTTTGAGGTTGACGTGAGAGTGGTGTTTCATTGGCATGAATGAAATAGATATTACAATCATCCGCATTGACATAATGAATAAAAATTTTTTTTTTCATGGGAGTCTAGATGGCTAAAGAAATGTTTCCCGTCTGCAGCATTTTTAGTGATTTTAAACCAATAAGTCGCAAAACAATTAAATCAGCTAAATCTCATTTGTTTTTTTAAACGAAATCAACTGATTGATTAAACCTGGAAACTTATTTTAATACTGTATAAAAATGACTTCGATGCATTTCATCTTCATATAGGGTTATAACAGGGGAGGGAAAAACAAAGCCATGAAATTCACATACCCAAATTTTTACCCAGTTTTAACCAAAAACTTCAAGTTCCTAACTTCATTTATCGCTTCTTTTCAGTAGACTAGAATAATTTCAGTGACGAAAGTCCCAAAAGAAAATCTTGAAGGCAATTCTGAATAGAAATGACAACTTCTAAGGATGAATAGGCATATTATTTCAGTTGAAAAGGAAAGATTCTGTTATTTAAAGGTTTGATGTTTCTTTTTTCAGAGCTTCACTACCTAGCAGCTTGTACTACTTTAAAAAAAAAATCCAAGAATAAACCTGAACCTTTCTTCCATGGCAACCCTTAAAATTATTGTTTGATTAACGGCTCATGCTGTCATAAGGTGATGCCTAATTATGCACAATGTTTCACTCATTATGTAGAGAAGTAATGGCATGGCACATTAGTTTGAGAACAGAGAAATGAACACCTTTTAATAAGATATATGTCTCCCACATTCCTTTTCCTCCTTTCCCAAGTAAGCTTCAAAATGTGCTTGCTTTACCTCCATGCTAGGGAAAATTCCTTTTAAATTCTCTACTTCAGCAGCAACCTATTTACTGCTATAAATGACCACTCCAAAGATTGAATTAGGTTTAAGAAAATTGTTCTCCATTGTCACAATTGCTGTCAGTAAATGTTAGTAATTGTAGGTTTTTACAGATGGGCTTCCAGCAGCTTTAACCCTTTACGGACTGTGAGTTGGTCTTTTTTAACCATTCAGGGAAAAAGGGAGGGAGACAGAGAGAGACTTTGCCTTTTTCCAGCGATGGCAACAACAGTTAGAGAACTGTGGGGCTCTTTGCTTGATTGGTTGCCTAGTCTCATATTAATGAGAAAAGGACATTTGAATGGGATAATAATGAGCCCAGAGATCTCACTCCAGCCATACACAACCTGCCAAACTCTACCCCCGCCGGTCCTGGAAGCACTGAACAGAATGTGATTCTATCTACACTGCCAGATCAGCAGACGCGCCCCCCAAACCTTATCAGTAATCGCGCTGGCGGTGCCTGGGCACTAGTGTGTATGCCTGGCACTTCTGGGGTTCAGATGCCCCAGATGTTTGAAAGCAAAGTCTCAGTTATCTGAGGAGCAAGAACAAAGGTGGTGTCAGTCTCTACAAATCATCACATTCTTGGACATGCCATTTTTGCCTCAACTGACTGGCCTTTATACTAAAGGGCATTTTGATAGCGATTCTTAATCCCATGCTGTACTCATCCATTAGTCGAATATCTCTTGAGAACTTAGTGTATTATAGGTGCTTTTTTTTTTATGCTCTGGATATATACAGCAGCGAACCAAACTCTCCTTATGAAGCTCTATTCCAGTAAGAAGGACCATTGGCGCGCGCACGCACACACACACACACACACACACACACGGAAGCGTGTGTGTGTGTGTGTGTGTGTGTGTGTGTATGAGAGAGAGAGAGAGAGATGGTGATAAGGGCTTAGGAGAACTACTGAGCAGTGCAAGGTAAACAAGAAGAACCAGGTACTAGGACCAAGGGCTAGGTCAAGGTCTAGGGCAGGACAGTGTATGCAATTTTAGAGTACTCTCTGAAAGATAGTCTCAGAAGATTCAAACTAGAAGAAATGAGGGGGCAAGAGCAGGGAGTGTACGTGGAACCTTCAATCCTTTGCAGCTAGCAGTGAGGGGATAGCTCAGTTTCATTCTCCTGCAATATACCAAAGTTGTCCAGTTTTGCTGATGGCAGTTACCTTCCCCCTAGATTTTTATATCGCAGCTAGATTCTTATACTGCTACAAATTGCCACCAATTTAAACATGCCATAGCCATGTCAGAAGTCATATTCAGAAATAGTTTGCTCCCTGGCATTTCATTCTGCCCATAAAAAAACACATTTTTAGGAGTCTACTTCTCTATGAAACGCTGTTACTCCAGCTCTGTTTAAATCATCAATTCACCTCCTCTGAACACAAACAGAATTTAGTCTTGACCACCAATTTAGCCATTATGTATCATGAACACACCGTGGCTACATGTGGCTTATTCCACCTTCTGACTTGAATCATAGTTCCCTAGATTACGAGGACTATGTTTTATTATTCTGACTTCTCATAGCATTCATGGCAGGTAGAGTAAATAATTCTGTGTTGTGTAGTAGATGTCAGTGGGCCACACATTTGAATGTGCTTGGCAGTTTGTTAAAATTGTGTAAATGATTCATAATAGAGAAAGAATGTCTCTATTAAATAAGTGATGCCTGGATACTAACAATCAATCCTGTACTCAGAATGCAGTAAGATGAATATATATCAATGGCCAGGCCACTTGCTGTTCGAAACAATTTTTATGAGAATTCTAATTTGTATTCATGCAATGCTTTTTTTCTTAGCTCCTCTGCTACATAATTATAAAGTGGCTTTATGCTTATTATTGTTGTGACAATAAATAACAGGACAATGTAAAGCAATAATGAATCCTGCCGTTGCCACAACCTAAGAAATAAAGAGATCTCACCATGGCATATGTGTGTATTAAAAGCCCTAACTGACTTCGGTGTGATGTACAATATTAGGAATTATGTGTATGGGTATTTCTGCCTGGAAGTATAATGATGGGTTATAATGCTTGGGAAGAGACAGACCCATTTGTAAATAGATATATTAAATGTAACTACTCAGTTGTGAGAAAATCTCACTTCCTTCTTGGGAAGCCTTGACTTATTTTCAAGCAATTTCTAGTTTTTGCTGCCTCTCTATCAAATCATAGATAGAAAATTAGAGTAAAAAGCAGGAGAAAACAAAAGGAAAAGAATAGGATGTATATTTACTGAGCACCTACCATGAGTCAGACACAATGAAAAGTACTCTGACTTCTCATGGCAAACAACTATATGAA
>CM052800.1:128736248-128806033 GCA_028533885.1 Nasua narica
GGAAGAATATACAATGGAGTAGGTAGGGTCCAAGTCTCTTTTATTCCTAGGTGTCCTTTTAAACTATCATAATTCTTGGATTCAGCTTCAATTCAACTTAACCCAAAATTAATTGAGCCAACTGATATTTGATAAGCATAGTTTAAGGAACATACTATCCTGCTTTTTCCTAATAGATTCCCATGTATCAAGTCTAGAAAGAGCATGGGCTTTATTGTCAGATGGGTCTGTGTTCAAATTCTAGCTCTGCTTCTTTGGGTCAGTTTCTTCACCTATTAAATAAGGGATAATGATATTTACCTTGCAAAATATTCAAGATATACTTTTATGTTTGCAAGGTGCTATTTCTTAAGGGCACAAAAAGTGACAACAGTTTTTTTCCCTCCAGTGGATCTACATGGCTGGACTCTCATTACCTTAGTCTCCTATAGAAATGATAGCACAGAATCATATTTAAATGATATGCTCTCAGATTTCATTGAGGTCAGAAATAAGGACCAACTATATGGTTTCTGCATAATTTTTGACAAAACCGCCATTTAAAGCCACTACGTATAGAAGTGTATGTAGACTTTAGAAGACCCTAATAATTTTCCTTGGAGTCTGGTGATGAAAATGATAACCTCTCATGAAGTATTTTCTGCTCTATTTTTCAGAAAGATCAAATAGCCAACCCTATTTCCCCTTGGGAGCTGGTTCATTCATACAGACCTTTAAAAAGTTCTTCCTTTAAAAAGTCAACTTCACTGCGTTCACCATATCACAACATCAGGTGACAAAAGAAGTTGGAATCATCCGAAAAGTATCCCTTAGCAATCATGTGTTTACTTAGCATGTGAGAGAACATTTATTTCATTATCACTTAAGAAATGAATAAAGTATTAAGAGGAATTATATTTTGAGGCTCCTAAGTATTTACATATCATGATTCCTCATACATTGTGGCAAATCATGGATGTACTTCTGAAAATTTAGATGTGAATGAAATTGTGGTAAATCAGATCACTAGAAGAGTTTGCAAGTAGTCCATTTTTCATACAATGAAAGATTTTTTTAAATTTCTGCAATAAAAACGCCTTTAAGAATTTTTTAGTATTTTCTTCTAAGCAATATAAACCTAGAGCTACATGTTTTAAGATTTTATGCACTGGACAATCAACATTGATTTTAAGATATAAGTTTAATTCCATCATTAGTAGAGTTGTACAGAAGACAGAAGTAAAGTTTCAGTACATTATTCCATTAGGGACATATTATAAATTTTTTAACAGTTAAGAAAGACTTCTTTTCAAACAAGCCCGCAGTCTAGTATTTTGTCTTGTCAATATTCCTAAACTTGAGAAAGTACATTGTTTTGAACAGCTCTTACTAAAATATCAAAATAGTGATTTTCATTAAGAGCAGAAGGAGTATCAAGAACTTCTTCCAAGCCACAGGTGCCAGTAAGTTTCCTCTTACTGCTGTAAAAACTTACCATAAACTTGGTCGCTTAAAATGACACAAATTTATTACTTTACAGTTCTGGTCATCAGAAGTCCAAAATGAGTTGGCAGGGCTACATTTCTTCTGGCAACTCTAGGAGAGAATCTTTGTCTTTGACTTTTCAGGCTTCTAGAAACAATCAGCATTCCCCTGCCCATGTTCCTTCTTCCATCTTTAAAACCAGCAGTGTAGCATCTTCAAATTTATCTCTCTTACTTTGGCTTTCTTGCTTCCCTCTCTCCTTTGTAAGGAAGCCTGATTACATTAGGCCCACCTGGATAGTCCAAGATAATCTCCCCATCACGAGTTTCTTAAAATTAATCATATCTTGCAAAGTTAATTTTGCCATGCCAGCTAACACATTCACAGGTCTTGATAGTTAGGATGTGAACATCTTCAGGGAATTATTCTATTATTATTATTCTATTATTATTGCATTATTCTATTGACCCTAGCCACCTAGTGGAGTTATCTGAGAGCCATATGATAATGGATGAAGGGATTGCATAGTTGGAGAAATTACCAGGGAATTCTAAAATTCACCACTTTTTTCCCACACCTCTCCCCACTGAGAATCACCAGGATAGAAATTATACTTATAATTTATTGATACACAATTTAGAGAAAGTGCTTGTTTGCTACTTATTAAAAAAAAAGTGATCTAGGTCTATCCATGTTGTTGCAAATGGCTTGATCTCATATTTTTATGGCTGTGTAATATCCTTCTGTATGTGTGTGTGTGTGTGCGTGCGTGTGTACCCTTCTTCTTTGAGAGGGGGTGAGGAGATGGGCAAAATGGGTGAAGAGGAATGAGAGATACAAGCAAGCATCTGGTTATGGAATGAAAAAGTCACAGGAATGAAAGGCACAGTATAGGGAATATAGTCAATGATATTGTAATAAGGTTTTATGGTAACAGATGGTAGTTATGCTGGAGGTGAACATAGCATAATGTATAAACTTGTCAAATCACTCTTTTGTCCACCTGAAACTAGTGTAACACTGTGTGCCAACTATACTCAAATTTAAAAAATAAACAAATAAAAAAAAGTGATTTTTGCAATGGAAAGCTTCCAGAAACATGATTAGAGATATTACCCCTACTCATCTAATGCCTGTGACCATCACATACATTCCTTCTGAACTCTAGGACAAAACCAAAAGAAATCTTTTTCCTAAGAAGGAAAACCAGCTGAGATGAGTACCTATTTGGCAGATCCCATAACTTTCTTGCTGATGCTAGTATATCTCCATGAGTACATATTTAGTATATGTCTTCATTGTCAGGTAAATGGTATTTAAAAAAAAAAGCCCCATTGGAGAACAGAGAAAGGTTTTTATGTTATTTTTAGTTTTTTCCTAATGTAAAAGATAAAAATTAAGTAAAATGCAAAAATTAATTAATAAAATACAAAATAAAATACAAGATGAGATAATGACAAATAAAAAGACATAATAAGGTCATAACAATTTGCCTGAAAACAAATATGCAAAAATTAGCTGAGTCAGAAACAGCTTTGCAGAAAGACTTAAAATTTCAGAATATCTTATACGTTTCAAAATTTTTCCATATTCGTTACCATATCTAAACTAGATTTATTCCAACTGAAAAGAGAAGGCAAGGAGGAAATGATGATTTTCTATTATATGCAAAGGAACTCATCAATAATGAAAGAGTAAAGGGTAACGTTTCAAAAGCTGGAAATTCTGGAAGCTTGATTGTAGCATTAATAATTTAAGTAATCATAAGAGATATTGAGGGGATTCCACTGAATCTTAAACTATCTTAAAAGTATAGTTTGAGTACAGCTCTACACTGAGTACAGAAATTTGCATTCCTCTGTCTCTAATTTTAAAGATGGTAAATTTACCTAGTAACTCTAGGCTGAGTATGAATGATCCAGCAGCAAACTCAAGATAAAATGGAATTATATCTTAAAAAGATAAACATAGACCTGCTAATTAGATATTCCATTCATGTTGGTTATTAAGTACTTATCATGTGGGAGAAACTATTCCATGTAGCAGTAAAGAAAAACAAATACCCTGCTGTGATAAAATTTTGATCCTACTGGAGAGAGAGGAAATAACCACAAATGAAAAAAATGTAGGTTAGGTGATCATAAGAGCTCATCTGAAAAATAAAGTAGACTTAGAAAACAGAGTGACAGGAAAGAGGATGTCTTTTTAAGGTTGAATTCAGTGAGCGCTACATAAAAAGAATTTCTAAGTAGTTTTCTAGGGGAAAATTTATGCAGAAAGTATTAATCATCTCTGATCCTCTGTTTGGTTAAGACATGACTTTTACTCTCTGGAGCTTCTGTTTACTGTAGGTGCATTTTTGTTGGTGTTTCTTATAATTTATTTCCTTTCCAGTTGAGGAAACTTTAGGTCTTCAGAAATTAGTTCCAATCCATTAAGATTAAAGGTGATCAATGATCTTGCTTCTGAAGAATGTCAGAATCGTTTAAGGGAAACCTTGTTCCACCACTGCCCAGTTAACAGTTTCATAGTTGAATGGAAATGGAGAATTGCGTGCCTTGAATTCTCGAAGAAGAAAAAGCAGGGACTCCAAAATAGGGCAAAACAACAGACACTAATGGAAAAAAAATAAATAAATAAACCTCAAATCTGAACTCCAATTCTTTCTAATCAGCTGGCTGTCTGCCATCCGTGGCAACTGAGCTGCTTTAAGAAACCTCAGAAAACATAAATCCTTCGCAAATGGGAACCTCAAAGTATTTTTCAAAAATGAATGTTTCCCTCTTGTCCAAATCTATAGTTCCTTACCTAGAGGCCTGCAATCCGGTCAGATATCAAGTAAGATATAATTGTTGCCATTCACTTTGTGGTCTAATGGGTCCAATATTGCTCTTCCTCCTATTTTAGGGACTTGGTTAATCTACTTAGGCATCATGTCATGGAAGGAAAATTACTTTCTTGCATCCAAGTTATAAGATTCTTTAATATAAAAAATATTTGGCTGGGAGTATTTTGTTCTCTCTTTTTGCATTTTATTTTGTTTTGGTCCATTCAAACTCGTCTATCTACACATGCTCAGGTTTTCACTCTAAAGACATCAATTATTTCCAATTATTATTTCAATTATTTCCAAAACATAGGCATAGGCATGTGTCATAGGCATGTCCCCATGCTAAATGACTGCTTAACCAAGAAACGAACTTGAAAGCAGGTAGAGAGAGGTCCTTTTGCCAAGGTTGCTATTAAGGTTTCCCACCACTGTTACTGCTCTTCAACCTATATTCTAGGGAAAGTAAATAACAAAACAAAGAGGGGGGGAGACCAGATTTCCAGGAAACATTGCCAAATCACCCTGCTAAGTAGCAAAGTCAATGGGAGTGGTAGGGGTTAGGAGAACTACAGGTTTCAAGACATAACCATCCTATTCAAAACAGGATCAGATTAGTTTGAAATTAGAGCTTATTTCTAGAACCCAACAATGCAATGAACTAATCATTCCTCTTTTCCTCATTGTTATTAGCCACTTTGACTGATCAATGGTTCTCAACCAGAGGCAATTTTGCCCTGTAGGAGACATTTGAAAATCTCTGGAGACAATTTTAGTTACCACAACTCTGGGGGGACTCCTGGCACTAGTGAGTAAAGACCCCCATAACAAAGGCATCTTAACCATCAAATGCCAAAAGCACTCAGAGACCCTTGCAATAGATGATCTCAAAACTAGTGGTCATTTAGTCTTGTGTTTAAAGCAAAGCTCCCCCGTATTTGTGCCTTACTTTGTAGAGGCAACATGATGTCATATGAAGTCTTAAGTTCACAATACAGTTCAGGGTAAGGTGAAATCACCAGGGAGATGAGTGAAAATAGAAGACCAAGGAAAGGTCTCTGGGGGAGCATCAGCATTTAGAAGATGAAAAACAGAAGAGGAGCCTATCTGGAAATTGAGAAGTCACTTAAAACATAAAGTCATAAGAGCTGAGGAAGAAGTTCCAGAAGTGGTAAAGTTCAGCAAAGCAAGGACTTTAAAATGTGTGTTTTCTTTAACAATTAGAGATCATGGAATAGCAGTTTCCAAACAGAGATAGAGGTTGAAGTCAGATTGTGGTGCTTGAAGGAGTAAAATTCATCTTTGTAATGATTTTAGAGATGATCAAAAGTGGAACATTTTGTATTAGCTAAAGAGAAATTCAGATCTTAAAGGAATATTTTCATTAGCTTATCTAGTATCAGACACACTTGAAAGTATATATACTCTCTCTCTCTCTCTCTCTCTCTCTCTCTCTATATATATATATATATATATATATATCTTTATAGCTAAAGAAAAGCAACCAGTTGAGGAAGAATTTGAATATATAAGAGTGAAGCAAAAACTAATGGAACAGTTCCCAAAGAAACCAACAAGAGCTGGAATCTAGGGCACCGGCAAATAAGTTGGTTCTGTAAGGCAGAAAAACACATCCTCTGAAACTAGATAAGTTGAGTGTACATGGCAATTATTTTGTGGATAGGGAAAAGGTAAATTTATTCACTCAATATTTATTGAGTATCTAAGACACGCCAAGCACTTTAGAAAGGATTTAAAATTGAACAAGGAGCTCACAGACTAATAAGAAGCTGAAATTAATTTTAACCTCTACTTAAAACCATGAGTCAAAATCTTTGACTTACAGAGTGAAGAAAAGTAACTGAATAGAAGCTGAAGGGGACAGGCGAAGGTGATTCATCAAAGGAAACTGGAGAAGGTGCTCACCAGCAAGCAGGAGAGCTAACATCTGGTTTCTTGGGCCCAGCTAAGATTGAAGCATGTCAATTTGTCGTGATGCCCATAGGCACAGATATTGTATTTTCTTTAGCATGAACTCTGCTACTTGAATTTAGGAATATCAAAGCTCACAGATATATGATCCAGAGATGAAGTCTGGCCAAGTGTGTGCAGAGGAAATGTGGGGACAAGGGAATCGATAATGTTGGTTCAGATATTGAACCATGGACTTTATGCTGGATAGAAAAGGAGAGAGTACTAGGAGAGAAATTTTGGGTTGGAATACAATGGAGAACAGGATGGGATGAAAGCAGAAGGCCAAGGAAGAGAAAGAGCCAGTTTGGGGTGAGGGTGGGACACAAGGGCTTATCCTGAGGAGATGTGGCCAAAGCCTAATGAAAGTAGTTACTGAAGTCAAGGAAACAAAGTTGTGAGATGAATTATCTAGGCAGATTTTGAAATCATTCTGGTTCCAATATCCTCAGTTGAGAAGAAGGAGAAACCCATAAAGTGATAAAGAACAGTGATGGAGATAGATAGGGCCTAACATAGCTGACTTGTTGGATATGTTTAGTTTGGTCTGGTTTATGACCTGTGATGGACTGAATGTTTGTGTCTTCCCAAAACTCATATGTTGAAGTCCAAACCCCCAATATGATGGCGTTTGGAGGTGGGGCCATTAGGATGTGATTAGATTTAGATTAGCTTGCAAGTGTGAGACTCCCATTATGGGGTTAGTGACCTTATAAGAAGAGGAAGAGAGACCAGCATTTTCTCTCTGCCATGTGAGGACACAGTGAGAAAATGACTATCTTCTAGCCAAGTGGAGAGCCACCCACCAGGAACGGAATCGGCTAGCCCACTTGAGTTTGAACTTTCCAGGCTCTAGATCTTTGAGAAATAAACTCCTGTTCTCTAAGTTACCCAATCAATGGTGTTTTATTGTAGCAGTCTGAGCTGGCTAAGGCATGACTGGAAGGAAAATCGCTGGAAAGCAGCAGAAGGATGCTTCCTTCTTGGTTCTAAGATATGGAATTTGGACAATCTGAGTAGTTTCCTCAGAGGAAGTCTTCAAGGGTGGTTGTGAGTTGTTTCTCTGAAAGAGACAGAAAGAGAGAGAAAGAGGTGAAAGAGGTTTCTTACAAAGATAAGAGCATAGGAATGTATTTATGGTAGAGCCAGGGCTATGGGGATACAAGTGAAAGACCTGGGGAAGAGAAGTATTCAAAAGCAGGAAAAACATAAAAAACAAAAACAAGTAGCTACATGCATTAAGCAGCTGAGGGATGGAGAAAAGGTAGATATATTTGGGTATATGCATACTGTTCATTTACCATGGTTTATACATGAATGAGAGATACAGTGGAATCGACTGGCCTCAAGTATCCTTACTTGGACACAAGTTGTTTGGTTTAGGTGCCAGAACTCACCTGGTCTCAAAGCTGTGCACAGGGAGACAAGCTTCAAGCAGTGAGATGAGCACTCTTCTCTGGACGGTGCTATTTCTTTCCTTAGAGCAAGGATGAGGACCTTATTCTAGAAGGGGAACTATCTCAGAGTCTTCAATTTAACACTGAAGTAACCAGATAAGAAAACTGACTAGAATCCCAGCTCTGCAATTATAGACAAGTTTCTTATTCTCTCTGGGTCTCGTTAACCTTACTAAAAATAATAAACATAGACCTTTCATAAGCAAATATTCATTACATTTGTTGATTCTTTCTTCAAAATGTTACCACCCTAATTGAAGTTCTTAGTGCCTTTTATCTGTCGTACTATTAATCATTTTGCTGAGAACTCATTTCTGGTTTCTTATTATCCACTAGATAAATTCCTTATTTAACCTGACACCAGATATCTACCACAATCTCACCCTAGACTGCTTTTCAAACTAATGCCTAATTAACAAGGAAAACCCACTCTAGAAATACTAATCTAATCACTGTTTCTTAAACTCTCCTTTCAAATCACAGTATCTTTTCACATCTTAACTACTACAAAAGAAGAAGAAGAAAAAAAAAAAGATTTGCCTCTCATATGTAAAAGGGGCTACTGTGATTGGATTATACTTCAATTAACTATCATCCAAGTGCCTCTTACAAGCCTGGCATGATGCTAGTACTCACAGACTAGTAGGGAGTGACAGACATCAAAGCAACAATTACAGTGTAAAATGCAAACCACCCAACTATTGTAAACCAGGATAGCTCTTGAGTAGAGCTGAGTAAATGGAGCAGAGAAGAGATAGAGTGACTTTTTCTGTTCCTTGTAAAACACTATATTAAAATGCAGGAACTAATAATAATTTGAAAAAGAAAATAGGACATAATGCACATACAAATAATGTTTTTAGTTTTGAATAAACCTTGAATGTTCCTGAAAAAAAAGGAAACAATCTATAAAAAACTAAAGTCTCTCCCTAAAAAAAAATTGCAGGAACTTGAGAAATGCCACTTGTTATATGTTGGAGAAATATAACAAGTGAATCTGTTTTCAATATTTTATCCTTACATTGATTTATTCTGCCACAACATACCTAAGAAGGATATAGACTTTGACATGAGCTAGAGCCCTAAGACCTTGGGCCAATTGTTTATCGTCCATAGGCCCTAGTTTTCAAATCTATATAATGAAGATGAATTTGAGGACAACCCAATTACCCTTCCTGCTTTGGGTTCCGATGAAACACACTTTTTGCTTGCTTGAACTATTTTAAATAAGTATTCCTTGTCAAAGAAAATTAATATCTAATATCTATCTCAGGGTTTATTCAAAACTCGTTTTCAGAGGAAACCACCCAAGAGAACCTGTAGGCATCTTTCTGAACATATCACTTCACAGAACACAGCCATAAGTATTTGAAATCAATACTTTGTGACTTGCCTTTTTTGTTCCCATTTAGATTTAGCTCTGAGCTTAAGAAAGAAATAAAAAGGCACTTTGGATTCTGCTATACCGGTATTTACTTGACATTGTACTAGGAGTTAATTTTTATTAGAAATCTTGGCAAGTTTCCGTCTGTGAGCTTCGGATCCAAAGAGCACAGGGTTTCCATAGCAAAGTTACAGGGGCCATAGCCTGGTTTGGTTTTTCCATCTTGGTGTCTCTCCCAAGACAACTTGACAATATCAGAACCATTTGAGACATTTCATGATTCTTCTAGTGATGATTTTTGGTTAGATTTCATGAGAATTCACCAGAGCCCTATGGTGAAAAAAGAAATTATGTCATAATTACAAAATGAGCATAAATAAATGGAGAGTATTTCTCTGACCAGTAGTACAATAGAGTGCCAGGTTTTCAAAAGAAATCCCCTTAGAGTTTAAAAGATAATGGTAGAAATTCATATAAATATATATATATGAATATATATGTATTGTGTATGTGTGTATGTATGTGTGTATTATTATGTATGTTCATACATATATTCATATTCATATGTATGAACATATTCATATGTATGAATAACATATTCATATGTATGAACATACATAATAATACACACACGCATATATATATATAAAGTTCTAGATGACTGAAATATCCTAAAAATATAGATAAAAAACTAGTCAAAGGGGTTAGTTCTGGTAAGGAAAAATGGAGTATTGGAGGCATTGAGGTGCATTTTTTTTTTTTCAGTATATATCCCTTTGTATTAAATAGTTCACCTGTACATGCATTACCTAGCTCCCAAAAATACCAGTATGAAAATGAAAACATTTACGAAACGGTAGCCACTAAAGGGAACAGAGGAGATAGAGAATATGGCTTGCTTCAGTGTTTTGGGGTTTCATCTGGATTCACATATTGAATCATTGAGCTTTTTTTTTTTTTTTTGTAAGGGGCTATCCAAGCAGGGATTGTTATATGGTTGGTTGTTTGGTCAGTTGTTTCGTTTTTCACTGTGTTTTTGTAATAAAGACCATCTCGGGACTGCTCATTTCCCACTTTTCTATAACTTCATTCGCAAGACTTCACCTTCCCTTCCTCGTCTTCATCTAAGTCAATCTTACTCATCCAACTCAAATTCCCTTTCAGAATCCTGATCCCATCTATATCAAACACTCGGAATAAATGAACCTGATTTTGAGGTACTAATTATCTTCCCACCTGAAAATTTACTATATCCCTGCTGAGATAATAAACTACCAAACACTGAGGACTCCCAAACTCTGTTTCCCACCATTCACTGTGTTACTGCCTCACACCACATTTCTGTTACATTTCATTTGTTCATGGATTGTTCAAAGAGAGGCATTGCTTTTCTAGCAGTGACCACAACTTGTTCATTTTCAGCTGAAGTAATTAAATGTTTAATAGCTTTTAATTTGCATTTGTTTATTCTCAACCTAATGAAATAACTAGGAAGTGCTGCCTCAAATTCAAAACCAGGGGTTTGACCTAACACAAATCTTGAGAGACAGGCAGAATTTACAGGCAAAATTATCTTTATAAGGTAACTGGGAAAAACAAATCTCTCTGGCAATGCTGGGTTTGTCTGTTCACAGAGAGTAGAAAAACCAACGTGGCTGCCCTTGCCCCCTCCATGGATGAACTTCATCAAGTGTGAAAATAATCCTGGGACCATGGGAGACACATCATTAGCAAGGAAAATATATGTCTTTGCTGCAGCTCAAGGAGATGCAGCCTATTTAAATGAAGATAAAGAGGGCCAAACAAAAGAATTACAGTAGGAAATATGTGGCCGGACTATCAGTAGAGGAGACATAATGCTACCCTTTATCATTACTTGTCATGCCTGCAACAGACTTTAAAACTACTACTGCTCCAAGATTCTGTACTTGTCACTTTCTGAGCCAATTTTTGCCTTGGCAGATGCCTGGCATGTTTTAGACATATGATTTATTGCCTCATTTAATCAAGGCTGGGAAGGAAACAATGATTTTTTTTTTCTTTGGTAAATTACAAATGAGGCACCTTTCACTTATTCTTAGTGACAGAAGTGATATATACATACATGTACATCTATGTGTGGGTGGGTATGTGTGGGTTATATGTATATAAAACATCTCTAAGATGAAACACCATTTATTTACTGCTTAGTAAGAAATTTAAATAATTTATATTCCCCTGCCTGCCCCCCAAAATTTCTGCAATACTGTAGACTATAAGTGTAGTCATCCTGCATCACTGTTTTTCAGTTTTTATTGTCATGGCAAAAACCAGCCTGAGCAGATTCCAGGACTAATAAATGACTCTGCAATTGAGGTTATTGGCAATTTAAAGGCCATATCACTTCATTTTGCTTCCCATTTTGCAAATATACTGTACATTCGCTTGGGAATTTCTTCTAAAATTTGGGAGAGCTCTGGCTTGGCAGTGAAGGGGAACCATGCACCCAGCAAGTAAGCAAAATTTCCTGGAAATAATATCACCCACTTAAAATGACTCCTTGGCACATCGATTAAGTTGAAATGAAGTGCATGTAGCAAATGCTAGGATGTTGTCTTACCTAGGGAGAAAAAAAATGCTTTCTAGAGTTTAGTGGTAAATAGGCAATTCATTTTGACAAAACGAGGAAAAGTGATGTTAACAGCCAGAGGTCACCAAAAGCAGAGATGGAAAAGACCTATTAGATCATTTTCTCCATTCCCTGGAGAAGGGGGCCAAATTATATTTCGTAGTGCTGGGTCCAGTTTAGTTTTCAATTACTCAAGCAAGGGGCTTTCACCACTTCAGAATTCTTGTAGGGCCTGTATCTTTCTTCATGATTCCACTTTCCTGGATGTATCAGTGAAGTATGAATCTTAGTCAGAATCAACTCTACGGGTGACCACAGAAGTATTTTGCGTTCACAATTAGACCTGCATCCCTCAGAAGCCATTTTCTCTTCTCTGACAGTGAACTCCAAAATCATTTCCTTGGTTATTGCTCCTTTTGTCCTTCCTTACCCTACCTCCATACTTTTCACCTCACCTCCCTTTTATTCTGAGTCTAAACAAGAGCTATGTCTTTGCGAGGGAATCCTCCAAAACAAAATTCTTGCCACTTTCCCAAGGTACCTGATCACAGCGTCTAGCACATGTTATGCATGCAGATCCCCAAGACCATGTTGAATAAATGAATGAAAAACATGGATTCGAGAGACCACGGGAGGAGATGAAGTGGAGACAGCAAGCCTAGACAACTCATTCATAAATTCTACTGGAAAATGGAATCGATAAACCGGATAGAAGCTGGAAGAGGGTGTGGGTCAAAGAAAGCTTGCTTTTTAAGAAAAGGCGATTGCAACATTTTGCTCTGAAGATGAGATGACTCCATAGAAAGACCAAAAATGAGGGTGCAGGGAAAGATAGCACACCTTTAGGAGCCATGTTCCTAAGCAGGAAAGAGAGGATGGGATTGCGTGGGCAAATGCAAGGGATGGCCTTATGTGGGCGCACAGATAGTTCATTCCATCTAATAGGAGAGCATTGAAGAGGTTTTGATGCTTTGGCCATTTGGGGGTATGAGAGGTGGTCTCAGTTCTCTTTCAACAAAGCAGAGAATGGATTTTATGGCCATTAAAGTCCCCTTGGCCACTTGAAATTCTTTGACTTCCACTGAAAATAAGGACAGAGTTTTCAGCACCTTCTAGTTAGGTAATGTGTGAAGCCTATTTATTTAAAAGGCTTAAACCCTGCAAAGCACACCTTTCAGCTCTTGGAATCTCAACTAAGGAAAATTATAGATTCAGAAAACACTTATTCACAAAAATGTTCATTACATATCATTTATAATAGCAATGGCTGTAATAATATAAACAACCTAAGTGAATAATAAGGAAAAATTACAGCACATTTAAAGTAATACTTCAAGATAACATGGGAGATTTCAATGTTACATTCAAAAGAATAAGTAGGCTCTAAATATAAGCACAAAACACTAAAGGAAAATATGAGCTGTGATTGACCCTTTTTTCAGCTTTATTGAGGTATAATTGGCAAATAAAATTGTAAAATATTTAAAGTATACAGCACGATGATTTGATCTACGTACACTTGGGAAAGGGTTCCCTCTGTCAAGCTTATTAATACATATATCACCTCATCTATTTACCTTTTGGGGTGGTTGGGGGTGAGAACATTTCAGTTCGACAATCTTGGTAAATTTCAATGATACAAACAGTGTTATCAACTATAGTCACCGTGTCTTACATGAGATCCTCAGACCTCATTCATCTTATAACTAAGAGTGGGTGGCTTTTTACCAATCTCTCCCTATTTTGCCTACTCCCAGGCCCCGGCCATTACTTTTCTACTCTCTGTTTCTATGAGTTTGACTTTTTTTTTTTTTTAAGATTCCACGTGTAAGTGATACTGTGCAGTATTTGTCTTCCTCTGGCTTATTAACAGTGATTGATTTGGGATGGTAAACTCAGTGATTTTTCTGCCTTCTTTCCACTTTTCCTAAATTTTCCAGGTCTTTTATAATAATTGTATAATACTACCATAAGCACCAAATTCCCTATACTGAATTCCCTCAAAAGATTCCTGATGGACACATCTGGGTTCAAGTCTTTTATTTTCTCCTGACACATAATTGCTGAGATTTATTGTGTACTTCCAATATTCCAGACACTCTTTTACTATACAATTTCAGGCAAAAAAAAAATTTAAGGTTATTTACTTATTCATTTATGTACTTATGTATTTATTTATGTATTTATTTATTTAAGTAATCTCTACACATGGGGCTTGAACTCATGACCCCCGAGATCAAGGGTCTCATGCTCTTCAGGCTGAGCTAGCCAGGCGCCCGCTCAGTCAAATTTCTTAACCTTTTTGACCTTCATTTTCCTCATTTGTAAATAAGCATAATTTTTCTCCTATGTAAAATGAGGATCTAATACATGAATAGACCTTTGAGTAGCTATTATAAACACGCAGTAACTGTCAACATAATTATTATTATTATGTTCATGTATTACTTTGTCATATCTTGCTGCTTATTCTATTGCTTTCTTTCATTCAAGAGCAGGAGACACACTTTTGGTCCACTTATTATTTTCTTTTTTAAACTTTAAACCAAGGAAATATCTTATATGGTCCCTTTCCCTTTTGTTATGTAATAGCATTATCAAGAAATGGAGCAATTCCTTGAGAGGACATAATCTTTAGCAGGCCAATTTTCCTCAACAAGGGCAGATAGCCCATTTCCTGCACACTTCCTTCTATACTGCAGTACAAGAATATTGTTAGAAACTTGGAGTTTCGGTAGCCTTGGGAGCAGGACCAATTCCCAGGTACTTAATTTAGTTCTGGTCTCATCTAAATTGAAATTTTGACATAGCATTTTTCTCACACTAAGGAATGGTTTAGAGGAATTTTTCCAATTTGTCTTTATTTATTATGAACTCAAGCCAAACCCCACAGGTTTTATGGCTGTTTGGGCAGTTGTTGGTGACATTATTCAATCACTCACACACACACACACACACACACACACACACACACACGCTAATTTGAGGTCCCTGTAATTCTACCAATGAAACAGGCCCACATGGTAATTCCAGTAGACGCTTCTAAGGTAACTGAAGAAAAACAAAATGGCTTTTAGCATATATATGTGAATCATAGTAGGACTTTTTTCAGTGGGAAGAAATGCAGAATTGAAAGCACTTTCAAAGGACAGAGATTTTTATTGCTCCCATTTGATATCTGCGCTGGCATATGGCATTTGCATTTATTTGTCTTTGTTTTTTTGTTCCACTGTAATTTTATGCTTTTTCACCGGCAAAAGATCAATTTCTCCCTGTTATTTAGGCATGCCAGCATTTATTTTTTGTTTGTTTTGTTTGTTTGCTTTTAATCACTTTGAGTTTTCTAAAAATTGCTGAAATTAATTCATAAATCCCTTAAATTCAGAGATGAATTCCATGCAGCATGTTGATTTGATAGACATTCGATTCCACTGGGAGTGGTGACTTCACCACTGGTTGATGTCGATCAAGTTACCCCATAATTGTTTAGGCCCAGAGTTTTCATTTCTCATTCTGAGCTTGTGTTAAGGAAACTAGTTACGGAAAATTATTACTTGTTTCTATGGGAAAAACTTATTCTCGGTCCCAATTTTTAGAAATGGTCATTAGAAATCAAACTAGCTCACAAAAGTCTTCTTGGCCAAGCAGTGAATGTGCGTGTGGGTACAAATAAATGCATAATTAACAGCAGTATTGATGTAGGAATACAAAAACAGCGTTAAAATCACATAACCTGATATTCAGCAGAATACATTAAGATGCTGTTGAAGTAGCTAGAAAATTGAGAAATACATGAATGAGACCTTTACTGTTAAGAGCTTTAGACGGTAGAGAATAAACTCCACTGGCCCTGGACTGGAAGCAGGCGAGGCCGCGTGGGCCCAGCACCACTGGGAGTTCAAGGGCAGGGGTCTGAGCCCCAATCCCCGGAGGTACAAGCCCCGAGCCCCGGAGCTCTCCCTTAGGGTTTTCCAGCCACATCTCAGGAGGGGCACACGGGTTGGTGCCTTCTCCTCCTCCAGGGGTGAGCGGCAGCTCCCCCACTAAGGGCCCAAGGTGGAGGAAAAAATAAATAAAAGAACTTTAGGGGGTAAAAGCATAAATACACGGGTTCTTTTGATGTGTTTTTTTTTTTCTTTGTTAAATATCTTTTTAAAGTAGTTGCCTCATATCTTACGGCAGATACCTTACAAAATGTGCATTTTTGACAGTCTGAGAGATTAAGGGAACCATTGAAAGATAAAGAGTGAGTTCTCTTGGAAGAATGAAGAGAAGAGAAGATATTTAAAGGATTTATTGGTAAATATGAGGGGATTCATTAACTAAGACAATTAAGTATAAAGTACCATTTAGCTCTATGACAGAACTGATAATGCGACAGGAAGACTGAGAGAAGGAGGAGGCCAGCTGGTCATTAGATGCAGCCCACGGGCCACACACCAGAAGAGGCAAGGCCTGCAGTGAGGTACTGGTATACACATGCGCAAATCAGACGGTGTTCACTCAGTGGTCACGAGGAGTGTGTAGACTGGAAAGTAGGACGTTTTCAAATAAGGTATTCTGGATTGATCCATACTGCAGTGAGAGAAATGAAACAAGTCTACTTAAAAAAAATTAATAATCCCTTAATGTCATTTACTATCCAATCAGGGTTCATACAGAAGTAGATGGTCTGGCACGTGTAATTACCAACAACTGCTTCCGCTAGATTTCCCTCCCTGCCCTGGTCAGCAGGCTCCCTAACTGCCGTGGAGTGTTTAAGAGCCCTTTGTCTGTGGCTCTGTAAAGAACTGCAAAGAATCTGAGATTTCAGTCTACGTACAAGTGAGCAAGTTGGCCTGCCACTGTCCGAGGGAGCCAGAAGATGTGAGAATCGTGAGTCAGAGACGATGGACTTTAGTACTGACAGCACAGGATGCCACATGATGATCAGGGCACCTGAGTCAATTCCCCTTTGCCCCCAGCTTCCCCAGTGCCAAGCCCAACCAATGTGCACAGAGGCAAGAGCAATTTGGTGTATTTTAGTGAAGGACTCTTGAACTTAGAGAACTCAAATCTTTTATGATGGGAAGCAAGCATACAGAGGGAGACAATTTTTCTACTTTCCAAGTCTTATAAATAAACCTGCCCTTTGTTTCTGGAAGAGATATGATCTCCACCTTCCACATCTATTTGCTATATAAACATCCTTGAAAAGATAAACTGGCACAAATGGTAGGCAGGGCCTCCCTCACAAAACATGCAGAAACACAAAAAACTTGTGAAGAATGGTGTCCAATTCTTCCCTCCCATGATTCCACAAGTCTTGGAGGCAAAAAAAAAACTCAAATTCTTTTCAGAAGTTGATAAAAATATAATTGGTCGAAAGTAACAACCACTCATTGTAGCTGAGAAAGGGGGATATTTGGTATCGTGTAGGTTTCATGCGATCTTGTTTTTGTCTCACTTTATTATGTTCTCTGAGTTATCTTGTTGGGTGTTGATGTCCTGTGGGATTGTTACCCCCAAGGGACAAGATGGCCTTGCCATGAGCATCAGACCAGTTCCCAGACATCAGAGACTGCTTTTTATTTTCTCAGCTCTATCTTAGAATCAGGATTCATATTAGATTCTCTCACTGTGACTGGTTGGTTCACTGTATTTCTCAAGAATCTTTCAATCCTTAGGATTCTCTTTTCATTTCTTTTATTTTTCCTCTTAGTCTATTTGTTGAAGAAATCAAGCCATTTGCCCCTGGGGAACTTCCCATAGTTTGGATTTTGCTGATCATTCCCCTGATGTGCCATTTGACATATTCTCCAATCCTTTGTTTCCTATAAATGGGTTATTAGATCTAAAGGCATGATCAAATTCATTCAGTGCTTTTGGCAAGAATACTTTATAGGCAGTGATGTGTTCTTTCATTAGGAGGCACATAACTAGGTGACTGTAACTCCTTTTGTGATGTTAGCAGCCGTTGATGGCTTGATCCATTAGTTCATTAGTGGTTGCAAAAGGATGACGTTCTAAATCTGTCTCCTTTTTTTATATGAGCTGGAATACATTTTGTCCATATATTTAAGTTCGGTGTCCCCAGCTATTTCCCAAATGACTTCAGAGGCCTTGCATTTTAAAAGAATAGAAAATAGGACATTCAGAGATAGAACCCATTGGAAATCATAATAGAGGTAATTGAATATGGTTTTACAAATGCTATTGCATTCTTGGTTGAACTTTTTGTGTTCTAGAGATAATGTGAAATGTCTGTATTTGAATGTTATCAAAAGGGACAGACTTAGTGTGGTCAACCAGAAAATAAAGAGATCGACCATTTTCTGGAGCTCAATGAGAGGCTTAAAATCTGTAGACAGGCATGCCTCCTTTTACTGTGCTTTATTTTACTGCACTTTGCAGATACTGCATATTTTTACAAACTGAAGATCTTCGGCAACCCCACATCAAACAAGTCTATCAAGGCCATTTTTCCAACAGTGTTTGCTCATTTGTGTCTGTGTCACATTTTGGTAATTCTCATACTTTTAACTTTGTCATTATTATTATTTTTGTCATAGTGCTACCTGATCAGTGATCTTTGAGGTTACTATTGTAATTGTTTTGGGGTGTCACAAAATCCACCAATATAAAGGAGACTTAATAGATAAATGTGTGTTCTGACGGCTCCATGATCAGCCCTTCCCCCCTTGTCTCCCTTTCCTTGGGCCTCCCTCTTCCCTGAGACACAGGGAAGGGCTTTCCTGAACCCTTCCCTTGATATTGAAATTAGGCCAATTAATAACCCTACCACAACCTCTAAGAGTTCAAGTGAAAGAGTCACATGTCTCTCACTTCAAATCAAAAGCTTAGAAATGATTAAGTTTAGTGAAGAAGGCATGTCAAAAGCTGAGATAGGCTGAAAGCTCTGCCTCTTGAATCAAACAGTTTATAAATGCAAAGAAAAAGTTCTTGAAGGAAAATTTAAAGTGGTACCTCGGTGAACACATGAATGATGCAAAAGAAAAGCAGCCTTCTTGCTGATGTGGAGAAAGTTCGAGAGGGTCCTGGCAGAAGACCAAACCAGCCACCACATTCCCTTAAGCCAAAGCCTGATTCAAATCAAGGCCTTACTCTTTTCAATTCTATAAAGGCTGGGAGAGGTGAAGAAGCTGCAGAAGAAAAGTTGGAAGCTGGTTGGTTCATGAGGTTTAATGAAAGAAGCCTTCTCCTTAACAGAAGAGTGCAAGGTGGTCAAGGCCCTTGGATCAAGCTCTACAACAGGCTTCCTGCTCAGCAATGAGTTTGTTTTTCCCTCTCCCTCAGCAAGTGCTGATGGAGAAGATCTAGCCCAGATCATTAATGAAGGTGGCTATACTTAGTAACGGATTTTTAGTGTAGATGAAAGAGCCTTCTCTTGAAAGAAGATGTCATCTAAGACTTTTATAGCTAGAGAAGTCAATGCCTGGTTTTAAAGCTTCAAAGGACAGGCTAACTCTGCTGTTAGGGGCTAATGCAGCTGGCGACTTTAAGTTGAAGCCAATGCTCATTTACTATTCTACAAATCCTAAGCTTTTAAGAATTATGTTCAATCTACTCTGCCTGTGTTCTTTAAACAGAACGACAAAGCTTGGACAACATATCTGCTTACAACATGGTTTACTAAGTATTGTAAGCCCACTGCTGAGACCCACTGCTCAGAAAGAAAGATTTCATTCAAAATAAGGCTATTCATTGACAGTGCACCTGGCTACCCTAGAGTTCCAATGGAGATAGGCAATGCCTGCTAATACAAAATCCATTCTACAGTCCATAGATCAAGGAGTAATTTCATTTTTTTTCAAGTCTTATTACTTAAGAAACACATTCTGTAAGGCTCTAGCTGCCATAGATAGTGATTTCTCTGATGGATCTGGGCAAAGTGAATTGAAAACTTTCTAGAAAGGATTTACTGTTTTAAATGCCATTAAGAACATTTGTGAATCATGGGAAGAGATCAAAACATCAATGTGAACAGGAATTTGGAAGAAGTTGATTCTCATCTTCGTGGATGACTTTGAGGGGTTCAAGACTTCAATGGAGGAAGTAATTGGAGATGTAGTAGAAATAGCAAGAGAACTAGAATTAGAAGTAAAGCCTGAAGATGGGACTGGATGGTTACTATCTCATGACCAAACTTGAGCAGATAAGGAGCTTTTTCTCAAGGATGAGCAAAGAAAGTGATATCTTGAGATGGACTCTACTCTTAGTGAGGATGCAGTGAAGATTGTTGAAATGATAACAAAGCATTTAGAATATTACATAAACTTAGTTGATAAAGCAGCAGCAGGGTTTGACTCCAATTTTGAATGAAGTTCTACTGTGCATAAAATGCCATCAAAAATATTACATGATCTGGTGAAATGGGTTGTGGGAAGAAGAGTCAATTGTTACAGCAAACCTCACTGTTGCCTTATATGATGAAATTGTTGCAGCCACACCAGCCTTCAGCAACCACCTCCCTGATCAGTTAGCAACCACCAACATCAAGGCAAGACCCTCCACCAGCAAAAAGATAACAACTCACTGAGGGTTAGTACTTTTTAGCAATAAAGTATTTTTCAACGAGGTATATACATTGTTTTTAAACATAATCCTATTACCTACTTAACTGACTACAGTATTACATAAATAAAATTTGGATATGCACACAGAAACCAAAAAAATTCCTTTTACTTGCTTCACTGCAATTTTGCCTTTTGTGTGGTGGTTTAGAACCCAACCTCCACTATCTCTGAGGTATGCCTGTATTTCTCCTGTGTAAAGACTGTAGAAAAAGTCTCTACAGGCCCTGCTATGTAGAGAATTATTCTGAACATTGTCACTTTGGGCTAAAATATACACATGACATATGCCAAGTGGATTAAAAAATAGAAAAATATATTCTCTAATGGTGAAGTACTTCTTTTCACTCTGCTATAACCTCAAATTATCCAGAATACCGAGCTTTGTACTTCCTAGTATATTTTTGTTGTGAGAATTAACTAGAGAAGGAAGATATTTATGTTAATGTGTATTTATATTCTTTTACATGTCATAACTCATAACAACTAGGGGTGTCCGGGTGGTTCAGTCAGTTAAGTGTCTGCCTTTGGCTCAGTTCATGATCCCAGAGTCATGGGATCAAACCCCACATCGGGCTCCCTGCTCAGCAGAGAGTCTGTTTCTCCCTCTTTCTCTGCCCCTCTACCTGCTTGTTCTCAATCTCAATCTAATAAATAAATAAAATCTTAAAAAAAGAAAGAACTCATAACAACTAGCACATACTCTATATGATCTTAAAGTCATGCTCTACTTCATTTTGCCAACACCAAAGTATACACTTCAAAGACATTCATCTCCATAGGTGTATAATTAAATATAGAAATCCCTATCTCCAGATAAACAGTGTCTCCTTGTCCCTCTTGCTCTGCCCTTGGGATGTAAATTAAGGAATTTAAAGGAGATAGAAGGAACTGGACAACAACTCCATGAGCCACTGAGACAGAGCAGCTGTTTGCTTGGCCTTTGGTGGGTCCTCCACTTGGGACACACTGGCCATGCTCTATATACTGATAGTCACTAGATTGTCCCCTTGGGAACAGTTCCTCAGAGGTAGACTAGAAAGCTATCTAAACTCTGTTACTATATTTTTCTGACATGATAAGCATAACTTATTGAACAGATGTAAATCTTTGATGAACTTACAGTGCTTCAAAGTCATTATTTTGACATCAGTAACAGTCTTATAGACAGTGAACCACAGGAGATTAGACAGTTGCTGTATTGACCAAAGAAAATACCCTGGAGTTTGCTTTTTGACTAAATCTTTGATATGCCTTAGCTTTATTTTGATTTGACTCTTGCTTTCAAAAGTGAGACATAGCCCAAAGAAACACCAAAATACCATTAGGATGCTTTTGTGAAAAAACTAGGTACTCAATAAGGTTAGATCTACTCTGTAAATAAAACTTCACCGGGGAAAACCATAGAATCATAGAATTGGAAGGAATATTTAAGACCAATTTGGCATATTTCCTTCCTTATAGTTAAGGCAAATGAGGTTAAATGGGATATAGTTAACCACCTACTCATGGTCTCAACTCTTGACTATGCAAATCATTGAAGGAGATTTTTTTTTTAATGTTTAGTTGCTACCCCAACATTAAATATATGAGTGAATGATTGATTGTCCATATAAAGTTCACAGAGAATAAGTGAAATCTCTAGAAAAAGAGGAAAATTCTTTGAGAAAACTGCTAAGTTTAATATTTATAGTTGCCAGACACCAAAATGTCACTTAAGTACTTTTCATTCCTTATTGCACCACAAAGATACAAAATAAACCCTGGCAAAAACTGGCATATTTGAAGTTGTATTCACTTGTCCAGGTCATTAGGATATGGCTCAGTGGGTTTTAACTAGTGATCTTTTTTTTTTTAAGATTTTATTTATTTATTTGACAGAGAGAGAGAGAGATGACAAGTAGGCAGAGAGGCAGGCAGAGAGAGAGGGGGAAGCAGGCTCCCTGCTGAGCAGAAAGCCTGATATGGGGCTTGATCCCAGGACCGTGAGATCATGACCTGAGCCGAAGGCAGAGGCTTTAACCCATGGAGCCACCCAGGTGCCCAACTAGTGGTCTTATATTTTCTGGTTCCTCAAATGTCTCATAGACCGTAAAGAAATCTGTTTTATAAAAATACCACAAATTCTCTTGTCATTATTTAAAATTAAAGTTCAAAAGGGATCTTCAGAGATATGGTACTTGAATTAAAATCATATAAAATCATGTTTAAAATCATTTTAATAATATTTTAGAAATGAATCTAAAAATTGTTCGTATAAAAGAAATATAAAATGTTTTTAATTTAAAGTCATCTCCACCATCCCCAGTAACTCCATTGTATGAGAGTCTAATTTGCTAATTAGACTGATGATACCTGTTTTCATTGTGAGTTATGGGTAATTAGAAATTACAGCTGAACTACTAAACGAGAATGGACCCTTTGCAAGGGCAGTCAACCAGATTATTATTCTTAGGCAAAGCAACCTAATGATTACTGCAAAGTTGAAACTAACAGAATTGATTTGAACAATTAGGGGACTCTATTAGGGGTCAAACCTTTTGTGCTTTGTGGATTCATACCATACAATTCCTTTAGTACATGAAATGGGCTTTGATCAAAGAAAAATACACAGAACCAGATAATGTGCTTAGTAGGAAAAGAGACATGTAGAGATAATCCCCCACTGAGTCTCAGAGAATTTCGTATAAACTAAAAAGTAGGGAAAGCTAAACCCAAAGTTGGGACAACCACTCCCAAGTGATCCACAACCTTTGATTCTCAATTTAGACCACCTGGGAAGTGACTGTCTTCTAGCCCCATTTCTTCATTCTCATACAGAGAATTAGTCCTCCTCTCCCCAAGAGGCCCTTTAGTACCTGGGGTCAGGGAGGAAAGACATACTTGCAGCCCAGACCGCCAAGACCATACTTGCTATGGTACTTGCCAAAGAACAGTGAGGCTTAATGAAAGAACATAAACAAACACTGTTTTGGTGGGTTAAACAAATGTTCACTCTTTTCCATCCCCAATGACTGTTGTGACACCATTTCCAGGAGACACTATGTTTCTGTGGTCCCAACAGTTTACAAACAAACTTAAAGAATGACACTTGCATTTATGTGGGAGATAGGGAAGAATCTCAGAGCCTAAGTAAATTACAGTAATGAGATATGGCATCTTCTTAAACATTAATTACTGTGAGAAACCGAATGCCTGCCTTTCAAGACTGGCATATAGAGAGCTCTGGGATTGATCATGTGCCACTTACTCATTGCCTCTAATTGCACAACTAGGGTTCAGGTCTCTGCTTTATTTTCCCGACAGGTTAGTAAGCTCCGGTCTTATTCACAGGTGGCCCCTGTGCTGCTCAGCCCCTTGGAAACCTTCTGTGCAGCTTGCACCACAGGGAGCAGGGGAGGGGTAAGCAAAGACAAGAGGGGCAGAAGGTAGGCCCTTGGTACAGCACACCTGTCTTCAAGAGACGGAGACACTTTGGGAGCCAACCTTTCTGTTGAGAAACTGCAATGCCGCCATAAAGTTATATGTGTTCATTTATTGCTGGCCAAAACCTTTTGTTCTTTAAATTGTCAATAAAGAGAGGATGAGAATTATCAAAATCTCACCAAGAAATAAAAATTCTAGATTTTTCATCTTTCAGGCTGAGCATTTAAAGGCATTTCTTCAGCTAGAAATGCTGTTGTTTCTCTTCATAAGCACATGTGACTTAGGAGGTCTCCAATTATTGAGTGTTTACTGAACAAGCACTGTGAGGTCTCTGACCAAAAGCAAGATCTACTCTTGCTCTACTCTACTCTTGCTCTGCTCTACTCTACCACCATACTCTAAGAAGAGAAAATCCCCCAATTCCCTGTATTTTGTAGATGAGGAAATTCAGGGTAAGAGAATATATTTCATATATATTCATATATTCAACTGGTACTGACCTCCCACTTAGGTCTATTCTGACTCCAAATCTGTAATCTTTGCTTCCTGTAGTCTGATGTCTAAAGATCTGTTCATTACAGGAAGTACAAGATAGAAGCAAACCTGTGTGTGTTAAAACATTCTTGTGAATGACCCCACCCGTACTCTTTTGTAGGAAAAAATAGAAAACTAAGTAGTTTTTTACTTGATTTATTTGTAAAGCTTAGTTATGGGCAGTCAGAAAAAAAGAAAATTGAGTCTTTTTTTTTTTTGAGAGAGAGAGAGAGAGCATGCACATGCACACACAATGGAGGGAGGGGCAGAGGGAGAGGGAGAGAAAATCTTAAGCAGGCTCTATGCTCAATGAGGAGCCGGGTGTGGGGCTGGATCTCACGACCCTGAGATCATGACCAGAGCCGAAATTAGGAGTTGGACATTAACCGACTGAGCCACCCTAGCAGTCTGGAAATGGAAATTTTTTAAAAAATACTAGGTTAATAAGGAGAAATAAAAATAAAAATGAAGGCTTATGTATAAAGAAATTCCAATATAAGTAATTCTGACATCAGTTAAATTGGATTGCAGGGAAGGGAATCATAAATCCTTACATGAATCCCTATTTCAACAGATCATAGGAGGAGACTTAATAATAATACTGCCTTTGATTGCACACACACAGAGAAAGTTTAAAAGTAGAACTACAGAACTTACTGCATACTAAGATTCTGTTGCTGTGACTATTAGAGATTACTTGTTTAAAACTCCAGTGAAGCCCTCCTAATGTTTTAGATACGAGAGAGCGAAAGCACGGGATGTAAATTATCTGAGTACAAATTCCATAGAAAGACACCAAAAACACTTATTTGACATTAAAGATCTAAGATATTGATGCATTTTATAACAGCCAGGAGATCTTTTTTCGCTGTGAATAAGCTATCTGATTCAATTTGGTTCCCCTAGTTTGTTTTTAATTAGGCAAGGAGACATTTTAAATTTTTGTTTTCTAATCTTAAATTGCTAAGTTCAAAATGATTGCAGAGTATCTATCTGCCTTCCTTTTTTCACATCTAATTTTAACAGCAAGTCAGTCACTTTTACACTTCAAATCAGAAGCCAGATGCTGAACTTCTTTATTAGTTTACTATTTCCCTGTGGGGGGAAAATCTGTTTGGTTCTTGTTGCTTTGAGAGATACAATTTTTTTCTTGTGGTTGTACTTGCATTATTTTCAAAACACAAAAACTAGGATGGCTTTGCTGGAAAGAGCCCTCTTGTTGAAAAGAGCCCAGATGCTGGAATGTTCATCTGACTTTACGCAGCAAGAGCCAGAGGGCCAATGCCCATTGTGGCCAATGCCGCCAGGATTAAGCATGGTGACATCTGGCCCACAGTATTGCATGGTACAGCTCTTGTGGGTCTGTGTCTTCTACTGTTCAAAGGGCAGTATTTACAGTTTATGAAGCTTTTTGGAAAGTACGAAGTAAAAAAAAAAAAAAAAAAAACTGTGGGCATAAAATCTTACTAGTGCCTCCCCTGGAGATGAAGAGAGGAGAAAAATGGATATAAGCTTGGAATCATCATTCACGGTCACTTAATGCATAAACACCCACGGATGATTCTATTGCAATTAATGTTTTGTGTTCTTTCTCTACATTCTCTGTTTCGTTCCTAGAACACCTGAAAGATAAGTTAGAAGAATATATGGCCCGATTTTCCAAAGTAAGGATTGTTCGCACCAAGAAAAGGGAAGGGCTCATCCGGACCCGCCTCTTGGGGGCATCTATGGCGAGAGGAGAGGTCCTGACGTTCCTGGACTCCCACTGCGAGGTCAATGTGAACTGGCTGCCCCCGCTCCTTAGTGAGTATGCACGCATACTGATGGTGGCCTTCTGGGGCCTGGGGAATCGCCCTCCTTCAGGGGGAGTGTGTGGCTTGCTTCTATTCCGTTTGCAAATCAACAAAGGCGAGAGATCCCTTCTAGAGCTTTTACAGTGACAGCCTTGAATTCTATTTTAGCCACAGCTGAGGACAAATAGGTAACTAGAAAACTGCATTAAAATTGCCATTTAAAAAAAAAATTGCCCTTTTAGATACTACCAACTGCAATCTAACCTAAGGTTTGAAATGGTTTCATTTAGTTTAGACGTTTTCCTTTATTGTAGTTATAGTGGCTAGGTAAATACTAAAAGAAAAAAGCACTTAAAAACACAATCTGGGGACCCCTGGGCGGCTCAGTCAGCTAAGTGTCTGCCTTCAGCTCAGGTCATGATTTCAGGGTCCTGGGATCAAGTCCAGCATCAGACTCTATGCTCAGCGGGGAGTCTGCTCCTCCCTTTGCCTGCTCCCCCTGCTTGTGCTCTCTTTCTCTCTGACAAATAAATAATATCTTTAAAAAAAACTCTATACAGTAAGATAAAACACACACACACACACACACAGAGTTTAACAATTACTGTAGAACTGTTAAGAAATGAGGAAAGAAAATTATTTAGCCCCAGAATACAGTTCTAGTGCAAGTGCCCTGATATTCTCGTGGGTTAAAATGCCAGTTCTCCTTTCCACTCCTGGCACCGATCTAGAGCCCTAAATATATAATCCCCCAAGTTTACAAAGGACCCCCTCCAACACTTCGAGCTGCTATCCGGATGACACATCTCTAAGGCTCACCATCTGGCTCAGAGTCAGGAGAGAAGCAGCCTCTCTGACACATTACACTTGAACTGTTAGAAACATGAAAGAACTAGGAGTCATTCAGGCTAGAAAACGCATGTGTGGATCAGTTGGAGCTTGACTATTTTGTTTTTTATTTCACCATGAAGTCAGATATAAAGTCCAGTACTGGACGAGGAATAAATTGTCAGCCTGGAAAAAAAAAATATGTTTCGAAAAAGTTCTTGGTGTGCACATACTGTACTCCTTCTTATTCTTCCAGATTTTGCTAAATCAACTTTTATTGTAAATATATCCCTGGCCTTGGAGCTAAAGCCAGTAAAAACGGCCTTTACAATAAGCTGCCTCAGAAAGAATGATTTGCTATTGACTACCGTGTAGGATTTCAGGTTGAACCAGCAAAGCTCGGTTAGTAAAAGATGGGGGGGGGGGGGAAGGCGGGGGCGGGGGGAATCAATTGAAACTGTGTAGGATTTAAGACAGGAAATGACCAGCAACTAACGCCCCACAGCATCCCCGATCCACACACACCTGCCCAGCCATCGTAATCAACAGGAATGTCTCAGTGCTCCTATGGCCAGAGACTCCTCTGAGCTTTTAATTAAAAGTACCTTGTCCAAGGACATAGCAATTTAGAGTTTCATCAGCAACAGTGAGATTCCTGCAAACTGAACTTGACCTATATGGTGTCGAATACTCAAAGAAGTCAGCAAAAGGCCTAATTTATTTATGAAGCAAAGCAATTCCTAAATGACAATTATCAAGCCTCTGATTGTTCATATGACTCTAACAGGAAAAAAAAAGAGAGAGAGAGAGAGATAAAGAGAAACCCACTTTTTCTCATTAAAGCATTTCATTTCCTGTAGGCCTGATGGATAAGAAATGAGTCAAGCTCAGGATCACTATCTTTTTTTATTTTCCTCTATCGGTGTCCTGACACATCATCCAAAATGAAAAAAACAGGCGGAGCCACAGTTTCTTGGTTCATTTTTCACCTTGGGATTATACCTGAATTTCAATTTCCCATTAAGAGTCTGTTTGTTTGATCCCTGGAAATTGAAATGTAGGCACAAGCCTTAGATGAAAAATTAGTCATGCTGCTTTCACCCTAAGCTAGAACAGCTGGATGAGAGCTGAAAGGAAATTTGAAGGGAGAGTTGACAGTTAATTTAACAGACTCATTCTCTTTGGGTCACCTTGGGACTCCTTGTTGGTCAAGGAACTTGTAAATCAACCTGATTCTGAATTTGATTGAAGAAAGTCACTGAAACCTTAATGCTGAAATACCTGCAAAAGTGTTAGGAGAGAGATTTTGGACACAGCAATGATGCCTCTTCTTGCCAAAGACATCTACGGGGAAACCCCATTTAGATAAAGATTAAAACCCATTACAAGACTTTCCCAGGTGAAAACGGTTGCTCATAGGGTGCTTGTCGAAGAATCACCGAAATAGTGCTGGTCTACCAATGAGCTGAAATAATAGGAAGGTAACTTCTAGGCTCTCAGAGGCTGCCTAGGGCCATGCTGTTTACCTACCACATGTCAGCATTCCGTACTCCCTTGCCCTGTTTTATCTTCTTTCTATCACATTTATCACTTCGAATGTACTATGTAATTTAGAGATTTATTATGTATATTGATTGCCTTTGCTCCATTGCTAGAGACAGGGATTTTTGTGGTTGTTATTCACCTCAGTGTTCCCAGAACCTAGAAAAGTGGCAGGCATATAGTTTCTACTCAATAAATAGCTGTTGAATTGGAAGGAAGGAAGGGAGAGAGGAGGAGAAAGAGGAAAGAAAGAAGGGAGGGAGGAAGGAAAGAAAGAAGGGACAAGCATATAAATATGGAGGGGAGATCTTCTAGGATTCTGAGGTTTCCCCACTCTGCCCTATTAAGGACATCAAAATAATACGGAACTAGCCAAACCTCATTATTTCTAAAAGATGTTTTTTAAGATATTTAAATGTATTTTATTCCACATGCCATGGCAGATCATCCAAATAGCCAGAAAGCAGATGTTCATACTTAAAAGTTCGGTCAGGCAATATGTTTGTTATAATAAATACTGACTGAGTGCACATTCTTGGGAAGAAAATACAGTTGACCCCAACACCCCGCACAGTCGAAAATTCACGTGTCACTTTGGACTCCCCAAAAATTTCACTACCAATAACCTACTGTTGACCAGAAGACTTACCAATCACATAAACAGTCATCTGACACTTATTGTGTATGGCATAGGCATTACATACTGCCCTGTGACAATAAAGTAAGCTAGAGAATAAAATGTTCTTAAGAAAATCATAAGGAAGAGAAAATACATTTGCAGCACAGTACTATATCGAAAAAAAATCTATTAATAAGGGGACCTGCGCATTTTGAACCCATGTTGTTCAATAGTCAACCCTATGTCACCTGTAGCTGTTCTAGGTGGGACGATGTGTATAAATGCCAGTTCCATGTGCTGTTAAAGTCTCACAATAATGTCTACATGGAAAAGGAAGGAATTGGGACTGAAAAAGATATCACACGAGAAGCACCCCAGAGAACTGGAAAGACCACGGGTTTTAGGATTGGACTGGTGAGCCGGCGTTGCATCCTGGGTTTTGCTCCCCAAAGATGAGTGACCTTCGACAAGTTCTTTAGCTTCTCTGAGCTCAGTGTCCTCACCTGTAAATTGAAAATAACAATGGCAGCCACCTTACGGGTTGCTAGGAGGATTAGAACTAGCCAGAGTTTGAACCACTTAGCAGTTGCTCAAGAATTCAATAGTAGCAGAATGGTAACAGTAGTATCAGGCCATCTAATACCATTTTTGGATAAAATGAGAAAAGAGAAAAATGTATAGCTTTGATAAACTGAGTCTATATCAAAGGACAATAGCAAAGAATTCTTTGTGTGACCTGTCAGCATTTCATGGGGGAGCAGCCATCATGACCACCATAAGATTCAAGGCTAAATAAAAGAAACATGAAGTTAAATATTTACATTTTGGAACCTCCAGAAAGCAAGACAATATTTTCTCAGCAAGCTCCCGCTGTATGCTTGAAGGAACACAAATACTGTTTATACCCCATGCTTGTTTGATGCACTATAAAATGACAGATTGGGGACAGGTCAGAGCAAAAATGTGACAGAGGTAGAGCTAAATGGACTTCGGTGAGCCTCTCTGGGACATAACTTTCTTAAAGGAAAATACGACAACACTAATTGTACCTAATCACTGTCCCATCACGTTCAGTGCTGCCTTGGAAGAGATCTCACAAAGGGCTCTAAAGATGACACGAAAGCAGGCTGCAAGCAGCCTCCCTGCATTAGGAAGGATCTGTAGGCTTCTCTTTGCTGAAAGATGATGGATGGCCCAGGCAGGCATGTCATTTCCTATTTTGTGCTTTCATTTTTCAGACCAAATTGCACTAAACCACAAAACCATCGTGTGCCCCATGATCGATGTCATTGACCACAACCACTTTGGGTATGAGGCGCAAGCTGGGGACGCCATGCGAGGCGCCTTCGACTGGGAAATGTACTACAAAAGGATCCCCATCCCTCCAGAGCTCCAGAGGGCAGATCCCAGCGACCCTTTCGAGTGAGTAGCTGAGCGAGGGGCCGCGGGAGAGAGGGCAGTCATTCGTTGCAGGCATGTCAACTTGGGACCCATGAGGACAATTGTCTCTGATAAAACGGAAGAAAACAGGTGGCAATAATATCTGCCCCTTGGAGAAAAGTTGGGCCTACAAGTTGTAGCAAATTACAAGTTGCACCGAATACGTGGATCAGCCCCCTTGTCAAACTCGGTAAAGCATCAGAGGAGGTGTGAGGACATGAGAACCAGGAAAAGGCAGAGTTCACTAAAAATGTATGTTCTCCTTATAGATATTCTCTTGGATGGTCTCTCCTCTTCTCAGTTCTCTCTGCTCTTTTGCCTTTTCCCTAAAGAACTATTTGAATTAACTATTTTACTTTACTCTCACTGGAAAATGATGTAAAATACGAAGCAGGATTTAAGTGTCTGTTTACATCCTGTTGGGAATAATGAGGGCAGGCGGTGTTTCTGAGTAGGGCTCCCACATCTTAACCTTGGGGAGTTCATTGAAAATGGTATATCCAGTGTAAATAATCTTTGACAACCTTGCCATTAAGTTCTATACAGGTAAGAATTTACAATAATCTATTGGTCTCTACAGAGTTAAGTCCTTTTTTTTCAGTATGGACATGAGAATTGTGCATGCCAAGAAAAAGAAAAAAATATATATTTAGGTTAGTTTGACCAACTCTTAGGACCAATAATGGTGAATGGTGAACTTTTTCCAAGAGTGAACCCAGAGATTGCCCAAGGCAACTATTATCTATTCCTCCTGCTATACCCTTTTGGTCACATTAAAGTTTTCATAAATTTAAAACTATCATATACTTTTCCTTAGGACAAGAAAAATGTCTGTGACTGGGGCTTTACATACTTTCTAAGGGTCTGTTTAAAATGTGTTAAAATCAACACTGTCTTTTTATTAATAATATGGGCAGTAAAAGTTTGCAGAGGAGAAGCTCCCAAGTGTAAAAACCATTTCTGTAACACTAACCCTTTAAACTACAAGAAATATGCGATAAACATCAGGAAAATGCTTCTTGCAATTCTAGTCTCTGGAAAGATAAACTCTTGGGAATGCTGGGGGGATTTCAGAAGACATTAGCCTGATAAAAAGGGAGAGGTAAATGATTCCTTTTGTAATATGAAGCACACTCATCAAGTAACCAGAATTTCTGAAGGCCTCTTCATACTCTGAAATTGTTGGAGAGTTTTTGAGAAGAAACAATAAAGGCCCATTGTTATTCTTCCAAATGCTTTGTCCAAGATTTCAAGGATATTCAAAACGATGAGAAAAGTTCTTTAGAGATGGAGTTTCCAATGAGCATTTGAAGAAGGCCCAGCTGAAGATATGTCCATCAGGCTTTCCTGTAATCATCGGAAAGCCTTGGCAAAGGAGCCTATGGAGGGTAGGGGATTTAAAGCCATGTTGGGGGTTGGGGGAGGATCAAAAGGACCCTAAAATATGGTGGAACTGCCATTAGATGGCAGCTGACAGGGGACAGGCCACAGTCTGGTTGTTACTCCGAGGCGGCCATGTTTTCAGGGCTAGAATTCATCCATGATGGTTTTCCAAATACTCTTTAACAGTGACTGGGTTATAATGACTTTCTACTTTATCTCCCCGGTAGTCGCTGAGCGGGGCTCCCATTCCTGGCAGAAATGGGTTCAAAATGCTACCAAGGGACTCTCAGAGGGTGAAAACTAGGGAAGTACCCTCAGTCCCTGCCCAGGCAGTCAAAATTGTTTGTCAGGCAGACCCTGGCTGTGGCCATCACCACATCAGGCACCTTGGTTAACCCCAGAGCTTGCAGAGTTGGTAACTTTTAGAATTAAATTACCTGTCACCGACTCCGGTGGTTGCTGTCTGTCAAAGATTGCATTTGCCTCTTGAATACTACTGCTCTTCTGGCTTTTCAGTCCCTTTGATTCCTCTGAATGTGGACACTTTAGCCTTTTGTAATAAATGTAGCTTCCAAGAGATGTCCACTTTGATCTTAAAAATTCCATTTGCCTTCCTGATAGTAAAAGAATGGTTACCCAAGCAGCTATGAGCAGTGTATCAGCAATTCCATTATCTCCCTAGTCACCTGAATGTGCTCGTAAACAGACAGACGTGCTTTAGGCTAAAACGTGCTTCCCTAGATGTAAAGCTGTAAGATACACAGAGTGAATGCAGTCTATCTATCTCTTGCATGGACTTTCATGTTCCGAGTAGCTTCTGCAAGGGGTGTGTGGTTTTCTATGGGAAGCAGGGAGAGGAGACTTAAAAGATAAGAAGAAAGGAAGTGAAGAGGAATATATAAATGCATTGCAAATCCCAGGACTTTTCATGCAATATATATGCAAACTTTATCTTTCTGTAACAAGTTTATCGAATGTCCTAAGTGGCAAAACTCCACTCTCTCATTTATTCTGCCATTATCTGAGTTTCTAGCAACTAACTATTGACTATAGTAATGTGTTTTTTCATCTGCAAATCCTGTGAAATTAGTGGGGCATGAGCAGTAATTATTAATGAACTGAATTGACAAGTTCAGGGTATTATATTAATGCATAAGTATAAGTATTATTTCTCAAATATTTGGCTTCAGTTATAATCATATATGGATCAAGGTATAAACGGTATTTCTCAATATAGGTTACATGGTCAGAAGAACTCAAAATCTACCAAAATGGGAATCAAGACCCTCCACAATCTGACTAGGGAGGAAAAGGAAAACTCACAGATAACTTATAACACTAAGAAAGGATTTACTACATTTGCAAAGGGATCTGGCTTTCAGACAAATTACTCCTAGAATGTGAGAGAAAAATGCAATATTCACAGTTCAAATTATTTTATGGCAATCACAATTCTAATTGGATTGAATACATCTGAAAAACATTCTTGTCTTCTGAAAAAAAGAACACAGTACCCCCACCCCTTTCTGATGGCTTATATCATGATGTGATGCTTTTAGGAAATTCTTATTATTCATGGCTTTTACGAAGTTTCCTTATTCCTGGTTTATCTCTAATCCAGGCACTTAGGAATGTAAGCCTTTCCTGTGTGACAGGACATAATATGCTCCTTTAGTCATGATGACAAAGAAGAAGATGTTCTTTTGCTTTCTGACCACTAACTTACTTCTCCAACCTTATCTCAGCATCTAAAAGTTTAGAAAAGACCAGAAGAAATAATCGTATCCAACTTCCCTTTAATACAATCACTAGACAACGTCCAAGAAGAGTTGACTGGCCTCTTTCTAAAATTTTGAGGAAAGTAATATTTGCTATCTCAAAAGACCATCCATTCCATTAGACCGATTGACAGAAACCTTTTTCTATACATTAGGAAATCTGCTTCCCTAATCCCAAATTGTCCTACTTGAGATATAAGGAATGTCTAATTCCTCTTTGATGATAGAGCTGTTTAAAGTATTTTAAAACACCTGCTATGCTTATTCCTGCAAAGAGGGGGGAAAAAAAGAAACTTTTTTTTTTCTTTTTCTGTGCTAAATATCCCCATCCTTTTCAGGTCCCCCAGAATCCTGCGAAAGTTCATGCTCATTGATATAAATGTTCGACACAGGTAAACTCACTTTACTCCTGCAGCCTCAGCCACGTTTCTGCAACTTGTTCACAAGGAGAGCATGAAATAGTCCATCTACTGTATCAGGGACTGCGGCCCTAATGTATGAGTCTGTTGACCACAGAAAGTTAAGTTCTAGGGAATTTGCACTTCCCTGGATATCATGCTTCCTTTTGTCTAAATACTCACAATCAATTCAGCAGCCCATTCAATTTTCATCTTTGCTCTATTTTTCAGAATCCACCTGTAGCCTGCCATTGACTTGGAGATAGATTACCTTTATTCTGTCATTCTTCCTCAGGCAGATCTCCACATTTCCTCAAGGACTTCTAAAACTTGGGAGTTTTAGCCATCATGAATGGAACTCTTGTACGTGGTTGTTAGAGAAGACAGGTGTTCTCTATGTTCCACCCATATATACCACAAATTCCAAAATTTAAAGAATAGGAATATCTACACCTGGGGGGGATAACTTTATAGGCTACAAATGCCCACTTATTCTCTCAGAAACCCTATGTCCACAAACACATCAGTGTGAATGCAGAGATTCCTCTAGCCCAATTACCTAACCTAGAAATACCTCAGAGCATGAAGAGTGATGCTTTTAGTGGGGTGTGTGTGCAGCTGAGATCTAGCTGGTGCTCTGCTCAGAAGGCTTTGGACCCAGGTTTGTGCTGACCAGCCAGGAGGTTCTTTCTCCTTTGGTGGGCACAAAAGCTTTAGTTTATTAATGCAAGGAAGAGAACAACAGACTGAGAATGAAGTTCATTGTTGCCTGGAATAAACAACTAGCTTTTGTCAGATCTGACGGATTACATTAATGGACATTCAAAATTTTAACATCCCACTTGGGCAAATTCCAGTAGGGGTTGAACTGCACCTTAGTTGGCTCAGAATTTGAAAGTAAAGATACTCGTTTTTACTCAAAACTTCTTCCATGTGGGTTTGGACCAAATATTGGTCACCCTGAATTGAATCAGAATTAGTAAGGGAAAAAACTGACTCCCCGTGGACAAAGGGACCAGTCAAACAATGGATTTACTATAGGATATAAAGAAAGAAAGCTAACTTTAAAGGTCTTCTCCTCTTGGATTGAATCAGGTATTGCTCATCTTCCTTTTTTTCTGGTCCTATTGGGCCACCTTTAAGTCAGGACCATCTGCTCGGTAGGGTGGGAGAATTTCTTTTCATGCTCTACTTCTCAAGCTAAGTCAATATTCTCATGAATTTTGCTGTGATCTCCAAGTAAATGCTTCCAAACTTTGCCCCCTCTCCTCAAAAAATCAAACTGATGCACACAAACTACCATAGTCTTAGCTGCCTTGTCCTCAACCTCTAATAAGTTAATTCTCTATGAATGAGGTTTTAAAACTGTAGTCTCAATGTTTTGAGGGGATTAGGTTGAAAAACACGTTCATCAATTTAATCTAGTGATGAGTTCCAGGAGTGAAATAGGACTTTAGCTTTCCAATACCTTAACCTCACAGATCTTGCCTCAACTTCACATTATTCCAGAAGCCAATTAATCTAACCAAGTAACCTGCCTCATCAAGTCTATGTAATATGCAGTATAAAACCTAACATTTGTCTAGTGTATCATACTATGTAAAGCACTTCACCACATTATCTAATTGATCCTTTGTAATAACCCATGCACAGGAAAAAGCTATTGTTATTTTTCCAGTTTTGCAAATAAAGAGACAGTGATAGAAAATTAACTAACTAATAAGAGGCAACATCAGGATTTCAATCGACATCTTCATTCACTCATTCAGATCTCAAATTTTAGGTTTAATCTATCTCATAGGATTCAAATCAATGCCTTCTTTCATTCATTCAGACTTTAAATCCTGGAGGTAATCAATACTTTTCCTCTCCTTTGAAGAGACACTTAGGTACCCATTAAGTGAAATAGTTTTATCAATTAATGTCTCATAGTGAGTCTGTAATGAGAGCAAGAAAGGAACCAGATTGCCTCATTGCCTGTACTGTGTTCTTACCGGTAGACTAAACTAGAGCTGATAGGTTGAAAATGTCAGCTTTCAGTTTCTTCCTAATGAAGGGAAATGTCAACAATGCCGGCTTCTGGTCTGTTTATAACAAGATCTAATTCAATATTTGACAACCGCAAAAGAACAAAATGTTTAGGGAAAAATACTGTCAAATTCCTAAATGGTGTCCTAACTACAGAGGGGAGCATAAAGGAAGAGAAATGGCTCAAGGGTCTTAAAAACTAATTAAAACATTGAATAAAATCAATCTTCCTCAAAAGCCCAGAATGAAACCCCACTGAAAAAATAATTTTTTTTAAACATGAAGTAAAATGTAACCTGACAGAGACGTTTCACAGAAAACTTGTTAATTACTCATCTCTCCCCTTTGAAGATCCCTCCCCATGCCTTGTTCTCTTCGGGCTCTTTGGCAGCCATAGTCCTGGGTCTCGGGGGGAATTGCCATCTGATAAACAATTCTCACCATGGGTCGTGATAATACTTCTCCCTTGTAGGGTCTGCTCACCAGAAAATGACTTTCGTTCCTCCATCTCCAGGGAGAATGATCTTTACCTTGGGAGGATGATCCCTACTATTCTCTCCTTGCTGTAGCACCCAGAAAAGCATTAGCAAATTAATTTCTAAGTCAACAATCACTGTGATCATTCTAGTGGTGTGGCCCTGCTCTTCTTTCCTTTGCCCTGCTCTCTTGAGATCACAGGTTTCTGAAGTGGCTCTGGCTCGTTTCTGAGCCTGGCTTGGGACTTTTGACTCTTCTCCCATGAAGGGTCACTGAATCACAGGTGACCTGGTGGGTTATACTATTTGAAAGGAGGTGAAACCCTAGGCCTTCATATTAAGAGATTTTTACCTCTGTTTACTAATCACTCAGGACTATGGTTCCAGTGGGAAACTGGAACCCCCTGCTCTTCTCTACCCAAACCTTACCGTGACTTTTGTTCTAACTAGACCCCTTCCTTTTTCTATGGTAACATCTCTTCTTGAACCTTGGACTTCCAACTCTTATTCCTGCTCTTGCTTCACTACCGCTAGGTTAGTTAGCCCCTTCATAGCCATACTTGAGACTGAATTTTCCATCTCAAGCAACCTTTGGAATAATCAGCCATCACCCTAGACCTCGAGTGCCATCCAACAGTTATCAATAAACCTGCACCACTTAAGACTTAGCAATGGTGTCTGTGTCAAAGAATTGTGGAGCTTGCAATAGGTTGATGACTTTTTCTTGTCCATTTACCTATTCTTTCAACCATTAATCACTTTGCTTGCTTCCCAAATGGGTGTCCTAAGTCTATCTTTCCATCTTATGTGTGATGACTGTTTTCTGTGTTCTACCCCCACCCCCCAAGATGTGATTCAATCCTAACTACACTTACTCTCTATCTGGATTATTTTATGGGTTCTGTGCTCTGTAATATAATGACCCTCTGAGCAGATCTCCTGCTTGTGGGCTCCCCAGCCTTCTCTCACCAAAGTTTTATTAGAATTTACCTGGGGAGAAAACCTGCACGAACCTCTGAAAGTATTGTCACAGCCCCCTTCTAAGTCCCCAAGCTTAAGCAACATTTACTTTCCCCATGACACCATCACACCAGAGTGTGGCAAAATGTAACAGAACCTTCTGCCATCACCCAACTCCCCCCTTCTCTCCCAGAAGACAGGAATATAGACCCAAGGCCTGCACACAGTTGGCTTTGTTTTCTTACCTGAGGCTTTCCTGTAAAAATAGCTGCTCCAGGTCTGCTGTCCTCTTCACTTCCTCCTCCAGGTGACCACTCCCTGTTTTCCCCTCTAATTATTACTAACTTGGATACTAGAATGGAAACTCTGTGAGGGCAGGAAGGACTATTTTATTCAATTTATTCAGCCCTGCATCACTAGTACCTCATCCCTGTCCCTAACAGGGACTCAGTAAATATTTTATTGAATGGATGAAATAAATCTTAAGTTTGGGAGAGGAAATGACACGACAAGGCTGTGTGTATTTGAAGAAGAGGTGACAGTTTTTTCAGGAAAGGATACAAGCTGAGGATATGCTGCAGCACAGTATTTGCTAAGCACCGTATTTATAGGGTTTCCACACACAGACTCATTTGAATACAATGGACATTCTTGTAGTGTGGTAGAAAATAAAGAAAGATAAATAAATTCTGGTTGAAACCAAACTTCAGAAGACTTTTGTTCTGCATGTAGAAAGAAGAGAGATGGTAAAGGAATGTTTTAAAGGAATGCAGAAGGCCATCCTGCCATAATTTGTATTATAAATGACAAAAACATTTTAAAAACCACAATCAGAAGATAACAGAATCTTTAACAAAGAGGCAAGTTCTCAATAAAGTAATGATACTGATCTTTCAGTTCTATTTCTGTTTTTTAAGATTTTATTTATTTATTTATTTGACAGAGAGGAGAGAAATCACAAGTTGGCAGAGAGGCAGGCAGGAGAGAGGGGGAAGCAGGCTCCCCGCTGAGCAGAGAGCCCGATGTGGGGCTCGATCCCAGGACCCTGATCATGACCTGAGCCAAAGGCAGAGGCTTTAACCCACTGAGCCACCCCAGTGCCCCCAGTTCTGTCTATTTCTAACAAACACCAACAAGCATCTTGTGCTGTTAAAAATCTCAGTCTGTCTACGGACGCCTGGGTGGCTCAGTAGGTTAAACATCTGACTCGTGATCTCAGCTCAGGTTCTTATCTCAGGGCTGTGAGTTTAAGTTCAATCTTGGGCTCCATGGAGCTTACTTAAAAAACATAAAATCTTGGGCTGCTCTAGATTCTAGACAACACCCACAACCTGATGGGAGCAGCGCACTATGAGCAGGATGCCCCAAAAGGCCATGCTTGGGTGCAGCCCTGGAAGGACAAAAAGTCTGGTCTTCAAACTCCAGGGTAGATAAGCATAACAAGCCTGGACAACATGGACAAATCTGAAACTCTAAGTAAGAAACAAACCCTTACATGCAGTGTTCAGAGGAAGCATTGAATGTTTATATTGGAAGATAGTATTAATAGTAGAGTCTGTGTCCAGGAGTCAGCTGGCCGTGGCTTAATTGTACTAAGATGATATTGGGCCTGAGCAAAGAATCAGAGGAGAGAAGTGTTTGCAAATTGACTCAAAGGGCTGGACAGTGGGCAACTGAAAGTGTCTAGTCCTAAATTCTCTGTACAGAAATAGAACACATTTGGCTACAAGGACAATTGGTCAGAACCCAATTCCATATATATATATAATCATTGTTACTATATTATATTATTATTTTACGTTTTACAATTATTATTATATAATTGCAATGGTTATATTACCATCATATATACAACGACATATATAAAAATTTTGCTTGTAAATAATTTCAAGTCATTTTTCAAAGAACGTGGACACATACGAATCATAAGAAAGAAAAAAAGAGACAAAGCCTGACTTTGAGTCTCTTCTGATGTCTGCTGAGGTGGGTAGTCTTCGTTCCAGATCACTTGTGGCAGGAGGTGAATGTCTCCATCTGATCCGGTTGCTATAGCAAAATATCACACATTGGGTCATTTAGAAACAACAGAAATTTAGTTCTCATTGTTCTAGAGACTGGTAAGTCCAAGACCAAGGCGCTGGCAGATTTGGTGGTGCTGGGAGCCTGCTTCTGGGTTTAAAGACAGCCGTCTTCTCGCTGTGTCCTCACCTGGCAGAAGGGGCAAGGGAGTGCTCGGGTGCCTCTTTCATAAGGGTGCTAATCCTATCCATGAAGACCTCATCCTCATGACCTAATCTCCTCCCGAAAGCCCTACTTCTAAACGCCATTGCATTCAGATGAATCTGGGGGGACACAAACATCCAGTCCACAGCAATGAGAGTGTGCTCAGCCATGAGTCATTCATACAACTGAAAAGACTCAGAAATGAGGAAATTCCTATCTCAATCTTCTAACAAAATTAGAGCAAAAATAAAATGTAATATAATAAAACATAGAAATGCATTTACTCTCCTTGATATAAATAGAAATGAATTATATTAGAAAAGCAATATGCTTTTATTAGCTTACCTACAACTGAAGTAATTGGTCTTTACTGTTTGGGATTCCAATTATCTATTTCTTGTCCAGGAGCAGTACCTACAGTGAGGCCACACTCACAGAGACTCTGGTTTTAGTCAAGACCATCATTCCTTCCTTCAGAATTAATCAAGTAATGGTTATAAAGCTAAATGTCAGGGATAAGGTTTTGTTTTTTTTTTCTTTTATTTATTTTTTATTTTATTTTATTTTTATTATTATTATTATTTTTTTGGCCTCTATTTCTTGGGTAGATCCATCTGGAAATATGTTAAGGAAAAGAGAATCCAGGCTGCACTGGATTGGGAAGAAAAACTTACCCAGGGTTTCCAGAAGGGGTACATAAAGGAAGAAATTGAGCAAAGAAGGATAAGTTAAAGGTGGAAAAGAGACAAGGAATTACGTCATTAGCCAGAAAAGAGGAAACAGGCCTGAATGCATATAAGTAGAGGCTAACAGTGCAGGGCAAGAATGTGTGTGACCAGCAAGAGAAATGGGGGGCCTGCGTTTCCATCATGCCAATGTGGGAACAGGCGATATACACCCTCAGCCCCACAAGTTTAAAAGTTCGAGAAGAAAACAGACCTACCAAGCATTAAATTTTAACTTTTTATAGTAATGGAAATCACCATCTGGACAATAATTCTAGCATATAAAACAGGCTTCAGATATCCAGTCACAGCCCAAATCCACAAAAGTGTAACCTTCATCTCCGTAACTGAGCCCAACGGAAGTGCAGAGCCCTCCTCCCAGGAGAGCGAGCAGGCCTGCTCCCGACGCGCACAGGGCCCAGCGCAAGACTGCACCTGAAGGCCCAGGTGGCTCATGCCTAAGCACCTCAAACTAGCACACTACTGAATTTTGTTCTATCCTCCTACCTTGATAAAGATAACCACAAATCAACCTGGAGGGCCAGGAGTGCATGTAGAATTCCTCTGGAAAGTTCTCCAGGTTGTTAACGGCAGCACGTGGCAATAGAGCGGCCCATGGCTAACCCCTTCCTCTTTCCACCTGTTCTACCTGCCACCTTGACAGCCTGTGGGCACAGGCAGGTTGAAGTCCACGTGTCCTATTCTATCCACAAAAATAGCCATCCTTTGGGCACCTCCTCGGCTTCGGGTGTAAACTCCAAACCACAGAAGGGAATGAAAGATGTCACAGGTCTTAGGAGCAGGCTTGGAATCCTCTGTGTAGAAAACAACAGTGACTCCAGCACATGGTTTGTAAGAGGTATACAGGGCTGCATCTCTTAGCCCCCAGGGTGGCCCGTGCTGTGGGAGGGGAACATCCCAAGTTGCTCAGGGCATAGGTCTCCTTGGGTCTGAGGTCATTCGACAGGACTGAGCCCTTGATCTGACCAACAAGACACCTTCTGATCCAGACCTTGGGCTTTCCAGGATGAGTTCCCAGTGAATTCTCAGTTCAAAGCCTGTCCATTCAAACCATCTAATTCCATATCAGGATGGTTTTCCCTTCCAGATTGCCCCGCTCAGATTTCTTCCAGTCTCTTCCTCGCTGGGCTGGCCCCTCAGTATGTGGGATAGTCATGGTACGGGACATGGGTCATCTAAAGTTTTCTCTTTTATTGCTAGCTTCCCCTGGATTCAGACCGAACACTGCTGCCACGTCTCTGCCACATCTCTGTCTTGTGTCTTGGCACGGGATGACCCCCACCCTGTGACTCAGCCCTAAGTTCTGCATTCTTCTTCAGTACTAGTCCTGGAAACTCATTTGCATGCCCTAAATGACCCCTAGCTTTGGTTTGTTCAGCCCCAAACCTCGGAGATGGGTCCCTCCCCTACATTGTGTCTGTCCTGTCTGGAGCCCTAGATTTCAAGTCTCGTTTCTGTACCGCGTGTTCCCTTTCCCAGACGTGCAAGAACATCTGACTGTCCTCTACATATAGGCAGGCTATGGGGACCCGGAATATTTTCTTCCAGTTTTATCTTTAAAAATTCCCTACAAGTTATGGATAACTAAACAAAATCGGAGAAACTCAACTAAAGAAATCCAATTCCGTAAGCTGTGCTGAGTCTAAAAAATAAACTAACTTTGAGAGGTTGAAATAACTCATGGAAAGACACATGCTCCAGTAAATATGCGTATGTCTAGGACTTCCTAACATTCAAATAAATTCCACGGAAAGACCATTTTCTCAATTGAGGTTACATCCAGATAATTCCACCTTAACTAACATAATATAGTGAATTAAATATAATGACAAGAAATTCATCAAAACTACTGCATAAAATAAAGTTAAAAGAGAATTTTACCTAACGATCCTCTTTTGGTTTATGATTTCAAGTGCAAAATATAAAGGAAATCTTAGATAACGAAGGCTAAGTTTTCCTACCTGAGAAAATGTATAAGAATGATTGGCAGCGAAAAGACGACAGATAGATTAAATCTTTAGAAACACTCTATCTTTTCAGTTTGGAATTATTGTAGAAATATAACCCAGAATGAGACTTCTGTTGCTGTAAGGCTAAAGTGAGCCTAAAATAGTCAAAATTGCAATTGGCACTGTTTATTGTTTGTGTTATACTGCCACCTGCTGGAAGGAAAGGTAAATTGTTTTAAAAGAAAGCATTGAGAAAAGGTCAAAATCCTGGGCTTTGTTTGCAAAGGGGTTTTGACTCTTAAAGGTAATGCACCCTGCATAATCAAGACAAATAACCCCCAGGCCGAATGTCCAAAGTGTCCAAAGATGAAGAAGGGCACAATAAACCCTGATTGTAAAATCATCAGGCAGCCCACACTGTGGCATTATTTACTGGTGAGTTAACATAGTGACAAAATCTTTCTGATGATCTCCTCTCACAGAGCTCTCTTGAAAGAACAGGGGGACAGAAAAAAAAAAAAAAGTAGGTCCTGGAGATAAATGGCTGGCATGAGAGGTAGAAAACAAGATTGGGAATCCAAAGGCCTGGGTTCATTGATTGACCATATGATTAACAAGAATCTTCTGTGCAAGCCCGGGGGCTGCAGTTAACACATCTTGATCTAGAACTCCAGCACGCTGTGAGAAAACTGAAGCCTTGGCTCTGCTCTCCCTGTCTGTCTGCTGACAAAGACAGAGACATCAACAAACACCTACGAGCACAGTGATTCATCCGAAAGTGGATGCTTATGCGAGCTACTTGGAGTTAATCAGCCAAAAGAGACTGGGGCCAAGAAAATCAGAGAGGGTAAGCTCTGGGCGGCACTTTGAAAGATCAGCGCCCGAAGAGGAAGGTGGGAGGAGAGAGTTCGGGAAAGCAAGGACAACAAAGGAGATTCACAAGTTTCTGGGAAAGGACACTCAGAAAAGCAGTTGGGGGAAATGGATGGGAAAGAGGAGGAGCGGGCTCTGGTCGGTCACGAAGGGCCAAGGGGAGACATCACAGGCATTAAGCATAGCAGACCCCAGGTTGGCCATTTCCTTCATTGGTCATCTTGGAAAATTACTTGTCTGGACCTGATCAATAAAACACAAGGACATTGACCTTGATAGTTGCTGAGGTCCTAAAGCCGTTACACTGAGGTGCAATTCTGAGCACAAAAAGAGGCTAAAGGGATGTAAGGTTGTCTTTCAAGGAACTGTTCGCCTCTGAGTGAGAATATACATGTCCAAGGAAATGTTCATATAGCCCATCTCCCAAACCTTAGGACCCACAAGAAAAACCCACGCAGAGATTTCAAAAATGAGTAATCATCATCACAAAAATGGTTTTTTCATTCGTTGAGCGCCTGTAATTGCCAGTTAATACCCTAGACATTTGCCTTTTTCGAATTTGGTCCTCACAGCAGTCCTTTAGCTAATAGTTCTTATTATCTTCATTTAACTGATGAGGACACGGTGGCTCATGGAAGTCCAATGACTTGCTCAAGGTCACGCAATTGAGGGACAGCAGTGAGATTGCCGTCTAGACCTCTCTGACACCACCCTACCACAGCAGAATGACTCCCAGGTGCCTCGCTATTTCTCTATGATGCAAAAGCAGGAATGCTGAAATCTGCCTGTTTCACTGTGGGGAATTGTAGGAAGGTGATTCTTTACTCCCAGGTCTTCAACGAGGTGAAACTGGGATTTTAAAGAGTGAGAGAATGAAGTTCCACCGATGTGCCTTTCCTCTGTAACTAGCTTGCTGAAATACTTTAAATTGGACCCTCCTAATGGTTTTGAGACTCTAAAGGGCTTTCTAGTTTAACATTTTTCACTATCTCTACCAGTAACAACCCCCAATTTAATGGGCTGTATCTGTGATAAAGCTCAAATTACCACCATTCCCTGGAAGCTGCAAAGAAGTATGACTATACAAAAATGCCTCTCTGCAGAGTCTACGTTTGCTGAGCGGAACTAACCCCGGGCCAACCCGTGGGTGGCCAGCCCCCTCAGCCAGCGTGTATCTCAGGCCCAGGATTAGACAGTGACTCTCCCTGATATGCTTCCGTCACACCGGTCCTGCTCCCAGCGCTGGGTGCCGCTGCGGGTGGGTGGTGAGAGTGGGACTTTGTCTGGGCCTGGTTTCCATAGAAACCATACCTTAGTAGATCTCTTCAAGGAGAGAGGATAAGATCGGCCCTTACCTGGGATGTTCAGGAGTCACTTCCTCTTCCTTATTCCCCTCCCACATCCTAATTTCATCATGCCCACACCTGCCGAATGACCACCTGTACTGGCTGAGGACACCGCAGAGGGTTCCTTGAAGAACCCAGTCTGTGCCACCATCGAAAGTCTCTTACTTTAGTACAGGTTCACCTTTCTCCTCCTCCATGAAAATGCCCATTCCCTCAATGTGATAACACCCAACAGGGAATTTGATGTTAAATTTTTTTGTTTAAAGTAGTCCATACTAAACTATGCATCTCTAAAGGAATCTTTTACCTTCTAGAACCTGGATGCTTAGTTACCCAAATGAATCCCTCTGAGCATATGTACAGAGGATTGTGTATATTTCTATAGGCATTTTCCCCAAGACACCAAAATGTTTTTTCCAGATACTGCCAAATGAAATGTCATAATATGACTTCAAAATAATATTCAAAATACAGTTGCTATTATTAATAATGATGCCTTACATTTGTCTAGCAACTTACGCTTTACAAAATAATTTCATATGTATTATATCTACTTTACATGTGAGGAAACGGGTAACTGATACCTTATTCAAAGTCACATGGTCAAGAAGCAAAACCAAGAACTTCTAACTCTAAGCTTTTTCCTTTCATGAGAAATGCTATTTAACCAGTGTTCTTAAAAGAAAACAGGGGAGGGCACCTGGGTGGCTCAGTTGGTTGAGCGACTGCCTTCGGCTCAGGTCATGATCCCAGAGTCCTGGGATCGAGTCCCATATCAGACTCAATGGAAGTCTGCTTCTCCCTCTGACCTTCTCCCCTCTCATGCTCTCTCTCGCTCTCGCTCTCTCTCTCAAATAAATAAAAATCTCAGCTGGTTTAGGCCAGCCTCAGTAGAAAGGGGACTCCCTCGACCCATAAAACCCAGTTGTAGGAAAGGCAAGGGCTTCGCTTCTACAACAGCTGGACCTGGGCCTTGAACACCATCTGGACTCACTTCTGTCTCTGGTCTCTGCTTCTCTCATCTCTGTGGCCTCATTTTCCCAGGCCACCAGACATCAGAGAATGGTGCCCACAGTCAGTGCCTGTCTCATCACCTTACAACAGACATGATTTGTCCCAGCCTGGATCGTGGTTGCTCCTGGCCCGGTCATTGCTGCCTGACTCGATTGGTAGCTCCATAAAACCACATGGAGAGAGTGTGTGTGTGTGTGTGTGTGTGTGTGTGTGTGTGTGTTGAGATGTTACCCACTAGACCAAGTGTGTTCTTCTGGGCTGACACAATAACAAATGCTGTTATGCCTGGATAATCAGACTCTAAGCTGGAGATTGTGTACAACTTCATCAGTAGGTCCATTTTTTTAATCAAAGTGTCCAATATTTTCTCTTCTCCATATTCTGGAAATCTTAAATTCATGGTTTGCAGGAAAACTGTAAATTAAAGGAGAAATTATAACCATTTGTCATTCCAAAGATACTGCTGTCAGTAGGTACCAGAGACCCCTTAAGTTGAAGAGAAACTAGAGAAGACATCTTTTCTGGTCACTCATTTGTGTTCCAGACATGACAGGCTGAGGACACTGGAGTCAATGAAATCTGCCCTCGTGACCTGAGAATCGCTTTAGGCACTCCCCTTCCTCCTGGCTTTCATCCCCTGCCTCCCTAGCCTTTGCAGCCTCCTCATTCCCTCACACTGGAGCCCCACCAAGATTAGTAAAAAGGACTGAGTTGACCAGGTACTCGTGCAACTCTAGGTCATCATTCTCTCCCCAGAAGAAGAGCTCATACTCATCCCATTCAGTAGTAACAAAGTTAGAAAAGGACTCTTCTGATACCTTGGAATTATAGCTAGACTTTGTTTACTTATCAGTGGATAACAAAAACGTGTTCTTGCCACAGAGAGATGCTAAATGTCTATGAGAGAGGACAGGAGTCTGCTTTTCCAGCCCCCGATTTGAGAGAGGGCATTGAGGAGAGGTGTTACCCTCTCTTAGATTCCGCTGGGTTCTGGAAAAGGATCTGCCCACTGCGGGTTACCTCTGGATTCAAGAGTGAAAGTGTTTCCAGGAGAGTGCTGCCCGGGTGGCAGGCGCGGAAGTGCACATAAAGACAGTCTGGTGTCCCGTCTCGTGGGGAGCCGCCTGAGGGCTGGCGTGCAGACAGAGCTCCAGTGCCAACAGGGGAAGAATGGACAAGCCTGCACTTTAGCTACTTCTGCCATTTGTCAGGACGAGGATTGGAAGATTTCACGTGGGCCAAGTGGGCAAAGAATGAGGCTTGCAATTTCTCTGAAGACAATTTCTATCCAAGAAAACTGCCTGCCAAGGAAAGAAAGACATGGGTTGCACTTCCAAGGAAGAGTTAAGAGAGATGGTCCCAAGAGATCAGTGTGGTGTCAGTAGAGCACCCTTGTCCTAGCGGGTAACACCCCCTACATGCTCACACACGTGCACACACGCATATGCGTCTGGGAGGGGGCCAGTGTTTGGGTACCTACCATGACAGAAGGAACCCAACAAACAAGAGAGACCAACTATGTACCACCTGGCCAGGGCCGTTGGCCCTTTTCCTCTGATCCTTCCTTGTCCAGCCCTGGAAAAGCCAGAAGCAAAGTGAAGAGAGAAGGTGAAAGGGGGAGAATGCTAAGACAGTGCTCTCTACCTTCTTTATGGCTTGTTCCAGAACCACCAGTGAGACCTATGTTGAGGATAAAGATAGAAGAAGCTTTAAAATGAATGAAAAATTAAAACTTTTATTTCTGATTGAATGAGGATTTTTTTTTTTTTTTTGGAACCTGAAGAAGAAACTGCTCTTTTGTCTGAATTCATCGATAGCCAAAGATTTGGGACCCGCTCAAGATGTGACAGAAGGACAAGAAAGACGACCTGGCAAAAAGTGCTTGAAAGCAGTCATAAAGTGGTTTCCTGATTGTTCGTACCAAATTCCCACTGATCGATAAACAGTCTGTGCTGCATTTCATCTTTAATTATGTAGTGAATGGCTTTTCTCTTGGTAAAGGAATTTATGGCAGAGCAAGCATGTGGGAGGATTGATTACTCACAAAATAATATGGGATGACAAGCACTTCACATAACCTGGTGCTAGAAAACTCCAGCTGGGGATGGTTGCTGCTTAATTTGGGCCTTGAAGGACTAAGGAATCCTGACAAGATGAAGGAGAAAGATGAAGCCACTCCCGCTGTAGGCTATGTCATGAGTAGAGCCATGGAGACTGGTCTAGGCAAAGAGGAATGACCCAGTTAGATCCGAGTGTTCTCTCCATGAAGAGCTGTTGTCTGTTAAAACCAAAATCATAGTGTGGAGTCCACATATGGTGGGATTAAATCAAATCTTAAAACTTCAGATTTGATTCTTTAAATAAAACCCACAGGAGGTTTTTTGAGCACCAGGCTGTACTATCTTATCTGTGTTTTTAGGAAAATAACTCTGGTGACAGGGTCCAGAGTCCAGGATAGTTGGAGTCAAAAGGAACTCTACTTAGATTGGTCAAGAGGTAAACACAGTGTAATGAGAGACAAAATTACGTCTGTGGCTCTAGAAATGGAAGAAATGAGAGTAAGAGATAAGTTCAAGGTAGACAGAGATGATCATGACTTCCCTGCATAGACTTGTCTCCGTGAACATATTACTTCAGAAATCACCTCATTCCCTGGGAAAACCTAGGATCTCAAAGGGCCAGCTATGCTCTGGTGACTCCCCCAAAACTCAACGAGGCTAATGATGAGTCAACTCCACCTCTAATGCAGCCTTGGTAGTTGGGGTCACTGTTCCCTCGGGGATAATGGGGTCACCTCCTCCCCCAGGCAGTGCCAAGGGGAGAAACAACTGTCTCCCTCCTCCAGCCCCCAAAAGAATGGGAGAGGATCTCTACTCCAGTTCCTGGTTTACCAGGTAGACCGTAGGAGGCTGCCCCACGTCATTCAACAATGGCCCTTCAGCACCTTTGCAGTGATGGACAGAAAAGAGAAATCATTGGAATAAATGTTGCTTGTGATAAATTTTCTCTCACCTGGAGAAATTCCTGTGACTACGGCAACCAGAGAAGAACGTGATATCACAAGCTGTCAGTTTTCCTTGCCTTTTCTCACACCCAGTTAAACTCCTCAGTGGATATCCTTACGGGGACTGGGGAAGTTTCCTAAGTAGTCTTCAAAAATTAAACTGTGACTTTATGCTGTGCCTTCTCCAAAGCCCGAATATATCAGCCTGTGTTTGGGGAATGACTGTCAGTTACCCTTGCAAAGGTTTCCTATGAGTTGTAGCAGTTAGATCAAATTGGATACAGAAGCCCAGACATCCTGAAGAGGAGAGAAATCAATGTAAATAAATGTAATTTCTAAATAAAATATGCTTTTACTTAATTGAAAAGTCATTATCAATTAGTCAAATACAATTTTAATCAGACATGAACGATTGAGGAATTCTGTATTCAGCGGAAGAACACAGGTTGGCATTTTAAAATCCTCATGTCTCGTGCCATTAGCCTTGAAACCCTTTTACCAGGTAACTGAGGTGTGAGGTTTAATTCCCAATATCAAAGCAAGAATAAAATTATTTTAATTATGGTCAACCGAGTAAGGAACATTGACGGTCTAATTGCTAAGCAGTAATTCTGTATTCTGTCCCTGGGAGACAACACCTGAGTCAAGTACTTCAATAATTCATTAAAGCACTTCCCTGTGCATCAATTAGCAAATCATGTGCCTTGATTACTTTACTTAGGGAAAGTTACCCTTGTGAAAAAGACTTTTACCAATCATCAAAGCATGAAAAAAAAAACCCTCTAATCTATTCTACATTTGATTTTCATAGTTAGAATATAAAATTTCACAATAGCTCAGCTATCTAGGGTGCAAATGCCAAAGGCAATATGCAAGGTATTTACAAGGAGAACAAGCCGGACCACTTTATGCAGAATTATGAGGTGGCAGGTTTGGAGTTCCTACCTTTCTAATTTTTGTTTTTTGCAGTAGTATATCGTAAAGAATTACTTTTGCTTCAATTTCCTTTAAATATCAAAACACTTCTGCTCCAGGATCACATTTTATCATCTCTATGTCCCCATGTTGCTAAACCAAATGCTTTGAATATATATACCAGATCATAAATTGGTGCTTTTTCCATGTCGTTTGTTACTTTGACGAACTACAGTTAATGTGTTTGTATTGTTTTACCCAAAATACCAAAGTGAAAAAAAAAATATTTTGAAAGAGAAAGGAAAAGCAAATGAATAAACACAAAAATAAGGGTCGCTAGATGGGAAAGAGTAACCTCAAAGGGTATTTCCCTTCATACACAGAGAAGGCATTTCATAAATATTTGTTGGCTGGTAAATCTATGAAAGATCAGAGCAAAATAAGAAAAAAACAAAAAAAACACATCTCCAACTTGCACCCAAAGTTTGTGTTCACACTGTCAATTACAAGGAGCAGTATTCACTCAGTGTGAAATTTAGCTCTTCCTGTTCTAATTCTAATAAAGGTAATTCTAAGCAGAGAATTGCTGGATTAATGACAGCTAGAAAAATAGAAATGAAGAAAGGACAATCCACTGATTGAGTAATCAAACTTGAATAGCGGAAAGCTATCTTCATTGGGGGGTTTACTAACTCAAAATAACAAGAAACACCATGTATTCCCCGCTGTAGTTATTTTCATTATCAACACTCTTCTTGAGGGGCACCTGGGTGGCTCAGTCAGTTGAGTGTCAGACTCTTGATTGCAGCTCAGGTCATGATCTCAGGGTCATGGGATCGGGGCTTCACATTCAGCACAGAATCTGCTTGGGATTCTCTCTTCCTCTCCCTCTGCCCCTCCCCCCGGGGCCATCACACTCTCATGCACGGACCTTCTCTCTCTCTTTCTAAAATAAATAAATAAAAATCTTAAAAAAAAAAATAACTCTTCTTGATACTATAGTTTTAAACAGATTCTAAAGCCAATGGTGACACTAGAATTGAGGACAAGGCTAATGCATCTCGGTGCATCTGTACTTTATTTTTATTATTCTGTATCTACTATTGCAAGGAACGCCTCCCAAACAGGAACCTGATCTAGTAGACATTTGTCAGGATGTGTTTGTGCAGCATGGAAACACACTCCCTATATTTGGAAATCTCAAGGTGGGGGGCAGGGGACCAGTGAGGGCAGGGGAGGCAACCCCCGAGTTCTTCCTCCTCTCCTCCCATTTCCCATGGTGTACGGCGATCCAATTGAGGTCAATCCCATTTTTTTAAATCTTGAAAGAATGGATCATGGGCTTAGAGACAGACAAAGATTAGTCACAGTGGCAGTGAAGTCAGGAGCCTGGCAACATGACAGCAAGTGTCCAGGTGGGCAGCATCCAACATGCTGTGACCATGGGGGTGTGCCCATGCTGTCTGTCCTATGCAGCTGTTCCTGTCGGAAGCTGGGTCTTGGCCGCTGCTAAACTCTTGTCCTTCACCTGTTGTCTATACCTGGACCATCCTGTTGAACCACCTGAGATCCTTCCAACAAATATTTCTATTTAAGTTTCTTTTGCTTGCAGCCAAAGTCCTGTTTTATGAGGAGAATAAAATACAATTTTTAAAAGTATAATTTTCTGGAAAGAGATGTAGTTTCAAATACAAAGATTAGACACAACAGTTTAGAAATCGCTGGCTTTTTTTCATATCTCACTCCTCCCTACTTACAATGCTTTCTTCTGATGTATATAAATAACTCCCATAGTCGGCAAAGACTCTACTAAAAGCCCATTTATGCTTTTGAAAAATACTCTTTGCCAGCCTAATTATAATAAAAAGAACTCATCAAATTTGGGATTTGGAGAAATTTAGAGGAAATCATGTTAACGAGTCACCAGAAGGAATACATCAGTGGGGGGAGGGGACACAGGGATGGAGGGGGGAATGCGAAATTAGATTATCCAACAAAAGAATCTGTCAAACGGAGGAAAACTTGACTAATTTAGAGTTTGTTTCACTATACATGCTAAAAAAGACCAACTGGGTTTTTTTTCTCCATTTTGAGGTAGTTACTGCAGATTCGCTCAATAGTTTCATAATAGAGAGAATATTACAAATGAAGGTTTATTTGGGCTTTGATAAAAACGTATGAATGCACTGATGTGGGAAGTCTGAAACACACAGCTTGTGGGAAACACTACAAGGTCACAAGCCTGAGCTGAGACGTGGCAGCCATAGCACAGTCATGGACAGAATGACGACGCCTGATATTTCGTGAAGGATGTAAATAGTGAAGAATCAGAGACTACTTGAAGTTGTTAACCTAATTCTCAGACAATATTGAATTTATGTTAAGCCAGTGACATCCTGGAATTCGAAGATACTGTGCCTGTGGTGTCTGGTAATCACTACGACCTTCCACTAGGAGCCTGGATAGCTTAAAAAAAATTATTCATTTATGTTCCTAAGAGTCTTGATTAAACTATGAGCCAATGTAGTCATAGGAACATAGAGGAAGGAAGACAGTGAAGTGTGTGTGTGTGTGTGTGTGTTTGATATTGGAGATATTATTCAAATTTTATTTTTGAAAAACTATCTCAGTCCAATTTTGTAAGATGCTGTGGTCTGATAGATTTGCATCATTATTAAAGTCATTGGTAGACTGCAGAATTGATATATATATCCAGTCCTTATAGGAGATAGAATCAATGAATCAAATGGAAGTTTTTACTGTGCTTAGCTAATCCTGAAAATACAATACCTGAAAATACAATACCTGTTTCAAAATGTTGAATTACCTTTGAGACACAGAGAATGGTCTAAACATCAGAAAATTTAAAACTTCTAACCAGAGAAAAGCTACTCTTTTCTATTTTGAAATGGAGAAGATAATTCTTGATGTGTAGCAAAAGGTCTTTTTGGATGAGTCTTGAAGAATAAAGATTCTTTTTGATGTGAACATTTGTAATTTTCAAGATTTTAAACAAAAGACACAATATTGAGAGTCAAATTTCTGAAGACCAGCTCTCTTATCCTTTATAGGTATTAGCCCTATTCAAGTTCCAGAAGCAGAGGCAAATACTTCAAAATACTTTCAGATTTTTCTAATGTTCTCAGCACTAAAAATAAGCATATCCTCAATAAGCAAGCTATGCCAACAACCAGGAAAATAAATCTAAAAGCATCAGAGCAAGTATTTGTTTGTTTTCTAAACATGCCTCCATTTCTAAAGAGATGAAAGTATGGTTAATAATGTATTTTATTCTTGAGGTGCCTGGGTGGCTCAGTAGTTTAAGTGTCTGACTCTTGATTTCTGCTCAGGTCATGATCTCAGTGTCCTGAGATTGAGCCCCACATTGGGTGCCACACTGAATGTGGAGCCTGCTTAAGATTTTCTCTCTCCTTCTTCCTCTGCCCCTGCCACTGGTGCTCTCTCTCTCTCTCTCTCTCTCACTCAAGAAGAAAAAAAATGTATTTTATTCCAAAATTTTTATTCACTACTTTAAAGTACTTTCTTTTTCATCAGATGGTCATCATATGGACAGTCTCTACACATTGAGTTCAAATTCATCTTCAAGCTCAGCTTTAAAATCCAGTTATTAAATCCATTTGAAGCCCTTATTCTCAGGCATCAAGGCTTATGAGCATTTATCCTCCCCTTCCTGAATTACCCTGCACCAACCAGTAGTTCTCATGTGACGTAAGCAAACTTGAAACATTCTTTTCTATGATCTGCCAGTCCTTTCTCTGAATCTTGATTTATGTCCTTCGCCATTCATCCATTCACTTATCTATTTATACGACAACATTTATTTAGCAGCCACTAGGCACTGAACACTAGTTTGAGTACTTGGGACATGAAGATAATGAAAACACAGTACCAACCTGCTGGCAGCTTAGAGTCAATCGAATAGATCAGTGAACGCAAAAACACCACTCATACAGAGTTGCAGATTACACGGAAATACAGAGGTCTTCGAGTACTACAAATATAATTGTCTCAGTGCCTGGCAAACAAATATTTCTGCCCAAGCTTCAAGGAAGGACTTGCTGCTCCACCTGCGAGGAGGGCTGTAAGTTCTACTCTTGCTCCCTACAGGGACCGCCTGAGACTCGCCCTCCCCAGAGCAGCCCACATCCAATGGCTGACAAAACGCATGACCCTTATTCCCATTAAAGGTTGTTCTGAGACTCATTTTCCAATGTGTGTTGGAGAGGCTCTCCGCACCTCCAACAAGCAATTCCAGACACCTTCAGGGTGTCCCAGAATTCAACTCAATTCTGACATTATCTACCCAGAGACAACATCAGATCCCACAGGCTTAGGGCTCAGTCCTACAGGATTGCCCCCTGCCTTCCCACATCGGATGCCAGGTGCAAGCCAAGTTGTTTCCAGTGCTCCTGGCAGACTGGCTATAAATTAGAAGTGCACACAATACCTTTTTCTTGGTCCGATTAATTTGCTAGCGTGGCTCACAAAACTCAGCGACAAAACATGTCACTTACTAGAGTACTGGTTTATTATAAAAGGATATAACTCAGAACGGCCAGACGCAAGAGATGCCTAGGCTAAGATACGGGGAGAGGGCATGGAGCGTCTGTGTCCTCTTCAGGAAGGCCGCTATCCCCAGATCTCCATGTGTTCACCAACTCAGAAGTTCTTCCAACCCTGTCCCTTTGAGTTTTTAGGGAGGCTTCATTACATAGGCATGACTGATGAAATCACTGGCCTTTGGCAGTTGATTCAACCTCCAGCCCCGTGCTCTCTCTGCCCTCCCCGGGGGGTAAGAGGTTGAGACCGAAAGTTCCAACCCTGGAGGTTGGTTCCTTTGGCAACCAGCCCCCAATCTTAGGCGCCTTCTGGAAATCATCTCATTAACATAACAAAGGATACCTTTATCACTCTCAACTCTCAGGAATTTCCAAGGGTTTGGGGAGCTGTGAGCCAGGAACAAGGATAAAGACCAAATATATATTCATATTTATCTGTTATAATAAATCACAGTATCACCGCCCAACACCATGCTCCCTGTGGGGTCAGCCGTCCTTCAAGTACACATGCAATCCAGTTCTCTCTCTGTTCAATCCTGCTTCCTCCCTGTCCCTCCATGTCCCTTCCATGATTCTAAGGGCACTTCCTAAAAAAATCATGTCAGAATGGGCTTCCTAGAGAACCCAAGTGGGCAACACTTCTTGAATGAACTTTTTAAATGAACTATGGCCCTTGCTTTCTTGCATTAGAACATGACCTTCAAGAATATGCTACTGGAGGGGCGCCTGGGTGGCTCAGTGGGTTAAAGTCTCTGCCTTCGGCTTGGGTCATGGTGTCAGGGTCCTGGGATCGAGCCACGCTTCGGAGGTGGGGGGGGGGGGTCTCTGCTCAGCAGGGAGCCTGCTTCCCTCTCTCTATCTGCCTGCCTCTCTGCTTACTTGTGATCTCTCTCTCTCTTTCTTTGTCAAATAAATAAATAAAATCTTTTAAAAAAAATAACATTGATAAAAAAAAATAGTGAAGACCTACCTAAGATTTACCCTGTACCTGGCACAGTTGCAAAGATTCTATATGTATCGTACAAGTGAGTAATATTATTAATCCTTTCCAGCTGATGAATATGGGAATGACAGGACAATCAAATATCTTGCTCAAGGTCGCACAGCTACTAAATGACTCCCAACCAATGCAGCTCCAAAGCGTGGTCTCTTTACCAATATCGTGTGTGTGGTCTCTTTACTGAAGCGTGGTCTCTTTACCAATCTTTTTATAGGAAGTATGGTGGAATTACACGTTAGAAGCACTTTTAGATAATAAATATCACCCACGTTTGTGAACCCCTACCACATGGAGCACTGCTCGGGGCTCTTTACAGCATCAAATTATTGTCATAATATTTCTGTGAATTTGACCAGGCTTGGTTATTCTCATTTTACCAAAAAGAAACTGATTCAGGAGCAAATGTGACTTACCCGAAGTCAGAGCTCATGAGTAGCAGAGATATTCTCAAATCTTTATTTCTGTCTCCAAAAGAAATTATCTCAAAGTTAACCTGGATGATAAGATTTATGTAAATTATGTTTAATCTATGAACTATGAATTATATGTAACCACCATTTTAAGTTGTTCCACCTTGGTCTCCAAACATCCCAGAAGTGTGGAAAAGAGCCTCTGACCCGCTCTGTCCACGAGCACAGCTGTAGCCATAGTCATGATCTAGAACTTTCTCCATAAATCTGGGTTACTTGAACAGACTCATTCTCCAGGTATTCTTTAGCCCCACCCCCCACCACCGACAGTGCACAGGAGTGTTGCCCAAATAAAAGGATCATATTCTTCATTTCCAAGTCCAAATACTATGAATGAACCACATTATACATGCGATTCTACTTTCAGCGTGTTGATGAAAATTCTAGGAAATCCTAGTTCACATGTAGCATAATAGGTCGTAATCTACTCTTTAAAGACAAATTTAATTTTGCCAAGAGACCACTGAGGCCCATTCAATTCAGCAAGCATTGGTTTCTCCTGTGGGCTAAGGGAAGCGACTGGAGAGCTTTGGTAGGAAGAGTCAAGGATTTTCCTTTAGGTCCCTTTCTTCATGGAGGTGGAATTATGTGAATTTGTCACCTCAGGAAATACAGGGTTATAAATTCCTCCTGACCACTAAAAAAAAAAAAAAAAAAAGTCCTCTGAATCATTTTTACTATAACCGGAGAGAGCAAGCTGCGAGGGGAGAACAGTGTGAATGCAGAGCGGGCAATGCCAGCTTTTTGGCAAAGGGAACAAATGGACAGAGAAGAAGGACCTCTGCGAGGCTCGCTCCTTGACTCAGGAAATTCACTCACTCTTTGTCTCTATTATTTGCTGCCTGACAATTGTTCCCAGCAGTGAAAGGCGAGCTCACCCTCTGGGAATGGGTTCAAATATAAATGACTGAGATTCTTGTCAAAGGTCCACTGTGGCTGACACGCCTCCTCCACCCCCCATCCCCTCAAGGGCACTTCATTTTCACTTTATTACTTTTTTCTTTCCAAGGGCAGGTTAAGGTCCAGGAAAAAAATGCCATTATAAATGGAGGTTCTTGATTATAGGCCAAAATCTCTGCCCTATCTCACTTCCCACTCCCTGGACTTGCATTCTGCCTCTTTCTAGCACCGCCCTTTCCCGCGCGTGCAGAATCCCAGCCCCCTGCTGCGTGCTTGAGAGCGGCTTGGGTAATGGCTGCGGTAAGACCTTCCATGAACAACCCCTAATGAACATGTACAAACCCTGCAGAGTGTTGCTTCATTGTCCATTTACTCTGCTTTCAACATGACGGCTGACAGCCTCCCACGCAGAGGGAAAGAAAAGCTATAACCACCGAGAGCCGTAAAATGTTTACTTTACTTTCTGTGGAAGTCAGATTCACTCATCCAACACTCTCTTCCATGATCTGGTGTTGTGAAAATTGCAGTCATTTGCCTTTCTCTGGAGACTTAAAACAAAGAAACCACAGTGACAGCAGCCTCGCTTTTCAAAACCTCCCGAATAATAAAAATCATGGGATGCCTTACAAAAGGCATGACAAATCTCCTTAAAGTTAACTCCTAATGATGCAGTCCAACAGCCATTTAAAAATAATGGTCGATGGCCCGATTGGGGAAAGACATACGACAGACAGAAAAGATATGGCTGAAAGTCCAAGAAATAAGGTCTCTGTTCATTCATACTCAGCATGCTGAGCAATACAGGCTGTGACTTTCTGCCAGGTAGAGTAACGATTTCCATGGCGGGAAGACTGAGAAAGGCTGCAGCTCCACTGGGCATTGCAACCGCTGAGACTCAAAATCACATTCGAACTATATTGCCTGACTGGATCTTTTCGACAACCTTGTGAAGTTGTAAGGCAGCTGTTAATATCCCCATTTCACAGAGGACAAACCGAGGCACAGAGACATTCAGTTATTTCTCAGGTCCCCACAGCTCTCGAGTGGCAGAGCTAGAACTCCAACTCGAATCTGCTTTCAAACTCACGTGTTTTCCAGTCTCTGCATTGGATTTTAATGATATTTCAACTGCCGTGAGGGTTTTGAGTTAAAATTAATTTTTTCTATGGGGCACCTGGGTGGCTCAGTCTTTTAAGCATCTGCCTTTGGCTCAAGACGGGATTCCAGAATCTCAGGATGGAGCCCCCTAACCCACTCCCTGCTGGGTTGGGAGTCTGCTTCTCCCTCTCCCTCTGCTCCTCCCCCCTGCTCGTGCTCTCTCTCTGCTCAGTCTCTCTCTTAAATAAAAAAAAATAATAAAATAAAATTAATTTCTTCTAGGTTATCTTAAACCCGCTTCCTTAAAATGTCTAAAATGAGAAGGTGTCTTTTCTTTGTCAGGCAAAATGGGGACTATGTATGTGAGTGTCTGTGTATTAGAATCAACATCCTTTTTTTTTTTTTTTTGGAATCAACATCCTTTTAAATGAGTAGCTGATTTACCAAACACTATTTAAATTAAAAAGATCCCAAATGTGGCAATGTTCTCACTCTAGCTACCACAGGTCATTTATGCAAGCATTTCATAGACAGCTCTTTATTGCCAGTTTATAATTAGATTCACCAGAGACTTATTAACCTCTGGGAAGAGTTATAAGTTTTGCATAAAAGCAAAACAAAGGAAAAATGTCCTCAACTTACTAGAAGTAAAATTTAAAGCAACGATAAAATAAAAATAAAATTCACCTTATTCACAGCACATAAGAATCTACTGTTTTGTTTTGTTTTTTAAATCAGACTTCTAGGACCCAAAGATATTAATCCAATAGGTCTCAATTAGATTCTAGGAACATATTTTTGTGTGTGCTATTCTCACGCGGAATGCTCCCCAACCACACTTAGAAATACATTGGACTGTGGGTGGGTAGGCGTGGGAAGAAAGTGGGTTTCCAGATAAGAGTTGCAATTTGGAATTTGCAAGATGAGACAAAGTAACCTTCCATGAGTACCTTTGAATGAGAGCATTGTTAGCAGTAATATATAATTAAACTTTGCCTTCAAAAATTGTGGAGTGATAATACTTTAGTGGATAATAATTTGACTAGCTTCTGGTTTGATGTCTCTTCATTGCCTCTTATTATTTGTAGTTGTAATAAAACCTCATTAATAAAAGCCATCAGTGGACTGAGTGAACCTCTAAACTATTAAAAAATGATTTGTGAAAACAATGAGGTTTTTTTTCTGACCATTAAATTAGCAAAAGGTTGGTTTTTATGTTAATTTTCAGCACAAGGGAGGCAAGCAAGATCATATGTTACCTGTTGGAATGTAAATTTGTGTGCTGTTTCAATCATTCTTGACAATAATTTGGAAATAATAGCTAAAAGTCTTCAAAATGTTCATATTTGGCTCAGCAAAACAAGTTTCAACCTAAGGAAAATGTACACAGATTTCTAAGCAAATATGCTTATGAAAGTAAAAATTTTGGGGGCACCTGGGTGGCTCAGTCAGTTAAGTGCCTTCAGCTTGGGTCGCTAGGATTGATTGCCCCATTGGGCTCTGTGTTCAGCAGGGAGCCTGCTTCTCCCTCTGCCTGCCGCTCCCCCTGCTTGTGCACTCTCTCTCTGACAAATAAATAAATAAAATCTTTAAAAAAGAAGAAGAAGATGAAGAAGAAAAAAAGAAAGAAAGAAAAAATTTTGGAACAATCTTAATGTTCACAAATAGGGAAATAAATAAATTATGATATATTCAAATGATGAAATCGGTTAAATCTCTTTTAAAATGTCTTATAAGAGTTTAAAATAATATGGAAAAATGCTTTTCCTGAAAGGTCAATTCTTTAAAATCATCTTAAATTATCTGTGGTATGACTTCTCAACTAGTTAAACAAACAAAAAGCACCTAGGAAAGAGATCAGAAAGAAATATTTTGAAGTCTTAAAAACAATTCTCTTTGAAAGGTGAGATGGTGAATAATTGGTATTTTGTTTTTATACTTTTCAGGTTTTTCCTATAGTGGAAAATACATCTTTTATAATTTTATGAGTAATTTTCTTAAAAGAACATTTTGCTTTCTTTTTAATTGGGATGTAACTGACATATAATATATTAGTTTCAGGTGTCCAATATAATGATTTTATATTTATAAATGTTGCAAAATTTTCACAACAGTAAATGTACTTAACATCTATTTTGCTCTGCTTTCTTTTTTGATGTAACATAGGCCACGGTTACAGATTTAGTCCTAGGTACACTAAAAAATGAAGAGAAAATATTGCTTCTTTACTTTTGTGGTCTCACAAAATGGGGGTTGATTTCCCTTAGAAGGATACAGACACAGCACCCAAGAAAGAAGCCAGTCTTGCTGTCACCTCATCTCAGAAGGGGGATTCATTACCTCTCTTACCTCTATTCATTACCTCTATTCTATTCATTAATTCAGTGACTAAATCTAGCTGTCACTCAAGGGGAAGGGTCATATACCAGCACAAAGGCCAGGATGCAGTGACCATTGGGAGCCTTCTTAGAGCTCTTTACCTCAGAAGAGTGCAAGAGTAGAGTCCCCAGTGGTAATGGGGGAAAAATGCTGTCTTCTGACAAATGGAAAGCCCAGACAGTGGCTTCCCCAATGGGTATTTCTCTACTGCACATATAAAGAGTTATCAGTTATCTCTTTCAACTGAGCCCTGGCCCACCAGCGCCAATGCTGGAGGAGCTGCTACCAGGGAGGGGAGCAGATTTGTTTCTGGTAACTTCCAATGGAATTTGGAATGCGTTTTTCTAGTGAAAAAAAATATAACAATCAATGTGCTTCCAGGCCAATGACTGGAAGCCTACTTAACACAGACCTTAAACCTTTAAAACTTTAGAGGAACTTGAACCTTAGAAAATATAATAATGCTATTTCAACAACATCAAATTTGATAATATAATTATTCTATGGGAAAATACGTTTGGGGTTCTAAGCAACTGATTTACAAACAGACATTAGGAAGATAATCAGAAGTTTATTATCAGTCCTCTACATATATGCATATAACATGGTTGTATGCCTTTTGGGAATAATTTCCAAGATAAATGCAGAAATTCTGGAGCCCATAAAATAATTAGGACAATTATTAATTGAATCCTAAAATAAAATTGATACCAGAAGAGTATTATTTAACAATAACAGTAATGGATTTTTCTGTCGTGTGGAAAAGTGAGGCTATCCTAGAGTGGATTTCAGTCTGTTGTTTTAATAACAGTGATCATGTGAAATTACTAGTCTAGTAATGCGAGTGGACCTCTGCAATAAACCTTTCATTTATGAAGAAGGACTTGAGAGTATTACTATCATCGTTGCTAATTTACAGATCAATATCACATAATGTGTTTGCCTATAATAGTGCCATATGCACTATGAGGATTTAATAATTGATGAAAAGGGAATTTTGAACCTTAATATTCCTGATAAATCCAATCCCAAATATAATACTGACTACAACAATTTTAGGACTTTGTGCTGTTTATTTAACAATTACCTTAATAAGATGTAATTTTTTCTGTCTTACGATGTAAGTTTCCGTTCCTCCCTCCCTGCTTTCATTTCTTTATCTTCTTTCATACATCTCCTAGCTAAGATACCTACACACTGAAAACAATTTTGCAAATATAAGTCACAATCACCTTCTTACTTATTGGCATGGAAGGGCAATAACGAAAGGATGATATTTTTCTTTTGCCTGTAGCTTTAGAGCAGCCGCTTGACCTACAGCAACTATGATCCAAACTTTATTTTAGAAGTAGGTTATTTTGAGGGTGAACATGGTGTTGCATCTCCCTTAAGGAATTTGTTTGAGATAAATCTGTCAAGCTCATTTGAGTTCTTACCAACTGTCTTAACCTCAAATGTACGTTTTTTCTTTCTTTTTTCCTCTTTGGTTCTAGCAACACATTCTATCCCATAGAGGTCTCTAAAAATGAGATATTCATATTTTAGTATTTCTCCCAGCCCAGGTAGACAGGTAAGATATAGGAACAAATGAAAAAATTTGTGTGTTTTCCTTTTTTTTTTTTTTTGAACAATGAATTTGCTTGTTATGGGTGTGTGCATATCAGTATATTTATTAGGATTATTCTATTCTAAGTTATTCCCTTTGTTGGGACGCTTAATCCTACTGCAGTTGTTTAAATTGCTCTATTATTCCCAGAGGTTGTGATAGATAGTTTGAATTGGCAAATACTTAGTGAGTTCCCGTACCAGGCACTATTCTGTCTTGGAGTGGATGAGCAAATGAGGTGTTCTCTGCACCCATTCAACTTTCAGTCTAATGAAGATGGACATTAATTTAATAGTCACACAAATGTCTTTTCATAGGCCCTCACTTTTTTTTAAGGCTATAAAGACATCTACATAAATCAATTTCTAAACTTACAAAGCATAGGGGATCTCCAGCCTTCCAGGGAGAAGATATGATAGGGGAACTTAGAATTGGATTTTCACATTTTCCAGCTTTCTTCCTCCTCTAGCCATTAAATGTGGGAGCTACTCAAGGCTCAGTCTGAGAGACTCTTTATCTACTGACACCTCACCTTCTCCCTAGGCAATTTTATCATGCATGTCTGGTGGTTATAATTATTATGTATATAAAGGTGACACCCACGTTTATCTATTACTCTTTTGAACTAGGTTTCTTTGGATTAGATTGATATATCCAACTTGACATTAGGCTTCTTCCCTTGGGATATCTTTAAGTCGTCTCAGTACTTAGGATCTGTGTCTGGCATATACAATCTTGACAAACTAGTCTTCTTACACTGCTCCAATTCCTAAATAAAGATATCACTTGTTTGCAAGCTTTTCAGATCTGAGTTTATATGTCACCTTCCCAGGGCAGCCTTACCTCGAACCCCTTCTCCTCATTACCTTCTTTCATAGCACCCTATGTTTCACTTGTATTTACTACAAGTTATGTATTTGTATGGATATTAATATTTTAACACAATATATGAATATTATTATGAACCTCAAGAGTTATAACTACTCTTATATCTCAACAGTTCTTAGAATAGACATTCAAGAAAAATGGTAAATGCATAAATGAGTAGACCTGGGAAATTTCCCAGTTACCCAATTCAGATACTGATAGGATAAAGAAAACAGTTGCTAGCTCCTTGAGCTCCTTAGCATGTAGAAGAGGTCATGTTGAGTCAAAAAGGAGTCTGGCACAATCAAGAGAGTATAAGGGAATAGTTAGACAGTGTGACACCATCAAATGTACGTTGTAAGCGTGATTTTGAGGACTCAAAGTTGTCTTCCAGAAGATACAGCATTGTCCATTCAGAAAACTTTTTTAGGCTGGTCCTTTGGGTTACTGGAAATAATAGGAAGTAAGGATTTTTCTCCAGTTGCCAACAGGAACCACTGTTAGAAATCCTTCACTCTGGTTTGCTGCTCCCTCAGAAGCTATTGGAAGATCGAGAGCAGTTGCCATCACTGACAGGAAAAGCCATGGAATTTTCCTTTCACCATGTGCTATTGAGAGCAACGGCCAGGGGGAATCATCATCACTGGAATGGTCACCAAAAGTCTACCCCAGAAGCCACAGCTGAGGGAAATTACTGCCAAGACATACTGCTGGGTGTCTTCTTTCCTGCAAGCAACTAACAGGAGGAAACATGAGAAAGTGAGAAAGGGGGAACCATGAAATGTTTATATCCACCCTGGACTTGGTGGGCATTTTCCTCTTGATCTGCAGGACAAGATTTTAGTATTTTCAACATATTCCTCTCTTTTGAGAAAAAAAGGTATTTTTCAAATAAACCCAATGACAATTGAGGGCTAGAAACCCTGGAGAAGAGTTCACATGTCTTGGAGGGATACTGAACAAGAAACTAGCTCTTGGAATCACAATGAAGATACACTTCAGAAAATAATGAAATGAAGTAAAAATTTCTCTGTCAAAATGGGGGAAAAGGACTATAGGGACTCTGGGCATTAGTTATGTAAATGTAAGGCTCTGTCCTACCTGCCATGTAACCCCAACAAGTCCTAGTCCAAAAAAATGTTTAATGAGTGAATGGGTGAAGAAATAGGTGAATGGACAAATGGGTGGTCCCTACTTATCTTAAAATATATTCAATAAGAATATGACACATGATTTATTTTATGTCAACATAAATTTTTAAAATGTAATGAACAAGACATGTATTTCTTATATACAACATGTATTTCTCAAAATAGAGGACACATTTTATGTTTCTATGGTTTTACATAGTAAAACAATAATTTCTCTGTTTTTAGTCCTCATACAAAATATAAAGATTGATGGCAGAGTCTTTGTAAAACCATTTACTTAACATTGCTCACAGGGAATCACTGAAAATTTAAAAGGAAATTAAACTAGATGCAGCATGCAGGTGTGGGCTGGAATGTGGTGAGGGAGAAGGGAGCCATATACTAACCCAGGTTGTTTAAAATCTCTAAGGATTTGGGGAAAATCTCACTTAAGTCCTTCCTGGAATAGTGTGACTCCTTAAAATTTTTCTTCTTTCTTCTATGCAATGCATGCTTAGGGATGACTCAATCATCCCTTAGAGTCTCAGAGCATGCACTTCTGGTGTAGAGGGGAAAAGTATATAGTAGATCACACAGAAAAATGGCAAATTTGCCATACAGTGTGGTGACGGGTTGACTGTGTTGGTTGTGCTGTCAATCAAACTGGATTTTAATCCTGGCTTTATCATTTACAAAACTTATAGCAATAGATAAATTAATTGATTTCATTCGACCTTCACTGAGATTTCCCATTAGTAAACAGGGAATAATCACGCCTACCACAGGATTACCTAGTGTGGTGAACAGAGTCAAAGGTGACACCCATGATTCCTTCTGCTGGTTTTCATGCCCTTGTATGATCTCCTCCTCTTCAGCGTGTCAGAATCTGTATATTAGTCTTCTTGGACTGATTAAAAAAAATACCATAGATTGGGTGACTTAAACAACAGACATTACTTTCTCACAGTTCTGAGGCTAGGAGTCAAATTTCAAGGTACTGGCAGATTCTGTGTCTGGGAAGGGCCTCTTCCTGGCTGTGGATGACTACCTTTTTGCTATATCCTCACATGGCAGAGAGAGACAGAGAGCTCTGTTCTTTCTTCCTCTTCTTATAGGGACACTGATCTCATCATGAGAATGTGTCCTCATGACCTCATCTAAACCTAATTGCCTCCCAGAGTTTCCACCTCCAACTACCATCATATGAGGCCCAACTGGTAAAGTACCTATTTGCAAGCTCAGTTGGGTTTTCGGGGAAGTTTAGTCCCTTGCTATTGTAGGACTGAGGGTTTCAGTTTTTACTGGATGTTGGCTGAAGACCGCCCACAGTTTCTTGCCACATGAGGCTTCCCAACATAGCACTTGCTTCCTTGATACCAGCATGAGAGAAATTCCAGCAAGATGTGTGTTACTATTTTATACAACATAATCACACAGTCACATATAGGTAATCATATATATTCATCACCCTTATTGTATCCTCTTAGAGGCAAGTCACTGATTGTTATAACCTGAGTGTTTATGTCCCTCTGAAATTTACATGTTGAAGCCCCAACCCCCAGTGTGATCTGATTATGGTCATGAATGATCTCCAGGACAGCACCTTGTATTCAAAGGCTTTTAGTCTCCCCCAACCACCCAGCCACTCATGTAATTGCCCAATATTAGGACCTTACAAGGTGACTAGCTAATCAAATAGACTAACTTGTGCTAATAGCTTACTGCATTCTACCACACAAGGTGACATATTTGGTTGTGGAGGGAAAAAAAAACATTATGAGGGAGAATATCTTCCAGATTTATATTCCTAATATAATTTTTATGTTTTTGCTTTATGGAAACCTGCTTTCCAAAGCAGACTGTGCCAAATGCCCTGTATAGCATTGGCAAAGTAATTTAACCTCTTCATAAAATATGGGGAGAAGATTCAATGACCTCCAATATCGTCTCCAGCTCTGTTTTCATGCTTTTGTTTTATTCTTTCCTCAGTAATCTCCAATGACTTCTTACAGTGTAGTTGCCAAAAGTGCTAGCCAAACATTTAAGAACCTATAGAATTTGGCCTCAATTTTCCTTTGTAGGTATATTCACTTCACATCTCATATTTAAGTCAAACTTTCTTACTCAAATATTACATATGCATTCCTTTCCCAAATCTTTTGCCTTTCCTGGTCCCACCTTTCTTCAAGCCAAGAGCGATTCTCTGCAGTCCCATGATATGTTCCAATCCTCTTCAGCTCATATCCTACTCTAACATCCTGTAAAAATTCATCTACACATTCAGTTGGCCCTTGGATTGTCTGTTTCCTGGGAGTAGCTCTGAATATATTTCAAACTTTTCAAGCACAGAAAATACCTTCTGCATTTTTACATCTCCCACAAGAATATAATTTAAAAAATTATGAAGTTAAAAAAAATCTCATTAAGTGAATATAATCCCCAAAGATTAAAATGAATGATTAATTTGAGTCAGCAATATGGGTCAGAGGGGAAGATCAGGAAAGCCTTATATACACTCATAAACAAATTCTTAGGACTTGCTCTCCTAACAGAGACTGCTTCTATATCCTATACTCATCACATTGGAATACCCTAAATTTTCCCATCTCCCAACTTCCTCCTTTCACCTAGAATGTCTTTCTCTTTTCTAGAACCACTTATAAAAACCCTCCCTAGAATTCAAGGCCAACCTAAATGTCTTCTTCCCCTCTGAAAATTTCCCCAACTTTCCTAGTCAGAATTAACTTCTCTCTCCTAATTGTTGCTTTCTTAGTTTCTTTGTATATCTTCTATGGTATTGAATTATAGTTGGTTCTATCGTCTCTGTAAGTCACCACGATAAGATTGTAGGCTCCTCAAGAATGCGAACTGCTCCTTTCATGTTTTTCTTGTACATCTTTCCAAATACCAGGACAGACACTGCAATAGTAGGGGGTAAAATAATCTTTGTTAAGTTAATTTGAGAAAGATGCTCCAGAGCATCTAGCCTGCCTTCCACTAAAAGAGGTTGATACCTCACTGTGCTCTCTTCTAAAAGAAACCGTGTTCTAAATCTGAGCCAAACTATCTTTTATTTCAAACAAAAGCAAACAAACAGCTCAAAAACCAATGACCTGTCCCTCATCCTAACTGGAATCAAGGTCAGGAAATCTTACTGGAACTTTCTGTTTGCTCACTTCTACCATCTGATCTTAGGCCACCTCCTAAGGGTCTCAGAATATTAATCCTAAATTCCTCTCCAGACTTTGCAGTTTTGGCGTATCTGCTTTTAAGATACTATTGCTATTAAGATTTTAAGTCATATTCATGCCATTTCTACCGACATTCCTGAATTTCCTCCCCAGGTAACATTTCATTTTGGGGCAGCTCTGCTTTCCCAAGACCACCGTCTCATGCTGAGTTCTGCAGCCTGAGTGATTAGGCATCTTTGTTATTGCTAAATTGCCTCTCTTCTTCCTTAAAGAGGCCTGGCCCTTGATTGGCAGCAAGCGACTCGCTGGCTGTGGTGCCAGGATGATGCGTCAGTTTGTTTTCAGTCTGTATCTCTGGTGGGCTGAGTTCAGCCAAGCCTTTCCTCCCCAGGACCCCCCCCCCCCGCCCCCGCTCCCTCTCCTGCACAGGTTTCCATGCTGTAGTGCTCACCACTAACAGCTGACCTCTCTCTCGAAGGGCTCTGGTTTCTAAAACAATCTTGCACTTTTTTCTTCATTTACTAAAAATTACTTCCCCTGTTGCATTATTATCTTTACTTATTGTCAGTTTCTAATCAACGTATGGTGTCCTTCCCACTGATTCTTAATGATTTTTGTATTATCTTTCTTCTGACCACCTGATGATGCTTGGCATTGTTACTTTCTTCAATGAGTGATTAACCAACTCCCATCTGAAATCAGATACAGTTCAAAAGAGCCAGGTAGATCAGTCTGACAAAATGAGGAATAAACTTGGGGAAAACTAGGGAAACCAACGTTTTAGTATAACCTCACACAAAGACCATACATCCCCACAAACTTTTGAATTATTTAAAATATCATATTGTAGAGGTGCTTCTTCTCCAATCTTCCTACCTTTTGGAGGCCTTCTGTATCCATGCTTTAAAAGGAGAGAAGAAAAGTCAATGCAAAGTCAAGAAAACACCAGAAATCAGGACTATAACTGCAAGGCGGAACATCACTGTTGTTATTTACTTCCTAGAAATAGGAAGCAATCTCATTCTCTGTGTAGACTGATAGGACATGAAGGTTCATTGACTATGGTGTCTCCCCCTCTACCTGTCCGGCTTTACAACAGCCTCGAATTAAGAGCAGGTAAGACAGAGGGACAATAAAGTGTCCAACCTCATCAGCATTTAGCCATTTTATCTTTATGGTGGAGTGGATTCCAGTGGGTTTTTTTTTTTTTTTTTGTCAAGTCTATTTTTGAGAAACCACTTTCACAGCTTTTGCAAGAAAATGTCACTGTGGCTCTGATGCAGGCAAGGGGGAAATCTAATTTCATTATAGTTAAGTGCCTGACTCCCCATTACCCTCCATAATAGCGTAACATGGTATATTATAGGGCTTTAATAAATAGGAAGGATGTGGGTTGCAGCACATTTTAGTAGAAACCAAATTACTTTGGGCCACACATCTGCCTCTTCAGTTCATCCTATTTGCCACCGTTTCACAACCTAATTACAGGATTTTCTGAAAATTGCTGTCCAGCAGTAACTGGATGACCTGCTTTATGTAGCAGAGACAGGCAGCTCCATTGGCTTCAGTCTTCATCGCTGTCACCATGTAATTGCATTGGACTTCCATGTTAATCCCCATAGGCGGGAAGTAAATGAAATATTATAATTACCTTTTATTCCCTTTCCCCTGCAGCCTAGATTAGGGCAGTGTGTGTCCAAAGGAGAGAAGAGGGGGACTGCCTCTAAGAGTATTACTGATGATCTGATCAAAGGGAAATGGTCGGTCTCATCCCCAGTTTTTTGGCTGAACGCAAGCCACATCATTAGCCATACGTCTCATTCACTTAACAAAGTGTAAGGCCCCCGTCTGTTTAAATCAGGATCACTGTGGGACACATTGGAGGGATCCTGGGGAAAAGGCCTATTATATCAATATATAGGTACAGGGCATAGGCATTTGAAAGGATAGCTCAAGGAAAAGGATGGAAGAACAGAACTTCAAGAGAGAATGGGAATTTTAAAACTATCTTTAAATATATATACAAAAGCTCACTGCTCCTCTTTTTGAGACAACTTTATTGGGATCATTTAATCAAGATACCTAAGAGCGATCTGAGTTTTTGAAAGTGTGCATGAATTTAGGACTATAGTTCTCTAGGCTTTTAGTAAGGGCTTTTAAAAATCCAATGATTCTTTAATGAATGGGATAAAAGCAATTCTCTGAATCTAAGTTCTACTCATGAGCCTGTTAAGAAGTATAAAAATAATCCCTAATAAAGCAAATCTTGACTCTGAGGAAGGAAATGGCTCTTCACTGTGTTTCATTTGCCTTTGGTAGAGGTGGGTTGAGTGTAACTGGAGACTAATCACCAGTGACCTGTTATCCCTGATTACTCGGCAGGAAATTCTTTGAAAATACAAGAAGAATGAAGTTCACTTAATTTCTGCTTCCCTCCCAAAGAGTTCCAAGCTGGAACAAGAGTCTGTGTCCTTGAGAAGTATCTTTTGAATCGCACTTTATGGGAATTATATTGCATAGATCTCATTTCCCAAAATGCATCTTCCATTGGCTCAGCAAAAGCATGATGAAAAAGAGGTAATATTTCCTCTAGCCAGGTGACTCTTCTGAAGAAGAAACAACTCTTCTCAGTTTTAAAGTATAACTCTCACTGACTATTCAGTCATTTGTTCATTTTTTATTTATGGTGTGTCAACTTTGGCACTATGATCCGAGCTAGGGACACAGGGATATATGACACAGGAAAAATAAACAATGAATCTCCTCTCACCGAGTTCGTACCCCAGTAGGAAGCCATCCAGAAAAGTAAATATAGCATGCCAAACAAACGTGTGAGCAGATGTAAAGCAAGGTAGGCAGATAGACAGTATGGGAAGAGGGGTTGGGGAGTTCTTCTCAGTAAGGTGGTCAGGAAGTCTTCTCTCCTATGATATCACTTGGGAAGGAACCTGGAGTGATGAGCAAATCATGCCAATTAACAGTGTGTAGAGCAATTTCTAAGGAAA
>CM052800.1:128806533-128877533 GCA_028533885.1 Nasua narica
TACAGAGAAAAATCAATGAAATCAAAAGCTAGTTCTTTAAGCAGATCAATAAAATTGATAACCTCTAACCAGACTGACAAGAAAAATGAGAGAAGTGACACAAATATGCATGTCATTAATCATCATGGAAACGTAAAATAAAACCACTCTGAGATACCATTATATCCCTATCATAATAAATCAACTTCAAAAGACTGCCCCTATCAAGTATTGATGAGAACGTGTAGCAGCTGGAACTCAAACACTACTACTGGGAATATAAAATGGCACAACCGCTTTGAAAAAGAATTTGACCATTTCTTTGAAAGTTAAGCATCTACCCACCATATGATCTAGTCATTCCATTCCTAGGCATTTCCTTGAGAGAGAAATGAAAGCATATGTCCACAGAAAGACTAAGAAACAAAATTCATAGCAGCTTTGTTTATAACAGCTCAAAACAGTACACAATCCAAATGTCCATCAGTAAGTGAGTGGATAATCAAATTGTGGTATGGTCGTTCAAATGGAATACTACTCAGCAATAAAAAAGGGTGAACTATACATGCCAAATGTAGATGAAGCTAAAAATAATTATACTGAATAAAAGAAGTCAGACCTGGAAAAAGAAAACAAATTATATGATTATATTTATATAAAATTCTAGGAATTCAAGCTAATATGCAGTAATAGACAGCAGATAAGTGGTTGCCTAGACAAAGGGAATGAGGTCAGAAGAGAGAGATTATAAGAAAATCTGAGGGGATGGCAAATATGTTCCTAGTCTTGAATATGGTGGTACCTACACAGGGGTATACATACATAAGTCAAGATTCATCGAATTGTATACTTAAAATATATGCAATTCTGAAAAATGAAAAAAATATGCAATCCGTTATATGTCAACTGTACCTCAATTAAGCTGTTTAAAAGATTAATGGACAAATATGAAGAAATATAATACAAATTAAAAGTTGGTTTCCAAAAAAAAAAAAAAAAGTTGGTTTCCTACCAGTTATTCATTTTAATCAAGATAGGAAACATTAATTTATCTGGGGCTTGGTAAAACATCAATGAAGGCAAAAAGGATCTATTGGAATTCATTTTATTATCTCTAAAATTAACCTAGAATACAATACACAGTATTTTTCATAAACTCATTAAGAAAACAAGATACTGTGTTCCCAACAAATTACATACAATACATACATGCAAACAAAAAATCAATATTGGTCTTTGTCTTGCTACTGTATCTATAATTTTAGATCTACGATAATTCTAGTTTTGAGATTTATTCTGCACAGCGTAAATTTTGATGCATTTTTGGTCTCAGATTTTTCATGACCAAGTAAGAATGCATTGTATGACTTAAGATCTTTCCATTTGTGGTTCAGTTTGAACAGAAACGAGAAGTTCTGATCCCTTTTGCCCAAGCTCTGAGGAAACACAGGTTGCACTGTTGTAGTGAGTTCATGGAGGAGCTGCACCCAATACACATTATAGCCCTAATTTGTTCCAGCTACAGTTGTAATTCTGATCTGAAATTCAGTATATGGAAAATGGAAAAAGATTAGGCTGCTGGAGAGGGGAATAAAGTAGGTTACGTTTGATTCTAGGATTTTTATTTCAAACAAAATAAAAAAATGCATGAGATTCTTCAGGTTATTTTTTTAATCCTACTCGCTTTCACAGGTGGAATAATAATCCCCTTTCCTGCCTTGCAATCTTTCCATCTATACAGAGTCTATGCATTAAAAAAATACTCTTAAACAGAAGTAATTAGGCCAAATACCATTTTAATATACAAAGTATTTGAAATATATAACACACAAAGAAATACAGGTTTATATTGCTCAAGTGCCTCATAAAACATTCCCAAGAGCAAGTATTTAGTTGATCTGTAAATTAGGGTGTCTAGTATGTTGATAGATATTTGGGGGAAAAAAGAAAAAAAAAAGACATTTGGAAATGTGTATCTTCAAAACTTAGTGCCTTGTATTCTTATTTATAAATATCCTTTATTTCAAAAGTTTTTCAAAGCGATCACAAAAACGATGTTGGAAATGTGTGTTTTTATAGATTTGTCTACATAAAGGCATTTTCTAGTTGTTTCATATCGACATTTAGGTATTTGTCTCTCTTTAACCCCCAAATACTGAAACAGAAACAATGTCACAATAAAGAGCCCAAAGACAGAAATCAGAGGATCTGGTCCAGCCCCAGGACCACCACTAGCTCCAGCCCACTGGTCATTACCTCTCTCTTCCTATTTCTTCGAACAGTACATAGCAATGAGATTCACAGGGTTGTAGTGAGGATGAATCAAAAGAATTGAGTAAAACTTTTAGCCAAGAGCCCAGCACATGTTGAGCACTCAAAAAAACTAGAGCTACCTTTAAACTACAAAAATTTTAGGACAGAACCCAATGATTATAAATTATCTCATTACATAGCAACGGAACTACAGTGCGTCCGAACAGGAATGGAATACTTGAAAATTATTATTTGACCAAAAGGGATATTTCCTAGGAAGGCAGAGAAAGCCTAAATAGGATAATATAATTACAGTGAAAATGCCTAGCTTAAATTCCACCTTTGGCATTTTTTATTTGATTTAAATAACCAATTCTGGTTGCTTATTTTATTCTACTGATCATCTCATAGTCTGTAAAATGGACATGACCCGTGAGTGGAAAATTCTTGGTGAATCCGTAATGAGAGATGAAATCAAAGATACTGCCTGTAAGAGTGTTTTCTATGCTTTCATCTGTCCGATACTACGAGATTCCTTTCACTTAAGGAGAAGTCGTAAAATTGAGTGATGTCTCTCCATATATCAATCACTAACAGTCAAGTATTTCTCTCTAATGATAAACATATGTAGCAAGTGTGGCTCTACAGGACCTGAGTTGTGTTAGAAACTGAGGTGTAAAGTTAAAAGCTCATGAGGATTCCAAGAGCAGCTAGAGACCCAGTAAGGACCTTATACCCACTTACAGAAAACCAGTGCTGAAAAGCGTCATACAGTTGACCACTGAAATATATCTTGAGGTTTGCTTTTATTTTTTTTTTCCAAGCAAATGTTCATAGTCCTTTAAAGATTATTTTGTCCATTTCACAGGTCTCCTGTTATGGCTGGAGGTCTCTTCGCCGTGGATCGAAAATGGTTTTGGGAGTTGGGTGGCTATGATCCAGGTTTAGAAATCTGGGGAGGAGAACAATACGAAATCTCTTTTAAGGTAAGTTACCGAGACCCCCTTCACACAATGTCTGCATAATTTTGATGATTCCCCTGGAGTTGTCATCGTTCTGTATCATGACCTATGTTGTAAGATGACAACAAAAATAGATATGTCACCTTTCCAAGTCAGCTTTGGATGAGAGAAGCTGCTTCCTTCTGATGTTTCAGTGAGACGTAGCTATGCCATAAAGAAATGCATAAAAGAAATAACTCAGAATCCCATTTGCGGGCAGAAAACTTGGTGTGCCCACAGAGCTATTGCTCCACCAATGAAGTGCTCCTTCCACAGCACTTAGAACATACAGAGAAAAGAATGAAAACAAAAGGAATTGGGTTGCTGGAGTTTTTGCCCCTTGTATTTATTGTCAAGATAATGGTTCATGTTTTGATCATAACCAGTTATTCCAAAATTTTAACAACAGAAGAGTAACTTAAAATATGAATACTGTTTAATATTATTATAATATATGTTACATATATTATATTTAACTTAAAATAATAAATTCAGGTTATTTTTCATATAATTCCATAATATGTGAATTTTTTGCTTCTTTTCACCTGAAGTTGCCCAGGTCTCTACTTGCTTTGATCATAAATACTCAGCAAAATTATATACTTTATTACATATATGTACATACATATGATAGAATTCAAATTTCAGGGTTTATGAATGAAAGGAATTCACCAACATGTGAAGACAAGACAAGCAAAGCAAAATAAACCATGTGAAAGGTTTTACTCCGAAATTCCAGGATGGTTTTTTTTGAAAAAGCAGTCTCATAAAGGAAAGGAAATTCATTCTCTTTTTTCTTTTTCATTGTCATTATTTATACAGAAGGAGGACTGATGTTGTAAGATTTAACATACAGAAATCCCTTACTAAATAAATCTTTTCCTAATTACTTCTATTGTAAGATCAAGCCAATTCTTACTGAGGAAAAAAAAAAAGTATCCTGAATATAACAATCAAACTTAAGAATCCAACTAAACTCTTTGAATTTATGCATAGAAAATGATAAAACTGATATTTATAAAACTGTAACAGCTATATTCAATATGTTGACCAAAATGTTATGTTGTCCTCATAGTGCCAAAAATAAATATCTTTAAAGAAAAACTCAGGAGGCATGATTACAGGCTTCAGGCCATCTAGAAGTTTCCATTTCACTCTGCAGGCAGTAGTCTTTGAAATACCATTTAGTAAATTCATGCTTTTTTTCACCATCATTCAAACACATCTAATCTCACATCCAAAGTACTTCTTTAAAACCTTTTTGTGGATATGTGGTCTTAAATCCCTAAACTTACTGATTTTGTTTGCTTGTTTCTCTGTGATAGTAATAGCTTCACACTTATCACAAATACAACAGAAGGTAGTTTAATAGTAGTAACGATGACAAAACTACATTTACTTACTGGTATGTGCCAGATGCTGAGCTAAATGCTTTATATACATTATCTAATTTAATTTAAAGACGTGATTCTGAGAGGTAGGTGTTATTCCATTTTACAAGTGAATAAACTGAGACTTAGCATTTTAAAGACTCTACATTAAAAATTGTTTTAAACTTTAAAGATTACATGAATTACCTAGTGCTGCTTTGGGATTAAAAAAAATGCTCCATTTCTGCTTAACTGGAGAGAATACAGTACTAATATTACCAGTACCATTCTGGAGTTCATTGTGAACCCTTTGATCTCTACATAAAGCTTCCTCTCATTGAAAAGGCGAGGATCTTCCTTACAGCCAATAGCATATGAGCAAACTTACTGCTGACTCTGGAAAACAAAACAAAACAAAACAAAACAAAAACACTGATTATCAGACATGGCTCAAAGCTAGGGGCAAAATTTGCAATAATCCCTTCAATGGAAAAAACCAACTATTAGGTTTGACCTCAGCATTAAGGGGGAAAAATGACACTGCTACATCTGCAATATCTTCAGAATTCAAGAAATACTTTTTACTTTTTGCTGTTCAAGATTTCTTTTTCTTAAATGCTGTTAATTCACAGATTCTTTAAGTTTAAAATGTTATTAGCAACACTCCTATTAAGTGGGAGATACCTGGCTTTGAATAAGGAGCTGGATAGTGGATAAAATTGCTATAGAGAGTCTAGAGGACTTACCCAATATACATTTGGACTCTAAATCATAAAAGCATTTCTTAAACAAACATAGACGTACATCTCTCATTTCTGTGTCACTTGTAGCTATCACACTTCTTCTGGATGACCTGAGATTTTATTATCCCATTTCCTATTCTTCAGTTATCTGTCATTCTGAAGGATATAATTGTAATACAGCCCTGTCGTCTTTGTCTAGAAACCATGGCAACAGCACTGGAAGTTCAGGACTAAATTGCCCCAGGTTGTTTGGTTGGAATGACAGATTCTTTGGCAACAGTTATTTCTTACAGGGTCCCATTTCAGACATATCCCTTCATTCTTCTTGCTATTGCATGATGACCTTGGAATTCCTGTCCCTCCCTATTAGTATTTGTAACATGAAGGGAGCAAACTTAAACAGGGCTTTCATAGAATTTGCATTGAAGCAAGAAGAATTTTCTCTGTGTGAAAGGAATCAAAAGAATTGTACACACCTCATTCTGTGAAATGGTATTAAAAATAAAAGAAAAATCAAACATCTGCATTCTGGGACATAGTCCATAAATTATGGTTAATTTTCAGGGCAAAGCACTGTAAAATAGACACTACCTGGCACTTGAGATTCAGGAAATATGTATGGATAACCAAGAGTTTATAAGTCTATTTCCACCCTAATATAGAAATTGTTTTAAGTGTTGAACTTAAAAGCTCCATTCAAAAGATTTCTCTCTATGGTCATTATCAGGCATCGTTCCTTGCTGTTTACTCTTTAATGAAAGAATCAGGGGTGCCTGGGTGGCTCAGTGAGTTAAAATCTCCGCCTTGGGCTCAGGTCATGATCTCAGGGTCCTGAGATCCAGCCCGGCATCGGGCTCTCTGCACAGCGGGGAGCCTGCTTTCCCCTCTCCCTCTACCTGCCTCTCTGCTTACTTGTAATCTCTTTCTCTGTCAAATAAATAAATAAAATCTTTTAAAATAAATAAATAAATAAAATCTTCAAAAAAAAAGAATAGTCTTACCATAGTTTATGACAAGGTTCCATCTCTAAATCAACTATTTCTAGAAAATTCTGCTTTACATTAAGGGCTTAGTTTTTGGTCAAACATTTTTTGGTTAAGAGTGCTCCTCAATTTTCTTTCTCTATAAATCTCTTTCCTTTTTCTAACATCTGATTAAATGAGTAGATTTTGTGCCATAACATAAAAGCCAACACAAGTGTAATTTTCAAGAGGCAGTTGAGGAAAAGAGCTCTCTAGAGAAATGATCTGTGTGCCCAGTCTTCAGTCTCTTTCAGTATGAATCTGAACTCATGCATGGCCCTGAATTATCCAGCTGCCTTTCAAATGTCGCTAGCTTAGCCAGCTGCTAGGGAGGAGAAAGCAGCATTCAGTCAGTCGTTCAACAAGCTTTTATTGAGCATCTAATTTATTCCAGGCCTTGTTCCAGGTACTCAATTTGGAATTGCACCTGGAAACAAAGAGGAACCCAAAACAGACTGCACAGTGTGGCATAAAAGAGATAACCCACACCTTTAAATGTTGTCTACCATTTAACTTACTGAAATAATTAAACTGTTATGAGTCTCTGACTTTTCTGAGTGCCTTTTTACATCCATTCCCCAAAAATAAAATTCCAAATGTTAGCATTTTCAAAAGATCTGTCCTTCAATGGCAGAAGACTCTTTCCGGAAGATAAAAATGAGCAATACACACTAATTAGGCACTCACAAGAAATTTAGGAGGAAGCCCAGGGACTTCATCCCATTACATTCTCTGGCATGAGATATAAAGCTTAGACCCAGGTAGAAGAGCATTAACTTTGGTCTGGGCTGCCCTTTTCCACCCTTAGGAGCTTATCAACATGGTCCCACATTGATCCAGCATTTCTTGGGCCATCTGTAGTCAGGAAAGAGCTCTTGACCACTAGCCTCAGCTGTAGAGAAACATGCCAAGTGAGATGCCCATGACTACCCTAAGTCCTAGAATGAATCTAACAAACCGGGAGCCCCTAAGCCTGCTTCAAAACCACTCTTGAGGGAGTAACGCACCACACAATCACCTTTGTTCTGTGGGGTCATCCTTCCCATGTGTTGAGTTTAAGATTCAGACATTTGAGGATATTTTGCATCTCAAAACTTTTCAGTTCTATTTAGTCATTAATTCATTCAACAGACATTTATTTATTACTTACAACATGCCAACTCTGGGCTGAGCTCTTGAGATGCAAAGATAAACGTGAGAAGATTCTCGCCTTGGTGGAGTTCACTTTCCAATGGCAGCCTAAAGAGTCAATTTACCGCAATTACTCATTGTTAGTGTTGTTTGGAATATATTTTATTTCTGTATCACAGTAATAATTCAAGACATATGCAGTAGCCTGTTAGCTAGCCTCCCTTGCTGTATTCTTTCTCCCTTTCAACCTATATCCACATTCATTTATTGCCTGAGTTGCTTTATTTTCCTCTCTTAAAAATTCAGTTCCTCCTAATTACCACACAAATCAAATGAATATACTGAATCAGAAACCGTCAGACTTCGCATCAATTATCTGCTTCACCTCTCTGAATGTACACAACGAACAACTTAGTGTTTTTTGGTCTCTCCAGAGATAGAAACTCGTACTTCCATTTCTATTCCTATTTATTGCAGAGATTTTAACTAACCAGTCAGACTTTGTTCCTGAGAAATTTGTTTATTCTCTCTACAAATATTAATCAGCAAACTTCACCGTGAGTCTGTGTACCACGCAAGCTAGATTCTGCAGGAAAAGGCCAAAAGGAAGCCCAGTAGAAGTCCTTAGATCAAGTACAACTGAGATGATCATTTCATATATTAAAAATAAGCATCAATGAAGGCAGGAAAGCACAAAAAAGCTACATTAAAAATTCCCTTGAAAGTAAAACATATAAGTGTGCATTTACTTACCCCCCCTTCTAATGCAAGAGAGGCCAAAGGTTTTTTTTTTATGCATCTGGGCCCATAGATTGGAATAGAAGTAGAGGTCCAAGAATCATACCAATCCTGCATTTGCTGTGAGTTCTAGTTTGGTTTTCTTTCAGTGGAATGAGAATGTAAAGACACTTGGAAATTGTCTTAATATGGCAATATAATCTTTTAAATTTTTTCATGATTTTGCCCAGTCTTCTATTGTCACTCTGTCCATACCTAATTTGACAACAAATTTTTTAAAGAACGACTCAATCCTTCCAAACTCCTCAAATTCGTTTTGGCATGAACAACAGTCCTTTCTGTTTTCATAGCCATATTTCATCAGTTTAAGTGGTATTTAATTAAATTACATAATTACGATTTTTTAAAACTGCATAATTACATTTGGGAACAAAGACATTGCAGTCGAGGTAAGCATGTAACTTCACTACTGGGAGCATAGAGTCCAGGTTTATTCAACGTAACCTATATTTAGTGCAGGTTTGCCACAGTATGAACACTATTCAATACCGTTGCAGAAGGCATAGAGTGATAGTTAATACATTGAATCGATTGAACAGAGATTCAGTCCCTGCTGTCAGAAACTTTCGATCTAATAAGAGAAAAGCTCATGCAGCATAGGCCGTGTGTTGCTACCTGTGCACAGAGGTAACTTGCTGACTTACTCAGTTCAGGTCTGGGGTGAGACTCTTCTTTCCTGTCTTCATCCCTGCCGGGTGCCCCAGTGCCCTGATCTAATGATGGCTGCCGGAGGATATTGAATGGTCAGTGTCTTATAGTGATGAGTTCTTCCCCTCTGCACCCTGCTCCTACAGACCAGTGCCCTTTCCTGTTTTTTCCTTCTCACTTCCTTTCCTTCCCTCAGACTCAAATCTTGTGTAGTCTCTGTAAAGTGGCAAAAAAAAAAAAAAAAATGGTCCTAAAATAAGCCTCTGGGGTTTCTTTGAATCTTTGTTTCTACTTTGGTGTGGCTAGAGAAGAAAATTCTCCTGGAGTGAAAAGAGAAAATGGAAAACACATTGAACGTAACAAGACGAGTACTAGAAGTTATAATCCTGACACACATAAATACATTCATACATTTTAAAGTAAATACAGTGTGTCTGAGTTTTTAATAGACAGCATCCTTGGGGTTTGGAAAGGGTGATTTTAATCTCTTTGTGACTTATAAAATCTTTACATGGAGATACCTGTGTTCTAAAGTTCTGGGTATTCTATTCTTCCTGTGGTGACAGTAACTATTACTTGGTCCCTTAACAAGAAAAGGTAATGAGTTAGCACTTAAAGGTCATTGAATTTAATTATTTATGGCATTGAACACTAATGCAAGGTAAAAATATAACTTCTATTTCATAACTGCAAAAACAGGCCATTGCCTAGTTAATATCAAAGCAGGGATTAGAATTCAGGTTTGCTCTCAAAACCATTAGCCTAATTTCTCTTAGCTAGAAAAATAAAAGACCTTATGCCATTGGTTAAAAAAAAAGTGGCTACCGTCACTCTAAAACCACTTGAAAAAGGAAATGTAATTTCTTCCTATCTGATTTTTATTAAATATGAGAGCTGACAACTCTTGTTATGATTTAATATAAAATTTAATTTTTACTGTCTTCAAAATGCAATGGTTATTCAATAAGAATTGAATATACACAATAGGGACTAATCATTGAGTATAAAACATTCAATTCTTTACTCAAACAAGATAACAGCAATTAATTTAGAATTGTTATAGCTCAGGAAACCATATATTCAAGAGCTTAACCTCATTACAGAGCTTCTTAAACAAACATGAATTTTATTTATTTGTGTTTAAAAAAATAAAAATTAATAGCCCTACAAAATTAGCTAAATTTTAGTTTCCCTACATATGATAGAGTCATCAAAAAAATATTTTAAGTAAACGTATACTTCAACAATTGAATGTTCTACAATTATAATAGATTTACAGCTTTAAAATAAAACAGATCTTCTCTTCGAGATCACTCAGAAAAGGAGAACAAGAAGCAGAAACAAAATACTAACTTTATTCTTGACAAATTATCAGATATCCACAGTGTATGAAGAAGGTTATCATATGCAGTGAAAGTGTTTTATATGATGAAAGAACAAGAGAATGGGAAAGATGGAATGACCAACAGCTACAAATCTCACTTGAAGCCAGCAGATCTCAATTTCCCAAATTGGTGCAACCTCACAGGGGAAACCTACAAAACATGATTGAAACAATGGCAACAAGTGTGGTTGCTGGTGGCCAGGGCTTCCCCTGGTGGAGTTTGGCACAGAAGAGAAGCAGCAAATGGGAGGTTGGGGACAGTTCTAAGAGAGGTATTAGATAGACAAGCCCTATTTGCAGGAAGCAGGATGTTATTGAGGCAGAATGGAGGAAAGATCCCTGATAGGATGAACAGCCTTGCCCCAGCCACTTTCTGCTGGATGTGGACAAATAGAGGCTAACCTAATTCACTGACACACAAATTTTGTGTCATGAAGTGAATACCTACTCCAATTGGTAAGAATTCTTCTGAACTGAGGATTTTAGTGGGGAGGGGAGTTGGGGGACAGGTGAGCACGGTGATGGGTATTAAGGAGAGCACAGATTGCAGGGAGCACTGGGTGTTATACGCAAAAATCATGGAACACCACATCAAAAACTAATGATGTACAGTATGATGACCAACATAAATAAATAGATAGATGATAGATAGATAGATAAGAGTTCTTCCTATTCAAAGATGAATAATAATAATTTTTAAGGGAAATAGCACAGGGGGCCTGCGTGGCTCAGTCGGTTGAGCTGCTGCCTTTGGCTCAGGTTATGTTCCTAGGGTCCTGGGATCAAGCCTCACATTCTCAGCAGGAAGCCTGCTTCTCCTTCTCCCCTTTCCCCGCCACTCCCCCTGCTTGTGCTTTCTCACTCTGTCAAATAAATAAATAAAATCTTTAAAAAAAAAAGGTACATAAAAATACTATTAAGAAAAAAAGAAGAACCAGGAAAACTGAAAAAAGGTCACCAAAATCTTGTTGCTATATAGCGTTATAAAATTTTTGAAAATGTTAATGGAGTTATTGATTTTGCAAAACAATATTAAATGTTGAACTTTATAAGATTAGGCAAAATATCAAAAGGTAAGAGAAATATTTTTTTTAAAAAGTAGCAGCAGTCAGGATAAAATGAAAAAGAAAAAGAAAACCATCACCAAAACAAAGGTCATACTGAAACCAACACAAATGAGAAGGGGTATGCTGAAAACATAGTTGGACATGGAGGATACTGTTGAGAAAAAGGAATAAACCAAAATTAAAATCAACAAAGGTAAAAAATAATGGACAGAAATATCTGGAAGGTGAAGGAGCTCATCTTAGGAAAAAGATGGCTCATATTAGGAAAAAACATTCAAATTAAAATACTGTAAATGAAAACCTACGAGATACAGCTAAAGCAGTGATCAGGAGAAAAATGAGATCCTCACATTCTTGTATCAACATAAAAAGAAAGAATAAAAATAAGCAAATTTAAACATCCAAATCCAGTCTGCAAATGAAAAATGAAATAAATCTAAGGAAATGAAGATGAAATATTAATAAACATAAAAAGATAAATTAATGATTTAGACAGATTAATTAGATGTCATTTTTTAAAAACTGACCATTAAAAAACAAAATAATACACAAACTAAGAAACAATAATGGGAAGATGCACAAATTTAGGAAAAAAATTTAAATGATTCTAAGATTATTCAGCTCAATTCTAGACAAATAAGGTTCTGATTGTGGGCAAAATTGATGATTTTCAATAAAATGTGAATGACAAAACTGACATCCAAAAAGAAAAGAAAATCTGAACAGACTATATCCCTTTTCTGTTGCTATATAACGAATTACCACAGACTTAGTGGCTTAAAACAACACAAAATTTTCTCACAGCCTCTGCTTTGGAAGTCCAGGATCTTTCAGCAGAACCTCTTGCTAAGGATCTCACAAGGCTGAAATCATATTTTCAGCCAGCTCTACTCTTATTCACAGGCTCAGCTAGGAAAAGTTCTGTGTTCAGGTTCCCTCAGACTGCTGGCAGAATTGATTTCTTTGTGGTTGTGGGACTGACCTCCCCACTGTGCTGGCTGTCACTTAGATAACATGTGGCCCCCTCTGCGTTCCTCTCACAACATGGTAGCTTACTTCTTCAAGGCCACCAGTAGAATTTCTCTCATATTCAAAATTTTCTTATCCCTTCCCTCAGTTTTTTAGGACTCAGGTGTTAGGTGAGACCCTGCCAGGATAACCTCCCTTTGATTAACTCAAGGTCAACCAAATTGGGACAATAATCCTATCCACAAAAATCTCTTCACCTTTGTCACATAATGTCACCTAATTACAAATATGAAATTCATTTTGGTCACAGTTTCTCCCACACACAAAAGGAGGAGATTATACAAATGCATGTACGCTGTGGTGGGATTTTGGGGTGACAGGGAGCATCTCAGATTCTTCCTATCATGCTGTCCAATGACCATAGAAGAAATAGAGAGAATTGTCAAAGTGCTATCTATCCCCTCCAAAAATAAAGACCCAAATGCTATCAGTCTCTTACAAGTCTTTGGAGAACACGTACTGCAGTGTTTTCCAAAAACTGTTCTTTTTTTATTTGTTTGTTTGTTTATTTATTTATTTATTTGACTGTGAGATCATGAGCTGGGGGAGGAATAGAGGCAGAAGCAGACTCCCTGCTGAGCAGGGTGCCCCACACAGAACTTGATCCCGGGACCCCAAGATCATGACCTAAGCCAAAGGCAGACACTTAACTGACTGAGCCACCCAGGCACCCCAAATCCTGTTCTTTATTATTAAGAAAGAAATCTTTCCCGTTGGTTGTAAGACCAATATATAATACCGATGCAAAATACTGATAGCAAATTCTGACCAAAATAGCACAAAATGATAGAAAAGTACACATATTTGACTTGTAAATTCTAACATTAAAAAATAATAGTAAAAGATAGCACAATAAACTAGCTATTCAAAGGTTAATACCCCCAAATAAGTACAGCTTTGATAGATAGCTTCAGTATTGGGACATATATTAACATAGTTCACTTTAATAGTAAATTTTAAAGGTGATAGTCATCTCCACAGGTAATATAGAGGCATTTGGTAAACTTCACAGTCCACCTTTGAACAAAATACTTAAAACTTGGCAAGATTAAATATAAATACATATTTGTATAATGGCTGTATCTCAACTCAAAAACCATCAGCTAGCTTAAAGAGAAGCCTAGAGGAATTAAATTACTATTTAATGTCACTAATATTATTCTGGAGATAGCAGGCAATTCCATTAGACAAAAAATGATGTAAGACATAAAAATTGGAAGGGAGGAATGAAATTTTTCATTAATTGCTGATAATATCACCCTATACCTACCTGAACAACTCAAGGGAAATCAACTAGAAAAAGTTGCCTGGGTGAAATGCTTATGGAGAGGGGGGTGTAAATATAGAGAAAACAATAGCATTTACATGTAGAAACAACAACCCCAAAGGAAGACATCATTTACTATAGTAGGGAAAAACAGCTAGGAGTAAGCTTAAGAAATGTCCTAGACCTCATGAAGAAAGATTATAATGCTGCTGAGGGACACATGAGACTTGAATACATGAAAATTCATAAAGAAGATAATCCTCCCAAGCATGCTCGTAAAAGTTGTAACATGAATTTTATTCATGAGGGGGTGGCTAGACACACTGCTTCTACTTCATAAGGCAAAAAAGATAAATAGAATAATAAGAAAAGTTCTGGGAAAACAGTGATGGAGAGTTAATCATATCTGATAATAAAATACAAAATAAAATAAAATTTGAATGAATAGACAGAGGTATCTTTGGCACAGAATTTAAATAAATCCAGATAAATATGGGAATTTAGTGTAAGATAGACAACATTTCAATTCAAGAGGAAGATAGTTGATTTCTTAGTAAATAGTCTAGGACAACTACTCCTTTGGAGAAAAATAAATTACATTGGATCCCTATATCACACTTCCTACAAAAATAGATCCCAAGAAGATAAACCATTTTAAATATTAAAAATGAAAATATATAAGAACTAAAAAATCCTAGAAGAACTAGAATGGGGAAAGCCTCCTAAGTGTAACTTTAAAAAAATAAATGAAGATAATCCACTAGAAGCAATGAAAGGAAGGATTCATTCATCCACAAAAATCTGTATGGAGGGGCGCTTGGGTGGCTCAGTGGGTTAAAGCCTCTCCTTCGGCTCAGGTCATGATCTCAGGGTCCTGGGATCGATCCCCGCATGGGGCTCTCTGCTCAGCAGGGAGCCTGCTTCCCCCCCTCTCTCTCTGCCTGCCTCTCTGCCTACTTGTGATCTCTCTGTCAAATAAATAAATAAAATCTTTAAAAAAAAAATTCTGTGTGGAAGAAACACACAAAAGTCGAATGGCAATCTGAGTAAGCATATTTGCAACTAATATGCTTTAATACATAAAGACCAACTACAAATCAGTAAGATTTAACAGTTTTGGAAAGCAAAATAGAAAAAATATTGGGACGGCTCACAGAAAGGGACATATAAATGATTCCTAAATATCAAGTTACTCATCTTCAGTTAAGATAAGAAAAATACAAATTAAAACTATAGTGATATATTTTCACCTATTAGATAGGCAACAATCTAAAATGATGACATGGTGTAGGAAAAGAGACATTCTCAAACATGGCCAATTACAGTAGTTAAACATCATATGCCCTCTATGGAAAGCAATTAGAAAATATTCTACAAAATTTTTATTGTGCGGGGTGCTCAGTTGGTTAAGCAACTGCCTTCAGCTCAGGTCATGATCCCGGAGTCCCGGGATCGAGTCCCATATCGGACTCCCGGCTCTGCGGGAAGTCTGCTTCTCCCTCTGACCTTCTCCCCTCTCATTCTCAGTCTCTCGCTCTCTAATAAATAAATAAAAAATCTTTAAAAAAAAAAAAAAGATTTAAAAAAAAAATTTTATTGTGCGTCTGTGTTGGCTCAATTTCATTTCTAGTCACATAATCTACAGCAAGACTCACACCTGTGAAAAATGACCTATGTCCAAGGATATTTAACTCAATCATGTTTTTTTAATTAAAAAATGGAAAACTAAACTATGTATCAATAAGAGACTGATTAAGTTAATTATTACCTGGTTACAACGTGGACTATCATATGGCCTTTAAAAAGAATGCAACAGTTTTATTTTTAGTATTATAAAATAGTATCCAAACCTATTGCTAAGTGAAAAAAGCAAGGTACAGAAAATATGTACAAAGATTAAATAAGGGAAGATAAGTTTTATTATTTATATTCAATATTTATATAATATATATTTATTTTGTATAATATATAGATATATTTTATATATAATTTATAATATATAAATGTATATAATTTTTATGTACATAGTATAGTACATACTTAAGTATTTATAAAATTACAATATGTAGCAGTGCCTGGGTGGCTCATTCCATTAAGCATCTGCCCTCGTCTCAGGTCATGATCCCAGAGTCCTGGGATCGAGCTCCACATCAGGTACCGCTCCTCAGGTAGGAGCCTGCTTCTCCCTCTCCATCTGCATTCTGCTCCCCCTAGTTGTGCTCACTCTCTCTCTCTCTCTCTCTCTGTCAAATAAATAAATAAAATATTTTAAATAAATAAATAAATAAAAATTTTAAAATAAAATTACAATATGTCGTTTCATATGCAGACAACATTCATAGATATAGTCATATATCCAGCAAATATACAATGAAAGCCGACTATGTGTCAAACCCTGAGAATATAATAATCAACAGGAACAACAAGTTTTCTATCTCATGGGTTATAGTGTGAGGAGAGACAGATTATAAATAAATAAGAATAAATAAACAAGATAATTTCTGACATTTGTACATGCTAAAAGGAAATAAGCCAACCAATATTACAAAGAGTCCCGGAATAGAGATGGCTATATTTGACTGGCATAATGTTTTAAAAATATTTGCATCTGTATGCTGAAGTGCGGGGTGGAGGGAATGGGCTGCACTGTTTAGGTCCCCCGTGTCTACCATATTAAACCTGATATCTGACTGGATACTCATAGATGGTCTCTTTGGGTTTTCACAGGACCCTGGCACTGCTACCCTCTTAGTGGAAAGGGTTTAGATTGGGTGGTCAGAGCCTTGGTGGTATCGTGGTGAGCATAGATTGCGTGGTCAGGAAGATCTATAAAATACATTCAAATCTGTATTAATATGTTAATATATATTTACATAGATGTCAGGACTGCTTAAATACAAACACTAGAGACAAATCCCAGATACAGACAGGCCAAAATTTCTAAGCTAAAGCAAAGACTTGGGTCCACTAGAAAACCCCTGAGTAGAGAGTGCCTGGGTGGCTCAGTGGGTTAAAGTCTTTGCCTTCTGCTCAGGTTATGATCTCAGGGTCCTGAGATCGAGCCCCGCATGGGGCTTTCTGTTCAGCAGGGAGCCTGCTTCCCCCTCTCTCTCTGCCTACTTGTGATCCCTCTCTCTCTCTCTCTCTCTCTCTCTCTCTGTCAAATAAATAAATAAAATCTTTTAAAAAAAAAAGAAAGAAAAAGAAAGAAAGAAAACCCTTGAGCAAAGAGAATCTGTGATTCACTCAGGGTATTCTCAGCATTGGCCTCCCTTCCATGGATATGGACCCAGGGAGCTTCATTCCCCTCTTCCCCTCTCTCCTCATTTCCCTCTTCCCCTCTCCCCTCCAGACTTAAGAGATACTCATCTCTTATCCAGCTGCCACCACACCGCTGCTTGCAGCAAATATTCCATATATTACATGACTCACAGATTCATGAGAAAAATTACAAAATAATGACACACCAGCATCCCAAAGAGGATTGGGAAAGAGGATTCTTCCCCCCAACCCAGGCCTCTGTCCCACTGTCCCCATGCTTGCTAATCTCCATAACCTTGGTTCCCAGCACTAACATCTAGTACATCAGCAAAGAATCTACACTTTTAATTAATAAGTATTTCTTACTTTCTCCACGGTTGTCTGAAAATACGAAAAAACTCTAAGGGTGTTTAATTTATACTCCTAAAATAGTTTATTTGCCTCCCTAGAAGGTACAACTCAATCTCATTTTAGAAATGTAGTCTTTTTCCCTTAAACCATCTCTATATAAACTATCATGACGATGCTTTGTACAAATGGTTTTGTTAGAAATAAATTCAGCCTTATAAAATGTGCTCATTAGAAATCCTTTTTATGCCAAGGATGACTCTAAAATATTTTATATACTTTCTCATTGCTTTTATGAGACAGTATATTAGAGGTTTCTTCTTACTTTTGAGCCTGCAAAGTACCTCAAAGTATAGTTGCAGTTTGTATCTAAAATGTGACAGAAGCCTTTTTATGGCACACTATACCTTCAGATACCCGAAAAAATATCTGAAGTTGTTCCTATGGGGTTTTTTCCCTACAATATTTAGCCTAGGTGACATAAAAATAACCATTTTAATTCAACATGCCCAGAATTGATCTTCCAAAGAAAATATTAAAATGACTCTAAACTCATTCAGAAACTCAAAGATAAACAGAAACAGCTGTTAAATGTCTCACAAGCCAGTCTGAGATTCATTTCAATTACCCAACAAAAGGTACCTCAGGTGTAACAGAGCATTTTCAAGTTAAATTTTATGTCCATTAGATATAAGCCTAGCGGCAAGTCTGAGTTCCTCCCAGTTGTTACTTCCTTTATGTCTGATGGCATTTTCCTAATTCCCTGTTTAATTTTATTTTAGCTTTTATAGACAGTTGTAAAGTGAGCAAAATATAACAATTTACACAGCATTCAGTACCTGTGTTAAGGTCAATTTGACTTTCTGTTGAAATTGTTTTCTAATATTGACTTTTTTTTTTCAAGTTTTTGTATTTTTCTGGTTGCCATTTTTCCCTAACAAGAAAAATGGAAATATAATCTAATCACTCTAATACTTCTGGGAGACAAATCTGCATAAAGCAAGTAAGCCTCCCCCCAGCTATAAAGACATTTATACAGAAAGTTACCAAAAAAATCTTTCTTTACAATTCTCAAGCCCTTTGAGGGCTTTCCTTACAATACTCAACCCCAAATCCCAATGACGATAGAATAGAGAGCCTCAGAGTATATACACACATTAACTGTAGAGGTATAAGCATTTGATTTATATACTCTACATCAGGGTCAACAACCTACAACACACAAGGCCAGCATAAATCGATCCACAACCCGCATCCTCTTTCCCAAACTGTGGGAGTGACAATTGAGAATACAATTCTACCTCTCTCACATATGCATGTTCACAGACTTGCAAGTTCTTGTATGCCCTACCCCTCCCATAGAGGTCAACACGTGCATACACAATATACCAGAAGAATCATCGCTAGGTAGACTATATATCATGGGACCACCATTCTTAAGCACCTATTATGGGCCACTTAAGGGTGCTATGTGTATTATTAACTCAGTCCTTGCGATCACCTTATGAAGTAGACCCATGACCCCAACTTGATAAAAGATGACAACGAGACAATGAGAAAGGGGAGTAACCTGCTCAATTCAAAGCCCTGCATATGTGTCCTTTCTACTGTTCCATACCATAAAGTGTATCAATTTCTCCCAAAGATAAAGATAACATGCAAATGCCACTGTGGGACTTGAGGAGTACTCACATTTTTTATTTTTGATGAAATTTCTTCATATTGAATATTGCTAAAAAAAATTTAATTGCCTATCAGCTGAAGCTTAGAAGAACGTTCGCTTCTCCAAAGTTTCTATTGTCATGATAATTCATCTGAGTGGCTTTTGACTACAGTGCTTGTTTCAAAGTATACCCTTGGCACTCCTAGACACTCAAACTCTCACTGTTCAAACAGAGAGGAGTTTGTTTGTTTGTTTCTGATTCTTCACCTTACTAGAAGACAGAAACCCAATTCAGCCTAACTTAGAGGAAAGGAAAAATTGGAGATGATACTCCTGAAAGCAACTGGAAAAGTCAAAGAAATCCAGTTAAGAAATAGGCAGAAGACATGACTAGACGTTTTCCCAAAGAAGACATATAGATAGATAAGAGACACATGAAAAGATGCTCAACATCACTCATCATCAGGGAAATACAAACCAAAATCACAATGAGATATCACCTCACAGTCAGAATGGCTGAAATTAACAAGACAGAAAACAGATGTGGGCAAGGATGCACAGAAAGGAGAACACTCTTACACTGTTGGTGAGAATACAAACTGGTGCAGACAGTCTGGAAAACAGTATGGAGGGTACTCAAAAGTTAAAAATAGAACAACCATATGACCCAGCATTTGCACTACTAGGTATTTACACAAAGGATACAAACATAGTGATCAAAGGGGCACACTACCAGAATGGTTATAACAACATTATCAACAGTAACCAAGTTATAGAAAGAGCCCTAACATCCACCAACTAATGAATGGTTAAGGAAGATGTGTGTGTGTGCATATATATACATGTGTGTATACACACAGACACAGACAGACAGACAGACAGACACACACACACACACACACACACTGGAATATTACTCAGCCATCAAAAAGAATGAAATCTTGCCATTTGCAACAATGTGCACAGAGCTAAAGTGGATCGTGCTAAGTGAAACAAGTCAGTCAGAGAAAGGCAAATATCATATGATTTCACTCAAGAAACAAAACAGATGAGCATAAGGGTTGGGGAGAAAAAAAGAGGGAGGCAAACTATAAGAGAATCTTAAATATAGAGAACAAACTGAGGGTTGCTGAAGTGAAGGCGGGCAGGGGTTGGGTTAAGTGGGAGATGAGTATTAAGGAGGGCACTTGTAGTGATGAGCATTGGCTATTATATGTAACTGATAAATTACTAAATTCTACTGGAACCAATATTATACTATATGGTAACTAACAAAAATTTAAATAAAAAATTGAAACAACAAAAAAATATATATATATCAAGTTACAATCAATCCTTTTAAATTTGACTTTAGTGAGTCAACTGGATTGGCAGATTTCTAAGATTCAGTGTTCTTTTTTCTACAAAATTTCCCTCAAGAGACTTCTATTCAGTACAATAAATAATTAGTAGTTCTTTAAAAAAAATCAAAAAGAAAAGAAAAGAAATGGGTGAGCCTCTGGGAGGCCTGGAAATAAGGCCCCAAACACTGCTAGAACCACTTCTTTGAATATCTCCCCTTTGTCTCTCTCTGTCAGCTTCATTTCCTCCAACAGATTCTCCTTCCATCCCTCAGACCGGCCTCTGGAAGCTCTCTGGCTTTCATTTTCTGCTTCATTATCAGAGTAGTAGTACTAATCTAATGAAACCTCAAGGAAGAAGTTCCATTAGCAAGGCCTGAGTCGTGTTCCTGCCCCTGCCATTTAGGAAGCTAGAATGATTGACAGCCCAACTAAGGGACAAAGGAGAAGCACATGTTTGGACAGTCCTCCCCCACCAAAAAAAAAAAGTTGTTCTAATATAGAAAGCCAATTTTTAAGTTTTTAAAGAACTTATATTTATTTTTAGCAGATGATGAATTCAGAAAATTTAAGCAATAGACTCAAAATCTAGAGACATATGGAAATAATGATAAAAAGCAAACACTTTGGGGTACCTGGATGGCTCAGTCAGTTGAATATCCGGCCCTTGGTTTCACCTCAGGTCATAGTCTCAGGTCATGAGATCAAACTCCAGGTCAGGCTCCCGGCTCAGCAGGGAGTCTCCTTAGGATTCTCTCTCCCTCTCCCTCTGCCCCTCCCCACCTCATGCTCAGGCGCACATGCCTGCTCTCTCAAACAAACAAACAAACAAACAAACAAACAAATAAATAAATAAATAAAATCTTTTTAAAAAAACCAGACAATTTGCTTCTCGTGCACTTTCTAAGCTATAAAATAATGAATTAAGGGAAATGAAGGATTATGTCCTTAGCCAGAATATTTTTCCTAAACACTTTTAAGATGTTCAGATTTGTTCTTTCTTCTCCCACACTTAATATTTTGAACAAAACAATAAGTCATGTATCTGGGTTTTTCTGTTCCAGTCCCCAGCCTAATCACTGTTTTGAAGACTACTAAGTGTTACTGCAAAATATGAACACTGCACCTTCAAAGCAATGATCTGTACAAGGTACCCCTGAAGCCCTGCTATCCCTTCCCAGACCACTTAAAAGCTCATTAAGTGCAAGATATTTTGGGTACAATCTTTTCTTATACTGACATAACAGAGCATTTCTTACTTTAAAAAAATCCTAAGCAGATGGTTCAAGAAACGAGAGCTTTTCTCCTGAGATGAGAAACTACCATGTGCTCATTAAAGACTGTAGATACATTTTCTGATTTCTGCTTTTAGTATATTCTGATCAACAAATAGAAAACGGGGGTCAAAAAAGGTCAAAAGAAGTTGTTGTTTTTTTCTCCTGATCTCAAAGAACAACTCCAGCCCCCAAGTTTCTAAGAATAAAGCAAAGCAATGGTATGTATGGGTGTATCTCCCTTAGATTAAGTCAAACCAAAGGGGCAATTTTTATTCCATAAGAATAGTTTGAGGATAGACATAACTCTTTTCAATACCTTTGCACCAAAGCTTTTTAGATTAACAAATAATATCTAAATTTCTAGATAGATGATAAAGTGGTCAATTATCTAATCTTAAGAAGTTTTTCAAATTTATATACCCAAGATGAACCATACAATTAGTTATTTTCCAGTCTCAGAAATGTAATTACTTATTTATAATGTGTTATGCTTTTAACATTAGCCATTTCTTTATGTTATTACAATCCAGATATGAATGAAAATAAACTCAGGATAGCTTATTACCTTGAAATTTGTATTTGTATATACTAGAGATCACAGCTTTTATTTTTAATGACAGCTACGTGGTGGGTTATCATTAAGTAGCTCAATTGTCTGGAATTAACCTCACTTTATATCAATAAACCAATAGTTTATTTATTTGATAAATACAGAGTACCAACTCTGTGTCAGGCATTATCAGAGCTGCTTAGGGTACATCACTCAATAAAAGACACAAAGACCTTTGTCTTCGTTGGGGAGAGAGACAGGCTAGTAATAGCATAGTAAGTCTGTGAGGTTATCTCCTGAGTGAGAAGGTAATAAGTGCTTTGAGGAAAGAAGAAAGAGAGAGTGATGAGGATTCAGAGTGCAGGATGGGAGGGTGTCTGGGGCAAGAGAATTTGGAGCTAAGACTTGAAAGAGATGAGGGATTTATCCATGCACAGATCTGGAAGACATTTTCAGACAAAGGGAACAGCCAGTACCAAGGTGGGGGCGGGGGGTGTAATCTGGCATGTTGGAGGAACAGAAAGGAAGCCAAACTGGCTTGAACAGAGAGAGAAATGGAAAGAAGAGTAGGAAATAAGATCAGAGAGAGAACAGGTTTTGGAGAAAATAAACTAATAAAAATTTTTTTGAGAATCTAGATCACTGTTTCCGTATAGCATATTATACTTCGTCTTATACCTGATAATAATATTCCCTTAACTATCCTCTGACAATTTCTTACTGAAACTAATTTCATATTCCATATTACTGGTATAATTGTGTGATTCCACTTAATTTCATGTTCTCTTTGTCTAAATTCCAGTTTGTAGCTAATATTGAAAAGTGATTTTAAAAAATAAGGCAAGCATTCAATTATTCAGTCAATTTGAACTACATTATGAAAAAAAAATGCTCTGTGCTCATTCATGAGTAAAATAACATTGCTTTAAAATATTTATGTTGTCAGAGGAAGACACATTATTTGTAAATTTAAAATGTTTCTCCGAGAATTAGATTCTTAAGCATGACAATGCCATAGTTTTGGGGGGTTTTTTTTTAAGAAATCATCAAATGATACTACCAGGAAATGTCTTTTAAAAATGTAAGCCACATCTTTCAGAACAGATAAAAAATTTGATAGATGCTACAACAGCTGCACTTCCCTAAAGACCCATGTTGTCACACTGTCACCTAAACACATCTCTCTAGTGTGTCCGGATATGCATGCTTCTACTGAAATGGACACTGTAATTGGAAGACTGAACAAAATAAAGAAGTGTTTGGTGATGTCCATAGTATAGAAGCAAAAAAATAGCTTCACTTAAGTCATAAACAGCGGATCTGAAATCATATCAAACCAATACAAGACAGGTACCAAGGTTACATTGTAGGAGGAGTATGCGCAATGGGAGATATTATGGTGTCCAGTTTGGGATAATATAATGTCCCACATATATTATCTTAGAATCACTGAATTTCAGCATTTGAAAGGACTTTGTAACTTACAGAATAGTGGCCATTTTCCCTGTTTTATTGAAATATAGCTAGCTGTGCTAGAGTTACTTTTGTAGAGAGACCATATGATCTGAAAAGCTCAAAGTATTTACTGTAACATTTACAGACAAAGTTTGCTGACTACAGATAGTATACTGATTAAATATATGGACATTGGAGTTAGACTACTAGGATTCAAATCTCCATTCTGCAGGTGGTCAGTTATATGGCTTTGGGCAAGTTACACAGCTTTCGGACTGCCACTTCCGGACCCCCACCTCTGTAACTGGGGGAAATAGTAAAGGCTGTCATTGAGTTGTGAGCATTAAGTGGAAAAGGGCATAATACACACCATAAATGCTAACTCTTATTAGTAGAACTACCTGCAAATATCAGCTAGGTCAACTGTCTGCTCCAAGTTACATACTTGTCTCCAAAGTGTCATCTACTATAGATTTTAGCACAACTGGTGATGCAGAATGTCCATTTTATCTTTAATCGTTCTATTAGAAAGTTCTTCCTTTTACTGAGTTGAAATCTGTCTTTTTATAGCTCTATCCTATTAATCCCGTCTCCTTGAGCTTCTACAGAACATCTCTTCCAAATACTAGGATCTTCAAGTATTTAAAAAGGGTTTCTCTAAATCTTAGCAAGACTTCATATCTCTAGTTCTTTTCATTACTTCTCCTAAAACACAGTTTGCATCCCTTTCTCACTTTGGCCGTTCTTTTTAGAAGGGAATATAAAGTATTTACCCAGCAATTAGCATAAGACTTCAGACCAATCGATTCAGACCCTTACTCCTCAAACACTCCATACTATGCTGGTCATGTGTGTTTTATGCTACTCAGTCTTTTTCCACCCCACCCTGTTCTGGGAGAGTTGATATTTTTAGACACAAAGACCTTATGTTTACCCTTTTTATGTTTGATCTAATATAGATCCAGTCTCTTAAGATCTTTCCAGATGTTGGTGTTATTGTTTAGAATGTTCACTGACCCCACCAGCTTCATATCACCCACACAGACTTCTGGTATCTTGATTCAAAAGATCAATAAATTTCGCATTAAGTTGAAATTAATACCATGAGTAGTCCTGAACTTATTTAGAGCAGCTAATATTGTTTTAGTAATCAAATTGCCTTCCCCTTGGATTTCTGTCACCCTAATGACTGTTTATTTACTGGTCTCACTTGGGGTGTCATTCATCTTTAGTATACGTGCTGCCGAAGCAAGCACTGGGGTGTTATTCATCTTATTGAAAGAAGTTGGAAGCAAATGTAAGTTAAGACATAAATATCTTTCTTTCTGTCTTCCAATATTATACTTTAAAACAAGCTGTAAATCTGTATTGGTCAGGATTCTCCAGAGAAACAACCAACGGCCTATGTATATATTAAGAGAGAGAGATTTGTATTAAGGAACTGGTTCACATGACTGAGGAGGCTTGGTAAGTCCAAAATCTGCAGGGAAGGCTGGCAGACTGAAGACCCAGGGAAGAGCTACAGTTCAAGTCCACGGGCAATTGGCTGACAGAACTACTTCTTGCTCAGGAGAAGTCAGTCTTTGTCCCAGTAACGTCTTCAACTGATTGGTTGGGGGTTCACCCACAATACAGAGGATGTAATTTTTACTCAAAGTCCAGTTTAAATGTGAATCTCATCCAAAAAAGCACCTCCACAGAAACATCCAGAACAATGTTTGATCAAATATCTGGGTACTGTGGTGCAGCCAAATGACATATAAACTAACCATTAAAGTATCTAACTCTTTTTAAACCTCTTCTTAAAATGAAAATAGCTAAAAATCTAGTATACAGGATGCTTAGATTTTGTTCCCATAATTTTTCCTTTGATAGCTAAGTACTTCATTATGTAAAACCATGATTAAGTGTGTGTCTAAGTGGATAGTCATGATAAAAAATAACCAGTTAATTTTTGTTACCACATATAAATGCAGCTTTTAACACATACCTTGAGTTTAATGTTTCCTGAGTCCACATCAATAATGAATTTTTTTCTGTACCTAAGAAAAGATTAAGGGTAGGAGAAATTAGAAAGTGACAATGATTCTTAAGGTGAGCTCTATTCAAAGTTTCAGAATCTAGATGTCACTTAAAGTATGGATATGTCAGCATTCCTTAATTCATTCACCTATTTTTAAAATTCCATTTTTTATATTTTAAAATTTTGAATTGACACTTAAATTCCAATGCTATTTCTATAAATGATTTCACAAAATTGTCAAAACAAATAGCTATATAAATAAAAAGATGTCTTTTTATTTATAAGCATTAAATGTCACTGAAGTGCAATATTTGTGAACAAATTCTACCAGAATAAAAAAAAGCCAACATGCTATCTGTGGAAATTAGACTTTACTGAACTAGTATTTTGGGTCTATACTGTTATGAATCTAGGTTTTGAAAAATGTGAGGTATTTTTTCCTTGGTTAACCTTTCATTATAAATAGAAATTATTAATTTAGAGACTTCAAGTGATTCTAAGATTTTTTTTATGAACCTTACTAATAATTCCTCTTTTTTTTTTATCTGAAGTGTACTGTTCTCTTTTGTTATACTTTTAAATTTCCTCTCTTTAGGTTTGGATGTGTGGAGGAGAAATGTTTGATGTCCCATGTTCTAGAGTTGGTCATATCTACAGGAAGTACGTCCCTTATAAAGTTCCTTCTGGGACCAGCCTGGCAAGAGTGAGTAACGGGATCAGAATAAGTTGGGCTTGATATGGCTTTCTGTAGGCAAACTAAGCAGCCTCATACATGGTATAATTTGTGACACAGACGGAGAGGCACTGTCTGACAGAAAAAATTGACCAAAATAAAAACTCCACCACTTGTCATTCCATTTGACAGGCTTTAGTATATAAACCATTTCTGTGTTCCTCAGAGTTTTATTTCCATTCCTTTAGGAAGTATTAACTATTTTTTTTTAAGCTTTTACTTATTTATTTGACTGAGAGAGAGATCACAAGTAGGCAGAGAGGCAGGCAGAGGGAGAGGGGGGAAGCAGGCTCCTCGCTGAGCAGAGTCCAATGCAGGGGTTTTATCCCAGGACCCTGGGATCATGACCTGAGCTGAAGGCAGAGGCTTTAACCCACTGAGCCACCCAGGCGTGCCCCAGAAGTATTAACTATTAAAGTGAAACAAGAATTATTGTTGGGGCGCCTGGGTGGCTCAGTTGGTTAAGCGACTGCCTTCGGTTCGGGTCATGATCCCGGAGTCCTGGGATCGAGTCCCGTATCGGACTCCCGTCTCTGCGGGAAGTCTGCTTCTCCCTCTGACCTTCTCTCCTCTCATTCTCAGTCTTTCTCTCTCTAATAAATAAATAAAATCTTTAAAAAAAAAAAGAATCAAATTCATTAAAAAAAAAGAATTATTGTTTATAATTATTTTAAGGCACTTTCGCATACATTATATTTAATCTTTACCTATACTTTGAGATTGATATTCTTATTCTTATTTTGTAGATGAAAACGGGCTTGCCAAGGTGGCTTGTCCATGCTCAAATGAATGATAAATAGCAGAGGAGGGGTTTAAGCCCAGGTCTTCAGAACGGATGTCCTGTACTCTCCCTTCTCCCCTTCATGGGGTATAACAGGATACATAAAAAGTCAGATGGAGGGGCCCCTGGGCGGCTCAGTTGGTTGAGCGACTGCCCACGGCTCAGGTCATGATCCTGGAGTCCCGGGATCGAGTCCCACATCGGGCTCCCTGCTCTGAGAGGAGCCTGCTTCTCCCTCTGACCTCTCCCCTTTCATTCTCTCTCTCTCTCTGTCTCAATTAAATGGAATAAATCTTAAAAAAAAAAAAAAAAAAAAGTCAGATGGAGAAAAAGTCAGATGGGAGAAGTGGTTGCCCAAATTCTGGCTTCTCATTTGCAACTAGGGCCAGCTCTGCCTAAAATTTTACCCCATCTTCAAAATCCCAAATTTGGCCAGTTGCAAGATGTTTTTTCAGATACTGTTTCGAATAAAACATTTTTCACAGTCTAAATGAAAGGATGCTTTTTTTCTTCTGCATTTTAGAACATTTTCATACCTCTTTGGGAGAAAATCACAGTACCTTCTCGAAATAATCCTGATAATTTCTGTGTTTTCCATATGACTGTCTCTAGAGCTGGGTTAGCTGTATTCACCACAATATGTACCTGCCACTGCAGAGATGCAAAATCTGGGGGAAAAGGTGGTTTTGCCACATCAGTTCGCACAGTGTTCTCCTAGGAATCTAATCTTGAATTATTCATTTTTGTTCTTTTACTAGTAAGGTCGCAACATATAACTATTTGAGTCTTTTATATAAAGCTCAATAAGTTCACAAGCTTCTTTAAAATATAAAGTAGTTCATCGAGTTTCATTAGAATATCAATCCCACAAAGGCAGAGTGTTTCTCTGCTTTATTTGCTACTACCTTCCCAACATCTAAAATAAGGCTTGGTAAGCACTCAACAAATATTTGTTGAAAGGATTAATTAATTAGGAAAAATTAAAGCTAGAAAGTGCCACAGGTTTTCCTTACTAAAACTTGAACATTTCAGGGAACGATAAAAAATATTTCATTTCTATTGAGTTTCTGGGGAAAGAGGGTTCTTTCTTAATCCCTTTCTGAAATTGTCAATACTGTCCATTTCCTTTTTTTGGGGGGACCACAAAAAAAATATATCTATATTTTTATATTGGGGGGAGGGAGTTGAAAAGAAACCCCTATACTGGGCCCTACTCCGTGGCAACTTCTTGTTCCTAGGGTTAAGGAAGACTTTGAGGAAATAAAAGTTGTTTGGAAAAATCCAGGTGTAGTTGCTTTGTATGTTGTGATGGGTAGAGGGGTGAAGTGAAGTGTGAAGGCCCCTCATACCCTCCATCTTGCCTCAGACTATGTCCTGGAACCCTGAGGCCGAGAAAGTGCCACTTTCATTCCTGCTTCTTGGGATTGTTGATGGCCACATAGTGATAGAGAAAGACAAGCAGAAAGAGAGACACGCCCAGCATGTTGGCGAAGATGGCGAGCTGCATGTCTGTGATCATCCTGATCAGGGACGCTGCCCGCCAATACTGTCCATTTCCTTACGCCACATCCGTAATCTTTTTTATAGCAGTTTGGTAATAGTCATGAAGTTACCTCATATACACCTTGAAGGGAAATAGTCATTTTATTATGCCCTCTTTAAAAGATTATGAAAAAAAATCACAAAATCATAAAGTAATTAAAGAGCAGCAGCTTGGGCAAGGACATATGATTTAGTTTTGTTATAAGACTAAACACACATTGGGGTGCCTGGGTGGCTCAGTGGGTTAAAGCCTCTGCCTTCAGCTCGGGTCCTGATCTCAGGGTTCTGGGATCGAGCCCCGCATTGGGCTCTCTGCTCAGAGGGAGCCTGCTTCCCCCTCTTTCTCTGCCTGCCTCTCTACCTACTTGTGATCTCTCCATCTCTGTCAAATAAATAAATAAAAATCTTAAAAAAAAAAAAAAAAAAAAAGAAGACTAAACACACATGAATCTCCAAGCTCATTCAGGAAAACAGCAAGAATTCACTGAAAGGTCCAGTTTTGAGCACATATCACAAATCAGCCATGTGGATATCATAAATCGCAGCAGGTTAAACCACCCCAAAGATAATGCCATTGTCACTTCTCACTTTCACCCACTCAGCTGTGCCCAGTTTGTGCCCCATCATTCATTTGCCAGATAGATGGAATATTCACTTGGTTTATAGTCAAAATTAGTGTGTACGAACTGGAGGGAAAAGTTATGCTGGTCCAGAGGGTATATTTTCAAAAAATAAAACCGTTCATATATTTTCAAGAAGGAAATTAAATACTTTTTCAAGGACTGTCAAATATAGGAAAACTAGGGCTGGCACATAAAATTCCCTGCAAAAAGGGAATGCTCATTCAAATGGAAAAAAAAGTCTATAATTCTGAATTTTAATCTTTTCCACTTAAATTTTACTTGAGGGCTCATTCTTAATTTTTTTCTAAACTGCTACAGCAATCAGAAAGTCATAAATATTGAAGCTCCACTGTCAGTCTAAGAAATTTTTATGATATGTTCAATAAAAAAATATGTTAAAATGAAAAACAACTCTGATTTTTGTGGGAGAGACTCAACTACCTGCTACCCCATACATCATTACTAAATCATCAAAAATGATGAGAGACTTTGAATGTGCTTCAGATGCAGGGCTATGTCTATTCAATAGGTAGTTAATCTCTCCAGCCTCATTGGGAAATATAAAAGATGGAGATTTTAACTTAAAGATTTGTTTTCTTATTTTACAAACTCACTTAGTTTTTCAAAAACTTGCACCTTTTATTTATGTACCTGTGTAAACTGAGGATTCCAGCCAACTTCCAAACACATACACACACACACATGCACACGCGCACACACAATTGTATGAATAGCCTGCAGTCCTCTAAACAGTGCACCAGTGTGTACTATAGAAACAAATTCAAATAATTAGTACCTTCTATTTACCTAGCATTACAGTATGGTTGCAAGAAATAAGATAGCCATATATGACACCATCAGAGGACACTGCAGGACAAGTAATTGTTCAAATGTATTGTAAAGATATGTATAGGTAGGGGGAGGAAGAAGAAGGAGGAGGGGGGAGGAGTGTCATAGCTGTTGAACTAAAAGAGGACCTTCAAGGATACCTCGGTTAAATGAACAAATTTAACAGAATAATGGTTCCCAAACTCAGGACCAGTGACCCAGAGCCAGTTCCTGGACCAGTTTTCACGCAGCCTCAGTGAACTGAGAAAAATAAAAATCACAAAGCTACATATACTCAATTTATTGATGCTTTTTTGTGCAACAATCGGAGACTTTTTTCTTTTTCATGATGGAATACAAGATAGATTATTATTAATGCCCTTATTTGGCAAAAATGAAAATTAGCACCCCTCTGTCAGTTCCCATAAAATGCAAACATCCAGGATATAGTGATTTACAATCCACCTTTATCTGGGAATCAGAGTATTCACTCATCATGAATCAAATTGGATATTTTGCTGGGTTGGCATCCTGTCCAATGTTTGTTTGTAAACTGAGCATTGTTGTGCTATCTTTTCACCAGGAACAAACTGCCAGTCCCTGAGGGAAGGGATGCTAATCCCTATTGTTGCAGGGAGACCAGACAGTCCCCAGGGCTGTAGTGACAGTTTTCCCTTCCTGGAGATGACACTGTCCTTGTCACAGAAGAGTGAGCAGCTCCTCAGTGAAAGGCCATACAGTGGAAGTAGCTGAGTGGCCAGTGGGCAGAACCCTCCAAGGAGATTCTTCATTCTGACAGGTCATGAGGTGAACCACGCACTCTGCCGAAGGAGCAGCCATATTGGCACCTCTCAGACCTCTCTGAATGCTGGTATGTTTGGGGGTAGTCAAAAACACTGGACCTGAGATCAGTGGCTCTGTAGCAGGACATGACAGAGGCCATCAACCCATGGATAAACATACCATCTGATTATAGAGCAAGTGTCATCCCACAGATGCAACTTTACCCAAAGGAGTTTCCCCAGGAGGATCCCAAGCTAGTGAAGGGCAGCCCTGCAGACTGTGAGTGGGGGCTGTCCTGGAGGTTCCCACAGCTGTCCTTTCTAGCTCCAAAGGAGGACGGCATGGGATACAAAATTGAAAGTGACCCTCACTCTAGGTTTGCAAGGGATGTGACAGAATGCAAATCAAGGGATTATATACTTCTGTGGTTTGCCACTGACATAGTATTAATAATACTCTCTTTTCTAAAATTTCACCTTGCATTTTATGGCAACCGTCATCCAAGTTGCAAGATAAAGCTATAAACCAAAGGAAGTTAAACCCCATAAAAATCCGATTGCACAGGATGGCCTAGAGAACTTGAAAATGTAACTCATGCGGTGCCTGGGTGGCTCAGTGGGTTAAAACCTCTGCCTTCGGCTCAGGTCATGATCTCAGGGTGCTGGGATCAAGCCCCGCATTGGGCTCTCTGCTCAGCAGGGAGCCTGCTTCCCCCCTCTCTCTCTGCCTGCCTCCCTGCCTACTTGTGATCTCTCTGTCAAGTAGATAAATAAGGTCTTTAAAAAAAAAGAAAGAAAGAAAGAAAAAGTAACTCACATTAGAGGGATAAGGTTAAAGGTCAAGTGAGCAGAGCTGGGATGGTGAACTGAGACCTGTCTGCCCAAGGCTTAACCCTCCTACCATACTGCTCCTCATAGGGAGGCTTGGAGTAAACAGGGGCAGCTGGAGCAAAAGGGCAGGGGCTCCAGCCTGAGCTCCCACCTGTAGGAAGGAGCAGACACAGACAGTGAAAAAGGATCGTGTTTGGGACCTATGGCGCCAAACTGGGAATGTACATTAGAGACAGACTCTGGAGGACCCTATGTGCAGAGCAGGCTGTACTTTTCTTATAGATTGTGGGGGGCAGGGAGTGCTTATAGTTTTTGAGCAGGAAATGCCAGGATAAAAATAAAAGGGATAAAAACAGGTCAACCAACAAGTAAATATTAAGTGGGAGAAAATCTAAGGAAAATAACATTTTGAATGTAAGAAACATTTATAAAGAAAATTTCGTAAAAAGTTTTTATTGATTTGCCACAACTGTGCAGTGAGAGAGAGGCCAAATGTGGATTGATGAAGATGAGGTCTTCATCACAGCTTCTAAGGAAAAATCATATCGTGCAAAAATGGGATGTGAGGAAGGGGAAGGGGGAAAAATGCTCAGATTGGTTTTATATAAGGACGGTGAGAAGTGACTGCCTTACACGAGTTCAGGGAGAGCCAGATCTCTGGAGACTTGCACAGATTTCCCATCTAGAATTCTGAGAGCCCACAAAAATCAGATTTTCTATATCAATAAATGTTCGTTTCTGAAAAAAAAAGTATTTATCATACCAGGCACTATGCTAGATCCTGGAAGTATAAATGATGAACAAGATAAACATAAACTTTAACTTCTTTTTAAAAGATTTTATGTATTTATTTGAGAGAGAGAGAGAACGTGTGTTCACAAGCAGGAGCATGAGGGGTGGGGAGGGCCAGAAGGAGAGGGAGAAACAGACCTCCCACTGAGCAGGGAGTCTGATATTGGGCTCGAGCTCAGGACTCTGGGATCATGATCTGAGCCAAAAGCAGATATTTCATCGACTGAGCCCCCTAAACCGCCTAAACTTTTCCTTCTCATAAATAGTGGCTTTGATTATGACAGGTGGTGTCCACACAGCCCGGCCATCTATACATAACAATCCAAATACCATGAGGGTGAGCAAAGGGTTAAATAAGTATAACTAAACTCACTGTGGAATGAGATCTGTATCTTGTATACTTATTTATAAACTATTTTGTGGAGATTATAATGTTATCGCTGTGATTATGACTTTAGAGAAGAGGAGGTATGTCTCATAAGCCACATCTAGCATTATGTAACAATATTTTCTGTATTAATAGATAATATTTAATGATCCTACAGGCCACACTGTAATCCACATCTAAGTTACAAATGTTTTTCACCTAATGTAGTTACTTAGGGTTTCTTGGAAGAATGCAATGAGCTTTGAGGATGTCCTGTGGTTATTATACTTTACGGGCATAGATGTTAAACCTGAAGTGAGGTCTGAGGGAGAATGGTGGTTTTTGCCTCTGTCGACTATGAAGTGACCCCCTAACCTATTTCCCAAGTTGTCATTCATTCAGTGTCATATCCCTGGTGGCATCTGCTTCTACAGACTCCGTAGATCCTCTCAGAGTGTTGAAACTGGTCGGGGTGGAGGGAGGTACAGAGGAGGAGGGCTGGGGGGGTAGTTTCAGTGTCAAAGCCAGATCACCCTGAGTTGATTAGTGAGTGCCCCCTCATCCTTCACGCTGTTGTAGGCTATCCCGGTCTGAAGCAGCTAAAATGGAAAAACACAAGATCTGACGTAGGCAGCCCTCCCTCGTTTATGTCAGAAGAATATATCAGTCGAGGAAAAGCTTTAGCAAGACCAAAATGACTACTTTGATATCAGAAAATAAAATCACCAACAAGGCTATAAAGTATGGTGATGAATGGGAAAACTGCTCCCACAAACTGACCTTTCTCCCTTTGATGATTGTAAATCAGTTTACTCTCATAAAACTGCTCAGCAAATAGGAGCTGTAGCATGACAACCTTAGCCATCAACGGCAGCCAACCCTTCTTCCTGTTGCTCTGAAAACTATAGAGTTCACATTCGTCATCTAAAACTATCATTGAGTTCAGGGACATGGTGGCTTCTCATGGGCTTTCTCTCAAAAAGCAGGAAAATGATGATTCTTTCCAAAAGACTCAGCCTGCATTAATGGCTAGGACTATTGGGCAGAAGCAATTCCCCCCAAAACAATAACTACCTCGAATTCTTCCTTATAATATAACAAAAAAGGCAGTAAGACTATCTGGTACTTACGGCCAGAACTAAAGATGATTCACATACCACAATCAAATGTTTGCTTCTCTCCCCTTCTCGGCCACATTTTAGAATATAATATCCTCTCTTTAGATGGGGCTCTTTATTTAAATATTTAAATACTATTTCATTGACTCTTCATGAAAGTCTCCCTAAAGAAAACAACTGTGAGTTTGTTATGCGTTGATCATGATTCAATAAATCATTAAGATACAATGAGTCTACTGCATGTTATGAGGATAAGGGTCATCCCTAGAGCCTCGACAGAGGCTCAGGCTAGAGAAATTTTTCAGTAAATATTTATCAATTGTCTACTATCGGATGCATAGAGCATGCTACATGTCCTAAGCCAATAGCATTGGACCATCCCTTTGTAATGGAAGGTCCCATCACCCAAGGATATTACCCCAGCCTGGAGCTAAGTTTCTGGCACACAACTAGTAGAGCACTCATACTCAACCTTTAATGATGGCCCTCCTTTGAACCCTGGACATTTTATGCTTGTTTTGCATAAAAAGAAACCAAGACAAAGTAAAACTACTCTAGCTGCCGAGAACCTAGAGAGAGGAGTCGGGAAAATGTGAAACACACTTACTTCCCAGTTTGACCCTCACTTGTTCCCTTCACTCCTAAACCCGTGGTATCAGAATGTTTTTTCAGTACCCACATGTTTTTGTCTGTTTAACAAATAACAACAGAATCACACATTGTCCTTAAAATTTTTTGAAAATACGGATGGGAAACATGGAATTTGCATACCAAACACAGAGACACTAAACAGAAAGTGAAGTATCATGAGAACAACACGTGAGGTAAAAACAATCACATTATTTCAAAACTCAGAACCTTTCCACAAAGCTTCTCAAAATGAACTTTTAGTTTGATTTTCCTCCTAGTCATTTGTGCTATGTATTCCCCACCCCTACCCCCGCCACAAACTCCCACAGATGCTCTTGTCTTCCAAACCTTAAAGCATTCTGCTCAGTTGCATTGTTTCAAGTATTCTGCAGTGCTTTCCCAAGTTTAGTCCAGCTCTGACTTGGGAATCAAGTAGCTAATGCTTTCTAATGTGCAAAACGGGGCTTGGCGTTGAGACAAGCAATCTCTAACCCACATAAGGACAAAATTCAGCATTTCTTGAACTATCTAATGAGGCCCATGTGTTTTCTGGAAGCCTATTGGAAGACTTTTTTGGGGGGGAGGGGGAGTGCAGGTGGGGGGCATGTGTGAATGGAGTGTGGGGATCTCAGGACCCTGAGATCATGACCTGAGCTACCCAGGTGCCCCAAGCCTATTGGAAGATTTTATAGGATAAATACAATATTTAAATGGGGGGATCCTAGGCATCTGCATGATAATTAGCCCTCATGATTAACATACTCTTACTTTGTCATTCTTAACAAAATTAATATGGGAATGATTTTCTCTTTCCTATGGTACCTTTTCCAGTCTGCTTTTGGCTACTCTTTGCCCTACCTAAAGCACCCTGGCACTTCATGTGGTTAGTTAGCATTTATACAGCTTTCTTTTTTCAAAGCACTTGAGAAACTACATGGTGAGCCCATGTGTGGGCTAGGGGGAGTTATAATTGCGTTTTTATCATTATCCCCATTAGAACCGAACATTTTCCTGCATTCACAACTCCACTGGAGCCTCGGAAAGGAGAAAGCTTGCTTAGATGAAATAGGTCCCTGCTGCTACAAAATTAAGCTACTGAAATTTAAGCGAATTTAAATATTTTAGCATGCCATAATCTTAATAACAAAAAATGCAACTCTTGCAAGAGGGAGCCCGGCTGGCTGCTTTATAACTCCACCTTTTGGGACCCCAATGGGATGATGAAGCCACGGGAGCACCTGAATGGGAAGCACTCATTTTGTGGAATTAGCTTCTTAACATAAGATGTGTAAATGCACGGTGACACTGCACTTGAGGTCTGTAGTATTTCATTTCCGATCTGATCACCCTTGTTTCTAAGAGTTTATTAGTTTGTGGTGAGAATTCCATTTTCAGGGGTATAATGTACATGGTGGCCATAGTCAGTAGTATTATAATGCATATTTGAAAGTTACCAACAGGTAAATCTTAAAAGTTCTCACCATAAAAGAAAAAATTGTAACTTTGTATGGTGAATGACAGTAACTAGACTTAGTATGGTGATCTCTTTCCAATGTATACAAATATCGAATCAATATGTTATACACTTGAAATTAGTATGTTACATGTCAATTTTATACACACACACACATACACACAGACACACACACACAAGAATTCCATTTCCAACTTCAATTTCAGCACAAGTATATCTCCTTTTGGTGTTACATTTGAAGTGAAGAAAATAGTTCCATTTGATATTCTATAGACTGAGAAACAGTCAAAACCAATTGGCAGCTCTGTGGTGCTTGGATGCTTTTAGTGTTCTAATTCTGAAAACAGCTTATAAAAACAAAATTTCACAGATTACCTAAATTTTGAACAAATACAAATTCTAACCTGAGGACCCTACGTGAACCATTAAAAACATATAGATTTTTTTGGCCTAGTTCGACAGTATGAAAAATAAAACAGGTTGTACTAAAAACAAATGAAATGAATACTGTAGCAGCATTTAGTCTAACAGTTTGCTGTTTTAGTTGCATTTAGTCTAAACAGTTTGCACAGTTTGCTTGTGGTAGATGTTCACTATTATGGAACAAAACACTTGATACTCTCTTTGGTCAACAGTTAGAAGTGCTAGTTGTGATTTATTTATTTTTTTTAAATAGCAATTGTGGGGCGCCTGGGTGGCTCAGTCCGTTGACCATCTGGCTCCTGATTTCAGCTCAGGTCATGATCTCAGGGTCCCGGGGCTCAAGCTCTGCATCGGCTTGCACTCAGCAGGCAGTCTGCTTGAGATTCTTTCTCTCCTTCTGCTCCTACCCCTGCTGTCTCTTTCTCTCTCTCTCTCTTTCAAAAATAAATAATAAAAAAATAAAAAATAGAATTTGTATTAAAAATTATCTACAAATAAGATTATACTGCCTCTTACACTCAAGTTGTGGAAGCATGAGACACCATTGACTTGAATGCCAGAAATGAACACCCTTCAGATTATCCCCCTGATGTCTCTAGACCTCCCCAAAAGGCTTCCTCCCACGTGCTTACATAACTGTTTGTCAGATGCAGTACCCACTCACTCCACCTCCGCCATTCGGAAAAAGAGCATCAACTCCGAGCTCATGGTGCTGTCTCTGGAGAAACCAACACTTCAGTTCTCAAAGTGCCAGAACTTCTCTGGGTCCTAGATAGACACAGGATGGTTGTCTTTAGCTGTGGGCCAGCTAAATGATACAGAAACCACACCTTCACTTTTGTCCTAGCATTCCACATTTTGCTTCTGAGGCAAGGTCACGAAGGGATCGCAGCTTCCACCTAGATCTCTTGGATGACTTGACTTGGGGGCAGCCAGCCACGAATTCATGATGACACTCAAGCAGCCCTGTATAGAGGTCCGTAGGGAGGAAAACTGAGTCCTCATACCAATAGCCAGCACCACTGTATCAAACATGTAAGCCCCCTTCGAAGAAGATCTTCCAGTCCCATTCAAGGCTTAAGATAACTGCTTCCTTAGCCAAAATCTGACTGAAACGGATGAAAATCCAAGCCAGATTGCCCAGCTAAACCGCTCCCAGGTTCCTGACCCACAGAAACTGCAGAAGATTTTTTAACGTGTTTATTATTAAGCCACTCCATTGGAGGGTAATTTGTTACGTATGGCTGGATAACTAATACAGCTTTTTCTGTTTAATAGTTCTTCAGCAGCAGCAATCGGTCCAACTTTAAGGGATATGATTACCTCAGGTGGCCCCCTTGAAGCTTAAACTTTAGGCAAGGTTATGCCTCGAGGCTACTATCAACACGTATCAATAGAGTGAAAAGGCAACTCACTGAATGGCGGAAAATATTTACAAATCATATATCTGATAAGGGCTTAATATTCAGAATATTTAAAGAATTTCTACAACTCAACAACAACAAACAAGCAACCTGATTCAAGAATGGGCAAAGGAGGGGCACCTGGGTGGCTCAGTCATTAAGTATCTGCCTTTGGCTCAGGTCATGATCCCAGGGTCCTGGGATGGAGACATGTATCAGGCTTCCTGCTCAGTGGGAAGCCTGCTTCTCCCTCTCCCACTCCACCTACTTGTATTCCCTCTCTCGCTGTCTCACTCTCTCTGTCAAATAAATAAAATCGTAAAAAAAAAAAAAAAGAATGGGCAAAGGACTTGAATAGACATGTCTCTGAAGAAGATATACAAATGGCCAATAGCATGTGAAAGATGTGTAACATCTTAGGGATCATTAGGGAAAATACAAAACAAACCCATGATGAGATACACTTCACATCCATTAAGATGGCTACTATTGAAAAAACAAAAACAGTGAATGTTGGAAAGAATGTATAGGAATTAGAATGCTTGTACACGGCAGAAATGTTAAATGTTGCAGCTATGGTGGAAAACAATTTGGAGGTTCTTCAAAAAATTAAAAATATAATAACCATATGATCCAATGATTCCACTTCTGAGTACATACACAAAAGAATTAAAAGCAAAGACTCAAACAGTTATTTGTACACACATATTCATAGTAGTAGTCAAAACATGGAAACAACCCAATATTTGCTTAACAATAAATGAACAAGCAAAATGTGGTGTATGTATATGTACATATATGTATATACACATAAATACACACTGGATTATTTTATATATATAATGGATTATTATACACACACATACACACACACATACACACACAATGGATTATTATTTAGCCATAAAAAGGAAGAAAATTCTGACATACACTATAGAATGGCTGAAACTTGAAGACATATTCTTTCTTTTTTTTTAAGATTTTATTTATTTATTTGATAGAGGTGAGGATCACAAGTAGGCAGAGAGGCAGGCAGAGAGAGAGGGAGAATCAGGCTCCCTGCTGAGCAGAGAGCCCAATGTGGGGCTCGATCCCAGGACCCTGAGATCACGACCTAAGCCGAAGGCAGAGGCTTTAACCCACTGAGCCACCCAGGCACCCCGAAGACATATTCTAAGTGAAATATGCCAGTCACAAAATAACAAATACTGCATGATCCCCCTTATATGAAATATTTTACATAGTCAAATTCATGTGAAATAGAAAATAGAATGGTAGTTGCTAGAGACTAAGAAAAGAGGAAATGGGGAGTTATTATTTAATGGGTTAGAGTTTCAGTTTAGGAAGATGACAAAAGTTATGGAAATGTATGATGGTGATGATTGCATAACCATATGAATGTTTTTTTCTTTTGGGAGGAAAATTAATGTATTTCATTGGTTTGTAAAAATACTCATCAGAAGTAGCTAGAACATTCATTCAAACTGTATTTCACATAATTTATGCTAAAGAGTGAGCATTTTTTCCATGTCTTGGCAAATTGTAATATTCCTTTTATAAGTTTGAGTCACTTTCCAATATTTAATCCTTTATGCTTTCGATGCTATGAAATATCTACCATAGTTCCTGTGATGTGAAGTTTTTGATGGTATCACTTTCTCTAGAACTTCCTATCCTCTTCATCACAAGTATTTTCCTCATTTATGATAAGAAATACACTCTTGCTAAATTCCCTGGCTTTATATCTAGAATCTCTCAAATGGTGTCAGTATTAACATTTCCATGGCCAGTCATTTCTCCTAGAAATTCTATTTGAATTTCACTTTCAGCGTTATCCCTTTTCGGTTTTTTGCTGCTCTTTCATCTTTGTTAGACAAATCTCTCATTTTGATTATCCATTTTTGTAAAATGTCATGTCATGTTTATCTATAGGAAACAAGGATGAAACAGAACTATGTTTCCAGCTATGTGTGAACTGAATAGCAGATGTGAATTGTGTGTGAACTGAATAGCAGATGTGCAATGATCAATCACCAACAGACTTTGAAAGAAGTGACGTAATTGGTCATTGATCATAATACACATTTATTATTATGTAGTGATTTGTGGTTTGAAGAGCTAACAGCAACATGTGTTCCTCATACAATTACTCACAGTTAACATACCATGGCAACTGAAATCTGAACAGTGTTGTTGGGAGCATGGGAATGTTTTTAGTGCCACCAAACTGCACATTTAATAGTGGTCAAAAGGCAAATTTTATGTTATGTATATTTTACCACAACAAAAAAAAAGTAAGCAGGATGATTCTAAAATTTATCTAGAAATGCAAAGGACCTATGATACTTGATAAAGAACAAAGTTGGAGGACTTACATTACATGACTGCAAGACATTAAAAAGCTAGAGTAATCATGACAGTAGTATTGACAACAAAAGGATAAATGAAAGAAAATAGAGGTGAAATAGATTCTTGCATATAGTCAAACTTTTCTAGAAAAAGATAGAGAGGAAAAATTGGGAGGTGGGGCAGATATGATACCCTAGGCACTTAAACCTAGAAGACAAGATTGATAAATTGGACTCCATTGAAACTAAGGTCTCCCCTCTTTAAAAGGCACTGTAAAGATAATAAAAAGACAAGCTACAGACTGGGAGAAAATATTTACAAATTACATGTCTTTGTAATATAGTTTGAAATCAAAGAACATGATACTTTCAGCATTGTTCTTTCTCAACATTACTTTGGGTTTTGGTTTTGGTCTCTTTTGTGGTTCCATACAAACTTTAGAATTGTTTGTTCTATTTCTATGAAAAATGCCGTTGGAATTTCGGTAGGGTTTTCATTGAATCTATATTGCTTTGGATAGCATGGACAATTTAATAATATTAATTCTTCCAACCAAGAGTATTAGTGTACCTTTCCATTTACTTGCGTCTTCTTCAATTTCTTTCATTAATGTCTTGTGGTTGTCAACATACAGATTTTTCAACTCCTTAGTTAAATTTATTCCTAGTAAATGGGACTGTTTTCTTAATTTCTCTTTCTCGCAGGTTGTATTTGTTATAGAATGCAACATATTTTCGTGTATTGATTTTGTATCCTGAGTCTTTATTGAATTCATTTATTAATTCGAATAGTTTTTTGATGAAGTCTTTAGAGTTTTCTGTATATAATATCATGTCATCTGCAAATAGCAACAGTTTTACTTCTTCCTTTCCAATTTGAACGTCTTTACTTTTTTTTTTTTTTTTTTTTGCTTAATTGCTCTGGTTAGTATTTCCAATACTGTGTTGCATAAAAGTGGTGAGAGTTGGCATCCTTGTTTTGTTCCTGATCTTAGAGGAAAAGCTTTCAGTTTTTTACCACTGACCATGATCTTAGCTGTGGGTTTATTATATATGGCCTTTATTTTGTCGAGGCAAGTTCCTCCATATTCACTTTGTTCAGAGTTTTCATCATAAATGAATGTTGGATTCTGTCAAATGCCTTTTCTGCATATACTGAGGTGATCATTTAATTTTTAGCTTTCATTTTCTTAATGTGGCTTATCACATTGACTGATTTGTGAATATTGAACCATCCTTGCATCCCTGGATTAATTCCAATTAATCATGGTGTATGATTGTTTTAATGTATTGTCAAATTCAGTTTGCTATTTTGTTGAGGATTTTTGCATCTATGTTCATCAGAGATGTTGGCATCCTTGTAGCATCCTTGTCTGGTTTTGGTATCAGCCTTATCCTGGCCTCATAAAATGAATTTGGAAGAATTTCCTTCTCTTCTATTTTTTGGAAGTGTTTGAGGATTGGTGTTAATTCTTCTTTGAATGTAGTTCACTAGTGAAGCTGTCTGATCCTGTATTTTTTTTTTTAAAGATTTTATTTATTTATTTGACAGAGAGATCACAAGTAGGCAGAGAGGCAGGCAGGGAAAGAAGGGGAAGCAGGCTCCCTGCTGAGCAGAGAGCCCAATGCAGGGCTCAATCCCAAGACTCTGAGATCATGACCTGAGCCAGAGGCAAAGGCTTTAACCCACGGAGTCACCAGGTGCCCCTGATCCTGTATTTTTGGGGAAATTTTTGATTACTGGTTGAAACTCCTTCCTAGTCATCAATCTGTTCAGATTTTCTATTTCATCATGATTCAGTCTTGGTAGGTTGTATCCATCCACCCATTCCTTCTAGGTTGTCAAATCTGTTGGCCTATTATTGCTCATAATAGTCTCTTATGATCCTTTGTATTTATGTGGTATCAATTGTAGCATCTTTTTATTTCTGATTTTATTCATTTGAGTCCTTTTTTTTTTCTTGATGTGTCTAGATAAAGATTTGTCAATTTTATTTATCTTTTCAAAGAAACAACTCTTAGTTTTATTGATCTATCTCTTTAGTTTCTATTTCATTTATTTTGCTCTAAGGTTTTACTATTCCCTTCCTTCTACTAACTTTGGACTTTGTTTTTCTTTCTCTAGTTCCTTGGGATGTAGAGTTAGGTTGTTTATTTGAGACGTTTCTTGTTTCTTAAGGAAGGCATTTGTTGCTATTAACTTAAGTTTTAGAACTGCTTTTGTCGCATCCCATAAATTTCGGTATGTTACATTTCTAATTTTGTCTGTCTCCAGATATTTTTTTCTCTTTTGACTTCTTTGACCATTGGTTGTTCAGTAGCACATTGTTTAGTCTTCAAAGATTTGCAAATTTTCCAGTTTTCTTTGTATAATTAATTGTTAGCTTTATACCATTGTGGTCAGAGAATGTGCTTGATATGATTTCAATCTTCTAAATTTATTAAGACTTTTTTATGGCTTAACATATGATCTATCTCAGAACTTGTTCCTTATACACTTGAAAATGTGTATTTTGCTACTTTTGGATGGGATGTTCTATAAATATCTTGTGAATCCACCTAAGATGTCATTTAAGGCTGATGTTTCTTTATTAATTTTCTATCTGGGTTATCTATCTATTGATGTAAGATGAGTATTAAAGTCTTCTCCTATTATTGCATTGCTATCCATTTCTCCCTTTAGGTCTGTTAATATTTACTTTATATATTTAGGTGCTTTTATATTGGATGCAAAAATATTTACAAATGTTTTATTCTCTTGTTGGACTCACCCCTTTATCATTACATAATACCCTTCTTTGTCTCATACTATAGTTACTGTAATAGAACAAAATCTCCTTTGTCTGATTTAAGTCTAGCTATTCCAGCTTTCTTTTGGTTTTCATTTCCATGGAATATCTTTTTCCATCTCTTCACTTTCAGTCTGTATGTGTCTTATATCTAAAGTCAGTCTCTTGTAGGCAGCACATGGATGGGCTTTTTGTTTGGTTGGTTTTTTGTTTGTTTGTTTTTTAATCTACTCAGCCACTCTATGTTTTTTAACTGAAGAATTTAGTCCATTTACCTTTGAAGTAGTTATTGATAGGTATGTACTTATTACCATTTTGTTAATTGTTTTTTGACTGTTTTTGTATTTCCTCTCTGTTCCTTTCTTCTTCTCCTGTTCTTTTCCTTTGTGGTTTGATGACTTTCTTTAGTAGTATGCTTATATTCCTTTCTCTTTGCCTTTTCTACACTTACTATAGGTTTCATTTTGTGACTACCATGAGGCTTACATATAACTACTTATATCTATAACAATTTATTTTAAGTTGATAACCCTTAAGTTTGATCCTATTCTAAACCTCAATATTTTTACTCTCCCCCACCATATGTTATGCTTTTAGTATCACATTTTACAACTTTTTATCTTGTGTAACCCTTAGCTAATTATTATAATCATAGTTATCTTTACTATGTTTGTTTTTTTAACCTTTATACTAGCTTAATAAGTGAGTAACCCATTACCTCTACTATATATCTACCTTTCTAAGTGACATCTATTCTTTCATATGTGTTCTTGTCACTAAAAGTGCCCTTTCTTTTCAGTATGAAGAAGTCCCTTTAAGATTTCTGTAAGACCAGTTTAGTGGTGATAAACTTCTTTAGCTTTTGCTTTTCTATGAACTCCTTAACTCTCCTTTAATTCTGAATGGTAATTTTGCCAGGTAAAGTATTCTGGGCTGAAAGTGTTTTTCTTTCAGCACCTTGAATATATCATACTATTCCCTTCTAGCCTGCAAAGTTTCTGTTGAGAGAAGGAAATGAAAATTCAAAAAGATATATACACCCCCATGTTAATGTCAGCATTATTTATAATAGCCAAGACATGGAAGTAACTTAAGTGTCCATTGATATATGATTGTGGTATAAATATACAATGGAATGTCATTCAGCCCTAAAAAAAGAATAAGTTTTGCCATTTGCAACAACGTAGATGGACCTCAAAGGCATTATGCTAAGTGAAATAATCAGATAGAGAAAGACAAATATATGATCTTTTTTACATGTGGTATTAAAAAGAAAATAAAAGCTCATAGATACAGAGAACAGATAGATGATTGCCAGAGGTAAGGGATGAGGGATGGGCGGAATGGCAAACTATTTTTTTAGTTTAAATAAATTTTTATCACATTGCTAACAAAAAACTTGTATCCAGAATATATAAAGAATTCTCAGAATTCAACAATAAGAAAACAAAAAAACAATTTTTTAAATGGGCAAAAGATTTAAATAGTTCACCAAATATACAGATGATAAATAAGTGCATGAAAAGATGCTTCACATTATTAGACATCAATGAAATGTAAATTAAAACCATACTTTTATAATGGCAAAAATAAAAAGACTGACCATATTGAGTGCTGAAGTTATGGTTTAACTGGAATGCTCACACAATGCTAATGGGAATGTAAAATGGAACAACCACTTTAGAAAATAGGTTAGCAGTTTCATTAAAAGTTAGACTACTTAGCAAATGACCCAGACATTCCACTTCAAAATATTTACCCAATAGAAATTAAAGCAAATGTCCATACAAACACTGTTCATAGAAGCTTTATTTGTAATATCCCCAAACTGGAAAAATCCAAATGTCCATCAATAGATAAATGGAGAAATGAATGCATATCTACATACTGTAATATAATAAAAAGAAATGCATGTAACTACACAGATGAACTTAATAATTATGCTTAGTTTAAAAAACCAGACCAAAAAAAAGCATACTTTATGATTCTATTTGTTTAAAATTCTTGAAGAAGGAAAGAAAGAAAGAAAGACAGAAAGAAACAAGTCTAGAAAATACAAACTAAATTATGCTGCTAAAAAATAGATCAGTGTACAACACCAAGAGTGAGCCCTATGGCTCACCACCAAAAACTGTGGGCTTTGGGTAATGGTATGTCAATGTGGGGTCATCTATTGTAATAAATGAACCACCCGGGTGAGAGATGTTGATAATGGGAGAAGTTATGCACTTGTGGGGGCAAGGACGAAGTATGAAGTCTCTGTAATTACCACTAATTTTGCTGTGATCTTAGAACTGCTCTAAAAAAAATTATGTCTTAATAATTAGGAAAAAAAATAGATCAGTGGTTGCCTGGGGATGATGGCAGAGGTGCCTAAGAAAGGAAAGAGAGAGCGGTATATAGAAACATTTGGAGGTGATGCATATGTTCATTATCTTGATGGTGATGATGGTTTCACCAATACAGACATATATCAAAATGTGCCAAATTAAACACTTTAAACATCAACAGTTTATTGTTTATCAATTTTTCCTCAGTAAAGCTGTTTTAAAGTTAAGCTTACATGCATTTCTTATTAAGATATATGGCTAAATAATTTGGGGAGTTGTTCTTCATTTGTCCTATATCTGAAGGCTCCATTAAATGTTACCGGGAACACTACTATAAAGATCTAAAATATCCGGCCAAAAAATAGAATCGAGATATAGTTAAATTATGTCAAAAAGCCCAGAGCAGGTAACCAGTTGCAAACAGCTCACATAGCCTTGGGGAAGAAGAGAGGAAACTGCCTGTCAGAGAAGCCTCCCTTTTTAGTACTGGATTAGCCAACCTCTCCTTATGGGGAAGGATTCCCACTGACTTCAAAGCTGTCTTTAGATCAGAGAGAAAGCAGTGCTAGGCTGAATAATTGTAGTGAGGTTGAGGCTCTCTTAAAGAGATTCTCTTTTGAGCTGTTATCTTTGATGACATTATAACTTTATCAATGATAAGAGGGCTGTGGGGTGGACTCCGGAGCTGCTAAAGTACTCTAAAGCATCAAAGAGGAGAAAAGAAATGCATCGAAATCAAGGCAGAATTTTTTAAAGTCAGGGGATAGTGATGCAATTCCTTGCTGGAGGAGTTTCTGGGACAAATAAGAAATTGTTTCTGTGTGAGATTGGCTTGGCGTTGCTAGCTCCCAGCCATTGCTGGGGAGAAAAGCACCAAAAAAAAAAAAAAAAAAAAAGACAGCTAAAGAAAGAGAAATCTATTATAAACCCATCATAATACAATAGCTTAATATTGACCCAAGCACAGTGTGTGCGCTGGGGTCAGACTGGTGCCGATGTAAGGATTGCATCCTGCACAAAGAAATGGAGGCACACCAGGAGGTGAAGGGGCCCAGATAGTACACGCATGGGACAGCCTCGTGGCCAGACCATTCACCCCCAAATAATCTGCTGAGAATCTGAATAGGGATGGTATTTTTAGGATAATTAAACAGCAGGGTCTTAAATGTTGCTGGCAAGAAGAAATAATTAGCAGAGAGATTTCTGCAACGTCATCAATCAGCAGGTATAATGGAACTATCTATTTTCTTCATGTTGCACGTTAAGATGATCAGTCAGAGCCGGAAATCTGTTCTTATCAACTGAGCTAGAGTGTGATTTAATGTCCCTGGTAAAATATCAATTCAAAGACCTGATAAGTCTTAGAATTAAGAAAAGATTTAGTGTCAGACAGTGCAAAGAAAACAAGCCTTTAATTCTAAAGATCGCTAATATAAGGCTGAATGTGTTAACTGTGTTAATAAATATTTGGGCAACCCCGAGAAAGGAGAGATTAATCCCAGTTTGAGTTGAAAAGAGGAGCATGTGGTAACACACAAGAAACCACTGAGCCTGACATAAAAAAGAGAGGATGCTATCAATGTCTTATATGAAGAAGGTGCTCTGAGTAAGAGTTTTTATATCATTTATCACTCAGGAATTAGGAAGGTCTGCAGCTTTTAAAAATAGAGAACCAGAGACATCTTCATTTGTTTTCTGCACAGGAAAATGAATGTATTCTTCAGCTCCAGCAGCCCTCCTTCTCAAACTGTTACATGACTCCCACGCTGGATGAAAAACCAGCAGCAGAAAACCTCTTGGCTTCACCTTGAGTAGGATTGGGCCCTCCCCCCGATCCCCCAGTGTCCCTTGTCCTCACTCTGAGCCTGGCTGAGACGCAGCCCAGATGTGAAGAGACAGAAGGCCTTCACCTACTTATTTGCAGATTAAGGTTAACAGTAAACCCTAAATTGTCCAGTCCAGCCATGCTGAGCCCTCACCTCCAGCTTCCAATTAGCAGTGCTGTTATCTTAAATGATGTGGTTGCTTCCCTGCTCGCTTCCCAGATAGAGGGCCAGCGGGATCCCACCTGTTAGAAACAGAAAAGCAGTGGGAATGGGAAGCATACTTAGACCAACTGTGTGTTATAGCAGGCTTCTCTACAGAGAGCCTGAAACTTCTCCGGAATAATTTCCACAGAAGCAAAACATTCACTATGTGTTGGCAATAGCATCAAGGTATGCCAGATTCTGAATAGACAGTCACTTAATGAATTTAAAAAAAAAAAAAAAACCTTCACGGAGCATATAGTACATGCATATTATATATATCAGCAGTAAAGTATCCAGATTTGGCAAATAAAAATACAGGACACCCACTTAAAATTGAATTTCGGACAAACGACTTCTTTAGTATAATTATGGCCCATGTGTTAAAAGATAAACTGAAGCATATCAAAAATATTGAGGGTTTATTTGAGTAGAAGTCTATTTGAATTGGGCCATGTCAAACTAGAAGTGATTAAGAGCAAAGACTTACATAGAGAAAAATACAAAAGCAAAGAAAGGAAAAAATTTGAATGGCTATAGCTTAGAGCCAAGTTGTTTATTTGTGATTGGTTGTGCCTAGTGTTTTGATTTCATAACCTTGAGACATTTACAGGCTTGGATTTTGGTTTGCATAGGTAGACCACTATGGCATTGGAGCCACCTCACCTCTAGCTGCCTCCTTGTTTAATTTAATTTAATTCAATTTAATTCAATTTAACACATGTAATATTGATGATGCAAGCATTGTAAAACTATTAATTGCATTCATATTTTTAAGTTATTTGTTCTTTACCTGAAATGCAAATTTAACTACGTGTCCCACATTTTATCTGGTATTTCTAATTGGGAGGAATAAGAAGAGCGTTTCCGAATGAGTGAGATCAGACAAATAAAGGGGAAAAGGGCATTGAAGCAGGAGAAACTGTATGGACAAAGCCAGGAAATAACTGCATTTTTTAAGTGGCAATGAACAGAGAAGACTCCATAAGCAGAGGTCTCTTGGAGGAGAATAAAATTCAACAGGACTGTTAGGGACTCTCTGGAGAATGTCTTGAACAGTGGGCCACCCTTCTATAACAAAATGTTCAGTGAGGAGTAACTCAAGAGCCAGCTGTCAAATTTCTTTTAGGGGAATCATCTTTGCCCAGTAAAACACCTGGAAAAGACATTCTGACTATGGAAGGGTAGGCTTCGGGGTTTGGCTAGGATAAGCAGGGACAGACAAGGAGAAAGTTGAATCCCTCTGTATGAAAATGGGAGGAAATGATAACCTTCTGGTGCAGTCCTACTGAGGAGACATAAGGGGAAATTTTGAGGACAGCAGGATGATAGGGGGTCAAAAGACAGAGAGGCCAATTCTCTATAGCAATCAAAGAATATGAGAGGGGCGCCTGGGTGGCTCAGTTGGTTGAACAACTGCCTTCGGCTCAGGTCATGATCCCGGAGTCCCGGGATCGAGTCCCATATCGGACTCCCGGCTCTGCGGGAAGTCTGCTTCTCCCTCTGACCTTCTCTCCTCTCATTCTCAGTCTCTCGCTCTCTAATAAATAAATAAAAAATCTTTAAAAAAAAATTTAAAAAAAAATAAAATAAAAAAATAAAAAAGAATATGAGAGAAGTCAAATATTCCACCTTACATCATCTGCTGTGCCTTATTATCTGAGGCTCTGCTATGGCCCTCGAATCTGCCATCACAGTCCACACCTTAGTGATCTACCTGGGAAGTGTTTGAGAGCTGAGGAGAAGCACACGAGGCCCCTGCTCAGTGCTCTGCAAGACAGAGAAGAGAAAGCAAGCCTGGAGCAAGAAGGCAGGAGGAAGGAAAGGTCCCCCGACAGGAAATCGGAGCGAAGGATGAATGTGTGAACACAAAGCCCTGGGAATCCACACAGATCTTGAGGAAGACAAGAATGTATAATTTGTCGTTGAAGCAATTCTATTTAAATCTCAAATAATGGGAATCCCAGCTAATACCTGGCTCCATGTGTATGAGACAACCTTGGTAGATCCAACTTCAGATACTTTGGGAGTATCTGGTTGCGCACATAGATCTGCCAGAGTCCATTCTTTACTCTTTCTTTTGTCTTGATAACTAATTTTTAGACCCTTTAGCATCTTCACCAATGTTCATTCAATCAATCCTAGGGAGAGATGGGACAAGTCAGGTTGATTTATTTTTCTCTTTGTTACCATCTCTGACAAGAGATGAGATTGGATGTCTCAACTGCACAATCATGTGTACACAGCTGTGCATGTTTCCATGAGAACCCTTTCCCATTACCTCCATGGGAAAGGTAATTACCTTTCCCAATGCTCCTTTCCCATTACCTCCATGTATTTGGATGTGGTATGTAAGCTCCTATAGAAATATCTCAATGAACTCAAATGTGTATATGATTATTTCATTTCCTGGAATGAGTGAATTTATTCCACAATCTAAAGAAGGCCAGTGAAACTTTTGCAACTGCTTGTAATATTTCTCAGCTGTGGTTCCAATGTTCTCCCCAAAACCAAGTCCTGATTACGGTGGCAAATGAACACAGAGTATTGTTACTTCCAGAATAATGACCTCAGAATGATATTATTTGGCCAATCACCTGCACTGTTTGGGAGTTAGGACTATTCCTTGCCTATAATAATTGACTCGTCAGAAAGTTTCCTCCTGGTAGGAAATTCAATTCAGAGAACAGAGCGTCTATAATGGAGGATGTCTAATGAGTCATTGGGAATGAGCATTAGAGAATGGGCAAGATGTTGTATTTATGTTTAAATGTTTATGTAATGCTCATTGCTGGAGGGAAACTAGCTATTACAGTTTTTTGCAATTATTGTGCTGTTTTTCTTTTCCCATCTCCTGGAAAGCTACAAAAAAGGATGATTTGACATTATCCCTGGAATACATTCATGATCCTGCTGCTTCCTTTAGAGCGTCTGGGAAATTAGCAAACCTAACCTGCAACCAAGTTCATTTCGATCTGAAAAGGACATGATAATGCAAACGGTACCAGGCTGGTTCCCCAGTTAACCATCCTGGTCAACTTCCCTAAAGTTGTTGACAATTTACCAGCATGCTGTCTCCCGCCCCATTTACTTATTGATGATGCTTATCCTGGCTAACATTTATCATGACACCTCGAGTCATTTCCAGTTGAATGCATCTGAGCTAGTCATCTGAATTCCTCTTTGAATTGTGTAATAATTCCTATTTCTATTTCAAAAATCCAAAGCAACAGGGACACCTGGGTGGTTCAGTCCGTTAAGTGTCTGACTTTTGGTTTTGGCTAAGGTTGTGATCCCCGGGTTGTGGGATCAAGCCCCACCTCAGGCTCTGCACTCAGTGCAGAGTTTGCTTGTCCCTCTCCCTCTGCTCCTCCCTCCCACCCTGCATAAATAAATAAATGTGTAAAATCTTTTTTAAAAAATCCAAGACAACAAATATCTACCCTCTGGCACCAGCACTTTTAAAAAAATTGTTCCTGTTTCAGCACCTTTACCATTGGGTATATGCATACACTATGAATTTGTTCACATTCATTTTATAATATATTTTTCAATTCAACAATTAGCATGCCCATATCAGCACACACATGTGCCTGGAATCATTCAAGGTGCTGGGTTTTTTAATTAAAAAACAGATCTATACCTAATTTTGTGGAATGTACAGTCTAAAAGTGCTTATGTACATAAGTCAAAATAGGTAGCTTAGTGAAAAAGCTATCAGAATTTTTAAGGCATGTCTCTACCTAATAAAGTCATTTTCTCATTACTCCTGGATAATTTACCTCTTTGCCTCGGCTTTTTTATGTTCCACCTGCCTTTTTTCACTTTCATTTCTCAGAGAAGCATAAAGTAGCGGAAATTAAATATTTCCATTTTATATAGTAGTTGGATTTCAGTATAAAGGTAGGAACTTCAGCCTAAACTCTAATTTGAATATAAATAAAGTTTTAATATTATTGACTAATTTTTGTCCATTCCATCTTTGAATCTTTTTGCTAACCATAAAAATTGCCTGTCCAAAGACGGATAAAAATACCAAGCATTTCATCCAGAACGTTTATCAGAATGAAAGGTAAATGGCAAGATGATGGTAAAGACTCAGATGTAAATGTTCCAGGTGTGTGTAGCGCATGATGTCATCACAAAGCAGGAGCTTCCACCATCATCTGTTTCCTCATCTTTCTCCAAACAAATCAGGCAGCTCAGAACGTGTGGCAAGGGCTTCACTATTACAAAACAACATTGATTCTGAGTCCGATCATCTGTTGAGGTAAACTGGAGTCAGGGGCATGGAAAACGTTATGGGCAAGGAAATGCTGTTGGGACATCAGGCAGCACAGTGATGGCAAATAATAGACCCTTGGAAAAAAATTCTTACACTCTCAATGTAAGGAGTCTTGGAAAGGAAGGAACACAGAGGCCACCAAGAAATCAGAGTAATCTTTGTAGCACTCTCTCTTTTCTGCACCTTGTTGTATTAACTGAGCCCTTCCTCATGCCTACCAGCGACCAAGAGTAACCACAGAGCCCATGGTAGCAAGTTGGGGGGGGGCGGGGCATAGAAAGAAGCTTAGATGAAAGAGAGGCCCATCAGGACACTGGAGGTTGAGGTGGGGGGACAGAACAAGAAAAGGGTACAATCTTACTAGGACTAAGATATTTAGAGACTCTGACTCCCAGCAGACCTCTGGGCATAGTTCCAGGCCTTAATTAGGATTCTGTAATAATTTTTAAGAGAAAATGATTTTCCTAAAGATCACTAGTTTTTCATTTAGTCACTTATGCCAGGATCTTATTAAAGTTTCCAGCCATTCTGCTCACTTTATCTTCTAAGTACAAATGAGAAACTGAAAGGGTCCATGTCATTGCATCTTGAAATAAGAAATCCGAACACAAAACAAGAACCAAAACCTATGGGACACCAGCTCGGAAACTATGCGACAAGCTGGGGACATCAGAACTCAGACCCTCTAGACAACTCAGCTTCTCTCTATATTAATCACCAGTGCTTAATATAATAGAGTTTGGGGGCACCTGGGTGGTTCAGTTGGTTAAGCGTCTGTACCTTCAGCTCAGGTCATGATCCCAAGGTCCTGGGATCAAGTCCCACATCGGGCTCTCTGCTCAGCGGAGAGCCCGCTTTTTTCTCTGCCTCTGCCTGCCACTCCACTTGCTTGTGCTCTCTCTCTCTCTCTCTGTTAAATAAATAAAATCTTTAAATATATATTTATATACTTATATATATAAAATAGAGCTTAAAGGGGTATCAGAGCACATCTCATCTCAACTAAAGACCATGGGAACAATTCAGTGCACCCGTGGCCAAACCCAACACTAGATCTCCAATTACTCCAATAATAATAATAATAATAATATTTCTGCTAATCATAATAATATCCATAATACCTAGTGTGTGCCAGGTACTAACCCCACCACTTTATAGGTGTTACTTCACTCAATCCTGCAATCACTCCCATGATGTAGGTACATATTACTATCTGTATCCTCTCAGGTGAGGAATTTGAGGCCTGGAGTGGATGAGTTATTTGCTCAATCTCAAAACATATGAAAGGACTGAGCTTCCTCCCCAGGGCCCACACAGTCTCCTGCCCCCAAGGAGCATGCTTATTTCCCTATCATCAGCTTCCTGCTTCCTTCACCCATGGAAACATCTGCAGAGAAGACCGGCTCATTGGTGCTTCCCTTAGCTTCATTACGCTTCATTGTGCAGTAAATCACTGAATTCTGCCTAGCGGAATTGTACATAGAAAATATCATCAGAACACAAGATCTTGAATTTAGTAATGCTGGGTAGTTTCCGTAATTGGGAGAGAAGAGTAACAGCTTGTTTGTCCTCATTCTTTCCAAGATCCTAACTGTTCCTTGAAATGGTTTAAGCAATTTGATGCCTGAGAAGGACTTCATTATCTCCAGTTTCAACTCCTTTAGTTCTGCGTGAAAAATAAAGAATTCATAATCATGAAATAACAGGAGGGATGAGAAAGTTGATGTAATCATAAGCTGAAATTTTACTGACTCTGATAAATTAGCTAACTGTGGCATAACCCTATGCCAGAAGCAGAAATGTGTGCAAGGCCTCAGACTAACCATATCACATCCCCCTCCTAGTTATGAAAGCTCCCATTTACTAAAAAGCCACCAACCAGCGCTGCCTGCGGTCGTGCGGTTGTCGAGTGTCTTGTACTTTTTCCAATTCTAGGGCAACGAAAATCGCCCTTTGAGTGCCTAGGTCAATAAATGACATTCTTTTCTGCTGCACAGAACCTGAAGCGGGTGGCCGAGACCTGGATGGATGAATTCGCCGAGTACATTTACCAGCGGCGCCCAGAATACAGGCACCTCTCGACCGGGGACATCTCCGCCCAGAAGGAGCTGCGCAAACAGCTCAAGTGCAAGGACTTCAAATGGTTCATGGCTGCGGTGGCCTGGGATGTGCCTAAGTACTACCCTCCGGTGGAGCCCCCACCGGCTGCCTGGGGGGAGGTGAGAGGCTGCATGACACCTGCTCTTATCTCAGCGCGTCCATCTCTCCCGGGCTCGGGTGGCGGGAGGGACTGCCAAAACCTCTGGCTTCTCTGACCTATGGCCGAGTAAGATTAGCTTAAATCACCTCTGATAAATCAATGTCCAACCTTTTTTTAGAAATTGCCAGGCGGACGTGCCTTCTTGGCGCAGTAGGCAGCGCGTCAGTCTCATAATCTAGAAATCGCCGCGGGGCGCCTGGGTGGCTCAGTAGGTGAAGTGTCTGCCTTCCGCTGGCGGTAGTGATCTCGGGGTCTGCGGATCGAGTCCCTTGTGGGGCTCTCTGCTCAGCAGGGATCCTGCTGCTCCCTCTCCCTCTACTCCTCCGCCCCCCCTCCCCACCCCGCACCATTGAGCTCTCTCAAATGAATAAAATCTTTAAAGAAAAGAAAAGAAGAAAAAAGAAAGGAAGGAAGGAAAGAAGGAAAGAAAGAAATGAAATTGCCAGGGAGAAGCATTCAGTCCTCAGCCTTGATAGTCCCACCCAGACACCTTGGCTGCTATGGATTCTCCAAATGGATTTTTTTTAATACACCTAGAAAATATTTCTATTTATTTGAGATTAGTGAAATTGCCATAAGAGCTTGCAGATAATGCAAATAGTTGTCATGCTAGCATATCAGTAAGTGTGACCTGATCTCCATGATAGAATCCCACCCCCACTCCCCCACCCCCGTCCTCCTTGCATAGCTTTGTTGCTATTGGCACATGCAAGGAGGACGTGGCAAATGGCTTGCTATGCAGAATCATGAAGAAATGCTTTTCCATAATACTCACAGCTGTGGCACATGGAGGAGTCACGTCGGTTGCTTCAATAGGCACTACCTTTTCCACCTAGGAATGCTTCTTTTTGATTTCACTTCATGACTTAAAACGGAAAGAACTCAATAGCCCCAGTTCCCAAATTTAAAATATCTATCTTTTGGCGTAGAAAGGACAATTGTGCTGGGTGCAATTCCATTCTATCCTGTTACTATAGCTTTCTCCTCATAGAAAAGCATATGTTAAAGCAAGGACTAAAATTGGATAAGATGGATTTATCCCAGCAATTTAATCTGCTTTTAACAGGAGGCTACAAGGGGAAAATTGCAGGCTGGGAAAGATGCTACCGCTGTCCTCCTTCTCAAGGCTTTCAGAAACCGGGACGTGACTATGGTGCCTTGAGGGGGATCCTTTTCATCATCGTCCTTGGTTTCGTGGTGTGGGGGAGAACAGGCCTTAGCGTGGCTGGTGTCTCCGCTGTGGCTCGGCGGAGCTCTGAACACATGTTGCCCAGGACGTCGCAGGCACAGTCAGGGGACTGAGGCAGTACGCTTGGGTGAGCGCTCCCAGCTCCCCTTGGAAAATGTTTTGTGTGCACTGCCTGTTTTTCCAAAAGAGTCCAAAAAGATGGTCTCTACCTGGGCCCGGGATACCTGAGGCATGTAGGAGAGAGTCAAGGTCAAGAGCCTCACCGCACGTTCCATTGCCGAATGTTTTTGAATGTGCATGTGGTCCTAACACCAGCTGCTCAAGCCGGTTAGTTATCTGATCTGATAGTTTGCGTCTTGAACCTTTCATTAAAGCTTCGCTGGAATAGTGGTCCTATTAGTCTGCTCCTCTTAGTTTTACGTATCTACCATGGACTTCATTTCTAGTGGTGGAAATATAAAGTAGACCCCAAGAAGAGCTTTCCTAGTCTAACGCATGGTATGACACAGGAATTTGTTGTTCAATAAGCAGGAGAGTGCCTTTGTAAGGTGTTTTTGGTTCAGGTTCTCTCTACCACCTATGGTCATTTAAATGCAGTCCTGCCTTAGTGACTCAGAAATATTCCCAAAGACCTCACGGCATCCTTGCATGAGCCGCAGCTAGTTAAAAATATCATCAAGCTTTTCTCCATCTTATGTGGAAACATATATTTTGGTTCCTACACAGTTACCACTTCCAACTGCAACAGGTTACATTTGCCCTTCAAACCTGACTAAACCATAACCTGTATTTATAAAGAACCCGGCTTGGAAATAGACTCAAAGCCTCCACCGATTTTCTAAAAAAAAAAAAAAAAAAAAGACACAATGGCCCCAGAAAAGTCAAAATAACTGTCTGAAGGCCAGGTTATGCCAGAAGGTTGTTATTCAGTACTTTTGAATGCCTTCCACCTTTATGTAGCTTGCCTGGCCCATGGGAACATTTGCATTCATCATTTCTGGTCTACACAATTAGACATTGAGATCAGATTTTTTTTTTTTTAACACAATGGCAAATTTCTTTCCCCAAAGCTTTAGCACAGCAAGCAAAAAAAGGTCATACCTAGGTTTTAGGAAAGAAGAAAATGGGCTACAGTTCAAAGGCCAGTGGCATTCAATTGCATTTGTTCAATGTAGGTGTGGTCCGCAGCAAGAATGAAAATTTAGAAGATTGGAGGAAGGCAAAAAGAAAGGAAAACCACAAGTGACGAGGGTTTGGACTGGTAAATAGTTTTGAAAAAGCCCAATTTTCTAAGTAGAGTAGATCCCTGAGAGTAGAAATAGTGCCCGTACATTTAATCCAGGAGGCAAGAGAAGTGTTCAAATACAGCTTGATCTAAAGGAAATCATGAAAAAGAGAACTATTTCTAACTATCTATGAGGTAATAGCAACCTACTTCTTGACAGTGGATAAAAATGACTAAATGTACAGAATATATCTATGGATCATTTTATCTCTGAAAACAGCTCTTTTGAAGTATCACTCTGATGTTTTTCTTTGCCCTTTGAGAGGGCTTTTTTTTAATTTTTTTTTATTTTGGAATAATTTTAAATTTGCAGAAGAGTTGCAAAGATGGTACCCAAAGTTCACAGATAGTCTTCACCCCAGTTCTTCCGGTGTTAACCTCTGAATGTCTGCCACATTAACCACAGCTCATTTAAACTAAGTAATGAACATTGGTATACTACTATGAACTAAACTACAGAATCTAGCCAGATTTCACCAGTTTTTTCCACTCATGTCCCTTTTCTGTTCCAGGATCCAATCCAGTATATGAGAGGGCTGTTTAAATTTCCTATAAACTTTACATTAATTGTTAGAATGGGCAAAGCTCCTAAATAAACGCAAAAGGTCAATTGCTGTTTTTGTAAGAAAGTGAAAAGGGAGAAGCAAACCATGTGGCTCTTTGAAAGCGGTTCTAGAAAGGAACCACAAACCTCCAGCAACGTAAACACAAAAATCCTTTATGGGAGATCTGTGCCCGAAGCAGGGTAACTGGCTGTTTTATGCACTTGTACTTGGAACCGTTTCCCCCTGCTTTCGGGTGCCAGCCTGATTCTGGGTAAACAATGAAGTCCTTAGGCAATTTTTGGCACTGGTTGTTAGAACCCACCTTGTAAAGGATACAGTACAGGCCATAAATAGCCTGTAAACTGCTACTCATTTCCCTGACAAGTTTGGCTGGATTATTGCGTTTGTCTCCTAACTCATCTCTCCACATCTGCCCTCCCTCCCTGTAGCTCCTTCTCAAAGGAGTTCACTAAAAATGGGAGATCAAGCCACTCCTTCATAGTAGAGATAGCTACTATCTCTCTTGGGGTAAAATTCAGTCCTTCTCCATGCCCTGAATGATCTGATCCTTGTTGCCTCCCTCCAACCTTGTCTCTTACTACTCGCTCCTTGGGCTCCTCTTCACTAGAAATGCTGGCCTCATCACCGTTCCTCAAACAGGCCGGGCACAATCCCACCCCAGGGCTTTTGCACTTGTTTCTTCTACTTAAAATCCTCCAGCCCCAGGAATCCTATGGCTCATTCTCTCACTTTCTTCTGATCCTTCCTCAAAATAATTATCTTCTCGGTAAAGCCTTCACTGCTCGTCCCACTGGGGGCAACAATCCACACACACACAGGTGCACTTAGATTTGTACATTCCCACTCCCCCTTCCCTGCTTCATTCTTCTCCTCAGCATCCATCACTCTATTACAAGTTATATAATGCATTTGTTTATATGTTTCACATCTATTTCTCATACCAGAAAGAAAGATTCATGACACAGAGATTTTGTTGAATTGTGGAGTTACTACCATTCTTCGGTAGCTAAAAAAAAAAAGTGTTTGGCTTAGAGTATGTGTGTAGTAAATATTCATTGATTGAATGGATGATGAATGAATGGAGGCTTTGGGCTCCCTGTCGTCCCTCTTGCCACTCACTGCTCTGCCCAGAATGTCCCCGGAGCACGCGGAGCCCTTACTCCACTCCACCAAATGGGGCAAGAGTCTCTGTACCTTCCCTTGTTGGCCATTCATCATCCACCACTTTGGAAAGCTTGGCCAGGAAGACTTTGAGGTTGAATCTCAGGTAACCCTATCTATGGTCCCCATGATAGTCAAGCAAAATACTCAATATTCTCTTATGATACCCTCAGGAGAAGAAGGGGAAAATCCAAAAGTGAGAATCTTCTGTTCTGGCAATTTCCAAACTCTCCCTGCCAGCTTCCTACTTAAAGGCAAGAGGAGATTAAAGTCACATCTGATAGAGACGTGCTCTCCAGGGAAGAAGTCACTCACTCCATCCTGCGGGTGGGTGGCGGGTACTGGGAGGGTCACCATCTGGGAGGGGGCAGAAGGGGTGGAGCAGCGGGTGGCATGGGGACCCCGGGAAAAAAAGGGGGATTTTCAGCCCTGTCCTAAGTCGAACATCCTTTTGCGCGATTCAAATGCAAGCAGTGTGCTTTTCCACGCTGCTGTGTTGGATAGGGTAAGGACAAGTTTAAAGTGGAAAACTATTCTTAAACCAGGCACATATGGAGTGCCTTTTTGTGTGTCAAGATACTAAATGAAAGAAGCAGAATTTCCTATTTTTTTTTCTCCTTCTTACCCCTTTCCCTCCTTAGAATTCATGAATTTGCTAAAGACATTTATAGTATTCCTTTAGAGTCCAAAAAGAAGAGTTCTGCAGAATCCCAAATATCATGTGTAAGAGGGAATAAAAGATATAAAACAGAAAAACGTGCCTTTCCCAACCGGCGCCAGAGATTCTTTTGAGATGTGTCTGCTTTCTGTCCTCAATGTGCCAATCTGGGCGCATCCGTCTGTCTTCTTGCAGTGGTGCAAAACTTTTTTTAAACCTTTATTTTAAAAATTCATCTCAGTGCCGAACTCCTTTGGCTGCTATTTAAATTCCTTCCTCAACATCAATGTCACCGGGAACTGTGGAACTTCGCAGAGACAGGTGCCCTCGAGAATTTCGGTTCTCCTCTGCTTCGGCTGCACTTGACTTCTTTTAACTTGCTTTCTTCCTCTTCCTTCTAATGTTCCCACTGTGTACAGGCTTTTCAGATTTCCCCCTATCAGCTTACATGAAAGGAAGTTTGGCCCTAGGCGGGGTGTTATCTGAAAGACCATCTGAGGATGTGATGGTTTCTCTTTCAAACCAATTCTGTGTAAATGCTGCCGCATATAATGCAGAGGTCAAAGCCAGCACTTCTCACACAATGTGGGAGGCTCTCTTGCATCCCCTTGGGAGAGCTGTGGCCAGTTTCCCCGCCTCTCCCTGCAACCCAGTCTTGCAACTGGGAAAGCTGCAAAGAGGGGTTGTCCTGCCACTCCCTTGGCAACTATGCGGGGATCAGCCCTGCCATTCAGCTGCTGTCTGTCGAAACCCGATCATTAAATTAAGCAGTCATTCAGAGATGATTTGTCATTCTCTGAGTGTATTAGAGTTGACTTGATCTGTCATTTATTTTCCCAGGCAGAGGCAATGCCGGCACACTATGCTAATTCATCTCCCTAGAGCTCAGCAATGAGGTTGAGAAAAATGTAAGAACACATAAGAATTGCATTATCCTTTCAGATTTTACTGTGTGTTTCCTGAGTTCTCAACGGTTGAGACAGTTGAAAGCAAACTTCTAGTGTCTTATGATAAAATTGATTTTAGGGGTGCCTGGGTGGCTCAGTAGTTAAGTGTCTGCCTTCGGCTTAGGTCATGATCCCAGGGTCCTGAGATTGAGCCCCCACATTGGGCTCCCTGCTCAGCGGGAAGCCTGCTTCTCCCTCTCGCACTCCCCCTGCTTGTGTTCCCTCTCTCACTGTCTCTCTCTCTCTGTGTCAAATAAATAAATTTTTAAAAATCTTTTTTAAAAATTGATTTTAGTTCCAGTAAATTGAGTAAATTGGACATCTTAGTGGAACACCTTGGTGGCTTAGTCGGTTAAGCGTCTGCGTTTGGCTCAGGTCATGATCCCAGTGTCCTGGATCGAGTATCGCATTGGCTCCCTGTTCAGTGGGGAACCTGCTTCTCCCTCTGCCGCCTACTCCCCCTGCTTGTGCTCTCTCTCTCTGACAAATAAATAAATAAAATCTTTGAAGAGAAAAAAAAAACTGCACATCTTAGTGTCGTAGCAGTGACAACTTGGCCCAAGTCTGATGGAATCAGAGGTGTTTCAGAGCTAACGGATTTTTTTTCTTCTCATATAAATATACCAAGCAAAACATTTGTCTTTTCTATTTTGTTCTTCCTTAAAATATATGCATTCCTACTGATATGTGTTTTACACACCTAAATATATACCTTTGGGGGTTCACATGACAGGAGTAAATGAAACTTTAAGCATATGTTAGCCTAATTATTAATTCATCTTAGTTAATCTCCAATGACGACTGATCCCTTTCTAATTCCAAGAATGACGTAAAATCAATAGAATTTGAGGCTCACTCAGTATCATAGCAGGATTTCCAATCCAGACCTCAGGAATTGGTGTAACTAGAAAAAATTCACTATCATCTTTCCAGTCATGGACAAAGGCAGAACTCTATCCTACCCATTCTTTAACCAAGTGCACAGCTGGCTTGGAGCTGAGTGGTCTCTGCAGTAGCAACAGCCTTAAAACTCCAGTGGCCATCCACAGGCTAGTGGGGGAGCAAGAATGAGCACCACAAAAAATGGGGACCATTCGTGGGGTCTTGGAATAAAAGTGGGAAAATACTGGAGGTCAATTCTAAGGGATCCAGACTGATGCCAGAATGCATTCTGGAGCTCGGAGTTTGGTTTTATTCATTTCCAGACAGGCAGTAGTTAAGAACAGGAGCCAATATTCCCCCAGGTGTCCTGACAATTTGCTGTTAGCGGTTGGTCTTGGCCGCTGGTCCCAGACTCTGAGAGGTATAGTGAGCGCACCGCCTAAAGGTAAGCAGTCCCTTACATTCACTGATGCCTAAATGGCATCAGTCTTCAGTTTTGTGAGCAGCCTCTCTTGGTTTGGGTGATCAGAAGATAAAGGCTCCTGTGCTTTCCTCCTGCCTCTGTAGCTGAATTCTTTCTCCACGTTTTATTTTCTCACGATTATCTCACTACATCTTTTGATCTACTTGAGTTACCTTTCGTCCTATTAATTTTGAGATTCAGGAATTGACTTTGACCAGCTTAGATTTCCAAAATCTGCTTTTGTCTAGTCAACAACCCCGTAATATTTGGCTAAACCACCTCTCACCTCAGATCTTTCCCTTATTGTGGCGATGTAAGTAACTTTTTCTGTTGAGCCTCTATTGTCCATGATGCCTACTGGTTGATCAATTTCTGGGTAAGATGTCCTATTCTTTAGGTCCCTTAGGAAGAGAGACTACCATAAAAAGATAATTTCAGAAGGAGCTTAACATTCTAGCTCAATCCCTAAAACGGGAAGGACAAATCAGTTTTTTCAGTCTTGTTTTAGACCCAAGTCATTCAGAACTAATTACACATATCCGAGCTCTTTGCCTTTGCTTTTTTGCCAGAATTGCCTACAAGTTTGCAGCGAACAGTTTTGTTCCAGATCCTAACTAACATTCAAATACTGCCATTCTATTGGAAATAATGAAAACTCACAAGGTGTGATGCCAGAAATAAAAAGCTAAATTTTCTACAATATTCTTGCTTTAAGATATACTGAGATTTCCCATGCTAAACACACAGCAGCAACATGGTTTTATTTAATCACCAAAACCAGACAGAACATTTAAGATGGTGATGGTGAGGAAAAAACACACAATCCGGCTATCACCTTACATAAAACTGGGAACCAGGAACTGCAGAATATGGGTTAGTGTATCCTAAGCACCAGACAGTAGCAGGTCTTGTGTGGGACTGGCAGAGGTGTGGAGCTGGCAATAAAGAAAAAAGGCAGTACTGACGGTTCTGGAAGCCGCGAACTAGAAATCAACAAATATTCACTCCCAGAAAAAGACGATCTTTCATAGGACAGGAGCTAAAGCAATCAACTCTGCAAATTACCAGTAAAATTCCAAGACATTCTCACAGGTTCCAAGTTGATGGCAAGCACAAAAAGAAGATAGGAAACCAGAAAGGGGCCCTGGGAATGCCAACTATCCTGAAGCTCACACCTATCTCAGAAAGACCTCCAAAATACTCTCTTTTTGGAAAGATGGAGACTCAGTCTTTTCCTTTCTGTTGCCCACACCTGCCCTCATGGGAAAAAAAAGAAGAAAAAAACTGCTGATGATCGAATCCAAAAAGGAACACTGGCGGATGCCGGAGAGACAAAAGCCTCTGACAGGAGAGAAGGAAGTGTCTGAGGTAGATCTCAGGAAGTACTGAACAACAAACACATTTATAGGGGACAATACTGCTTTCAAGGAAAGGCCCTTGGAACGCTAGACAACACAGAGGCAGAGTCAGGAAGCTGTTGTAAATCTGACTTAGCTCTGAGAGACAGAGAGGCTATAGTTTGTAATACATCACAGCAACAAAGAGAAAAGAGCCCTACAGAGGAGCTTTCTTCTACTGACCCAAGAAAACGAGTTTATTTATAGATAAAAAATAAAAGCAGATTACAATAAAACCCCACAGAGATATTCAACAGGGATAAAGATAAAAATGAACCCAATAAAGTTCCAACAGAGAATGAAAACACTACAAATGTAGTCACAAAGACGAGGAAAAATGCAACATAAGATTTCAAAATAGACTGAAGGAATCCTAAAAACAATCAAAGCTTGAAGAAACCATCCACGTCAGAATTAAAACAGTTCAGAAAGGATAGGGCCAGAAGGATAGGAGGCATGATTATGTGAAAAGAGAGTTGAAAACTCAGGAATGAAAAGAAAAGAGAAGACAGAGGATTTCAGAAATGAAGGCTAAATTGGGAAGAACAGAGCAGCAAGTAGAGCCCATGGAAAACACAGTAAGAGAAACAGAGGCCAGAAGAAAGAAGAATGAAATTAATAAAGTGGAAGGAGAGAAAAGAAACAAAAAGACTCTACCAAAGACCTGGAACAACAAAGATGCAAAGGAGATTTAACACGAATTCACAAGAAGAAATCTCCTCCCAGAGTGAAAGACGACAAATACATAAAACTGTAACTCGAGAAAATCTTCATAAAATAAAATATTTGAACCTATATATTAAAAGCTATAGTTGACAAATTCAATTTCTCAATACTGAAACATTTCTAGTAAAGTCATTGTATCCCTTAAATTAAAAAAGCAATTTTATGCATCAAAGCAAAAAAAAAAAAAAAAAAAAACCTAAAACCTAAGTAAAACTTTGAAGCACAAACATTTTGTACCAGAAAACAATGAACAACATTGTAAAGATGCTCCAGAAAATAAAATATGAGCCAAAGATTTTTTTTTATTTAATTTATTTATTTGAGAGAGAGAGAGAGAGAGAAAGCATGAATAGGTGCAGGTGGGTAGAGGGAGAGGAAAAAGCAGACTCCTCCTTGAACACAGAGGGACTTGGGGCTCGATCCCAGGATCCTGAGATCATGACTTGAGTCGAAGGCAGATGCTTAACCAGCTGAGCCAGCCAGGTGTCCCAGAGCCAAAGATTTTATATCCAAACAAACTATGCCTCAAGTATGGACGCCATCAAAAAATAGTTATAAACATTAAAGAACTCATGGATTATTTTTCCAAGAGCCTTTCTGAGAAACATACTAGAGAATGAGCATCGGAAAAGCAAGGGATCCTGGGTGGCTCAGTCGGTTAAGTGACCAAATCTTGATTTCAGCTCAGGTCATGATCTCAGGGTCTCTCTCTCTCCCTCTCCCTCTGCCCCCCAGGCAATATGCATGCCTGCTTGCTCGCTCTCTCTAAAAAAAAAAAAAAAAAGGGTATTGAAGAAAGAAACCCAAGAGATGTCAAGAGAAAGTTGGCCTAAGGTCTGGTAGAGACTGGCTATAAGGATAGAAGAATATGCAAATTTTATATGCTCTGACAGTGCAGAAATAATACAACTAACAAACAGAGAAAGTAAGTGGAAGCAGAATGAGTTCACTAATTGTCCCAAAAGCATTAACTAGAGTTAAAAGAATATCACCTATGTTTATACACTGAAGAAGAGAGAAGAAAAGGAGAAAAGATTATAAATAACCAGTATTGTTTAGAAAAAAATTAGGCATTATCTTAAAAAAGGAATTATTAAATATTATATATAATATTAGTGTAAAGTAAATAGTAGAACAAAAAATACAGATCATATTAAATACCAAAGATTACAAAGAGAAAAGAAAATGGATCACAAAGTGATTATGTAGATATAGTAAATACATAATAAATTAGTATGTCAGAGCTTTCCAAATATATAATTAGTATAAAGAAATACACTAAAAGAAAAAATCTATATTGATCACTAAAGCAAATCTGTCTGGTGAGATATACCTTAACCAAAATTATACAGAATGATTAGAGATTAAAGAATGCAATAGAAATATCGAATTCAAGTTATAAGGAAGCAGAAGTTGGAATTTTAATATGAAACAAGGTAGGATAGGGTAGAAAAAAAGAAAAGAGGCCAGAAAAGATATTATAATACCAGAGACTACAATCTATAGAAAAACAACTTTATAAAGGTAGAAACTGCTGGAAATGCAAGAAGAAACAGACAAAAACATACCAATAATAGAACAACTTAACTCTGTAATAGGTGGGCCAAAATTAATAAGGATCTATATAATCTAAACCATGTAATTAATTATATAAATCTATAGATCTATTTAACTCTGAACCATTTTTTAATTTATCTCATTTTCAAGTACATAACTTTAAAACTATGTTAGTGTTATTAAAAAAAAGGGGGGGTTACAATTTATTTATTTATTTTAGATAGAGTGCAAGCAGGGGAAGGATATAGGGAAAGGGAGAGAGAGAATCTCAACCAGACTCCCCGCTCAGTGTGGAGTCCATCACGGGGCTCCATCCCAGGACCCAGAGATCATAATCTGAGCTGAAATCAAGAGCCAGCCTCTTAACTGACTGAGCCACAAAAAACACAAGGTTTGCAGCAGAGATCCAGATATAAGAAGAGACCCAAATATAAAAATCAACAAAATAAACCTTCTAAGCTCTCAAATTTGAATTGGAAATGTCAAAGTGAATTCATGACTTTTTTCCCCCTCACTTTTTTTTTAAGATTTATTTATTTATTTGACAGAGAGAGAGAGAGAGATCTCAAGTAGGCACAGAGGCAGGCAGAGAGAGAGAGGAGGAAGCAGGCTCCCCGCTGAGCAGATAGCCCGATGTGGGGCTCTATCCCAGGACCCTGGAATCACGACCTGAGCCGATGGCAGAGGTTTTAACCCACTACCGCTACCCACGCGCCCCCCCTCACTTTTTAAAAATACAAATTTTCAGGGCGCCTGGGTGGCTCAGTGGTTAAGCGTCTCCCTTCAGCTCAGGTCATGATCCATGGTCCTAGGATCGAGCCCCGCATCAGGCTCCCTGCTCAGTGGGAGGCCTGCTTCTCCCTCTTCCGCTCCCCCTATTTGTGTTTCCTCTCTTGCTGTGTCTCTCTCTGTCAAATAAATAAATAAAATATTTTTTTAAAAAAATACAAATTTTCTAGTTCTATCCACTGAAAACGCCTAGAAACAATTCAAATCCCATCTCAATGAGCACATCTAAGTCTCACTGTGGTCTCTATATAAGATTCTCCACTAAATGGAACTAAGGATACTTGAAGAAATGGCTGATTCCAATTGTGGGGCAGGAAATGAGAAAAATGTGCTGGGATATTCGTTGCTCCAGAAAGCAAGGCGAGTAAGAAAGCTATCAAAAGCTGATATGATCATATCAATAGGACACAGGAGTTAGCTAAAAGAGGTTCCACTTCCTATAGATGGAACAATGTGAACATCAAAAAAAAATACCCAATTATTTAAATTATACTAAATATTTTAAAAGCTATAAATTAATAATGCTTTTTTTTTTTTAAAGAGAGAGGGAGTGAGTTGGGATGGGGGTGGAGAGGCTAGAAGGAAGGGCAGAGGGAATCTTAAGCAGGATCTCAGCACAAAGACCAATGTGGAACTCGATCTCACAACCCCGAGATCAGGATATGAGCCGAAATCAAGAGTTAGATGCCTAACTGACTGAACTACCCAGGCGCCCCCATAATGATGCTTTAAAAGCTGGAGAAAAGAGAGAAGGAGCAACCAAATAAAAACCATTAGTCACCACTAGCAGTTGCTAGGACACCAAATCAATACTTTGAAAATTGACATTTTAAAGGGCAATAATTATCTTTCTGTGTTTCCGTTATAATATATATTTCAGGTTCCGAAGAACCCCAGTGGCTCAGTTTTTTTTTCCTACAGATAATAAACTTAAACAGAAAAAATTAGAAAAATCAACATTTTGCAATCCCTAATGCAATAACCAATTCAGACAATAGTCATCATTGGATGGCAAAATCATCAGAGGAAAAGGGATGAAAAACAATAAAATCATCAAGTTACTGCCACCTGAACCCTCTTATCAATCATAACATCACTGAAAGTGAATCATACACATATTCTGATTTGATGAAATGTGAAGACATTTTAGACTAGCTAGAAAATCAAGAACCAGCCCTGAAATGATTTTTTTTAAACAATCTCAAAACTGAGTCCAAATTTAATCAAGCCTCTAAATCTAATTTGGGTCAACAGTAAATCCAGAGAGTAGAGGAAAAAGTTAAACAATATGTCTAGCCAAATCTAAAATTTAAGAACCTAGTTTCTTCAATTAGTATACGACAGGGAGAGAACAGGAGGAGGGGACCTATTCTAGGTCACAAGATAATCACAAGTCCCTATGAAGTTCACAACCACACACAATGAAATGAAGCTGGTTTGGATCCTGAATAGAATAAACTATCTGAAAAAAGACATTTTTAGATAATCAGAAGAATCTGAATATGGGCTAGGTATTAGCTACTAAGTAATTCATGTTAATTTATGGATATGTGAGAAAATTCTCTCTCCCTCCCCCGTGCTCTCTTCCTCTTCCTCTCCAGCTTTTTCTCTAGATCTCTTGCTTTCTTTCTCCATTTCTCTCCCCTACTCCCCCTCCTGGAAAAGCTTACTAAAGTACTTAGGGGTGAAATGACAGGATGTGTGTGGGATTTTCTTTAAAATTATCCAGCAAAAAAAGAAGTCGATTGGGAAGTGAATAGATGAACAAGCATGGCAAAATGCTGATGGTTTTCCAAGATCTGCTGCATAGAAATCTTCACAATAAAGAGTATTTTCTAACGCTTGCTTTGGAAGGTATGTGGGAACACAACAACAAAAGCGAAAGAGAAAGCAGAAGCATGCACTTTGGCGGATGTTGTAGGCATAGCTAGACATCAGCATTTTTATTTTACTTTGTACCCTAGAGCTAAAATCATTATATAGAAACACATCATCATATCCTATCATGTTTGAATGGCATAATGCCTCAATAATATAATATTTTACTCAAATTTTATACTTAGAATATTTATTAGCTCTATCTTAGAGCCAGTGTGGAATAACATGAGACAAAATGCTGTATAAAATATGAGCAGATGGCACCATTTTGTCTGCCAGAATACCTCTCTCTCTCTCTCTCTCTCTCTCACTTCCTCTCCCTCTCCTTTCTCTCTCTCAATTCTAAAGGTTAGAGCCCTGGTTATTAATCGTCTAGAGGGCTGTCTTCTTTCTCACCAGCAAAATAAAATGATTTGTTGCAATCATACTCTGATTAGTAAAATTTATAGAATAGTTTATGTGCTTACTCAAATTGGTTTAATCCTCCAAACGTACATAAAACATATAGTCCAATTATTCCTCTAACTGGACAGCAATAGAGATCACACTGGTATTTTTTTTAAAAAATAAAATGGAACAGAGACACCATTAAACCACGGTCACAGGGGATGGCTACCAAAATGGCTACGTAGCAATCTGTGTCAAAAGCTCAGTTCAATTTCTGGCATAAAGAAATAATCCTATTTAGACAAAGTAAAATAGCCAAAGATGTTAGAACTAAAAAGTCTTGAGCCACAGAAGCCACAGAACTGCAAATGTTAAGCAGGTGTCCAAGGCAGGGCTTCTTGAAGGTACAAAGCATCCCCTGAAGGAGCACTCAGCCTGAACCCCAGAGCACCGGGAGCCACAAATACTCATGCCTCTCTTCCCAAGAGCATCCACTTTACTTAAAGGTCAACAGGAAGATAACAATGAAATGAAATGGGTACATTACAGAAGAGAATGCACGGTATATGACATTTTTTAAAAATAAGAGTACTTCAAGAAAATGTACTTCAGTCCAAGATGGCTTCCCTCCCAGACACACATTCCCTCATTGTCAGCCTGGTCTGTGTGGAAAGGTGTGAGAGGTGCCAGCCTGAGGAAAGGGCTGGGTGAATGAAATGGACGCTCCTCTTTGAAGATCTAGAAACTGACTCTTCTTTGGTGCTCACAGTGATCAGATCCCCAGAGACTGACTCCCCCCAGCTAAAATGCACAGGGGCTGAGGACAATACCGGAATGTCTATTATTAATTGTCCATGAAAACTACCACTGTCACAAACTCAAAAATCCACGTGTGAATAAAACTAGTACTCTGGGCCTCAGACTTCTATGCACACAACCAGGGTTCATTGGGAATCTCTCTATTGATTCCGCACAATAAATCGCTGTCCAGGGGAACAGAAAAATGGAAAATCCATATTGTCAGCGCATTCTCTCCATGTAAGCAGACTACGCAGGAGTCAGAAATTTGTTTGATGAGCGTGCAATAACAACACAGATAAAGAGACTATTTAAGGGCATCAGAGATGCCGGTGGGCTTGGTTTGCCAGAAAAAACAACCCTTGAAATCTGTTGGCTACAAACTCCCACCTTCAGTTCCATCCTGAGGCCACGCTCACCATTGAGACAAGGAATTTTACCCATACATGGGTGGTTACTCTGGGCAGCGTTTGGATGGCATGTCCCACACTCATTTCTTAGTCACCTTTTTTTGTTCTTTCATTACTGACAACCCCTTCTAATCAACACATCTTTCTTTCTTTTAGCGCTGCTCCATGGAGTGGGTCATGTAGAGTTTTGCTGCCCATCCTGTCTCCTTCAGGTGACCTTACATAGCTGTCCTCTGATGCGTCAAGTGTTCATTCTTATTCACCTTTTCTCATTCAGCAAACATTAATGGGCCGGGCACTGTACTTGTCACAGTGGATGAACAGTGAACACATGAGACATGGTTTCTGCTCTCACGCGGCTTAGGGACTAGTGAGCTCTAATGAGAGCAAGCTGCTTCCATTGTTTCGAAGGAGAGACACCTCACTCACAACATACCTATGAAATCCTAGGAAGTTCTTGCAAGTCCCTTCCAGGGCACAGTGGCTTCTGCCGATGAGCCCATGTCGGCACAACCACAGCAAGGCAGACCCCGGTGCTCTTCCATACTCCCAGGGCCTCGTCTGTGCATCTCCCAAAAAGAGCAAATCCACACTTCCTCTGTTATAGGAATAGGCTACCTGATATAAGTGCATAAAGAGGAGCATAAAAGACGTCACATTGCAATAGCATCCAAATTAAAATTTGAGATAATGAATAAAATACTAAAATCCACAGCCGCAAGCTGAGTTCACTCTGCTGCATGGAAAGCCCGGCGGGCAAAGTTGAGGCAAACGCAAGGCCAAATCAGGAATGATGCCTGTTGGCAGTCCCTTAGGTTAGTGCACATCCTAAGTTCTTCTAAATTCCCAGCCAGCCCTGTTCAAATCCCAGCTCCAGTTTTTTGGATAGAAGATAAAAATTAAATAAAACAAGGAAATGAATATGGAAAAAGAATTTTTTTTCAATAGTGTCATACTCAATCATGACATTCTGAGTGAGCAGTTTCATCGGGGAGGGGGCTGGCGAAGATTCAAGTTCTTATGTGTGTTGCCCATACCGGGTTACAATGAGCGAGGAAGACAAAGGTATCCTATCTTTCAAGTACTTCTTTCTTCTATCCACTGCTACCTCTCCAAATGAATTCTGAAATTGCTTGAGAATTTAAAAGCAGACTTTGCCTCTTCCAGCTTATTAGAATATTCTCTCTCATTTTACAAACCCTTTGAGCTGCCCTGCTTGGTTACAGAACATGGGTGACACAACTGGAAAGCCCTGCTATGACTACTTGAGCTGCAAGTTAGGAAAACAGTCTTGGTTAATTTCTAAGGGCGATAGTATGGCCTGGCAGGGAGTTAATCTCAGATCCAGCAAGATTAGAGAGGGGAAAATAAAAATAAAAAGGCTTACCACTTGCAGCTATCTATAGCTGGTCTTAATGTCTTCCCTGTAACCGGAAATAATCCCAGTCCTTTGGGGGAATTTCCAGACAGTTCTCTCTCCTAAGACAATTATGTACCATCACAGAGAAACAGATAATCATCTATATAATAAACAATATTTTAAAATTATATATAAATATTTGTATAAATATATTTTTATATATTATGTTTCATATACTATACATAACATATAAGTTACATATAAATATATATATATAAACATAATATATATATATTTGTAACTTTTCCCTTATGTGTAAAGTGGGTGTCAAATACTTCACTGGTATGAAATACAATAATTCTCAAATACAGTGAGAAATTGTATTCCCACAGAGGCGTGTTGAGCACAAGTTTCTTCTAACATCCACCCCATGGCAGCAGACCTATCCACAGAGACCTGGCAGGCCAGAAAGGACTGGCATGATATATTCAGAGCCCTAAACGAGAAAAATATGCATCCAAGAATACTATACCCAGCCAGGCTGTCACTGAAAATAGATGGAGAGATAAAAA
>CM052800.1:128878033-128901311 GCA_028533885.1 Nasua narica
GGGTTGCTGGGAGGTGGGAGGGGGGATAGGGATATGGACATTGGGGAGGATATGTGCTATGGCAAATGCTGTGAAATGTGTAAGCCTGATGATTCACAGACCTGTACCCTGGGGTAAATAATACATTATATGTTAATAACATCCACCCCAAAGCAAGAAATTAGCTGCTGCCTTATATGACCTTCCAGTCTCCCACAGCTTGGCTTCCTCTCTTTTATGGATTTACAGAAAACTGTTCCAATCATCATCAAATAAGCACTGCATCTTTTTATGACAGTAAAATATGCATTTACCTTTTTAACCATTTTTAAGTGCACAATTTAGTGGCACTAAGTACATTCACATTGTTGTGTAACTATCACCACTGTCCCTTTTCAGAACTTTTTCATTATCCCAACTGAAACTCAGTACCCATTAAGGAACTCCCCATTCCCCTCTTCCCACAGCCCCTAGTCACCTCTATTCTACTTCCCGTCTCTATGGATTTGACTGTTTTAAGTACCTCATATAAGTAGAATCATATAATGTTTGTCCTTTAAGAGCTAGCTTATTTCACTTAGCGTAATGTCCTCAAGGTTCATCTATGTGGTATCCTGTGTCAGGTTTTCATCCCTTTATAACGGTGACTAATATTCTACCATGTGTATATATCACATTATTTATCCATTTATCTGTTAATGGACACCAGGTTGTTTCCACATTTTGGCTATTGTGAATAATATTGCCAATGAACATGGGTGTACAAATATCTATTCAAGGTTTTTCTGTTGATTATTTTATGTATATACCCAAAAGTAGAATTGCTAGAGCATATGATAATTCTATGTTTTAATTTTTTTGAGAAATCACCATACTGTTTTCTATAGCAGCTGCACCATTTTATATTCCCACCAGCAATGCACAAGTGTTCTAATTTACTCCACACCTTTACCAAGACTTGCTGTTTTCTAGTTTGGCTCTGTTTTGTTTATAATAATTCTAATGTGTGTGATGGCCTATCTCAATGTGGTTTTGATTGGCATTTCCCTAACAATTAGTGACGGTGAACATTATTCCACATGCTATGGCTCATTTGTGTATCTTCTTTGGTGATGTGTCTATTCAGGTCTTTGACCCATTTTTGAATTGGGCTGTTTGCTTTTTTGTTGTTGACTTTTAGGAATTCTTTATGTATTCTGTGTATTAACCCCTAATGAGATACATGATTTATAAATATTTTCTCCCACTATGCATCTTTATGCTCTGTTAATAGTGTCTTCTGATACACAGAAGTTTTTAATTTTGATGAGGTCCAATTTATCTATTTTTTCTTTTGCAACCTTCACTTTTGGTGTCATATCCAAGAATCATTACAAAATCCAAAGCTGAGAAGCTTTTCTATGTTTTCTTCTGAAACTTGTATAGTTTCAGCTTTTACATTGAGGTCTCTGATCTATTTTGAGTTACTTTTTGTAAATGGTTAAGGTTAAGGTCTAACTTCATTTTTTTTGCATATAGATATCCAGTTTTCCCAAGGCCATTTGTCGAAGACTCTTTTCCCCCACTGAATGATCTTGAAACTTTGTGAGGAATCATTTAACCATATGTAGTGGTGTTTTTTACTGGGCTTTTCATTCTATTCCACCAGTCTATGTCTGTCTTTATCCCAATACAACTGTTTTGTTTACTGTAGCATTACAGTCAGATTTGAAATTAGGAAGTGTAAATCTCCCAACTTTGCTCTTCTTTTTCAAGATTGTGTTGACTACTTAAGGCCTCTTGAGATTTCATATTAATTTAAGGATTGATTTTTTTTTGTTGTTTTTGCAAAACATATCACTGAGATGGTAATAGGAATTGCAGACTCTGTAGATCACATTAGTTAATACCGATATCTTAACAATATTGTTTACCAATCTTCGAACATGGGATATCCTTCCATTTACTTATGTCTTTTTTTAATTTCTTTCAGCATGCATAATATTTCTGGGAGAGCACTGCCTTTCTGCCCAGGCAGGTCCCAGCCACAGCTTAGTAGGCTTCTCTGGATCCCCTGAGCCCTCTTTCTTCTGTTCCCATGTCAAAGTCTCCATAGGGTATTTTATCCCAGAATGCAGGGAAGGAAATTTGAGATCAACACTCTGCTCCTGAAGTGATATTCATTCTATTGTCCTGGCCTCACTCTGTTTCTTTATGTAAGTCAGCTTCACGATTCTACTAGAACTGCGGCTGCTACCAAACTGAGCCCTGACCTCTCAGCCAGTGGCCAGCCAGCACAAGGTATCACTTCTACTCTGACTGAGGAAGCCAAGAGGAGACATTGAAGTCTACAATTAGTAAGTGTGGGGCTTTCTCGAAGCCCTAACATAAGAGTTGGAATCCTAGGTCTACCACTGACTTATTGTGATGTATCAGTTCCTTGTATAGCAGGTTGAGGGATGGCCCACAAAAAAGTAGCCCACATTTTAATTCCCAAAGCTTATGAATATGATTTCATTTGTAAAAAAAAGTCTTTGCCGTGAAATTAAGTTAAGCATCTTAAGATCATCATGAACTCTCTAGGTGGAATCTAAATCCAATGACAAGTGTCCTTAGAACAGACACACAGAGAAGCAACACATAGAGGAGAAGGCCATGTGAGGACAGTGGCAGACAATGGAGTGAGTAGCCACAAACCAAAGAATGCCATCCTCTACCAGAAGCTGGAGGAAGCATGGACAAAATCTTCCCTGGAGCTTCTGGAGGGAGCACAGGTCAGCCAACAGCCTGATTTTGGTCTTCCGGCCTCCACAACTAGGAGAGAATACATTTCTATTGTTTTAAGTTACCAGGCTTGTGATCATTTGTTACGGCAGCTATAGGAAACTCCTATCTTTTGGTTTCCTCATTGCAAAATAGAAGTAATAATAGTACCTATCTCATTGAGTTGCTGTGATGATCAAATGAAATAATCTATAGAAAGCACATTGCGTAGGTCTAAGACAGCAAGCTCTCAATAAAAGTTTAGTTACTATTATTTACAGTCATCGAAACCCTGATTTGCATTACATATGGGTGGAGGAGACAACACATAGCTCTATCATACAAGAGAATGATTGAAAATAATTGTTTTGTGCATGAGATATCTCTCAGTTGTATTTTGGTTTTGTTTTGTGTTTTAAAGCAAAAACTACAGCCATTTTCTTGTCTACTAATGCTCATGGGTACAGGGAAAGTATTTCATATACAGTCCAAAAAGCAAGTTCTGAGCTCTTGTGTGTCTCTTTGTTGGAGGTGGAAAGAAATCAATAAGTGTAATAAACATGTAAAACAGACTTTACAGGCCACCAGGTGTATAAAGCAAGGATATTTTGTATATCAAGCTTTGTATCTGTATATGTATACACTTTTCTGGAAAGTCCATAGTTTTCATCAGATTCTCAAGAAGAGACTGACTCAGAAAAAAGCTTAATAGCACTGACATAAAATGACACTGACAGCCTTGAATGAAAAGATTAAAACTAGGCTCAAAATATAAACGAGGCAAGTACCACATTCAGCTGGAGGACTACTTGTGGCTCAAAAATTCACTGCTGGAGCTTTGCCCATGACCTAATTCCAGGAATAAAAAGAGATGAGTCAGGATTTTGGTAAGGATTTGAGAGATGAATGCAAGCAAGTGGCTTTGAGAGTCTAGCAATCTCCTCACTAGGCCTAGCATGTAGTGGTATGGAAAGTGGATATGAAACATAGCCAATAAAAATTTCTAGCAATAAATTCTTCTAAGTTATCTGAAAAATACAATCTTTGGAGAAGCCTTTTTGCAATACTCTAAGATCAATTGCAAAAATAATAATAAAGAGCTGTCATTGTGACCCTTCATATTCATCAGCAGAGAAACTAGCAAGAAAAGTAGTTAACTATCTTCTTTATTTAAAAGGAGGTTATTGCATAAGTACTGTATGTTAAGGACAGAATTGTGCCCCACTAAAGTCATATATTGAAGCCCCACTAAAGTCATATATTGAAGCCCTAACCCTTCAGCTATATAACTATATTTGGACATAGAGGAGGTAGTCAAGGTTAAATGAGGTCATAAGCATGGGGCCCTAGCCCAATAGGACTGGTGTTCTTATAAGAAGAGGACACCAGGAGTGCCGACAGATAGAGAAAAGGCCATATGAGGATATAGCAAGAAGGTAGCCATCTTCAACCTTTGAAGCCTGAGAGGCCTCAGAAGAAACGAACCCTGCCAACACCTTGACCTTGGACCTCCAGCTTCTAGAACTGAGAAACAAATTCCTGTTGTTAAAGCCCGCCAAGCCTGTGGTATTTTGCTATAGCAGCCCTAGCTGACTAATACATTATACACCAAAAATTATGCTAGGTTTGGGGTTACAGGAACAATGGAGGCACAACCTCTCCCCAAGAGAGCTTCATAGGTTTGGGGTAACACTGAAGGCACCTGCCAGAGACCAGAAGTCAGCCCTCGCTGGCCTCCCAAAGGCCCCTACGCAATGCAGGGCTTCCCTGACTTTCGCTTAAAACTGCCTCACTGGCTCTTTAGTTTGTTAAGGTAGCCACACTCAGTAGACTGAAGCTAGACTGATGTTGAGTTTTTCTGAGAACTCAGTTGCTTTGTTTGCATTGTTTTGTTGTGGTCTTTGTTCTGCTTTATTTTCAGGGAGAAATATGGTCTCACTCTCTCCCAGAGAGAGGATAACTCTCAGCTTTGAACACCCACCATTCATATCACGATCTTATCAAACCTCAACCTGTTCATTCTCAGAACTATCCACCCACTGAATCTGATTAACTACATTGATGGTTAATTTGAGAAGAGGGACATTATATAAAATGCTTAGATTAAAAGTAGATGTAATGTTATTGTTCAGAAAGCTGGCTGGAGGATCCAAGCGTCTTGAGATCATTACATTACCTCTTACACAAGATGGGTGCCCCGGGGTGGACTATCTGGTGTCCCTGGTTTAAAGGGAGTACATTTGCTTTTTTATAGGAACTGTTAATCAGTAGTCTTTCTTAAATAGTTTTGCATGAATTTGTCTTACTACAGGACACAGTGATGGAATGCTCGTCAGTATGACTCCAAAATTTCAGGCTAGGCTTCAAATCTCACTATTTTGGTTCCCCATTTTTTTATTTTGCAGCAGGAGGTAAGAAAGAGGGTGGAAATATTTTTACGACTACTCAGTTGTGTCTTCTACAAAATGGAAAGGATATGGCTTCATAATATAAGGTCCACAGAGAAACAGTGCAGGGAAGTAATTATACCATGAAATATTTTATAAATATTACATTATGGTTTAGTATCCCAAATGCAATTTGACATTTCCACCTTTTTTTCCCTTAAAGACCCAAGTCACCTCTTTTAATATGCTGACTGTGTTTAACAGTGATGAAATTTACAATAGAAAACTCAGACCCTGAATTATCTCACTTGAAAATAAGGACAATTTGCTGACCTTCCTTAAAGGGATGGCTATTAAACTCAAGAATGAGTTCAAGAGAATCTACCTCTCCAGAGAACTTTAAAAGCCCATAGATTATCATGTGTCTCAGGGATTTTGCTGCAATCCTGTCCAGGGTCAAAGGGTCACACGCTTCTCAGAATCAACCCATAATTTTGATTGCGGATCTTCATTAACTAACGTTTCTAAATTTTACACAAGAGCTTAACATCTCTATATTAGACAAGTTTTTATACCTGTCCACATTTCAACAATCTGACCTGAATTTGAAGGAAGAATTATTTTTAGCTAGACCCTGTGTCGTGTGAGTCGCTTTTCAAGTACTAAGAAGTTGCTTTATTTTTAATGCCCTTAGCTTTGGGGATAACACTGAAAGTGGCTTTTCACGATTGTACGGGAACTGGAGCAAATCTTAGATTTATTGGCAATCCATAGGTGAATCTAACCATTGGGAGAAGTGTTTATATTCACAAAATAGCACTCCAGAAAAAAAAAAAAATGAAAGGAACATTAAATGTCAAGACATTGGTTAAAAGATGAGGTGCTGGCCCAACGTGGCTCGGTCTGAGGAGATGGCTCTGTGTCGCTTGCTGAGTGATGGTGGAGGATCTATGATGACTAACACTTTCCGGCTCCAGTCCAGTCTGGGGTTTCTTCCCATAACCCGGGGCTGAAGTAGGGCCACGTTGCCTTCATAGCCCCCAAGCCAGCTCCTCCAGTGGTTTGCATTTGCCTTCAAAGCAGTATTTCCTGCTTTCAAACCACTTGACACAGGTGTAATTAGTGTTATTAGCAGTGTGGGAATAGCTCTTCCTGGGTATTCCTTCCCTCCACAGAACACAAGAAAGCTCATATTAACTCCTGACTTAAAATGCCTTTCCTGGTTTTCAGATATCGCTTTGACAAGTTTTCCTGTAGATAATCTCAAACTCTCACTATAAGATTTTTCTTTGGATCTTATTTTCCCTCCTGCTGTCTGCCTTTAATTTACTCACCTGGGTTTTATAAATTGTAGGGAGAAAAGGAGGACCCAAGTAAATCTGTTTGTCTCCTAAATTACTCCTTACAACTCTTTTTTTAAGATTTTTTTTTTTAATATATTTATTTGAGAGTGTGAGAATGAGAGAGAAAGAGAGAGAGGGCACATGAGCAGGGACAAAGAGAGAAGCAGACTCCCCGGCTGAGCAGACAGCCTGATGCAGGACTCGGTCCCAGGATCCTGGGATCATGACCTGAGCCAAAGGCAGAAGCTTAACCTACTAACCCACCCAGGTGCCCCTTCTTACAACTTTTTTTTTTTAATTTTATTTATTTATTTGAGAAACAGAGAAAGTGAGAGAGAGCATGAGAGGAGAGAAGGTTACAGGAAGAAGCAGACTCCCCGTGGAGCTGGGAGCCGGATGTGGGACTCAATCCTGGAACTCAAGGATCGTGACCTGAGCAGAAGGCAGTTGCTCAACCAACTGAGCCACCCAGGCGCCCACCTCCTTACAACTTTTTAAAAATGTCTTCTTTCATGTTTCTGATAGGTAACATGTTTTTTATCTCATTACTTGGGTGTGTATAATTCATACCAAAACATGAATAATTATCACCTGAGCTTTCAAAACTGTTTGGCCAAACCAGTTATTGGTCATTCTCTCATCAGACAATATCTCAATGCCAAAACATTTCTTTCCTTGACTTTATGAAATTCCAGCATCAGAACTTAAGGAAAGAAATCCAGACTAAAAAATTCATACTTTCTAAGCCTTCAAACTTACATGTTAGTGGGTTCAAAAGGACAAAATTGGCTATATTCTCTGCTTAACAAAGGATATAACTGTTAGGCACAAAAGGAGGTATTTTCTAGTCAACTGTGTAGGTCGGAATAAAGTTGTCAATATTCTTCCACCATTTTCTGACTTTTGGGAAAATAGATTTTTAAGAAATTCAAATCCAAAACCTAGAGTCTCATTCAAAGTTCAGGAAATGATTTCTTCTCCTAATCCCCCACAGTTCCTTCTCTCATACCACTGCAGCCTCCCTAGATTCCAGTCACTATGGGGAACCACCAATTTCCCTTTAGTCGTGGGCCTCAATGACTTGTTACTTCTTCATCCATTGGCTTGGCCAAGGGCTTTACCAAAGTTTCCTGAGTGTTTTTATTTCTAACCCTGCTTCAGCCCTCTATCTAGATCAGACACTCTATCTAGATCTAGACTCCAACTCAATTTTGGACGAGGATCACTTCTTTTCTAAACCCAAGAATTCATAGCCTTCTTTAATCTTCATGTATTCCTTTGAGCTCAGTAAAGCATTTGCCATGGATTTAACACCCAAAATTACACTGTTCTGGTGAATTAATTATAACCATTATCACAATATAGGATAAAAATCATGGGTCTAGGAATGAGACACATGGGAACAAATCCTGCCCTCTATCTACTGGTTTTGTAATCTTAGACAAATCTTACTATCTCAGAGCCTCAACTGCAAATGTGCATGAATGCACAGCATGGTGGTGACGCAGATTTAGAAGCAAGATAATGGTTGTGAAAGCACTCACTTGAGTATGAAGTAAGTACTATATTTTTTTCCTTCTACTAGGGAAGAGTTGCTCATCTTAAGCCCAACAAAAAGTGGCTTATTTATACAAATCTTCCTCTGTATCTTGTTTGCGAAAATCAAGTTGTTGTTGGTAAATAACACTTAGCCTAAAAGTTCTCTTCTGACGCTGGATATGTTTTACAAACAATACTCACAATACTTCAAGTTGTGGGACATAGTTTTAGAAAAAGACTATTTAGAGCAGAACACTGTCAAATCTGAAGGCCCTATGGTAATATTTCTGCCACAGGCTCAGCTTTTTGTTGCCTAATGTAAGCCCGGCTTCTGAAATGAGTAGTTCTAGCAAGTCCCAGGGCAAGAGAGAGATGCCAAAACAATTACATTTATGGTAAATTCAGAAGAGGAAACTGTACATAAGCTAGGAAGAAAATCTCTGTGGGCATAATTTCAAGGAAAGGCAGTAGTTGGCCTCTGCCAGCAGTCATTGTATGCCAGGAGGATGGAGCAATTAGAGATGGAGTGGGTCCATTCAAACAAAAATGGTGTGATGGCCATGAGACCAAACCTTAAAAAGTAAAAGACCCTACAAGGATAATGAAAGCACTTCTAATGTTTTCTATTTATATATTTATGTTTTTAATTTCTAAAAACACTTCAAAAAATTTGTTTTGAGTCTCAAATGAATTAGAACAGGGTTTATGTATAATTCTATTCTCAGGTCTCCCCATCCCCAAAATGTTGTTTTTTTAAATTCTATTTTTTTCCCTGTATCTACCTTTCCCCTCACTGTCAAGCTTCTTGAAAGAGAAGTTTCCAGGGGCATCCTGGCGGCTCAGTTGGTTGAGGATCTGACTCTTGATTTTGACTCAGATCATGATCTCCGAGTCCTGGGATTGAACCCTGGGTAGCATGGAGCCTGCTTAGTTAGGACTCTTTCTCTCCTTCTCTTTTTGCCCCCCCCCCACTCTTTAAAAAAAGGGGGAAGTTACCATTTGTGACTTGAACTTTCACCTTCCAATTTTCCTCAACCCTCTGGGGAATGTGTCTCCTGCCTTGTTACCATGCCACTGAACTTGTCCTTGGAAAGGGCCACCAGCGACTTCCTAACTGTCAAATCCAGCAGCCTCTTACAGTCCTCCTCCTACTTGACCACTCTAAGGGATTTGACTCTCCCACCCACTTCTTGAAACTCTTCTCTCTGTCTCCATTCTAGTCCTTCTTTTACTTTCCCTTTCTTTTTCCTCACTACTCTTTCTTGGCCCTCTTCCCGCATTCCCCCGAATTCCATCCTCTGTCTTCTTCATATGTTTTACTTATGTGCTAACATATCATTGTATGACTCCAATTATTACTCATATGTTGCTGTATCAGTCAGGGTCCAGTCTGGAGTCAGAAATCATACCAGTATTTACAACAAGGAAATTTTATATAAAGAAAATTGCAAACTAGTAAAAGGGGTAACATAGACTCTAAAGAGTACAGAAGCAGCAACTTCTTAAAGCAGTAACTACCCTCAGAGCTGAGGGAACGTGAGTAAGGTAGGAACTCAGAAACTTAGGAGCCCTGCCCTTCTTCCCTCACCAAGGTTGAGGCTCAAGTTCCATTTGATTCCATTTGGTCTGTGGTGGTAAAGAGACCACAGTCAGTAGCCTCTACTAACTAGTGGCCCTATGAGGGCCACTCAGGTGAGGGCTACTTTCTTCCATCCCACTTTCATACCAACTTACTGACTATGACATGGAAAACCAGCACCCACACAATGGAAAGAGTAAGCCTTCCTCCTGCTCTGCCCTTTAGTGTCTCTCCACCACCCTCTATGAGTAGAGCCTAAAACTGTAGTTACTGGCAAGGAAAAATCTTCACAGGGTCCATCTTGTGAATCACAAAGCAAAACAAAGAGGAATAGATTTGGAGTTGAGAGGCAATATATTAATAGTTGGCATAGTAGGTAATTTCCAAATCTTTATTTCTTACCCTGACCTCTCTTCTAGACTCCAGATTTCTGGATGTCTATGTATAGGTGCCACAAAGGCACCTCCAATTTGGCATGTCTTCATTATCCGCATGCAGTTGTCAAGACCAGTGAATGCTATCTGAACAATGTGTCTGGAATACATCTGTTTTTTTAATACATACATATATTCTATCACTATCGCTACATAGTACAGAGTCTCATCAATTAGAGCTAGTGACCATGTTTACAACCACATAACTCTCCATCTGCCTTTCCCACTAACAAGTTTTTAGTTTAACTAAAACAAGTTTTTCTTCTCAAGATCTAATAATTCTGTTTGCCAACAGAACAAGGTCTACATTCCTTATTGTGATATTCAAGCAACACAGTATTGCTAATAGAATTATGCAATACTTCATAATTCTACCTCCCCAGTTTCATTGCTCATTGCATCCCAATACTACTACTACCAGTAGTACTATAAAGCTAACGTTATTGAGCACTTAATATGGGCCAGACACTAAAATAAGCACCTTATATGTATAATATCACTTAATCCTCACATCAGATTTACCAGGTAACTATTGTTATTACCTGCATTTTATTGAAGAGGAAACTAAGACAAAAAGAAGTTGGGTAACTTGGCTAAAATCACACAGCTACTAAATGTGGAGATTAAAATCTAAACTTAAGCAATACAATTCCACAATCTGTGCTCTTACATACATTATATTTCTCTCTAAAAAATTAATGTAAGAGTACATTTAACTAATGAGGGAAAAGATTTGTACACTGAGGAAAATTTTAAAACATTGAGATAAGTGGAAAGACATCCTGTGTTCATGGATTAGAAAACAATAGTTAATACTACCCAAAAATAGTATGTCAGTACTACTCAAAGAAATCTACGGACTCATTGTGATCTCTATCAAAACTCCAGTGGTGTTTTTTGCAGCAACAGAAGAACTCATTCTAAAATTCAGATGGAATCTGAAGGAAACTTGAAGAGCCAAAACAATATTGAGATGAAGAACAAAATTGAAGAACCCACACTTCCTGATTTTGAAACTTAACACAAAGCTACAATGATAAAAAAAAAAATGTATGGTATTCATAAAATCCAGCAATCCTGCTTTTGGGTATATATCCAAAGGAAATTAAATAATTATCTCAAAGAGATAGCTGCAAAAAAAAAGAGAGAGAGAGAGAGATCTGCATCCCATGTTCTCATTGCAGCATTATTCACAATAGCCAAGACACAGAAACAATCTAAATGTCCACTGATGGACAAAAGGATAAAGAAAATTATATATACATATATATATATATATATGCAGAGATATACCATATCTATATCTATACGTGTGTGTCTGAAATAAGTCAGACAGAGAAAGACAAATGCTGTATGCTCTCACTTTTGTGTGGAATCTAAAAAAACTTACCTTATAAAAATAGAGTAGAATGGTGGTTGCCAGGGGCTGGGCTGTAGGAGAAATAAGAAATGTTGATCAAAAGGCACAAACCTCCAGCTAGAGGGGTAAGTTCTAGGGATCTAATGTATAGCATGTGGCTATTAGCAATACTGTATTATATCTTGAAAGTTAAGAGAGTAAATCTTAAATGTTATCAGCAGCCCCAAAAAGATAACTATGTGAGGGGACAAAAGTGTTAACTACCTTATTGTAGTAATCATTTCACAAATGATATATTAATAACATATATTGATATATTAATAACATATATCATGTTATATAACATATATTAATATATGTTAATATAATAATTATTATCTATATTAATATATCATAATATCTCAATAAAGCTGGTGGGGGAGAGTATAGTAATGGCTAAGGACCGACACATTAACAAATGGAAGAAAATAAACCCAAAAATAAACCCTCACTTACGTGGTCAATTATTTTCTTGACAAGAGCCCAAGATCGCTCAATGGGGAAGGAACAAATCGTGTTGGGAAGACTGGATACCCACTGTTAGTGAGTCATGTTCCCCAAAATTCATATATTGAAATCCTAATCCCAAGTACCTCAGAATGTAACATTATTTGGAAAGAGGGTTGTTGCAGTTGTAATTAATAAAGATGATGTCATAGTAGACTGGAGTAAGCCTCTAATCCAGTATGACTGGTGTCCTTATAAAAATAGAAAACTGGGACCCAGACAAGCATAAAAGGAGAATGCCACATAAACATGAAGGTGAAAATCAGGGTGAGGCATCTACAAGACAAGAAGTGTCAAAGATTGCCATAAACTAGAAGCTAGGAGAGAGGCATAGAACATATTCTGCCTCACAGCCCTCAGAGTGAATCAAGCCTGCCAACACCTTGAGCTCACAATTCTAGCCTCTAGAACTGCAATAAATTAATGTTTAAGCCGCCTAGTTGATAGTACTTTGTTACAGCAGCCCTAGCAAACTAATACATCCACATGCAAAAGAATGAGGTTTAATGCCAAGTGGATCAAACCTAAACACAAGGGCACAAAATTCTTAAAATAAAACTTAGGGGGACTTCTTCACAGCATTGAATCTGGCAATGGCTTCTTAAATATGACACCAAAAAGAAGCAACAAAAATAAAAATAGATAAATTTAATTTGATTAAAAATAAAAACATTTGTGTCCAAAAGACACTGTCAACAGAAGGAAAGGCAACTCCACAAAATAGGAGAAAATGTTTGCAAACCATATATCTGATGAGATTAATGTCCTGAATGTTTCTTAAAACTCCTACAATTCAACAACAACAAAAACCCAGTTCAAAAAAAGGTAGAGGATTTAAATAGACGTTTTTCCATACAGGACATACAAGTATCGGATAAACCCATGAAAAGGCATTCCATATCATTAGCCATGAAGGAAATGTAATCAAAACTACAATGAGATACCACTTTGGACCCACTAGAATGGTTATTATCAAAACCAGAAAACAACAAGCATTGGCAAGGATATGAAGAAATTGGAACCATTGTACATTGCCAGTAGGAATGTAAAATGGTCCGGCCACTACGGAAACCAGTATGGTGGTTTCTCAAAATGATAAACATAGAATTACCATATGACTCAGTCAATTCCATTCCTAGGCATATACCCAAAAGAACTGAAAACAAGTAACCCAATAGACAATTGTATGCCAATGGTCACAGCATCATTTTTTACGATAGCCAAAAGGTGGAAACAAGCCCAATGTCTATCAATGGGTGAAGAGATAGCAAAATGTGATATATATGTGTATTAATATGTATATGTATATTACATACAATGCAATATCATTCAACCTTAAAAAGAAACAAAGTTCTAACATATCCTGTAATATGGATAAACCTTGAAAACATTATGCTAAATGAAATAAGCATGACACAAAAGGACAAACATGCTATGGTTCCACTTATCTGAGGTATCTAAAATAGACAAATTCAGCGGCACCTGGGTGGCTCAGTTGGTTAAGCGTCCAACTCCTGATTTTGGCTCAGGCCATGATCTCAGGGTTGTGAGGTCGAGCCCCAGGGAGGGCTCCCGCACACAACAGAATGTCTCCTGGAGATTCTCTCTCTCCTTCTCTCCTTCTGCCCTTCTCCCCGACTCTCTCTTTCTCTCTCTCTAAAAAATAATAAATGAACAGATCTTAAAAAAATAAAATAGGGGCGCCTGGGTAGCTCAGTTGGTTGAGCGACTGCCTTCGGCTCAGGTCATGATCCTTGAGTTCCAGGATCGAGTCCCACATCTGGCTCCCAGCTCCATGGAAAGTCGGCTTCTTCCTCTGACCTTCTCTCCTCTCATGCTCTCTTTCACGTTCTCTGTCTCTCAAATAAATAAAATCTTAAACAAAAAAAAAAAGATAAAATAAAATAAGATAAGATAAGATAAAATAAAATAAAATAGGAAAATCCATAGAGTCAGTAAAATAGAGGCTACCAGAGGTGAGAGAAGTGGGGAAGTCATTGCTTAATGGTGAAATGACAGACAGCATTGCTATTTCATCCCCTCTCAGGGATGAAAACAGTATTGGACATAGTGGGGATGGTTACACAGAATTTTGAACGTACTGATGTTATTGAATGTTATATTTTAAAATGATGAAAATGGCAAACTTCATATTATGTATATTTTACTACAATTCTTTTTTTAAAGCCCACAAGGAGATGTTGAAGGCGTGGGAGACTGGAAAGGAGTGGGGCGTTCAGTTTTAAGGGTCAGAATCAACAGACAGCTAATTGGGGGTAGAGGCAAGATATGAGGTGTCTAAGGTGACATCCAAGTTGCCAGACAGAGATCTTGGATGTCTGCTTCTAACATCAAGATGAACAGGTGATCAGGACTAAAGAACAGGTCTGGAGTGATGGGCCACAGCTTGATCAGTTGTAGTCTCCATATCTGAAGTGCCTATGACACATCTCATGGTCTTAATAGAAATGGGATCTGACTGTGGCATCACCACATTTACCACCATAGGGTAAGACAGCTGAGAAAGTAAATAAGCAAATAAATAGTAGCTAACACCGTGCTAAGCACTTTTGCATGTATCAGTTCAAACTTCGCAACCACCCTCTGAGACTCGACTGTCCTCATTTTACAGACCTCATGCTGAGCCATGATTCTGTGCCATTTCATTGCACCGTCAAACTTCCATATATGGAGGGTTCATATATATGGGTTCATTTCTGATCCCTGAGGCTAGAGTATCCATCTGTCATTTCACTCTCAAGATTCAATTCTGTGCATCCTCTTGAGCCCCTTTCCAGTGTCATCAGTTCTAAGTGCCCAAAGCTGTCTTGCTCAGAACTGACCATTTCCTCTTCAGTCCTCACTTAGCATTTAGTTATTGAACAAAACGCCTTTCGAGTGCCGTCTCCCCACGAAGATCGTAGGCGACTTGGGAACAGGAGCTGTATTTCTTTTGTCCTAGGATCTCCTTCAGTACTTCTCAAAGCACCTTTCATTCAGAAGCACTCCTTGAAAGTTGACTTTTGAGAAACAGATGAATTGAGCTTTTAAAAGGAATACACGACTAAGGTTAGAGGGAACCTGTTTTTGTGGCTCGTGAGCAGAGCCCAGCCCTGCTCAGTCGCCACTCGGTTCTCTCTCCATACTACACTACCATCTTCTTTCTTGCTTGCTCAGCACACAAATTTGCATTCTAAAACCAACCCCGGGACAGAAAAAGGAGCGTCTTGTTTCCTTTTGCCATGTTAAAAATTCACAGCCAGAAATATTGGGAGCCTCAAGCCTTTCTTCCACTCAGGTGCTCTCTGATGTCCTCACTAGACCTCAAAACACACAGAGGAGGAGACCGATTTTATTGTGGTGGTGGTGGTTAAATTCAAATTTATTTTTATCAAATGTTTTTTTACTGAGATATAATTGACGTAAAACATTATATTAATTTCAGCTGTACAACATAATGGTTTGGCTATTTGTATAGATTATGAAATGATCACCACAGTAAGTCTAGGTAACATCCATCACCATACATTGTTACGATTTTTTCCTTATGAGAACTTTTCCCAACTTTCAAACATACAACACAGTATTCTTAACTATCATCACCTGTGCTGTACATTATATTCCCAGGACTTAATTATTTTATAACTGGAAGTTTGTACCTTTTGACCTTCTTTGTCCATTTCGCATACCCCACCCCACCCCACCCCCAGAAGTGAGTCTTTATTATTTTTCACTGTGGACACAGCATGTGGTAGAGCTCCTAGGATAGCAGGTACTCGATAAAAATTTGTTAAATGAATCATGAACCCACTACTTCTTACTTCAAAGTCCCTGGTAAGGGGGAAATTAGCAAACCATGCTCTCTCATTTGTTAAACTGAGCCTCGTCTCTCTTTAACAACCCACGGAATTAGCAATCCCACACCTACTAGCTAACCTGACATTTATACCACACTCCTATTCTCTGGGATCTCTTTTGAAAAACTTCCTGTGTTGGAGAGGAGGCAAAAAATGTTCACGCTGAGACTGACTTCTCTTGTATATCTAAGACATTCTTTACTCTCTGCCAGACCTTTCCCTCAGCCTTTTCCAAAGGGAGATTATGTCTGTAATCCTGTCATACATAATGATTCCCTTTGCCCCCATTTTTGTCCAGTTTCCCACCCATTCCTAGTCAAGCACTACCTAACTTTCTAATCCTGTGCAGAGTCTCTTAGGATTTCTTGACACAATTTCAATGATGCCAAGCCCTGAAGCTGGACATCAAAGGAATAAAGCATGAATAGGATCTCTTCTGTCATAGATTTATTCAGTGTTCTGTGTCCTAGATTTGGGTCTGTGCGTGTGTGTGAACTGCTTTACTTTCCGCCAGACACGGGGCCCGTGCTGAAAAAGCATATATCACTTATAAATTTCATCTCCATTTTTTAAGTTTATTCAAATAAACAGAATTTGTTCTATTGGAATTTTATCCACCTGTTTATTTCATTTCCTTTCATTTCATTTGCATATAGTTGACACACAATGTTACATCAGTTTCAGGTGTACAACATAGTGATTTGACAAGTTTATGTATTCGCTGTGTTCGCCGCAAGCGTTGCTGCCCTCTGTCCCATCACATCACTATGACTGTATCATTGTCTATGTCCCTTGGGCTCTGCCTTTTATTCCCATGACTTGTTCATTCCCAAACTGGAGGCCGGTATCTCCCACTCCTCTTCACCCTTTTTCCCCAAGCCCACAGCCCTCTCCCCTCTGGCAGCCATCAGTTTGTTCTCCGTACGGTGTTGATGGACTTGTGTTTGTGAGCAAGAGGAGAGGACAGGAGTATGTGCCGAAGAGGTGAGGATAAAAGGAAAGGGAAGAGAGAAGCAAGTGCGAATGCCTGGTAGCAGGCTTGACTCCAGGCGCTACCCTACCCTATGGTCTCTAACATTTCTTCTCTGGCACAACTACGTCCTGGAATTTATACAGATGCAGACAATTACGCGCTTGAAACTTGGAAGTTGGCTTCCAAAGCAGTTTATCCCATTGTCTAGGCAGATGCCATTTGAGTGAGAATGTAGAAAATTCAAGAGTTTGGAAAACCATCTCCTCCAGCCCTGCTGGAACCCTTCAAGCTCATAGCATTTAGAAACCAAAACGAGGCTCTCTGATGGGCTTTGGTGCATGTCCGCAGGCAGATTTGGCAGATTTGCCACTCGGCGTCCCTGGTTCGTGTATATTCTTTTCTTCACGATGTCCTCCTTTTCAAAGAGCAGACAGAGCCCCTTTGGTGAGCGAGCGCCATGCCAGCTGACGGAGAAGGGCGCACTTCTCCCTCGGTGGCCAAGTAGCCATAAAGCAGGAGCAGCAGCTGTTCTCCTAAATGTGGTTCAGAGCTCCCGGACTCAAGTAGAGGAAACAATAGTGCCCTGAAGGGGTCTTTGGCCCACACCAACGCTGGCTCTCTAAGAAGAGCGTGCCTCTCAGTTACACGCTCCAACAGCGGCAAGAGAGTCCTGCCCAGAGTTCAGTCAGGCAGCTCCCGGGTTGGCGACAGCTTTAGAAAACAGATACCCTGGGTTCAGATAAGGAGATCAAAGGGGAGCTTTGCAGAGAGTGTGCCAGAGTCAAGTCAGTGACAGAAAAAAGCAAACTTTTGACCTTCTGGGTGTTTCTAGTTCACCAAAGAAACTCAATCAGACACCAAGGAATTGATTTTACAAAAGGTTGATTTGAAGCTTGGCTCCCGGGATTCCACACTGAAATTCCTCCCTGGTGCTTGTTTCAGGAAAGCAGAGAAAAGTTAAGAGAAGTGAGAGCGAATCCGGGCCCGTCGACAACTGCCGAATTCATGCCCTGGCTTTTGGGATTTCCCACCCTACTTGGTGGGAAGGGTACAAGTTTTCAAGGTGGAAAGCATTTTCCCTAATTCAGGGTTCAAATGTGGAGTCTGTAGGTTCCAGGAAAATGAACACAAAAGTGCTGGTGTGTATCCACTTACAGCTTCGTTGGTTAGTTTGTTTTTATAAAAGCGTTCATAGCTTTCCTTGGATTCCCAGACAGGTCTGTAGACCAAACCAGGTTAAGAACTGTTAGCCTGTGTCCTACATTATTTCACATTCCCCTGGCACTGGGGACAGAGAGCCTGAACGTCGAGGTCCTGTAGTGGGTGATGGATTTGTTGTTGCCGAATTCCCTGAATAAGGACACTGATATCTACCACTTTGGCTCCCTCCTGAATGACATTATACCAACCTCTACTCCCGCAGTAAGTGAAATAAGAAATCACTCTCTCCTCCACAATCTCATTGTGACATCCTTTATTCCTTTCATGACACTCACTGTATTTGGTGACAACCTTCGCTCTGCCTCTTGTCCCCATCCCAGGAGCAACAGGCCTGCTTCAACCATCCTTCTGCCCTGGACAGACTCCTTACCATAGCTGCTCATTCTCGGCAAAAGAGCCTTGACTAAAATTATCACCTGAGTACATCCTGTTCTGGTTTCCATTCTTAACAATACCTGAAGGGATTACTGTAATCCCAGACTATATAAAGGCATCAAAAGGATTGAGATTGCTGAGCTTAGGAAACGTTGACTCCTAAGTAACAAACCATAAACACCATCCATCTCTATGACTGGCCTGGGTTCCGAGGTCGGCGGAATCGGAGAAATCCTCAGGCAGGTAGACACGACAAAGGGACACGCACCCGTGGCCTCAACTCCTTCTGTTGCCATTTCTGTTCTTGATACTTTTCATAGTCCACTCTTTGCCCACCCTTAACTACTCAGTTCCTTAGATCGGGATTAATCGGATCACTGTAAAAAATTATCTATCATCTTTTTTCTCATCCTGCAACCCAAGTTCAGACTTGATGTAGAGAATCCTCATCCAGCATAGAATTGCACCGGTAGTATCATCTTTCCTCTTTTGCTAATACTCTAGGGGGCCCTGGGAGAAATGCTCCACCATGACCATGGGTGTAGACCCGACCGTGCAGGCAAAGCTGGCCATGGTCCCCACATCCTGCACAGAACTGGGCGGTGCTGAGTGATTCATTCCCTTCCGTCACACACGACATGCATCACCTGCTTCCTATTGGCTCTCTCTCCCAGCTGAGACGGAAATGGCAGAAGATGCTCTGGAGCAAGAAGATAACAAATTCTAAGCTAAGAACTCCTAAGAAAGAAATCTCCAGTTTAGGGGAGTCCTGAGCGAGGCTGCTCCCCGTGTTGCATTATCACGTAGTCCTTTGCTGGGCAGCTACCAGCTGCAGTCTCCCTCTTCAACCATCTCACGTTCCTTGACATGCCCACTAGGCCTTGTTATATTTAATTCCCTGATTGTGCTCCACGGATTGCATATGAATTTGAAACATGGTTCAGGAATCATGTAATCAAAAAGACAGCTACTGAGGAGTGCCTGGGGGGCTCAGACGGTTAAGCATCTGCCTTCCGCTCTGGTCATGATCTCAGGGTACTGGGGTGCATGGAGTTCTGCATCCGGGTCCCTGCTCGGCGGGGAGCCTGCTTCCCCGCCTTCTGCTGCCCCTCCCCCTGCTCGTGCACCTGTGCGCGCGCTCTCTCTCTCTCAAATAGATTAAAAAGATAACTACTGAATCTATACCAGGACTGCCGGGAGCTAGGGGTGCAAGAAAAACTAGCCCCATGCTCATTCTTTCTTCTCTCCACAGATTCGAAACGTGGCAGCAAATCTCTGCGTGGACAGCAAGCATGGGGCCACGGGCACTGAATTGAGGCTGGACATCTGTGTCAAGGATGGTTCTGAAAGGACGTGGTCTCACGAACAGGTAGGTCAGCAACCAGAAGTAACAGGAGCAAGCGGGGCTGAGGCAGGCATGGGGGCAGATGGTGAGGACAGATCTCTCAAGGGGCCCTGTAGGACCCGCAGGGGTGGGGTCCTCTCCCCACCACCACCCAGCTCTGTTGTTCAACCAATCACTTACCTTCTTCATCTCAGAGCAACTGCAATGATCAACTGAGATCGTGTACAAAAATGTGCTTTAAACAGTAGAAAGGATGGTAGAAACCTCCTAGGCTTGTATTTCCTTTCCCAGAATGGCAGTCTTCAAACCAGGAAAAGCCTCTAGAGTGCCATGTAATCTTCCAACTAAATTTCACAGTTTTATTGAAAGACTCTTTGTTATTTTGTAAGTTTTTTGTGACTTTATCTAATCTTATTTTCCCCCCTGGAGATATTTTGAAAAGGATACTTTACATAAGCGTCTTGTTGCTGTAGCAATCTGTAATCCTACACACAAGGATGATTTGAAGGCAGTAACAGCCCAACATGGATTTCCTGGAATCCTTTAGAACTATTGCTTGCCTTTGATTGAAAAGCATTTCAGTGCAATTCTGTTTTTTAAGTGACATGGGACTCCTAATCCCCTTTGAAAACTGATGGTCCTAAGGGACTTTCTTCATACTGTGTCACTTGCAAAACAGACAAGATACTGGGTAAAATTGTGTCTGCCCCTTTCTATTGTCTTAATTTTTAATAATGAAAGATCAAATAGGGGGATGCCTGGGTGGCCCACTCAGTTAAGCATCTGCCTTTGGCTCAGGTCATGATTCCGTGGTCCTGGGATCAAGCCCCACGTGCCCTCTGCCGCTCTCCTGCTCTCTGTCAAATAAATAAATAAAATCTTAAAAAAATAGTCTCTCATGGTTCGTCTCCCCCTCCGATTTCCCCCAATTCACTTTTCCTTTCCTTCTCCTAATGTCCTCCATGTTATTCCTTATATTCCACAAGTAAGTGAAATGATATAAGGAGGGCACGTATTGCCTGGAGCACTGGGCTTTGTACATAAACAATGAATCTTGGAAGATTCCATCAAAAACTAATGATGTATTTTATGGTGACTAACATAACACATTAAATAAATAAATAAATAAATAATCTAAAAGGCTCTGCAGCTCCAGGATTTACAGATGGGAATAAAATATCAGCAAAAGCTGCCTTGCCCCTCCTTCCCCTATCTCCTTTGGTAAGCACCAGAGGGCTGTTACCAGGAATGTGAGGAATGTCACCTCCAAGAGTGACACCTCTTGGTGTCACCTCCAAGGAGGAGGCCTGTCACCTCCAAGAAGCAATTCTGACTTTAGCCTGGGAGCAAGAGAGAAGGCTTCAGAGACCTATCAGGAGGAACCACATATAGAGTGGAAAAGGATTCTTTTTTAAAGAAAAAAGAAAAAGAAACATGCCAAATGGAAAATCTATGTCTGTTGGGCTAAATTCTTCTTTACCAGCCCTGTGCAGCCCAACCATGAAACATGCGTGGCCAGACAGCTGATATGAAGTATGGCTTGCCTGAATGCCTGAACGAGGTTTCATAGTTCTGTCTTCTGGAATGTTCTAGAATTAAATATTCTCTGGACCACAGATTTTATTTTGCAGCCGAAAAATAAATATAAATAAAATCAACTCTATTGCATACGCTTAATAAAAATGGTTGGTTTATTTTCCCCCTTCATGCTGAACTGCTAAAATCTACTTCATGTAATTCAAGAAATAGTCACCAGAGGGCAGCACCAGACAAGCAGAAACTATGAGGCACAAAAAGACCAGTTAATATAGCTCTTTAAAAAGATTCCTGGTCTCTAGAGATTCTGAAAACAGAGCTACAGAGAGATTAAGCAAAGTTGACAGGAGGTAAAAAATGAATCATCTCTGAAATACATATCACCATATATTCACTTGGTGATTAAAACATTACAAGCTGCTTTGTTTTTCCAATAATTAGCTGTAAGCTTTATTCACTGTATTACTCAATGACTTATATGAATTAGGACTCACTCTCCTCCATTTAAATTAAAATGCCTGGGTGAAAAAAGAAGTATACCAGAGAAGGAAAATTATAGGTATTCTTTTTTATTCAAAAGCATTCAAAGAATCCACAAGGGGGACTTATTAGAGTTGAAATGATCCTTTTTAACAAATAGCAAAAATAAAACACAAATGAATAAACAAAACGGTTACGTGGGAAATAAAGGATCGTCTACTGAAGCACCTTTATAAGAAAATGCCTCTTGTTGCAGAACACCAGTGATATCTAATTTGGCTTCTGTGAAGGAAGCAATTTGTGTGATTCATTTTTTCCAGGACCTTCTATTTAGCTGTTTGAGATCACTGTAGCATTGTGTGCTGGTTTTCAGCTTCCTTTAGGGACCGAGAAAAAAAAAGCAAAGAGAACTTACTAAGACTGTAAGGTCTGGAAAGGATCCCTCCAAATGCCATTAGGAGTCCAAGTGAGAGGGGAAGGGAGGGAGGAGAGCCTTCCGTGGCCTACAGTTTGGACAGGGCAGCAAGCTCTGATCTCATGCTGGGGAGGTAGCACTGCAGCCCACAGGCCTTCCTCCAGCTGAGGAAGCTGACGGAATGCTCCCTTCACAAGACCTGGAGAGGCCATGTGCACACAGAGATGGGAGCAAGTCAGTGCACGTGGTAAAGGACGAGTTCTGGGATCCACAGCCTCACTCACAAAACAGAGTTGGGTACCGACTGCAACGGGCACTAGCTCAGATTTCTGCCACCCACGTAACGAGGAAATAAAATAGAACTATCCACGGAGAGAAAAATATTCTCGATCTTCTCAAATCAGGTAGCAAAATGAAGGTGCTAAGTGCATTTGCCGTACCGAGTCTAGTTGAGCTTATTCATATGATGTGGTATAAACCTGGGCAACATTACACGTACCACGGTGGTAGTAAAGCGAAGTACGAGTTCTGTATCATTCTGGATCTATATTTAAAAGTATCACTTAAAAGGAGCAAGTGGAGAGATTAACATCAATTTACTCTAAAACTAAGGATTTGAGGTTGAAAAAAATCAAGTTATTGTACAGGAAACCTGAATGAAATCTAAATCCTTTCATCAGTAAGGACCAGCCCAAGGGTAAGAGACAAACTATAAATGTCACAATAACATCATAAAATACAGGTGATGAAAATACATTCATAATGTCTGCTTGTGTCTGGTTCGACAAAATTGCTCGGGAGAAAGTGTGCCTAATGAATGAAAGGCTTGGTGCCTGATTAGATTGACGTGGCCGTCAGGATAAGATAAATGGCGTTAGAAACCTCTTTGAAGGCATAAGAGAGACAGATTTTAGCTAATGGTAAGTGCAGAAGAATAAAGCAATTGGTATAATCTGGAAATGTCAGTTGGGGTGCAGGAAAGTAATCACCACGTAATCAGGAGGATGTGATGATGATGATGGTGGTGATTTTGATACAGCATAAAACTCTGTGGAGACCCCCAGCTGACAACCAACCCACAAATCTGAAAATGATTATCGCACTATAAAGACAAACCTATAAACGAGAAATACAAGTCACCTAAGGAACCTTGGGACATAATTGGGA
>CM052800.1:128911653-128938596 GCA_028533885.1 Nasua narica
TGAGTTTGAGGAGTTCTTTGTAGATCTTGGATATCAGACCTTTGTCTGTAGTGTCATTTACGAATATCTTCTCCCATTCTGTGGGTTGCCTGTTTGTTTTGTTGACTGTTTCCTTTGCTGTGCAGAAGCTTTTTATCTTGATGAAGTCCCAAAAGTGAGGAAGAGCTATTCTTTAAGATTAGTGTCTTTTGTGTCCTGTTCAGGAGATCTTTGCCCATACCAAAGTCATGAAGACAGTCTTCTAAGTCATCTTTGGAAGAGTTATTGTTTAATCTTCTACCTTTTGGTATAGAATTCCATGAAATATTTTATGTATGCAGTGTAATATGGAGTTGATTTCTTTTTCATATTTATATCCAATCGATCAATCACCATTTACTAAAAAGACATTTTTTCCTATCACATGGAGATAGCAACAGAAATGTGAAAGCTTTCCTCCAGGGAATAAGAATGACATATAATGTCTGCTATCATCGTTTCTATTTTATATAGTACAGGATAGCCTACCCAGAGTAATCAGGCAAGATTAAGAAATTAAAAGGTATGAGAATTGGAAAGGAACAAATAAAACAGCCAATTAACAGATGAAATATTATATAGAAAATCCAAAAGATTATACATTCACACTATTAAAATTAATAAGTACCTTTAGAGTGGTCCTGGATGCATGGTAAATATAAGAAAAACAAATATCTACATACCAGCAACCAAAAAATAGAAAATGAAATTCAAAAATAATTTCATTTGATCACCATGAAAAGCAAAATAAATCTCACAACAGAGGTGAAAATAAATCTCACCACAGAGGTGAAAGACCTTTACACAGAAAGCTACAGAACATCACTAAGCAGAATTAAAAGCTATGTAGAGGAGTCTATCATGTTCAAGGGTAAGACTCACTATTGTGAAGATAACAGTTCTCAAAAGGGTATATACGTTTAATGCAAAATTAGTCCAAACCCCAGCAAGTTTATTTGTGGAAACTGATAAACTGATTCTGAAATTTATATGGAAAGGAAAAGGCCAAGAATAGCCAGGAAAATTTGACCAAGAGAAAGAACAAATATCAAACATTATAAAAGCACAGTATCCAGGATATTGTAAAGGTACATTTAAGGCAGTATGCTATTGACATAAGGTGAGCCTGACTGAGGCTCTCTAGAAGGTAAGCCCTGAGTATTGGTATTTTTTGAAGGCTCCTAAAACATTCTCATGTGCAGCCAGATGGAGAATCCCTTTTCTGGCTCCAATGTCAACAACCTACTTTCTTTACCCCACTCCTCCCTCCTGCTTTAGTTGGAATTTGTCCCCCTATTTGTATTCGGATACCATTTTGTTTCTTCTTTTGTACCAGAAACATTACACTCTACATAATTAGTCTCTCTTTATAGATATTAACTACCTGAGGGCAGGAACTTTTTCTTTTATTTCTGTATGGCTTGGTTAATATCTAATATATAGAAGTTCCTAAATAAGCATTTTTTAAATGGCTTAAAGAACTACTGGGTTTGGGTGGCTCAGTCGTTAAGCACATGCCTTCAGCTCAGGTCATGATCCCAGGGTTCCCGGATCAAGCCCCACATCCTGGGATCAAGCCCACTTCTCCCTTCCTATTCCCCCTGCTTGTGTTCCCTCTCTCACTATGTCTCTTTCTGTCAAATAAAAATAAAATTAAAAAAAAAAGAACTACTGGGTTCAGTTATTGATATGATCTTCTCCTTCATGAACCCCAAGTTGTGCTGGATAAAATTTAACATAGCTCATGGAAGCAACCTAAATGTCCACTGATAGATGAGTGAATAAAAAAAGATGTCTAATATGTAATGGAATGTTACTCAGCTATAAAAAAGGATCAGATCTTGCCATTTGCAACAACAGACATGGACCTGGAGGGTATAATGCTAAGTGAAATAAGTCAGCCAGTGAAAGACAATACCATGTGATTTCACATAAATGTGGAATCTAAAAACAAACGAACCAAAAAAAAGCAGAAACAGACTCATGAATACAGAGAAGAAACTGATGATTGACAGAGAGGAGGGGGTAAGGGATGGGCAAAATGGGTGAAAGGAAGTGGGAGATAAGATTTCTCATTATGGAATGAATAAGTCACGGGGATGAAAGTTACAGTATAAGGGAAAACAGTCAATGGTATCATAATAGCTTTGTATGGTGACAGATAGGAGTTACACCATAGTGAGCATAGCACAAGGTATAGAGTTGTTGAATCACTATGTTGTAACCTGAAACAATATAAATTCTATGTCAACTATACTTCAATTGAAAAGAAAGAAGAAGAAAAAAAAACCCACTTAACACATTTTGGGGAGGAGGGTCTCAGAACCATATACACAGCTTCCCCAAAGAACAAAAATGAAAAGTTTAAATTACTATTCTTAGTTGCCCCCTGGGGTGTTCTTGTAGTTTAACTGCTATAAGAAAGAGCTTAAAAATAACATCGAACAGGAAATACAGATAAGAAGTTTCCTTTCAGGCTAAATTGATAACATTGCAACAGTCTCATTAGTTTAAAAAGTGAGTGGGCAGAATTCTTGGCATGTGCCTATATTTGACTATTTATTGTGACATGTGATATATGCCAGGGCTCTGGCCTCCCAGCTCATAAAATCCTGCTGGTCCACAAAGATGCCAGATGGAAGGCCACAAGATTCTTATTTTTAACGTGTTCTGGTTAGTTATTGATTTAGGAACAAAAATGAGGAAAGTACATACAAAAAGCTGAATTAAAAGGCATGTATTTCAACTTGGGTTATGATATACAAAGCCCCACTAGAAAATCCTGAACCTGGGGTTCATACTTAGGCAGTCACAGTATCCCAATTCAGCCCGTTCATTTCTAGACCGTCCCAAGTATTAGAAAGTTCTTCCCCGCCCTTTAAGACCACACAGATTAATTTAATCCATTTCACTGAATACAGATCCCAAATACTTGAACAATGCTTGCCCTATCTTTACTCTTTATTTCCGGGTAAATGGTCCAATTTTCTGTCACTACTCTTCATATGACTTAATTTGCATCTACCTCAACTTCCTGGACACTCACTCTTAACATACTCCCAATAGTTCTAGAAAGTGTCCTAATAGGGGTGCCTGGGTGGCTCCATGGGTTAAAGCCTCTGCCTTCAGCTCAGGTCATGATCTCAGGGTCCTGGAATCGAGCCCTGCATCGGGCTCTCTGCTCAGCGGGGAGGCTGCTTCCCTCTCTCTCTGCCTGTCTCTCTGCCTACTTGTGATCTCTCTCTCTCTCTGTCAAATAAATAAATAAAATCTTTAAAAAAAAAAAAGAAAGAAAGTGTCATGATACTTAGAACAGAACACCATATTCTAGGTGTGTCCTGATCAAAGGACGTAGAACCTGTTTCTAGTATTCTTTGTTATGATTGAGTTGATTTTCTACCTTAACTTTACATACTTTGCTTTTTAATGAATTTTCAGTATAAAAACTCAGTCTTTTTCTCGTTTTGCTACACAAGTACATCTCCACAGTCTTCTACCTCTATAATTCATTTTATACTTGTGTAGCTATCCATTTGTTTCTATTAAATTCTATCTTACCAGATTTACCTCAACCTGGGTTTTGACTCTTTGATCTAACCTATGGGCCATCAAAAGAGTTTTGTTCCATCCATGAATGATATCTGCATGCATTCAAGCCTTCATCTAGGTTGTGAATCCCAGTCCACAAGGCCAAGAACTGAGTCCTCTGTCATATAACAGAGATGACACTGATCCATTAACAAGCATCATTTGGATAAAGTTATTCAAGCAGATACAAATTTGCCTAATAGTTATTTACTCTCGCCCACAGTTCTCCAGCTCACCCAAAAGAGAACAAAGAGGGGCTTTTCAAATACCTTGCTGAAAACAATATGCACAATGTCTACATCCTACTCTCATTTGTAATAGAAGACTTAAGTCCTTGTACCTAAGAAGTTATGATCTTTTGATTCAAATGAAGAATCCAACCAAGAAGGAGGTCAACACCCAGGAGGGAAATACATTCAGCACAGCAATGACACTACCTTTTCCACTGTGTTAGCTTGCCATCCTGTTTTCATTTGTATGACTCACTTAGTTGTCACGACCTTTTAACTTTGGCTGTTTCTGAGTAACTTCGCAATATTCCTACCCGTTAGGACCATCCTACCAAACCTAGCTGCCATTCTCAGGTCACTGAGAATAAAAAAGCCTCCATCGCAGGCTATCCCAGGCTCTAACATAAGGATAAAGGCCTCCCGAGTTAAACACCTGCCAAGATTTAGACTAACAGAAAAGAATCTTGGTAATAAAAACTGTAAACAATTTCAGTTCGTATTTAAATTTAAATTAATAGTTGCTAATGAGCTGGGGTAGAGATGGAATAGGATGTCTGGTTGGTTCAGCCAAGAAGGGCTCTAAAGCATAACTTAGAGGTCAAGAACCGAGGCTCTGGGACCCATGGGATCGGAGATTGGCGTTCTGGGTCCCGTGTGGCTCCTGGCTCTGGGATCTTGGAAAATTTCCTTACTAAGCACTTTGGTTTCCTCATTCATAAAGTGAGGATAATAATAGTATCAATAAAATTTAGGGGCGCCTGGGTGGCGCAGTTGGTTGAGCAACTGCCTTCGGCTCAGGTCATGATCCCGGAGTCCCGGGACCGAGTCCCACATCGGGCTCCCAGCTCCATGGGGAGTCCGCTTCTCACTCTGACCTTCTCCCTTCTCCCTTCTCATGCTCTCTCTCACTCTCTCTCTTTCCTAATAAATAAATAAATAAAATCTTTAAAAAAAAATAAAATAAAATAAAATTTAAATGTACCTAGCACATGGCACTTCAGAGTTCAATCACTGTTAATTATTGCAAACTACGTGTTCAACAAACTATCTTCTGATTTGATCTTAGCTCTTCAAGGCAAGTTTACGTACAGGAAAAGATAGGCTAATCAGTTATATTTCTATATTATACATTTTTGTACCATTTTAGTTCCTTAGCTACAGCTGGATATGAGGCCATAAATTCCATGAGAGCAGAGGTTTTTCTCTGCTTTCCTTCTTTCATTTGGTACCTAAAACACTGGTTGGCATATAATTGGTGCTTAATTAATATTCATTGAATAAATAAATAAATGAACCTAGCTTCCTACTTGTTCACATTCACGATCCCTTCAGATTGCTTGTGTGGTTTATGTAGATAAAATGGGAAGATCTACATAGAATACTTAGCACTGCCAGACACATAGATTCATAGTCAATAAATAGCAGTTATTATTATTATGTTTATATGACTCCCAAAAGGTTTACTGTGGGGAGATAAAGAGCTATGGACCGATGGAAACAAGATATGGAGCAGATTGGTTTTCTCTAATCTTAGAGCTTTCAGTCCAGTGGGGAGGCAGACAAAAACAATTAAATAAATTAAGTTGCAGGATAATATGAGAACACAAAACACAAGGTTCTGCCCAGGTCAGAGAAGTAGGCAAGCCTTCTCTGACAAGCTAACATTTAAATGGAGATCTAAGAGATGAGTAAGAATTAGGTAAGTGAAGGAAGTAACAGAGAAAAAGACCCCGATAAAGTATCAGCTTGTGCAAAGGCCCTGAGTAGGCAGGATCTTGGTTTTCTTGGAAAAACAGAAAAGCCAGTTGGAAGGTGTGAGTGTGAGGGAAAATGATGAACGATAAGACCAGACATCTGGCTAGGGAGAGGACGATACAAGACCTTGCTGGCCATGCTAAGAATTTAGCTAAAAGACCAGGAAGACTTTGAATGGTTTGAAGAGCAGGGATCTAATCAGATTAGATTTTTTAATAATTCTGGCTACTGTCAGCAAAATTAAAGATACACTCATGCACATCACTTGCCTGTAGCCCAGAAAAGCCAGCGAGGAGAGCAAGGAGTAGGGGCTAAAGGCCTGCTGTGCCTAGCACCGTCTCAGCACACACACGAAGGGGCTCTGTCGGGACATTAAGAAACATTATTTCTGATTGGCCAAATTAGCCACTGATGCAAGAAGACCAATTTTCTCCTCCTGTGAGGAATTCTACCTGTCAAAGAAAAAATGGAAAAGGAGAGACAGTAAGACTGCTTTGTCCCTGTTATGCCTATCAAGGTTATTTTTGCATTCTCCCAGATGCCAACAGTAAAAATAGGCAGGGAAATACTACCTACTTTCTCTTTCTTCCAGAACACAAAGGACATTCATATATCAACCTCGTTCCTCTCCACAACACTTAAGTGGGAAGGCAGATATTCTAAATCTTATCTCGTCCCACTCTTCTCCACTCCACTCCATTCATTCTGCAGCTGGGACACCTGTATCACTGACAAACGAAGTGACCATCAGAGATTATCGTCAGGAATAAAACTGGGATTACAAACTAGCAATAATTTGGGGCGCCTGGGTGGCTTAGTTGGTTAAGCGCCTGACTCTTGGTCTCAGCTCAGGTCCTGATCTCAGCGTTGTGAGTTTGAGCCCTGTGTTGAAAAATAAAAACAAAAACAAAAACAAAGAAACCTAGAAATATCCATATTAGACACCAACAGCATTGGACAGGAAGGAGCTGTCTCACACAATAGCATTCTCTTTCAATGCATGTTACCCAGAAATGAATAGTCAGTGGAAAGGAGTAACTCCGTTCCCCTCGCTGTGCACACAGGAGCTACCCTCCAGTCCAGTCTGTATCCAACTGCTTACCGGGCATCTGAACCTGAATGGTTCATCTCTGCCTTCAACTCCTTATACCGGAAACAGAAATCACTATCCTCCCCCGCTGCCTGATGCTGTTCCTCTCCCTCCATTTCCTGCCTCAACACAGCTTTTCCTCCACTCCTCCCCCCACCTTAATCCCCACATGCCATTAATCAGAATGTTCTCTACATTTGCTTCTCAGATAGCTCTCAGATCATTTCACGGGTCACCCCCAACTACCCCCGTGGCTTTGGGTTTTGCTTTTGCCAGCTTCAATCCGGTTGGTTGCAGTGGCCTCGCACCTATGCCCTTGGCCAGAGTCCAATGCCTCCCCACCCCCACCCCATCCTTCTCTCTGCTACTAGCATCCTCCACACAAAATATGGATTCTGTGTCTCCCTTTTTTTAAATCATTCAGTGGCCACCTCCCAAACGCAGGAAAAATCAAGCCTTAGCAATGTACCTCAGTCCCCGCATGATATCTCTTGGCTATCACTGTCTGGAATTCACCTTGCTTGTTGTGATCCAGTCGCACCAAATGACTTGCTGGTCCCCAGCACATGAGGTAGCTCTCCATTACCTCTGACATATCTCCTCCCACTCCCTTCCCTGACCCAGTCCCCCTGCTATTCCTCTAACCCCCCGGAATGCCTTTGCACTGGCTGGTCTTTCTGGAACTCTCTTCCCCCAGATATTGGCATCGCTAATTCCTTCACCTTCTTCAAGACTGCCCATAGGTCACCTTCTCAATGAGGTGGACCTTTGCTGCCCTATGTAAATTTGCGTGTCCTATTATGCCCCTTGTTTATTGTCTGTGCCCCACTGCCTCACCCCTACCCTGCCTTTAGCATGTAAATTCCAGGGTGGGGGGCAGGGGATGGTCTTGTGAAGGTCTCTGAAATATCCTAGCTACCTAAAAGAGTGCCTAATCAATAGTAAGTCCCCCAAAATTTTTGCTGAATCAGTTGAATGCATAAATGCACACGCTATCACGTCTCTCCCTACCCTTGTTGCTCTCTACATCTGAAATACCGTCACACATTTTATTCCCCCTCATCTACAGTCTCATTGGCACTTTTTTACTTCATACATTTCTTGTTTACCTTTTGGTGTCCCCCACTTCCTGAGTCAGGAGATGCATCCCGGCTTATCTTTCTGGGCCGATCTTCTAATGCATACCAGAAAATAAAGGGCATTCAATGAATATTTATTGAACTCTGACCTGAATCGTGTCTTTCAGGCAAAGGACTGAAATACACGAACCATATACAAACTCCGACTGTAATTACATAGAAGAGCTCATTCCCGAGCCCTACATCACCTTTGTTCCATAAATCCTTTTGCTTAAAATGGAAGGTACGGGTATATCAATTTGGATAACGGGCTGAAGCAGGAGCTAATTTTTGCAAATTCTATTTTGCCAGGATTTCAGAGAACGCAATTTGCTCTTGAATAGCTGGTCTCAGACCAGATGGTTTGTACGTTCTGATTTTTAGAATGAGGATGCTCCCTGACTAAAAATAAATTAAAGGAAGATACAGAGTGGAAGCACTTATTATATGTAGGACATTGTCCCAGCGATTTTACATATATTAACTCATTTCATCCTCACAACAACCTCGTGCAGGATGTATTATTATATTATTATCTATATTTTACAGATGAAGAAGCTGGAGTTCAGAGAATTAAGTACTGTCCAAGGTCACACAGCAAGGATGTGGCATGACTGGAATTTGATCCAGAGCCCGTGCAGAACAAAACCCCAGCCCCTGACCCCGCACAGGCTGCCTTCCCTCCCACCGTGTGCCAGTTCTATTCCCAGAGTCCTCTTTCTACACATTGAGAACTCACACACTTATTTTATTGTCTTTGCATCTCTGGTGTTTTGTTCTTTTATTACCTTGCGCGCGGTGTAAAATGCTTTCTACAAGTTACTCAGGCCTTCAAAGCTTAGACGCTCTAGAAGTATGGAATGGAATTGAATTTAGTGCTGGCCGAGTGTCACACAGATGTCAGTCAAATCACAGGCCGGCTTCGGGAAGGTGTCTCTTTCAATGAGATACCTCAAAAGTCCCGCCCGCGCCTTTCACAGCCTGGACTGACTGGCCAGAACTGGCCATCTAGTTTGACCCGATTGGATTAGGAAGGGCGGTTCCCCAACCCTGGATCTGAACTTTTCCATTTCCTGCTCAAGGGTTTCTCATTTTCTGAAGCAAAACCCAAACTGGAACGACAAGGGAGGAAGCAGGCAGGGAAGGTGGGAGAAGTGGAGACAGGAGAGGTGGAGGAGACCGGAGAGGCATGGTTTGCCATATTACACTGTGAACAGCAGGGGCACATGCTCTGTTTTCCTCTCAGGATGGAACAGGGAGCAGTCCAGTCAAAAGGACTCTTTCAGGAGGACTTATATGGAACAGCAGACTTGCCAAAGCACCCAGAAGTCTATTCCAAAGGGGGGAAAAACTGTATTCGATTCTGTTACAGCCATCTCTTGTCATGAGATGGAGGGCAGGGGAGCAAAGGGCTGTCTTAGAACGAGAGACCATATTGACGAATGATTACTCGATCTACTCGCTTAATTCCAGCTAGGAAAACCATAAGTACAGACACTTAGTAGTAATCCAAAAGCTTAGCTGAGTAGAAAGTACAAAGATAACAATGTACGCGCCCCCCCAAGGTCAAAAGTGGAGAACGCATGCTCCGGGGAGGCTGACAGAGCTTCCAGAAGCTTCGCCTGTAGGACATGGCGGACACTCCCCAAGACAAGGGCGAAGAGAGCTCAGTCTCTAACCAGAGAATAATCAATCTGTCAATCTCCCGAGTATCGTTGATAGTCTCCAGTTGGATGTCCTGTCATTTGTCTCTGTCAGTCAGCAGTGAACTTTGGAATAAAAGGTTTGTTCAATTTTATGGCCAGGAGAGGACTTACAGATTAATCCTAACCACCCTCTCATTTTGCTGGTGAAGCTTCTCAACCGTAGATGGATTAAGGGAACTTAACTTCTCAACTTCTATGAGAGCACAAAGTACAATAACAGAAAACATATTCTGGATTTTTCAGGGCGGTGCTGAATTTGCATGCCCTGTCTGATTGTCCTCTTGCCTGCACCTGTATTTGTCAGAGCCCGTGTTCCAACTTGAGACCGGGAGAAATATGATCACCTTACAGCTCAGAAGATACTGTTCAGAAAATCCGGTTTGGCTTTTGCATCCGTACTAAAGTACACAAGCTGGTGAAGGGCAGAGAATAGAAACATGTTCTGCTCCTTTCTTTTCTCTTTTTTTTTTTTTTTTTTTTTTTACGCTTTCATAGAAATTTGTTCTCTGGGGGAGAAACTGTGAGCATATAAAGGTCCCCACTTGAGCTACTGACAAAGGGAACAACAGATAAGTAAGGGGTAAAAAGAAGGAGACGTAGGTGGAACAAAGTGAATTAGCATTTAGTAGGTCACACAGAATTTTCAGGAATCAAATAGCTCTGGAATGCTCTTTGGAAAACTGATTTAAATATACCCTGTAGCTAACTGGGTAGAACTTAGGGGCAGGGGACTGAGCATGAAAGATGCTGGGAAGCCAAAGGGTGGACACAAAAGAGACCGCAGCCCAAGGGACCACCACAGCTGTGAGGAGGGGGGTCTGTGTGTGTGAGTCTCACCAGAGAGAGAAGGATGTGTGAGGTGAGCTGCAGAGTAGACTAGCCCCCTCACTGCACCCAGAGTAGGAGGGAGTTCCTCAGGGCTGCCTCTGGGGTCAAACAGCAGCCAAGGTAGCAAAGCCCCAGATGAAGAAAAGAGGAAGGATACTTCTTTGTGGAAATAAAAGAAAATCCATAATAAACCCAGGAGACTTAAGAAAACTAAAGAGAAAAATGAGCCTTTGTATGAGGCAGAGCTCTTTGTTTACACTGAACAGAAACAAGCACTAAATTGCAGGCCCTGCCTTTCTCTTTCCTTCTTCTTCCTTCACACACTGCCTGACTGTGCAAACATCCGGATCCTAAAAGGACATTAAATATTGGTTGATGGAGTCCTAACAACCAGGAACAACCCAGAAATATTTACACTGGCTGCCTGAGAACCTCTGTCATTCTAAAAGCATTGTGAGTCAAGTATTCCTCAGTTAAAGAAAACAATCAGAACCTCTGAACGTTTCCTGAAAAAATAGTATTTGGTCCCGAAATTCAAGCAGTGATTTGAGAACGCTTTTTACATGTTCTTGGCAATTTTTTTTTTTTTTTTTTGTATAGACGCTGTAAGAAACAAAAGGTTTTGTTACCAGTCAGGGAAAGATATATTTTTTTCTCTTTACATCAACTTCCTTCTCTCCACTTGAACAGTAAAAAGAAGTGTGTGTTGAGGCCTCTGGTTGACTCAGTTGGAAGAGTGTGTGCCTATCAATCTCAGGTCATGAGTTTGAAACCCACGCTGGGCACAGAGATTACTTTTTAAAAAAGAGGTGTGTGTTTGAGGTGATTGAGATAGTGAGCTTCCTCACCACTTAAACTTTGTGCCCTGATAGTACCTTTCTCTTACAGAGCTGTTAGCTTTATCCTGTACTTAGCAACTCTTTTTTTTTTTTTTTTAAAGTGAACGCTGCCTCCTCCCTTTTATAGAAAACAATGAGAATTGCACCACAGGAAGAGCTGTAATGGCAGAAAGGGAGGTTGGAGAAGACCCTGAAGCTTCAGAGTTAAGAAATTTGAGTTTGTACGTGGAGAAAGGGCCTGTGCATCAGCTATCTCTGTCCCCATAACTTCTGAAGAGGGCAACTGAGCACCTAGCTCATTCCTGTTTCTTTCTGCATTTCTTTTTCCCATTAGAGGCCCGATACAAGGGGAGGGGGAAATTTTTTTTATTTTTTATTCTTTGAAAGATTTTATTCATTTGACAGAGAGAGCACAAGCAGAGGAAGCAGCAGACAGAGGGAGAGGGAGAAGCAGGCTCCCCACTGAGCAGGGAGCATGATGCAGGGCTTGATCCCAGGACCCCCGGATCATGACCAGAGCCAAAGGCAGCCGCTTAAGGACTAAGCCACGCAGGGGCCCCCCAAGGGGAGGGAAAATTACGACTCCTCTTCTTCTAATCCAATTGGGTCAGACTCAATGCCCAGTTCTGGCCAATCAGTCCAGGCTGTGAAAGGCATGGGTGGGTTCCTGTGTGTGTGTGTGTGTGTGTGTGTGTGTGTGTGTGTGTGTGTGTGTGTTGGCGTGAGCACGTGCACCCACCTGTTCTTGTTTGCAAAGGACAGAATTAAGGTCTTTGTATGTGCTTCTCCTCAAATAGCTACATTATTAGCTACTTGGCCAGCAGCCTCATCTACTTGTAGTATCTTTAAAACCCAAGCATGTAGCAAAATGCTTCCTACAGAGTAGCAAATGGATGAATTGCTTTTCTAAAACGCAGAAGGACTGCCAAAGGAACGAATTCTTTGTTTCTGATTGAACCTGCCTGGAGTCCTTACCTCAGCCTGCGGGCTCTGGGACACCGTTCTCCACGGGGTTATCCAAACTGCTATTATTTAATTTGGGAGATGGGCTCCTTTTCGTGCTCTGGGAATATACTGAAATATGAGCAGGGATATTTTACTTCCTCTGTGTATTTTGGGTCCTAACCGTTCACCATATATTATGTCAGCCCTTTCTTTTCTTTCTGATCCCTCCAGGACAGAACATTATTCCATCCTGTAAGCAACAGCTGCATAGACTGCAACCCCGCAGAGAAGAAGATTTTCATGGCCAGATGTGACCCTCTATCTGAGACTCAGCAGTGGATTTTTGAACATATTAATATGACTGTTTTAGAAAAATTTAACCACCATGCCAGCTCCTAGGAAGAAGGAAGGAGGGGAAGATGAGCGATTACCTACAGATTACAAAAACTAAATTTCAGCCAGCATCTGGGTCGAAGGAGTCAGGAATAACATTTCCTAGATCCAGGAAGCCTGGTTTAAAGATTTGTAAATGCCACGTCAAAGTAGGTTGTCCTGCAGAAATTCCTGCATCTGAAGAACTTGGCCGAGAACCTCACCAGCTGCATCTGAGAACTTGAGACTAGCAGTGCCCTTGCTGGCCAAGGGCAAAGATTATTTAAGGACTTTTCCAAACAACTGCTGAGTTAATAAATCCTAGCATTTCTCAGGTCAAATCCTGCAGTAGTGAGTAGCTATGAATGGATCCTATTAACTGGGTGGGAGGGGGGCGAAAATAGAGTGCATGACTGCTCCGAAGAAAACCCGAGGAAACCACAGGTTTAGAACTAGCCACGCTTAAGGGGTGAGCTGTCCTCTCTGGTGCCATTCTCTAAGAATGGGTTAAGCAGGTTTAACCCTTAAAAGTGCTGCAGAAGATTTTAGAGTGCTCATACCATTCTGTTCTCTTGTTTTCTTTTCAAACGAGGGTGCGCTGTCTGATGTCACGACTCAAGTTACATAATGAAACGAACTTCCAGAGTTCGCATTCTTTCATTCGCATTTCCTTTTAGAGTAGAGGTAACTTCTTGTTCATCAAGGCTGGTGCTCCATACATCAGCTGAAGTTCTAATTCAGTGCCCTTGGATGAATCCAGTTCAAAAATGAAACAAAAACTATGCTACCAAGTTACTCCAAAGAGAAAGATTTCACAGAAGCAGCAAAACCATTTAAGGTTTAGGAGAGGGATTTCCCTAGGAAATCGATTTTTACTTTTCTATTACTTTTAGAATTTTAAAAGTCTGATGTTTGTCCAGTCATACTTTTTATTAAGGAAGGAAATGGAGTGAGGTTGATGTAATTTGTTTAGGAGATTCTGAAATCCAAATAAATCTACACTCCAAGTGATGTGCGAAAACGGCTTGTTCGGCTTTAATTCTCTGTGATGGGTGCTGGGGACGGAGATGCGGTTTCATTTGTTTTGTTTTGGGTTTTTTTAATTTGTTTGTTTTATATTGCTGATATTAACGATGTTTTTGCTTTACTTGGAAGCTCACAGAAGGAATTTCCATTAATAAAGTGCTTCTGACACCATTTCTGTTAATGAGACAATACTTTAGGGGTGACAAAAGGAATGATTACAAAACTAAATGGAACATTTAATCCTTAAAAGACCCCTTTTAAAAAAAAATTTCAATAATTACAGGGGTGGGGAAGAATATACAGGGATTGGGATGAAAGGGTCATGTGTGTTATACATTTCTCAAGGTTTTTCCGGCAGAAAAAGGTTTTATTTTGCTTTTGTTGTTCCTGTTTTAGTTTTAAAAACTAAGTTTAGCTCAGTTTTTCTGTTAATCAGCATGTTTCTCTTGTCCTGGATAGAGAAGCAGTGGATATTAGAACTGGGAAGACTCTCAGAATGCAACCCCTTTGTTTTTCCAAATGAATAACAAAAGGCCAAAGAGGGGAGTCCTGATTCCTGGCGAGGCAGATGGTCCTTCTCAGCAGCACTTTTCCTCCTGTGTGCCGGCTTGCTGGCTCTGTTACCCAAAGTGTCTCTGGTTCTGACTCGGATGTCAGTAGATGAGAATATCGTGCCTCCCCGGGGATGCTTCTGAGAGTAGTATTCATGTTCAGAAACTTTAATATATGAAACGTCTTCTTCTAAACGTTCATGATTTTGTTCTCTCCTCAAAATCGAATCAAAATGCCCAGTTAAACCACCCTGCTAATAGTTGGGCAAGAGTTATTCTATTATCTTTCCTGATTTTTCAAGTATTCTTTTGAAGAGCTACTCTTTTTACAATGACAGTCACAGAGATTTTTTTGTGTGTAGGTCAAGAGATCTTGAAGCATGAGAGATGCAGAGTAGAGAAAACCAATAGTGAGAAATTAACCTGTGTGTTGAGCAATTCCAGAGAGGGAGTGAAGATTTATCTCAAGTGCTCAGAAAGCGATCTGGTTGTAGAATTAGAGGAACCTGTAAAAATTCACATTATGTCATTAAACAGTTGACTGCTATTTATAGTTCCACCAAAGAGCCACCCCTGGTTTCCGTGCCCTGGAAAGCCCAGATTTGCAATATGTCAGGATGCTCTAATCATGGGAAGCTAGCCATAACATGTTTGGCACTGTTTTCTGAGAAAGCCTGAAGACCACATCAAATGATGGTTTCCCAATCTCAGAGGGGCTCGTCTCTTGTATCTAATCTAAACTTTGAGCAAAAGGATGTAATATAAAAAATTAAAATTAAAAAAAATTAAGAGAGGGGCGCCTGGGTGGCTCAGTGGGTTAAAGCCTCTGCCTTCGGCTCAGGTCATGATCTCAGGGTCCTGGGATCGAGCCCGGCATCAGGCTCTCTGCTCAGCAGGAAGCCTGCTTCCCCCTCTCTCTCTGCCTGCCTCTCTGCCTACTCATGATCTCTCTCCTCTCGGTCAAATAAATAAATAAAATCTTTAAAAAAATCTTTAAAAAGAATTTAAGAGAAGCCTGAGACATTAAAGCCAACATTAAAACTTCAAACTGCCGAGCAATTAACTGTGTGCAAATGGGGAATATCCAAACAGAGTAAAATGAAGCCCAGAGAATCAACTTCTTAGCAGAAGCACAGAGCACTGCCAATAAGCACATTTCAGGAGACATTCCCAGTCCCACCAAAGGTTGAGACTCTACTCACTTGAAAAACCACCATTACTATTGAGAGAAACAGAAAATTACATATGTTTGTGTATTTGTTTGGCAAAGAGGTACTGAACGGTTATCAAGAAGATTCTCTCTCCTGGAAATAACATGATTCAGACATTAAATGGTAGAGTCCAGACTTAACTTTTTTATCAGAATAAGAAGGAAAAAGGGCATAAAGTTAATCCGGCCTCAGGAATTGCTGCTTCTCCATAAAAAGAAATGGTTTTGCTGGAAGTTAGAACATAATTTTTTATACCCTTATGTATGTACTGAGGACAGGCTATGCTGAAAAACAATTGTGAACTAATGATGGGATTTATACTTTGTTCCAAGCTGAATTAATGTCATGGTAATAACAATGGCTTAGCTTCTACGTCTACTGCTAGTTAGTTTAAAATATTACTATGATCACATGACTTCTTAAATGCATTCATTATACAAGAGGTCTCAGTGAATAATGTTAGTTCCAGAATTATTTTATGAATTGGTAATGTAGAACTTGATAAAGAGATGCATAACATATAACGAACTGAATTCGTCGTCAGTGAAAGAGAGGCTTAGGCCCACTCTGTTCATTTCTTGCAAAACATAAAACCAATGACAACGCTTGACACCATTCCCTTTAAGGGCAAGTATATGTTTTTTCTAAAAAGCCCAAAATATGTAAAGGGCATTTAATGTCTCTTTTGTGATTCTTGCCCTCATGTGGAAAGCTTCTACTTCAGTTCTTATGTAAGTAAAGAAATGGCAAAAAGGAATCCTTTATTGGAACAGGTAAAGTCTGTGTCAGACACATCAAAAGAGGCAATGGCACTTCATTTATGAAGCCAGCTGTCCAGTCATGAGAGGAAAGCCAACTCACCGCTGTATGACATTCCTGGCCCAGGACTTGACATATCTGAAGACCAGAACGGAGTTAATGGCAAGGTCTGTCACCAACTGCTTTTGATTCCCGACGTAAATGTACCCAATCTTCACCAGGAGTGGACAACCCCGAGCCCCACCCGACCCCCATGCCTTCAGATCCTTCCAGATTACATTAGTTAGAATTCAGAACCATCCTAATAATATGTGCTTCTCGTGAACATTGATTGATCCCCGGGAACCCCCTTTGCAAAATCTCTTCCGGCTTCTCCCCCTGGCAGCAATATAAGGCTGCGATACCCTTTCCTAAACAGGAGCTGGAGATAAGGAAATAAAGCATGTCATATAAATCCTGAAAAGGAACACCTCGAAGGGAAAATATTTTTAAGTGGCTTTCTACGGTCCCGAGAGTAAATACTAACGGGGAGGGGTAAATCGTATCCCTACCGTGGGTGCGCGTAGTCCTCGCGATTCGCCTCATGGTCCAACTCCGCCTCGCCGTCATAACTCTTAGATGACACCACTAACTGTAATTACTCTGTGCAAAACTGTGGCGGAGGGCGCTGGAGCGTGACAAGTGGCCAGTCCTGCCCACACGGCCGATGTTGGAAGATTGCTCTTTGATTTATGTCTGTAGTCTCTGCTTGCAGAACCGCGAGCTGTTTGCAACTCTATTTGGTAGACTTGACATTGGCCTGAAGCTTTTATTCACAGTCACTCATCTCTACACTTGACGCACCAGGCTGGTGTGTCTGGTACTGTGGCTTCTCAGCAGAGAACAGCTCAGACCCATGTTTGACACTTCACTTCAGAAGAACCCTGTCGCATTCCTTCCGTCCCTCCTGCCTGAGGTCGCCCCCTCCAGCTCACCACAGGATAGCTTCCCCGGGCTGCCACAGTCTGCCACTCTCTACCTTTGCTTCCATGCCACCGACCTCAACACAGAAGTCTGGCTACATTTCAGAATCTTACTGTTAACGCTTTTATTCTGACATTACTCTTCTTGGGGTGGGGGTGGGGAGATGCTTGAAACTAAGTGATGTAGGTCCTGAATCACCAGGGACAGTCCTGTTTATGCCTGCTGTCCTGTGTATTTATTAACCGTGCTCCTTTTTACTCTTAAAAGCATCCTAGTTTGGATAGCAAATCGGATGGTCACTACTTATAATCCACCTGCCTGTTTACTTTATAGTTTCTTAGGGAAAGTTAAAATGTCCTGTATTTATTAAGGCTTATAGACTGCAAGAGACCAACTAATTTCATTCTTTCTCTTCACACAGGACCAAACAAAACCCAGTTATATTTGTTGATTGCCTATTGCGTTCACATGCAATAGGTTCATTCCAGGTTGTGTAAATGGAAGCTTTTCAATTAAGAGTTCCTATACCCACCTAAATCTTTTTGCTAAATTAAAAGGATTCTAATTTAAATGTTCTTTTGTCATTTAAAAAATATATTTAGAATCAATTAAGTCATTTTCAACTTTTCCAAGCTAAAAACTATAGATGCTCACCATTAGCCATATTATTAATTCTCAATATTATGGCCCAGGATAGAAATAGATAAGGTAGGTAGGTAAATAGGTGGTAGATGATAGGTAGATACATTCTATTTACATTATTGGTTTTGTTTTTCAAAATGACTTAATATTTAACTCATTCCACCCTATCTCAGAAGTAGATAATATTATCATCCTTTTGAAGAAACTGAAGGACTCAAAGTCAAGGGGTTCACTAGGTATCAGGGGTTGTTAGTGGCCACTCTCTGTATTTGTAATTATTATTAACTTGTGAATAGTTAACAGTAGAGCCAGGACTGGAATTCCGTCAGGCTTTCTGGTGCTTAGGCCTCAGCTCCTTCCACTCGCCATGGTAATTCATACCTCCCTCTAGGGTCACTGGTCCACAGCAAAGCCAAATGTGAGATGTATTGAGTTACTTCAAAAACGCTGTGAACAATAATTCCTTGAGGGCTCCGTTATTAACCCCTTCATTATGTTTGCTCATCTCTGTACCTATGTATTTTTGTTGGTTTTTCCACAAGCTTATTAAAGCAAGAACACCAAACTGAATTTAGGATTAGTTCCTCTTAATGAGATTTCCAAGGCACTTTGAAGAAGTCATGAACTAAAGCTCTTTGCATAGCTCTGGAAGAAAATCCCAAAGCAAATACTTGCACTTTGTGATTGTCAACGGGCTCAGCCCTGGGGTGTGGGGGAGGGGGACAGTCACCAAGCAAAATTTTGATTTATTTTGCAGTAAGTCTACAAATTGACTTTCTTTCAATATTCTTATTTCTGAAGAGTTCTGTCCGGGTACACCCCTTACCCATTTGAGACTCTAAGCGCACTGAGGTGAGTTCTCTCTGCAGCATTTTCTCTCTTCTACTACTGATAAGGAAAAAAAAACTGTACTTTAATTTGGCCCACCAAACTGACAAGGGAACTCCAGTCCCTGTCTCAAAGCCCTTCTGGGTTCTTCTTTCTTACCCCATTTCCCGCGTGCACCAAAATACCAAGTATGCAGAAGTAGGAGGGTATAAATTACCCTCCCTGCTTGTCCTCCGGGCTCAGACCTCTAGGGGAGAGTCTCTGGGCCCGCCAGTGTTAAATAAATCTCCAATCCTCCTTAGTTTCCGAGTGCTCCTTGATTCTTCCACCAGGATCCAGTCCAGGTTCCGCTACACTACTAACGCAGAATTTCTGGGTAAGGCTGCTAGATACAGATAATTCTACCACTGAAAAGGCAATGAATTGCTTTGTGCCCCAGCTCTCAATGTCTTACCACTAGTAAATCCCAGTGAACTCTCTGACATGCTTGTTTTGCTCACATGCATGGGCTGCGGGAGCCTGAGAGCATGGCCAGTGGAATGGAGTCCGCAGCGAAACTTGCATTGAGAGGAACATATCCAAGAACACTTTACTCCAAATTCCTCTAGCTTTTATTAGGCCAGCGCTTACTAAACCATATCACCTGGAGGGATTGTTAAAACAGATTTCAAAGCCAAAGCCCCCAAATTTCTGATTCATTCAATCTGGGATGGGACCCAAGAATTGACATTTATTCTAAATTTCCAGGAGATTCTGATCTTGATGGTCTGGGATCCACACTTTGGCTTAGGTCAATAGTCTTACCAGTTCGAAAATACCTTTTTAAAGATAGGTTTGTTAATCTTGAACATATTTAGAAACCATTATTATATTTGAAAGCCATCTCTCTGAAATGATAAAACCAACTCACTCAAAATCCAAACAAGTCTAACTCAGTTCAATAAATATTTATACGTCTTTTAAAGCTCTTTAAATCAGGATTACAGAGCTGGAAGACTCAGAATAGACAGTATTGTGGTATCATAGTATATATCTTTTCAGTCACTTACATTTCTCAACTAAAGTATAATGACTAGGCCAAGACCCCTAACATAAAGTGCCTGGCATTGAGCATCACATTAATAATTTAATCATTATTGTTCCTACCTCTGAACTGCTAGTAAACTTCATGCTACTATGGAACAGTACTGAAAATCAAAAGATGGCATAGCATGGTTAAATAATTTACTTAACACTGTTTTTCACCATATCAGTCTGCCTGGCCTAACCCGTGCTTTTTCTCCAGTTCTGTCTTATGAAGAGAAACGTTACTTTTTGGTGGCAAATACCTGGCCAAGCTCATTTCAAAACCATTGTGTAGATATGACTGAACTATGGTTCCTTTCATCTTTGAAAAATGCTGCAATTTTAATTAAAAGTCTTTTAAGTGCAACAGTATCTCACTGTGTTCAACTCGGTGCGGCAACTTCATTAGAAAGAATTGCAAAAGGTAAAGAAAACCTCAGTACTTCCGTGTGTTGGAACTGTGGTTGCCCTGGATTTGTAATCTTCTTTTCACTGAAAATAAATACTAAGATCTTTTTTAAAGGTTATTTCTCCCCCGTCCTCTGTCTGCAAAAATAATAGGGTTTTTTTTTTAAGATTTTATTTATTTCAGAAAGAGAAGGGGGAGAGAGAGAGAACATGAGCAGGGGGAGAGGGGCTGAAAGAGAGGGAAAGCGAACTCCCTACTGAGCAGGGAGCCTGATGTGGGACTTGATCCCAGAACCCTGGGATCATGACCTGAGCCAAAGGCAGACGCCTAACCGACCAAGCCACCTGTGTCGCCTGCAAAAATAAAAGTTAATGGAGAATATTTTTCATTTTTTTTCAGTTTATTTAAATTTTAACCCCTAATAGCGCACAGAGTAAATCTTCCAAATCACTTTAATCCCCAAACATTTTTCTGTGTGTGTGTGTACGTGTGTGCATACACTGGTGGTACATGGACGAACATATGGGAAAAGGTGTTTTGCTTTACTGGTGTTTGCTATTCAAATTTCTATCACCCAACACTTTGTTTGTTACAGAATTTATAGTCATGTGCCAAAACTCCAAGCCACATGTGTTCAGATTTTATGGAGGAAAAACTGCAGAAGATGCGAAAACTCCTTTTAGAGCCATAATCTAGACAGTGCTTCTCAAATCGAAAAGATAAACTTTGACCACCGGGACTTTTGATTCTTTTTGAAGCTACTGAGAACCAAGGAAACTGAAGCGCTAACCAGCGCTCCCCAATGCTAGTAATGAAGGGATTAAAGGGGGTGGGGAAGTGGCAGTGGGTTGAGGTTAAGAAAGAGAAACAGTCATGTTTTATTTTCCTGAAGATAATTTTTTTTTTAACATCCTGGAGGAAGCAGCAGGGAAGTGTCAGAGTGACTGAGATGTCAAAGAAATAATCTCACAAAAGAAATGCTGCACTAGAAGCAAGGAGCCACTTTTCATTAATATCTACCCGCTAGCAAATGGCGAGGGTCAGACACATACAGGCACACACACATTCTTGAAAACTACCTTCCGTCGGAAGACAAGGATTTATAAAGAATGGGAGCTCAAACAAGTATTAAATAACTATGCAGAGCCACTGAAATGTTTAAAATAAAACAATCTCTAGGGTAGTTCATCTGGATAATAGATGCCTCTGCTTGATAAAGGACATGGAGTGGAGGTTCTTTCATGGTGAATGACAGGAAAGCCTTAATGGGGGGAGAGCTAACGACCTTGTTTCTACATTCCTCAGACATCAGTCGGCTGCCAGAAAACCGCCTGTGGGGTCTAGCCAGTGATGGTTTAAAATGGCCAGGGAGAAAGACTACAGGAAAAAATGAGCTGCAGCTTTGGTAGAAGCTTCTAAAGATGTTGATGGATTATCTCCACACTCTATGCTATCTGCTACCCAGCCGAGCCATTGGCCAAGATGCAAACATATTAGCAAGGCTCATTCAGAAATTATTCTTCTCCTTCCATTTCTTTTTAAGGTCTCCCCTATTTCTATCAATCCTGCGTAAACTTCCTCCAAAACTGAAGTTAAAACATTGGGTGACTTGAGGAAGTCAGAGCATCCTTCCTGTCAAGATAAAAAGAAATGTTAGAACAGCAAAATCCCCGATCTTCCTTCACATCACCTTTTATGTTTCTCTGTTTCCCGAACTAAGAAAAATGTTTCAGGCAGTGTCAGTAGATTGGCCTCTTTCTCTGAGGACTCAGTGCACTCTCTAAATTTAATTCAACAGATGTTTATTGAGTACCAGCACAAGCAAGGCTTCGCTTTAGAACAAAAGGTGCAAATAGCTAGAAAAAAAAGAAAATGTCTGGTTAGTTGTCCAAAAATTCTTTTGTTGCCCCAGCTGTGGCTCTTTTCTCCCATTTGAAACTCAGTGAATCTTTATCCCCTCTAAGTCTTCTTCATGATGATGAAATGTGATAAGGAGTAAGAAATTGCCAGTAACTTGTAGGCAATATGTAAATGAAACAAGTCAATATTTAATGAGAATCTGTCCCCTAGCAGCTTACAGTTTCACCAAGTGATTCTTAGATAGGGTGACAGTATTATTTATTGTACAAAACAGGCAATTTTTGAGCGTGAAAGGAGATACTATACAATGGAATACTATGCAGTTGTCCAGAGAAACGAAATCTTGCCATTTGCAATGATGTGGATGGAACTGGAGGGTATTATGCAAAATGAAATAAGTCGATCAGAGAAAGACAATTATCACATGATCTCTCTGATATGAGGAATTTGAGAGGTAGAGCGGGAGGTCATGGGAGGTAGGGGGGGAAATGAAACAAGATGGGACCGGGGAGGGAAACAAACCATAAGAGACTCTTAATCTCATGAAACCAACTGAGGGTTGCTGGGGAGTCGGGGGGGTAAGGATAGAGTGGCTGGGTGATGGACATTGGGGAGGGTATGTGCTATGGTGAGTGATATGAAATGTGTAAGCCTGATGATTCACAGACGTGCACCCTGGGGCAAATAATACATTATATGTTAATTAAAAAAAAGAGAAAGGAGATATTAATAGTTACGGAGGAAAAACAGATGAGAACCAGGAGTGGGGAAACTAGGACATATGGTGATCCTCTTCTTAACGATGCTAACAAAAGATTTACAGATAAGTTGAAAAAAATTTTTTTAAGAATGAGGGGAGGGGACAGAGGCAGAGAGAGAAAATCTCAAACAGACTCCACCTCCAGTGTAGAGCCTGATGTGACAGGACTCAATCTCATGACTCTGAGATCATGACCTAAGCCAAAATCAAAAGTCAGATGCTTCACTGACTGAGCCAGCCAGTCAGTGAATAAATAAACTGGATAAAATGAAATATTAAAACTGAACCCACATAGCCAACCAACATGTAGGAGTTGTTGGGGAGGAAAACTTTTTCTCTACCCTCTTATGTACAGTTTCGAGGGCCTGCAAATTAAAGTGTTAAAGGACAGGTGAATAAAGAAGAAAACAGATATAGTTATGTGTTTATGCAAAGGAGTTCTTTAAAAATGTGGCTCAAAGAGGCAGTAAGAGTTTGAGGTTTTTATACCATCTGAATAGGAGATGGAGATGGGTAGAGGGCAACTTCTGGGAGAGTACATTTCTTCTGAGAAGGGGAGTGAGGGGGAAGGGTACTTATGGTAAAACAAGTGACTTTTTGGAAATATAAATCAGTCCCTAGGAGAACAGATGGGAGGTATGACAGTTTGTGACAATGTCTGTTTGGATGTGGAGCCAACTTCTTGTCTCTTCCCGGAGTGGGGATTTATGACAGTTGAGTTCTTTTGAGTCATTTCAGAAGGCTCTGCTTTTAGGCAGATAAACGATTTTAATTCTGAAATGACTTAGCTCAAAACAATTTTTATGGCAAAGCAGCATATTTTGGGGTGGTCTATCCTATCCTGATCCCCTTCAGGGTTGACAAAGTGGATTAGATTCTCTTATTGGGAAGTTCTTTGAAATCATGTAGGCTATGTAATTCTATATGCTATTTTTAAGTTCAAGCGTGACGCTTTACCTAAAGATGAGGGGCTATTATAGCTAGATTATAATATCTAGGCTATTCACTGCCTGAAAATGGCCTTAAAACCTTTATTCATCAAATCAGGGGATCAAAATAACATCATAATAACCAGCTTAATTTAGAGAATATAAGTAAAAATCTTATAAGGTGCTTTAAAGAGGAAAGCTAGTCTTCTCTGTTTTGATATGCGATTGTATATAGTTAATTAAAAATAAAAGAAAAAGGAAAGTAGAGCTTAGAAAAATTATTAAATATCTCCCATAGCATTAAAATTGCTGTTTTGTAGTTTGCTTTATGTAGATGGCCAATAGCATTGTGTTTTGTTTGGTGAATGAGGATTTAGGAAGGAGGCTGCTGTCAGAGAATTTAGCGATAAAACAAAATAGCAAAGCAGACATTAGGTTTTTATTGCTAATTTAGCATTGCACCAGGGGTAATTCCTCTATGAAAATGTAGTAATTATGCCTGATAGACTTACCTGATAAATGGGCCCCATCTTCAGAATGTTCAATTTCACTTCATCCCAAGACAAAAGATAATGGGGAAAGGCTACTACAAAATGAAGCGAATTATTTTTTACGGGGTTTGTTCCTGACAAGCCATATTGCAGCCCCTCCAAAAATAAGGAGACAATATATCATCTGATTTAGAAACCAAACCAATCAATCAAAACAAACAAACCAACCAAAAACAAACATAAGGCGCCTAAATGCTACTCCAGCAATGGACCTGGCAGAGAGAACTCAGTTTATCTAAAATATGTATATATTAGATGCCTACAAATTGTGTTGAATGGATGCATGGATGGATGGATGAATGGCAGGAATGTGCCTACTTCTCTATGCTACTCTCCATATTTCCCATAACTCAACCTTGAAAATGGCGAACAGAGAGAACAAGAGACAGAATGTATGTGAGAGAGAGAGAGTGGGAGAGGGAGAAACATAATATACACGGAAGCCCACGTTCTGAAGCATGAGAAATATACTGTAACTGGATATTTTGATTGATGTAGTGAGTTATTTTGTAATTGTTGCTTCAACAAAAAAAAGAATAAGACACAATCAAAATATATTCCATTAGGCAATGAACAGGGGAAAAAAGTCTCCAGAGAAGAGCACAAATCCCCGTCTGCAGTGAGCCTCTAACAACTCTGAACCACTTAAACTCTCCCATGTTCAGGTCCCGCCATTGGAAGAAGCACAAAGCAGAAAGACTACCCTTCTCTCTCCCAGCTCATCCTGACACTTTCACCCCTTCTGAATGTTCACAGCAATGATAGGCACTAAAGATTGTCAGTAGTCAGAGGAAGGAATCTGAGAAGAAGAAAAAAAGATCCCGAGCAGGCTGATAAGTATACAAATTATGTAGAGGGTTCTAGTTAGTGATGGAAATGGCAAATACAGATATGCCATATTGAGTGCCTTGAGAGATAGTCATTTTAATGGCTGAGACCTCAGTAAAGCTAAGGCAGAAGAGTCCCAATGTGATACAATTTTTGGCCTCTTGGCTGTTAACGGAATGAACATTAACCCTTTCCAAGAAAACCTTGGGGCACTAGATGCTCAGGAAGAAGACACAGTGGAAGCTATGTAAGTATATTTCCCCAAAAAATTCACATTTATTTATTTGCAAGCAGGAATCTGTGATTTGAAAGCTTTTCAGGGTAGTGACATTGATTTCTAAAACTAATTAAGCAGGAAGAAATGCATGAAACTGAGAAAGGAGGCCAGTCTAAGGCAAACATTGGACTCTAACACAAGGACGAAAGGCTTCAGAAGTAACTGAAGGTTTCCTGACTGTTCTTAACCAAGGAAATTTACTTCATTTCACTTATACTGCTGAATCACACAAATGGAAAATAATCAAAAGCAATGGAAGCAGTAATTGCTTTCCTAATAGTTACTGTTTTGACCTGATGTGATTAATATTCTTAAGCTTCTTCAAGGCACATTGCATTTGACTATCTTATTCCTCAAAGTCACCACAGGAGGAACAATGCTTACTATACCTACAACAAAGCTCTTTCTTTTTTATTTTATTTTTGTTTCTAATTCCTCAGTTCACCAACTCTAATTCCATAGAAGTTAAACTTTGCTAATCAGCCACACAACCGTTGGTAAATGGCCTGATATTTATAATTTAGAATATTCATTCCTAAATTGAACTAACAGCCCTCATAAGTGGAAAGTTCTGTGATTTTATAATAACAATAAAATGAAAAAAAAAAGGATCCATGTTAAGCTATAAGAATATAATCCGCAGAACATGGAATATATTTTTCCTTCCTTTAGAGGATGGGGATAAGAATAATTATTGGCAATGTTAGAGTAAACAAAGTAACTTTGCACAACATACGAAAATGAGATAACGAATCGTAGTGCACTCGGATATTGCAAGTGGCTGGCAATGTATTAAGTCTATTGGCCATTGGTTCAATCATTCCACAAACATCTATTGAGTGGCTGAATGGTAGATGCTAATCATACAAGCTCTCAAAAACCTGTAATATTGCTTCATGGCAAAGCTTTCTCTTATGAAGCTGTTTACATAATTGAATTCACAGAGGGGCTCGTCCAGATACTCTCTAAACCTTGCCAGCAGGCTGAAAATCTGCTTATCGGATGACAAAACCACAGCCAGATGTAGTGTTTAAAGGAAAACATTCTTAATAGTAATCTTACTCTCCTTTACTGTTGTTTCTAATAGATGACTGGAGATTTCTCACAGAATAAGACAAAAAGAGGAAAGAAGATCTTGAGGACATTGGAAGACCGACTTTTATACAATAAAGATACCTAGTTATGTTCAATATAGGAAGGAAACTAGGCATTACACGTCTGAGGCAGTAGAAAACATCTCTCCTTTCTTCTCCTGAATATTCTGCTCTGGCCCAACGAGCTGATAGAACATCACTGGTTCACCCTTGAAATCCTGACAAGGGAGCGTGGGAAAGGCCACAGTGCTCACTCCTTGTTGGGTCTCTTCATGTATCTTGTCACAATTAATTTATTAATAACATGCAAAACTCCCAAGTTTCTAAATTCTTTATGGAGTTAAAGGAATTAGAATTTTTTTTTTCTAAAATAATATCATTCTCACTCATACCTCTGGTATGCTTTCTCAAGAGCATGAGAAAAGGGCATGGTTACCGTTAGTCCTGACAATTGAAGGTAACCCTGATTCTGACTGTGAGGAAACCACTGGGCCTTTGAAGTCTCTCCATCACTGTCAACAGCAGCACAAAGACTGAAAACAGACGCTTCATAAATTTAGTCCCCAACTTGCACTCTTCCGCACCTTAGGACCTCTGGTCTCTAAGGATAGGTTAGAGGGATAGACACAGGATAAGTGCTTTCCCACTCAACGCAGGTCCTGAGAAAACAACAAATGGCCTATTAAAATAGGTATTCACTC
>CM052800.1:128939096-129024827 GCA_028533885.1 Nasua narica
ACAAGCATCAATACCAAAGCTTTCTATTACAATGGCGCAAGGAGATCAAAACAGTCAGGTAGCAGTCTCAATTTCCAATTTGATGGGACCATTGTTTTGTTTCCTGACAAACACATTTATCCCTTGAGTACTTAAGGCTCTAACCAATGGGACCCAGGGTCAATGAATAGAAGCAAAAATTTTGAATTGGTCATTAGGCATAATTATTTATATTCCTCGGTTTCAAGGTTCATGTACTCTAACCAGGAAAAGTGCTGTAAATTGGCCCAAGAGTATATAGTTGAAAGCTTGCAGTGAATACATTGCAAGATGTATGTGCCCTCTGCCACCATGAGCAAATCTTCAACAGGTTTTTCCATAAAGCCAGCTGCTTCTGGATGGTAGAGCACATGTAAAGATCAACAAATAACTGAGCGTGAACCCATTGCCTTTGTTAATTCACTATAAAGTGAGTCCATGGTCAGAGCAAAGTTGTGTGGGATACTGTGTCTAAGGTCTTCAGTAAACTCAGTCATCAGCCGAACTGTGATTCATTGATCGTGACATTTGTAAAACCTTACATCAGGCATTGCTCCTTTCCAGACTTGAAAGAAACAAATAGGGGCTCCTCAGAGTTCCTCCTTGTGGAAGGACTGACTTCCATCACTCCTCCAGGCCAGGCTGCATGGAATGGAATTGCACAATCTGCCATCTACTTCTGACTCATGCCGGCCAGGGGTTCGGAGCATGAAGTCAAGCTCAAGATGCTTCTTCCTCATCAGAGCAGTCATGGGGAACCCTCATGAGGCCAAATGTCTTTGCTCAGTTGTAAAATGGGTTTTAGAAGCTTGGGAGGATAAAACAGGCTAAGTATTTGAAGCAGTTATTACAGAATATGACAGAACAAAAATCCTAAAATCCAAGTCATTATTGTTGCCAAAGCACATTTTTAGGCAGAAACCAGTATGTGTGGGCAAGCATATGAAATCAATGACAGGTTTTTCCTAAGTCTACATACTTAAATGAGAATATTCAATACATACACTAATGGGTACAAACTTAGCATCCTGTTAGTATTAAAGTTACGCATTTTAAACCCAATTAAGGCACACACACACACACACACACACACACACACCCCTCTCTAATGAATTACCTGGGAAAAACAATACAGATCTATGATATCAAATAAGATGAGAAATTTTTAAGCATATCCGTATACAAATGCTTTTTTTACACAGACACTTCCTGTAGAAAAATTCACCAGTCTACTCCGGGAGGGTACCAGGGATCTATTTCTCCTCGCCAATCACTACTCTTTCTTCAATTGTATACAGTTAGCAAATCCAAACTATGGCACTGAGAAAGAAAGCCAGTGACAGAGGTCACTGAGCAACATCTTGAAGAGTCAGATTGGAAGCCTCATCCGTAAAGTCTCCCCCCTCAGACGATGTCATCATGCCAAGTATATCTCTAGATCTTCACTTCCAGATCATTCGTTCTCAAGCACTAATATAATTACCATGGGGAAAATGAGCACAGGAGACATCTGGAGAAACTCAGAAACCCGAAGGTGAGAGACTGCTTGTTACACCTCCTCCTACGTGTTATATTCTAGACTGAAGTTTTGGAGTATCTCTTCTAGCAAGAGAGTTATTTCATCACAATTTCCCCCTTCAACGATCGAGTTCTAAAATAGCTGAATATGTAATTAATTCTCCGGAGTAATGTATATGCAGAATTGATTAAAGAGTAAAAATTTTGCAGTTGTTCTATAACTGTAACCTCATTGAATGCAAACGAAATGCTCCAAAATGCGAACAGCTTACACAATCTAAAGGATATTGGAAAGTGGAGTTGAATGTTAATTTCATCTAGAGGACCAGAGACCAAGACTTCTAGACAGCTTCCATCTTGTTTTTCACAATTAAGCTATCCCTGAAGTTAAAGGAGAGAAGATTAAGCATAACTGTGATTCTGTGAAAATATGTCATTATGCATTTGAAAATGGTAGTTCCCAGTAAATTAAAAAGCTATGCTGCGGATATTTTTAATGGGTACTTGCTTAATTTTATATGATAATTGAAAATTCTACAGCAGAAAAAGAAAAATGGTATCCTGGTTCCTACCTAGCTGCAATGGAGCAATTTGACAAAAAAAATCAGGACACTCCTGCCTTGGCTGAAATAGTGGGCAGCCTGAGGCTGATTACTTGCCAAACCAGAACAATGAGAGTTAAAGCCTGTCACCAGGTGACAAAATAGTCTTTATTCAGGTGCTGATTCTGCTTGTCACAAGAGTTTTGAAACAGCCTGGACTTTGAGATTCCCTGAAGATGATAGGAATGACACTAGGAGAGGAGAGTGGGAAGAAGGATGTATTAAGCGGTGAAATGAAGGGAATAGTTGTGACTTCACACACTTTGACCAAAACAGGAGTAGGAGAAGAGAGTCAAGGATTATATCCAGGTTCACAGCAGCAATAGGTCATAGGTGAGGTTCTACTGGGACCTGCGACATCCAAGTGGTCAAGCAAGTGTTTAAACAACCATCATACTTTAAATATCATGTCACTTATCTACTTAAATAACAAAATATCCCCCTAAAAATCAACATTTTCATAGTAATGTTGAATATGTGTATTCAAATTTGAAATACTGGACTTCTTGATCTAAAACTAAAATGACAGGTCATAGTCTGTCATCATACAGTGAATGCCCCAAATTTACGCAGAGTCAAAACTTCATCCCAAACTGTGTCAACACCCGGGAAGGTTTGGTTTTGTCTTATTTCCAGTTTCTCGGAAGAAACAAAAAACTAATTCGGCCACCCAGTCGCTTGCGTCCTCCTGGTAGCTGGGACTGGTTGGCGCCCGGTGGGGGCAGCAGTCAGTGGACTCTACACAGAAGGTGAAGTTCCAGCAGCCAAACTGGTTGCTGAGGGAAATTCATTACCCAGCCCAGGTGAAAGCAACTGGAAACAAAAGAAAAAGAGAATCTCCAGAAGAGGGTATCCAAGTTGATGGCGCAAAAACAACAAAAGCAGATATGTCAAGTTCAGGGGCTGAAAGAGGTTTTTTTTAAAAGGGAAAGGGGGGAAAAAAGGTGGGGGAACACCTGGGTGGCTCGGTCGGTTAAGCCTCTGTCTTCGGCTCAGGTCACGATCCCTGGGCCCTGGGATTGAGCCCCCGCATAGCATCAGGCTCTCTGCTCAGCAGGGAGCCTGCTTCCCCCTCTCTCTCTGCCTGCCCCTCCTTCCTGCTCATGCTCACTCTTTCTCTTCTACTCTCTCTCAAATAAATAAATAAAATCTTTAAAAATAAAATAAAAGGGAAAGGAGCCAGGAATAATGGGCAGAAACAGGAGGGAAGGTCCAGTTTAAAAGCAGCCAAAGTGAGTTCTTCACCATGTGGAGGGTGGGGGTGGGGGTTGCTGGGTACAAGATAAATGGGGTAGACGTGCAAAGCCGGCTGGGATGTTGTAAAAGCTTGTTACATAAATCGCCAGTTGGAGAGCACGGAGCGGTATTAGTGGGAGAGTTAATGTGCTGCAAAAGTACCTAGTCATTTTGTTTACTCCCCAAATGACACTTAGGAATTCAAGGTCAGGTTTAAATGTGTACTTTTCTTCCCTAAAACAGATGGGAGGGCAAGGATCTCCAGCATCAGTGGGGAATGCAGCTTGTTCAGAAGTCCCGCTGTCATGCTTATGGCAGCCTGCTTTTTCAGGGGAGGCCAGCTGAACAGGCATTTGTCATGCAAAGGGCAGAGACAGAACAAGATCCACAGAAGGAAGATTAAGAGCACAAAATCAGGCCATGTGGCAATAACCGTGACCTGCTGGGAAGCAGTAGCAGCACCTAGGAGAAAGTGAGTCATTGTGACTACAGGAGATGTGTGTCACAAGGAGAGAGAGGGGGGAAAAAAAACACAGAACAGCAGGTTTTGCAAACAGTGACCACAGGAACCAAACCCCAGCCATATTGCCGATGGATCTGGGAAGGACCGCGTGAAACATACACACATTTTCATACACAAAGAGCTCAGCGCTCCTAATAGATACCACAGAAAGGAATGTTAGCAGGAAGAGCACCTTTGAATAATTACGTTTTATATCCATAAAGAAATTGTCTCTATTTTTTGTTTAAGTAGGCTCCATGCCCAATGTGGAGCCCAATGCAGGGCATGAACTCATGACCCTGAGATCAAGACATGAGCTGAGATTGAGAGTCGGACATCCAACTGACTGAACTACCCAGGCACCCCACAAATTGTCTCTATTTTAATGCTATTTTCTCTTTTTGGAAAATTTCCCCAAAATTTGAATAAAAAAATGTTGAAGTACAAATTATAATGGGATTTTCAGGTTATGATTCTATACTTCCAAGACTACTAACTGGACAGATAAATAATGAAAAAAAGACTTTTTCCACTCTTGCATTCTTTCATTCCTCTATTCATTCATTCAACCGTTATTTATCAAACACCCAGCACAAGCCAACACTAGGCAGACCTCTGGAAGTACAATGGTAATCTGTGTGGTTGTGGTTTCTGGTCCCCTAGTTAACATCCCAATAGAGAAGTCAGATACCAGTCAAAAAATCTTACCATATCATAAGTACAAATGGAAAACCTATTATACAGTAAGGCCATTGCAAACTGTGGGAGCACATGGTGAAGGATCTGATCTCATCTGTAGACTCAGGAGAGATTTGCGTGAAGAAATGACATTTTACCTAAGTTCCAAAGGAGAAGTGTTTTTAAGACCTGCCAGTTGAGGCATGATTTTGTTTTTGTTTTTAATATCACGTGATGTAAGTATCTAGGCCCTGAGAGGAAGACAAGCCAAAAACGTTTTACTGTCCCTTTCTGATCTCTCTGAAGAAAAAGGTATTATCCTTCGGTGCTTCTAGCTGTCTATCTAAAGGTGGGCTTCCAACGTCTTTAAGATTCTGGATATCACTCCAGATGCCTGAACATCTGCAGGGCAAGTGGGCCACTATACAGACGGAGGAATGGGAAAGGCATTTGGATTCTTTTTATTACTTGCTCCAAGAATTGAAATTGCCAGGTTTTGGTGAAAATCAATCTTTATTCTCTTACCTCATCCAGGATGTCAAGGAACAAATTTCTCTAGTTTTTCTAATAATATAAAAAGGCAAGCAAGTATAATCTCTAAACAGAACAAAACAAAAACATAAGAATGTCTCTGAACAAGATAGTCTTATGAAACAAAAGAATGTCTCCGAACAAGACATTCTGTGGGTATTACATTTTCTCTTCTGGAGAAGGGAATCACAGATCTTCGTATAATTTGCTTAAGAATAATAGACAATAGGCAATTTTGGTTCCATCTGTTTTCCGTAAGAAGAAAACATTTTTCACAGCAGAGAATGAAGGTCTTCAGGTTTATAAAAGGGTTATGCTGAGATTTTCCACAAAAATGAGTTGTTGGTAAAGGACGCTAGAATAAGGAATATGGGTGAATATCCAAGGAATAAGAAATGTACTTGCAAAGGCTCTGGGGTAGATGGTCGTGGTGCACATGAGGAGATGAAGAAAAGTCACTCTGGCTGGAGCAGAGGAACTAACACGGCAAGTGGGAGAGATGAGGTTAAAAAGGTACCAGGTACTGTAAGGCTTTAAAGAACAAGCTAATGATTCTGATCTTTTTTTCTTAAAGCAATAGAGATCCATTAAAGGATATTTAGCAGGAAAGTAATAACAACTGATGCATGTTTTTAAAAGATCACATTTTCTGCAACTTGGAGAAGAGATTCAAGAGGAGCAAAAGTAGATGTCAGGAACAGGTTAGGGGGCTATGATAATAGCTTAGGAGGGAGATGTTGATAGCTAGACTTGGGATGGTGGTGGTACAGATGGAAGAAAATAGATGAAATTAACAGGATCTAGGGATGCCTGGGTGACTCAGTCTGTTAAGTGTCCCAGAGTCCTGGAATCAAGCCTTGTTGTCAGACTCCCTGCTCAGTGGGAAGTCTGCTTCTCCCTTTCCCTCTGCTTCCCTCCAACACCCACGTGTGCTTTCTCTCTCTTTCTCAAATAAATAAAATCTTAAAAAAAGAGAAATTAATAGGGCTTAATCATAGATTGGATTGCAGAAGATAAAGGAATGGAGTTGTCAAAGATGAGTTCTTCATTTTGAGCTTCTTTCTATAAATGGGTGGATAGTGATGGTATTTACCAAGAGGGGAAACCCTAATACAAATAAGTTTGATGGGTGATGGTGGAAGAAGCAACGTGTTTAGCTTAGATATGCTGAGTCTGAAGTGCTTTGGGGATATCAGGTATTTACATTATTGGAAAGTTGCATATTTATCCCACAGATGAGAGATATGGAATAAAGATTTGAACTGGAATATTGACGGTGGAGACATAAGAATGGATGAGATTGCCTAGGGAGAGAATGTAGAATGATGCGTTGGGGAGGAAGATGAACAAGCAAAGAAGACGAAGAAGACAGAGAGATAGGAAAACCAGAAAAGTGGTTTCACAGAAGCCGAGGTTTCACAGAGGACTAAAAAATGCCTGTTAGGGGGCGCCTGGGTGGCTCAGTGGGTTAAAGCCTCTGCCTCCGGCTCAGGTCATGATCTCAGGGTCCTGGGATCGAGCCCCGCATCAGGCTCTCTGCTCAGCAGGGAGCCTGTTTCCCCCCCTCTCCCTCTGCTTGCCTGTCTGCCTACTTGTGATCTCTCTCTCTCTCTCTCTCTCTGTCAAATAAGTAAATAAAATCTTAAAAAAAAAAAAAAAAGAAAGAAATTAAGAATCCTGGATCTGCGGTGGATGGAACTCCTCCAGAGGAGAAAGCAATGCCAAAGAGTGTAAATTATAGCACGGAAATTAGAATGGAAGATAATCATTTTCTGAAAAGGTGGAACCTGAGGAGTCAAAGTGGAAAAGAAAAGGAGTTCATAGAAAACCTAGGGGTGCGACAATGTCATACAATCATGGAAAAAGCAAAACTTCGAGTAGGGAGGTTTAAAACAAATAACCCATACATGCAGATAGGTGGAGTGACAACTACAAAGCTCAAGATACATTTTCAAAACTACTTTTTAAAAAATGATAACACCAACTATGAAAAGACGAAGTAAGGAGTGACTGGCATCAGGGCGCATTTCAGTGGCTGTGTTAGTTTGCTAGGGCTCTCGTAATAAAGTACCACACAAATTCAAATTGTTCAAATTTCTTGAACAACAGAAATGTGCTGTCTCACGGTGTGGAGGCTGGAAGTCTAAGATCCAGGTGTGGATCAAAGTGGTTCCTTCAGAGGGCTGTGAGGGAAGGATCTGTTCCCAGCCTCTCCTTGGCTACTAAATGGACATCTACTGTCTTGGTCTCTTCACCTGAAATTCTTTCTGTGTGTCTGTCTGTGCCCCGACTTTCCCCCTTTTAGAAGGACACCAGCCACGTTGTATTAAGGAACCACCTAACTCCAGGATGACCTCATCCTAAGTTAACTAGTTTCATCTGCATCAATCCTATTTCCAAATAAGGAAACATTCTGAGGTATTGGGGGTTAGGACTTCAACATGGGAATTTTAGGACCCAATCCAATCCATAACAGTGGTCAGCAGGTTTGCCAGCACGATGCCAAGCGGCAATGAGCTTTCCATGTGATCTACATGTCACCAAGGTCCCCTGCTCTTTGAAATTTAAGTATGATCACATTAGACCCCCATTTGTGCCCAGCAGATATTCAATCTTTCCCCAATACGTTAGTCGATCTGATGCCTTCTCCATCCTGCACTGCAATGACCCAGAAGCACGATACACCCCTTACGTCCTTGATGTTCACCAAAATAAAGTAAATAAGAGCCCCGCTCATCGAGTATCTATGAGGGTAATGGATGTTACTAAAGATCTGAAGGTCATTGGAGAGGAGAAAGCTGGAGCATATGGGAAGCTCACTGTGAACAACATATTAACCTTCCTCTATTAAGAGTCCTTTAGATCAGTTCCCTACCAGGCTCCCTTGCCAAGGTTACCACTTCCTGCTGCCTGGCACATCTTCAAGCTGCCGGGTCAGCCCTATGTTTCCTGCAGTGCTCCACGAGCTAGAGTGAGTTCTCTGAAGAAGAGGAGAGAGGCCCTGTTCCCCACTTGGTCACATCTGTCCCATTAGTCCCATCCCTGTATTGCAGTGGCCCCCTTGTGATTGCAGCTTGCTCAGATTCCCTTTGGAAGTGAGTAAGTCTCTGTAACTCATTCATGGGTTCGATCCTGTACCAGACCAAAAGTCATAACCCCTCCATTCCTTATCTCCCCTCCATTCCTTGTCTCCCTGTCCCCAGGGCACAGGGCAAAATGCCCTCACCTCATTTCATGCAGATGAAGTTCATACAGCCCCACCAATGAGTTCAGGCTTGTCTGAATCCCAGAATAAAATCAAATAGGGACTTCTATTTCATTTATTTATTAAACTTCCTGAAATGGGAGTTTCAGCAATGAAAAACCAAAAAATTCCTGTCAGAAGGAAATTGAAAATGTAAGAGAAATGATCTAAGGGAGTAAGGATCTGTCCTTTCAATGTGTCAAAAACCAGGGGAACCTATTAAAATATGATATATAGAAAACTCTTGACAGAAAGCACAAAGGCAAAGATTCTAAAGAGCCAGGTAAATATTCCCGACTGCTAGGATATTCAGCAAGTACAAGTTTGAAAACGCAAAGGTAAAATATTGGAGCAAAATATCAAAAGACAACATCCAAGAGACAATTCTGTCAACAGAGTCAATCCTGATAAGAGAAGAAAAGAAATCAAGCAAGATTAAAGACATTAGCTACAGATATTTTAAGTATGCAAGAGGAGAATAAAGGGGGATAGTACGCTTAAGAACTAGAAATAGATTGAAGTTTAGCCAGAAGAAAAGAAAGGAAAAAAAAGATCTTTAAAAGGAGTACTGCATGGAATTGTTTCCGGAACAAGGTATAGAGAAGGCTGATTCTAATGGAGCTGTGGTGGATCCAATGACGCCCTTCCCAGATCCCCTGCTACTAGTGAAGCTACCTCAGCTCCTGGGAGCACTGTGGGCCCTTCCGCTGGCAGTTCCTTCAAGGATTGCCTCAGTTGGGAAGAGACCCTCACTCAAGGTCACACCCTTTCCCAGGATGCCTGTATCCCATGATGGCTCAGTGCAGGGGTAGAATGGCTCAGCCACTCTGACACAACTCAGGACAACTCTGAAGGGCCATTCTAGTTCCAGAGTTCCTGAGGCAGAGGCTGCCATTAGGTCTGTATCCCAACTCCACCTCTGCCTCCACCATATTCCTTCCTCCTTTCCCTTTCTTATGTGCTGATACTAAAAAGCATTCCAATAGTATGCCCACTAAACCCCATCTCAGAGTCAGCTTCCCTAGGAATCCAACTGGTGACGGAAGGTGATTCCTTTATATGAATAGGCATATGTGAACATAAACTCATTTGCTTATTTGAACAAATTTATATATGAACTTAAAAAATGATTGGTTTCTTAGTCCATTATGGTGCTATAATGAAACACCATAAACTGGGAAGCTACAGACAACAGAAATTTATTTTTCATAGTTCTAGAGACCGGAAAGTCCTAAACCAAGGAATCACAACTTTGGAGTCTGGTGAAAGCCAGCTTCTTAATCAATAGTGTCTTCTCTGTGTAACCTTACACAGACGAAGAGGCAAAGGGCCTCTCTCGGACCTCTTTATAAGGGCACTATTCCATTCCCAAAGGTTCCACCCTTATGACCGAATTACCTCACAAAGACCCCACCTCAAAGTACCGCTCCATTTGCGACTAGGTTTTCAACACGTGAAATTTGGGGGAACACAAACAATTAACGTATACCAAATAGTGTGAATAAGATGCTAGGCAGGGGAAGAAGTCCTGTGTTCATAACTTCACTGCTTGATTCTTTAAAACGTCAAGGATCATCTGAGAAAACTTTTGGTTTTTAATGTCATATGCCAGAAAAGTCAATAGTTTGAAGGAGCAGGTGGATTCCAAATCAATTGTTAAAGAGAGGGAAGAAAGGAATTTTTACGTAAGGCCATTAACGCTGTTGATAAATTTCTTATATGGGTCTTATTGTAAAGCCTGGTATGTATAGCAGAAAGATGATAAACAGGTACAATGTTGTGCCATAAAGAGATGAAGCATGGCAGTTAGTGACTTAAGAGAAATAAAGAAAGCTATCCGTAGATAGCTGTCAGATTTGATGTTTACACACACAAATACAAATTGCATTTGTATATGTCTACATTCATATATTCATATATTTCTTCAGCTTTCCTGTCATCTTTCACCAGATGTGGTTTATTTTATTTTGTCCTCACCTTCCTGCCCAGTGCTTTCCCACTCACTCTTTGCTGGGTTGTGATCGTTGCCTCAACATTTTTGTCACTTTCCCTAGCTCTGAATTTTGAGATGCTCCATATGCTTTACTTTTCCATGAGGTCTAGCTGAAGTTTATCAGCTTTGTCCCATTTCTCAGAAGGACAAATAACAGCCAACAGCTGCCATTGGCTGATGGAAGAAAGGGCTGCTGGCCCTGTCTCTCATCCAGTGATCCCCTGTTAACTCTTCTGCAATGACCTTAACCCCAGAGACTTCTGGACCTTCAAGGTTCTCCAAGTATCGCAAGAGAGAGGGGCACTTGTTGGGAACTTGAATTAAACGTCAAGAAATAGCTCTCCTGAGAGGGCTCTTAAAATGTTCCAGATATTCTGGCAGTGAAAACAATTGTAATTCTCTTTACCGTCTTCATATTTGGCCAAGCTGCCCCCTCTCAACTGCTCATTTTTTTCAAGATGCAGTTTTATTGTTCATTATCAGAACAAACATTTTTGATTGCTTCATTCAAAAGGCCCACACCAAAATATGCTATAAAGATGTTTCCTGGAAAATTGACTATTGTTGCTTAAATGCACATTTGTCAGAGAGCTCTAAAGAACTCCTAGTAAGTGTCTACATTTACATAAAATTAATTTTCATCTCTCGCACTTTCAATGTCTTTTGTTTTTCTTTTTCAGTATTAGTTTCTTGTTCTCTCTTCTCTTCATTGCATCTGTAAGACCTCAGCCCTCTCCCCTTGTGAGTGAAATACTTGGTAGAGTCCTCAGGAGATAATACTGCATTGTTTCTAGGACTAGGGTTGCTTGCTCTTATCTAGTTAGGATAGCTTCCATTACCGAGTCTCATCCTACCCACACGAAATGCTAAGATAAAATGCTCCCTCTCTTGTTCTGCTATCTGCTATTTAGTTTAACCCTCTGCTACATAGAAGAGTAAAAAAAGGGAGAGAGGTGGAGAGTAGAGTTAAGTAACTGAATGCAGAAAAGAAACTCGACTTGGACATGGAAGTGTTTGGAAGAGATAATATCCATATCAAAATAATTCACGGAACTTTGTTTGAAATATCTATTCAAGTGAGGCTGAGACAGGTTTTTCTGTGGCATTCGTCGAATTGCTTGGTCAGTAATTCTCCCTTACCTGATATGCCACAGAGAGGAGAGAAGTGGAGGGAAACGGGTGTGTTGGGGATTGGACTTGGCAAAGTCCTGGAAATCTGAACCCAGATGCAGGGCCTCGGATCCTAGCTGAAAGTTAAATAGGACCATCAGGTTTATCTAGGGGGCACTTGGGTGGCTCAGTGGGTTAAAGCCTCTGCCTTCGGCTCGGGTCATGATCTCAGGGTCCTGGGATCGAGCCCCGCATCGGGCTCTCTGCTCAGTGGGGAGCCTGCTTCCCTCTCTCTCTCTGCCTGCTTCTCTGCCTACTTGTGATCTCTGTCTCTCTCCCTCTCTGTCAAATAAATAAATAAAATCTTAAAAAAAAAAGTTTATCTGGACTTGGCTTAGGGACCAGGAGAGGACCGGAAATAGAGAGGGGCAATGACAAAATTCAGAGAACTTTCGTAAAGCCTGCATTAGAATAAGACGAGGTTGGGTCTTGCAGTGGGAAGGATGTGGCAAACAATACAGGCGTGGGGATGTGGAGATAGCCAGAGTGGGTATGGAGAATGGAAGCTCGGGGGCAAGCATCTTTATCCAGCCTTTGCTGTTGTTGCTATTCTTCTAACTTGTTTTTCCTCATCTCTAGCTTTTCTTCTTGTATTTATTCCTTCAGTTAACAATCACAGGGCACATAGGATGCAGGGGACATTGTACCAGGCAACATGCAAAGTAGATAAGACTGTGTTCCTCCCTTAGTAATTAACCTATTCCAGAAGATTATAGCCTAGGCCTCCATTTCCCAAACTATGTGTAAAGAATCATTACTGTTCCCATAAGCTATAAATAAATATTTTCCGATATTTTGTTTCTGTAGTCAAAGGAATTTGGAAAATGGCTATAAGAGTCCACTGTTGGATAATGACAATGTATATTAACACAGGAAATACACTGACATATTCTGTATACAGAAATTCTTAACTCATTATTTTATCAATTTATGTGACCACAGAACCCTATTTTGTTTCTTGTAAAAATTTGTAATATCCTAAATAAGGGATAGTCTAAGAACATACTTATAATAGGGGATTTAAAGTATTTGTTTGGTAAGGCCAACATCTGGGCTCAGTCAGGGACACTTTCTAGTTGTGAAGCTATTGTTTTTCAAGGCCGCAGCAGACCTTGGAGAGGGGGACAGGATTAGGACAAGTTAAAATGTCACCAGGCTTGCTGGATTGGTTTTTTTGTTTGTTTTGTTTTGTTTTTTAGAGATTTTGCCTTTAAAAAAAAAAGATTTTATTTGTTTGTTTGTTTGTTTGTTTGTTTATTTAAGAGAGAGCATGTGCAAGAGAGAGAACACAAGCAGGGTAAGGGGTAGCGGGAGAAGCAGGCTTTCCGCTGAGCAGGAAGCCCAACACAGGGCTCGATCCCAGGACCCCAAGACCTCGATATCCCAGAATCATGATCTGAGCCAAAGGCAGACACTTAACCAACAGAGCCACCCAGGGCACTGACATGTTTCTCAAATAAACATTCCTTCGGTTGCCTCAAATCTTTACTTCATTTCCAGAGTTCTGAAAAGGGTGATTTTGACAGTTTTACAGCTTTTATGAACAAGTAGGTTTTGGGAGGTCCTTACTCCAGCATTCTCTCCATGCATTTTTTTTTTTATTCCAATGTGTCTTTATTCCTGTTGTTCTCTATACTAAGAATGTACTTGTCCCTTGTTTATGCTGCTTGGAAAATTATCATTCGGATATCAAATATCTCATCCTTAGTGTAGCCTCCCTTTCTTCTGTGCCTTCTGGGAAGAATTAATTATACTTCATTTGACTTGTTCATACATTTTATAGCAGTGATCACATAGCCTTATGTTTAGCTGTTTCAGAGTTCCACATTTGGTTATGAATGTTGTATACTACGCACCCCAGGGATCGCTATTCATAGTAATCTTGAATGTGCCTCCTGGAATTAAAGAGTGAAGTCTGCATGGCCAAACCTGGGTGCCTTGTGTCTGTCACCACCAGTTAACATGGAATACTTACGATAGAAATAAGGTCTAATTCAAATTTGTTTGCCCAAGATTGACTCCAAAAGTTCTCCAAAGTACATACTCAATAATTTAACAAATGAATGAATAAAATATATTCTTCCCATCCTTGTTATAGATCACAGACAGGCCCTTCCTCAGAAAAACTTATAATGTAGAATATGAACAAGAAACCAAAATAACTGAACTAGAGACCTGTAACTGCCATGGGGTTAGGAACAACATTCCTATTATTTCCACAGCAAGAGAAAATGATTAGCAAATTCATGAATTAACCTTCTGTTTATTATGGGATTGCTATTTAATTCATGATGTAGGCCTTAATTATACATGTTTCCATATGTCTTATTAAGAACTTCTTAGATTGCATGAAACAGAAGCTGCCTAAAGATAGCTGAAATAAAGAGGAATTTTTATAAAGAATCAGAGATATTTCATGGGAACTAAGTGCAGAACTTGAACATGACCTTTCTATACTCTGCAAGTCAGAACTAAAAAGTTCATAGTAAGGCCCTCCTTCCATTTCTCCAAGACCATTCTCTTGAACTCTTATTTCCTCTCTCTGCACGTCTGCTTTATTCTTTTCTTTCTCCCTAAAGACCTATTTTCTTTAGGCCAGCATGCACAAGGTCACCATAGCCCAGGCTTTAGTCTCTCTCTGTTGCACATCACATCAAACTAACTAGAGTTTCTGAGTCCCTGTTTCCAATTCCCACAAAAGCAAAGCCATTGGACAAACTTGGATCAGGTGTGAGCTGTTGGGATAAATGGCTGTGCACGGGGGGCAGGGTTACGTGGCTCCCAAGTCTGTGGGGGCTCACTCCCTAGCAGAAAATGGGCAATGAGGATAGGGCTGTAGATGGTGGGGAGTTTAACCGGATAGGCATCTGTATTAGTCTGTGAGAACTGCCATAACAGAATACCATAGGCTGGATCGCGTAAACAATAAAAATTTATTTTCTCACAGTTCTAGAGGCGAAGGGTCCAAGATCAAGGTGCCAGTAGAGTTCCAGGTAAGGTCTCTTTTCCTGGCTTGCTGATGGTCACCTTCTTGCCATGTCCTCACATGATCTTCCCTCTGTGGAGCCTTGAAGAGAATTTTCTGTTGACTATTCCTTTTCTTTTAAGGTTACCAGTCATATTGCATCAGGGTCCCATGTTACAGTTAACTTTAATTATTTCTTTAAAGGCCCTACCTCCAAATATGGGGGCTAGGGCTTCAACATATGTATTTTAGAAGAACACAATTCAGTCCATAACAGCATCCCAAAAGGTATCCACAATGCCATATAAAATGATATCTGAGTTTAATTTCTGAGTGTAATGCACATTGTTTTACTTACTTACTAATAATGATCATTAATGGTTTAGAACTGCTAAAGAATAATTCATGAATTAGCTTTTCTTCTTTGTGACCAATATCCTCACAGGTGTATATACATGTGTGCAATATATAGTCATATACATTCAAAATGTTCAATTGTCCATACTAATGAAGATGTAGAGTGAATATTCAGATGGTTTAAAATCAAAAGTATTTTTGCACCTGCTCTATCCTAGTAACCAAACGTCTTACAGAAAGCAACAGTAACATTCAGAGGGCCAAGAGTGTAACTTTGCCACGCCTTTCTATATAGATGGTCATACCTTTAATGAGTAGGAAAGATGCTCTATGGAGTTATGTAGATATCTCCATCCTTTTTTATTTGGTAAGGAAGGAGGGTTGTACAGCAAAAAGCATGAAACTGGGCCTCAAAGTAATAGGAGTAGACCTGGCAGAAAACTAAGGCAACTCTTCATAGTATGCAATTTAAATGTATTTATCATGGCACTCGGAGAATTATAACTAAATTCTAATGGGGACCAAAACAATCCCCCTCTAAATAAACACTACTTAGTTCTACGACTGAAATCCATTTACCCAAACCCAAGTGCTATTTGGGTGCCATTCTCAAAGCAAAAATCCCAATATCACCTCAGTTTAGGGGTATTGTTCTGCTTCCAGTAAATTATTCTGAGTCCTCTGGGTCCTCAGGAAGCTAGTAATATGGAAACATCGTTAAATCTTGAATCATTCCAAGACTACTCTACTGAATGCTGCCCCAATTCTGCTGTGCCCATCTTGGCTGCCAAATCAAGAGAAGGAAACTAACACAGCCTGAGCACCTACTATGTACAGTCCATCTAGTTAGAACTTTTTAATTTCAGATAATATTTCTAATAGTCAGGTAACTCCTTTAACTATAGAAATAAGAAATAGACAAATCTACCATATTTGTCAATAAGTCTCTATTTATAATTTTTATGGTATGGAGCTATAGAGTATATGCAGTGTAGTACAGCAGTTAGGAATAAGACTCTGGAATTAAAATGTCAAGGTTCAAACCCCAGGTCTACCACTTACTAGCTGTGTGACCTTGGCCAAATCACTTATGCTCTCTGTGCTCCAGTGTCATTACTAAAAAGGGATGATAATTTCTACCTCATAGGATTAGTGGGAGGATTAAAAAATAAAAAATGAAAATGTTCAGAGAAGGTTGGGGTGCATAGTTAGTACGACATTACCTTTTGCTATAATTGCAATCTCTATTATTTCCATTTAGCTACTATGGCAGGCGGACTCTAAGATGGTTTCCAATGATTTCCACTCCCCAGTATTCATACGCTTATGTAATCTCTTCCCTTCAAGTGTAGGCAGAACCTATGAATGGCTTCTTTGTTTTTCTTTTTTTTTAATTTAAATTCAATTAACCAACATATAGAATATCATTAGTTTTTGATGTAGAGTTCAGTAATTCATTAGTTGCATATAACACCCAGTGCTCATCATATCACGTGCCCTCCTTAAGGCCCCTCACCCAGTTACCCCATCTCCTAACCCACCTCCCCTTCCACAGCCCTCAGTTTGTTTCCCGAACGAAGTCAAGAGTCTGTCTTGGTTTTTTGTCCCTGTCTGATTTCTTGCCGTTCAGTTTTTCCTCCCTTCCCCTATGATCCTCTGCATTGTTTCTTATATTCACATATGAGTGAAACTATATGATAATTGTCTTTCTCTGATTGACTTATTTCAGTCAGCACAATACCCTTCAGTTCCAATTCCATCCATGTTGATGGTAAGATTTCATCCTTTCTGATGGCTAATATTCTAATGTGTGTGTGTGTGTGTGTGTGTGTGTGTGTGTACCACATCTTTTTTTTTTAAGATTTTATTTATTTATTTGACAGAGAGAGAAAAATCACAAGTAGGCAGAGAGGCAGGCAGAGAGAGAGGAGGAAGCAGGCTCCCTGCTGAGCAGAGAGCCCGATGCGGGGTTCGATCCCAGGACCCTGAGATCATGACCTGAGCCAAAGGCAGAGGCTTTAACCCACTGAGCCACTCAGTCGCCCCAATACCACATCTTCTTTATTCATCCTTCTGTCGATGGATATCTGGGCTCTTTCCACAGTTTGGTTATCACAGACATTGCTGCTATGAACTTTGGGGTTGCAGGTGCTCCTTCATATCACTGTATCTGTCCCTTTGGGGTAAATTCATAGTAGTACAATTGCTGGGTCATAGGGTAGCTCTATTTTTTAACTTCTTGAGGAACCTCCATCGTGTTTTCCAGAGAGGTTGTACCAGCTTGCATTCCCACCAACAGTGTAAGAAGATTCCCCTTTCTCCACATCCTCACCAACATTTGTTGTTTCCCGACTTGTTAATTTTAGCCATTCTGACTATGAGGCCCTTCTAACCAATAAAATACAGCAAAGTCGATGGATGTCACTCCTATGATAGGTTATGTGAAATTGAGACTGTCATCTTGCTTTCACACTTTCTCTACTGCCTCCTTGGCTTACACATGTTAATGAAGCAAGCTACCACATTAGAGAGTCTCGTGTCCCAAGGAATTGAGGTCAGTTTAAACCAAAAACCAACCAGGAACTGAGGTCCCCAGTCCAACAATCCACAAGAAATTGAATTCTGTGAACAATCATATGAGCTCACCACAAATCCTTCCCCAGTCAGGCCTTCAGATAAGACTCCAGTCCTGACCCACACTTTGTAGCTTGTAAAAGACCTGAAGAGGGTCCACCTAGGCTATGCTTAGATTCCCAGGCCACAGAAACAGTGATATAATGAGTGTGTATTGTCTTAAGTCACTAAGTCTCATGGCTCTTTGTTTTGTAACAGTAGACAGCTAATATAGCCACAAGAATTTGACACAAAGTGATTGTTCCAATAAATATTCATTCACTCTCTCTCTCCAGTTATATATCTTTTGATGTGATTTTTGGCTAGAAATCACTCTTTAAAGCATTGTTTATTAAAACACACACGTGGGGGGGGGGAACCTGGGTGGCTCAGTCATTAAGTGTCTGTCTTCAGCTCAGGTCATGACCCTGGGGTCCTGGGATCGAGCCCTGCATTGGGCTCCCTACTCAGTGGGAAGCCTGCTACTTTCTCTCTCACTCTCCCTGCTTGTGTTCCCTGTCTCACTGTGTCTCTCACTGTCAAATAAATAAACAAAATCTTTAAAAACTTTTTTAAAAAATAAAATAAAACACACACATGGGATTAGCCCAGATTTGGCTTATATCTTTTTTGTAATCATTATTCTCTTGCTTTGATTCAGTTTCTTCAATAATACTAACCATTCCTTACGAAGTGCCTATGTAGGGCATGCACAAACCTTGTGTCAAGCATCTTACTCATATTATCTCACTCAATCTTCACAAAAACCCTGAAAGGTGAGTATCATTACCTTCTCTTTATGGGTAAGGATACTGGGGAGATTAAACTCCTTTTCCAGAGTCACAGCTCGATGTTCTAAATTCTTCAAACAAAACAGAACAAAAGCCACCACTGTTTATGTTCATAGCTGTTCTCAAGATAACACAGTTGACCCTTGAACAACACAGGAATCACGGGTGCACACTCTGATGCTGTCCAAACTCTGCATGTAACTTCTGACTCCCCCAAAACTTAACTCCGGAAGCCCACTATTGATCAGAAACCTTGCTAATATTATAGGTGACTAACACATATTTTACCTGTTATGTATATTATATACTATATTCTTACAATAAAGTAAGCCAGAGGGGAAAAAATGTTGAGAAATGAATGTTAAGAAAAAAAGGTGTTAAGGAAGGAAAATACATTTACAGCACTGTGGCATAAAAAGTTCACACATAGGCAGTGTGCCCGGAGGTCCCACAGGTCTATCTCTTGCTTTGACAGGGTCTGGATGGACAGACCCAGGAATGTCCCTTCTTCTAGCCTCCAATCACCCTCCAGTCTCTTTTCCACTATAACCTTCCATACTATCTTCTTAGCCATCCTCTGCCACCAGGACCGGCCAACACTGTTTTTTCAAGTTTAGCTCTTCACTGCTGATGAACCCTGTGTCAGAATTATTCCACCTGGTGGACGTGCACTGGCAGGCCTCTTATACCTACCGCTCTATTTGCAACGTGACAATGGGGCTCTGGAGGGCATGAGCCGCTTCCTCACGAGCTGACGGAAGAGAAGCACAAGGGTGCCCAGCATCTCTTGAAGAAGGCAAAACCAGAGTGGCGGCCTCACCCTTTTCCATGAAGTGCAGAAGCAATCCTGTTGTGAGCACACTATGAAGGCACACGCTCGAGTTGTCTTTTTCCATAGTGTCAGCTTCATTCGGTCACAAAGCAAGGCTAACATAATTGCAAAGCAGCTTCAGGATTCCAAACTCGATGACCTGTCACTCCGCATTTAACTTGGCCTCCTACACATCACACAAAGCAAAGGACCATATAAAGTCACACAACAAACAAGATCCAACAAGGAGTAAGAAGCTAACGAACTCAACTCGAAGTCCGTCTGCGAGCGCACCGTTGAGATGAGGTCTCCGTCAGGTCAGGGTCGGCTCTCGCCCTGTGCAGCTAATTTTGTTCAAGCAGTGGAGAATCTCTGTTATGTTCAGAGATCAGTTGGGTAGAGCCTTCTGCGGCAGTTGCCTTTTTGATGTGGTCAAACCTGAAAAGGTCATTGTCAGGGAAGTCTGACAGTTTGCTGCAAAAATCCTTCCTTTATAAAGGAGTTAAATCATGCTTTGCAAACCAGCTCTGGTTCTACTTGTTATCAGTTCTGGGTGTCATCAGCCTGGGCTGGTTTTGGCGCTATCTGGTCTTAGCTGCACCACCCTTGGCTGCTTGACATAAGACGCGGCTTGACATGAGTGACTCCATCTTGCTCTCCACATCCTTGTGTAAGTATAGACCCACACAGTTCAAACCCATGTTGTTCAAGGGTCAGCTGTACAATTTTACTCCAAATAGTTTACAAAGACTTCCAAGATGATATTACTCTTCTTATTTCATTTCTTTCACTTAGAAAATTTTCATGCATCAATGACCATTTAATCTGGCCCTACCCGGGTATTTACACGGCAGTCAGGCAATCAGAAGGTCAGCAATATCTAGTTGGTGTCCTCTCTTAGGGGACATCTTCATACATAGTGATATCTAAAAAAAAAAAAAAAAGATGGTGATTTCAATAGCTCACAGCCAGCCCACATGCTATCATTACAATATGCAAAGGAGCCTCTCAAACATTCTTTTCTGTCTAAGTTAAGGCTTAAGTTAAGGCTTAGGCAAAACCAGCTGAGATTTATGCCCACAAATCTCAAGTTCAAAATTACAGTTCCCATGACAGTCATAACTTACTCTCAAGCACACAGGTAGTATTTTTAGTTGTTAGGTTATAGTAGGAATGTTGCAGCCTAAAATATATGTGTGATATGTTCAGATTATACCTAATACAAGACTGGTTAATTTAGATTCCCTTTACTTTATTGTTTATATTTATACCTAAGCTGATTCCCTTGAGTGTGATTTTTGCACTTAAAGGAATGTGCAGTTCAAATTCGAGGGGGTAATAATTACTTGCAAATTTAAATTAAAGTAGTTAGAGTTGAAAATAGGCAGTTTTGAGCTCAGCACTCAATGACAGGTAGCGGGAATACTATAACCTCAGAGCACATTCAAATATTTAAGTTTAGGATACTCAGAGGAAGGAAGGTTGTCTCATTATAAGGAAGGAGAGAAGCCTCAAGGTTAAAATAAACCATGCAGGCTAGTATGTGTATTACATTCTGTGTCCTTCAGGCACATGCATACAAGTAATTCCTCTAAATGCATTCATGTATTTAGACTCACTCTCTAAAAACATAGCATAAGGTGGATATGAACATTTAATCTTGAAAACCAGCATGTTATCATGTGCCTGGGCCCGAAAATAAATTCCCAAGAAGAAAGGAGAAACAGGATATGAGACAAAAGGAAGCAATATATATTTAGCCTCCCCCTTCTGTTTGGATTTCTCAGGTACCAGTGGCTACATTGGGAAAACTGTGAGTGGATTGGCTCCATAGATGATTAGATTACCTGAGTCAGTCTTGGGCTAACCTGGAGAGTGTGCCTGACTTTTGGCACTTTGGGGCCTTTACTCGTAAAGAAATGTAAATTTCTGAAACGTTTAGATATTCAAATTCTTCTTCGTCCATACGTACTATGTATTTTTATATGCAAAGATATCAAAGTAGACTCTCTCTCACTCTCTCTCTCTCTCTCTCTCTCTCACAAACACACACACACACACATGCACACTAGGGTTTTGTTTTTTTTCTTCACTTAAAATCTGAACCATGAAAACATTGAGTTCTGGAAGGCAACAGTGGGTACAAGATTACTCAGGAGCAACAGACTTGGATAATTTTTAAATGGACAAGAAGCATGGAGGGAGTTATTTAAAGCTAGAGGCGCATGGGTGGGTCAGTTGGTCGAGCACCTGACTCTTGATTTTGGCTCAGGTGTGAGATCAGCCTGTGTTGGGCTCTGTGCAGGGTGTGCAGCCTCCTTAAGATTTTCTCTCTCTCCCTTTTCTTCTGCCCCTGCCCCACATTCTCTCTCAAAACAAAAACAAAAACAAAAACAAAACAAAAAAGCACTTTTGAACTAGCATTTTACTGGTCTGCCCCTCAGCTTTGGATATCCAATTATCAACATCATGGGTTCGAGAAAATAAAATTTGTTTGCAGTGAACCAAACTTCTGAGATTGGATTAATACAGTAAACTAATCCCCTGTATATACCTGTTTTTCAAAGTTTCACTAAGTGAAAGATATATTTTAAATTATTTTCGTGAGAGAGAAAGAGCACACAAGCACTCACACAAGTGGGGGAAGGGGCAGAGGCACAAGTTGGGGGAGGAGCAGAGGGAGAAGCAGACTCCCTGCTGGGCAGGGAGCCCCATTTGGGGCTTGATCCCAATACCCTGGGATCATGACCTGAGCCAAAGGCAGACCCTTAACCGACTGAGCTACCTGCCCAAAAGATATATTTTAAAATAGTGGTTCTCAAAGTGTGGTTCCCTGAACTAACAGCATCAGCATCACGCAGGAACGTATAAGAAATACAAATTTCTCCTGACTCTGCATTTCCTGGAACGCTGGAGGGGAGGACCCAGTAATCTGTTTTAGTAAGACCTCTAGGTTATTCTGACACAGATTAAGTTTTGAGAACCCCTGGTTTAAAAAGAGTAAATCCAGATTAGCCCCAAAACAGAAGAAAGTACCATCAGCAAAAAAATAAATTAATTAATTAAATTTTAAAAATGGAGACATTTCTGAGGAATAGAAAGCACACTGGATTGGATCTCAAAGCAACAATACAAGAGAAAACTAAAAATCTTACGTCTACTAGGGCAGAAGCAGTTCAGGGAAAAGATTACCTTATTAAAGAAAAGTGGGGGGGTTAGGGTTGGGGGGTTGAGAAACCCTTGGTGATTAATTTAGGTGGCTGCCCTGGAACACCTGGTCAGGGCTGACCCCTCTTCTGCCTCCCTGTATTCCTCCCCCACCCCACTGATGCCAGGTCCCTGGCAGCTCTGGCCTTTACTCATTACAACAGAGGTTTGGGGCTGTGCCAGCAAAGCAGTACTAGGCCCCAGGTGGCTACCGATGGGAAAGATAAATGACCCCATGCCAAGGACATGTGGCTGTCTCTCCCCAGAACATTTTATCTCTCCCCACCAATCATTATTGACAAAACAAGGTAATCTCTACAGATAGGCAAGCAGGGATTCTTAATTAAAGAGATGAGCAGTCGAACAAGAATTACAATTCTTGAAGAGAGTCCACACCATAAGAGGTGCACCAAACTCAGTAAGCAGAAGACCTAATAAAACTAGTAAAAATAAGCTAGTAGAGCAATCCATAAAGAACTTTGGAATCAGTTACATTCACCAGGGATTGCAAATAGCTATGCAAATGGCAACTAAAAGTGAACTGAAAATTAGGTTTACTTCTGTTATATTAAGAGAAAAATGAAGGGCGGTAGTCCAAGGCTACTGCAGCATTTCACTGATGCCATCAGGATCCATATTCTTTCCATTTTTCTGTTCTGCCATTCAGTGTGGCTTTTGTCCTGATGGTTTCAAGACAGCTGCTGAAACTTCAGATCACATAACTATAGCCTCTGAATGAAAAGGAAGGAAATAGAAAGACAGCACCAACAAACCTGGCCAAGAATTATAGTTTATAGCCACATCCAGGTGCAGGGTTTTATGAATTACAACACCTAGAATAGAGGCAAGCTTGTTCACCCACAGAGTATCTACCTCCTAAGTGTGATTATTATATCTGGAGAGATTTAAGAAGATATTGCATCCGTGATAAATTTTAAATGTAATTGACAAAATAAAAACTCAGTTGATGAACTAAATAGCATAACAGACAGAGCTGAGGAGCAAATTAGTGAGTTAGGAAACCAAACTAAAGAATGTTGGAAAAATTCTCAGAAATTTAGAAAGCCACTGAATCTAAAGCAGGAAAATTGAAAAATATTCATTCCAAAGAACAAATGAAAAAAAAATCAAAAGAATTCCTGTAGACACAAAATAGGTTACCCACTCATATTAGCTGAGAATAAGCCCCCTCCATTGTCCCCATCCCTTCACTTTAAAATCACTGAGTAAACAATGCTAGCCTCAGAATCCAAGACTACTTGGGTTGATTAAAGACTTCCACCTTTCAGCTGATACCTGCAACAATGTTGTTAATACTTAGATATTATTTTAGCATTGCATAGGATAGGATATTAAGACTATAGATGAACACTTTAGCTGATCTCTAACACATGGTGTTTCTTTTACCACAATCAACAAAATAAAATTTACAACCTGAACCAGAGAGATGCAGATGCATCTGCCTAGGTATGGCAGACATTAAAGCGAACAAAAGTACACTAACAAGTAAAAAATAGTGATATAAAAAGATTTAACAGACTGATTATGGCAAAAGAAATTACTGCAGTATTAATACTAGACCAAATAAAAGGTAAAGAAAAGGACATTTACTGGTTTAAAAAGAGACATATTTTACATTCATAAAAGGTACAAACAGGAAAGAATACATAACAATATAAACTTTTATGCACTTATGAACACTATTCTGAAGACTATAAAGCAATAGATAATAGAAAAATTGTAAGAAATGTGAAATTCTGATACTTCTCTCTCTCTCTTAGAAATAGACCAAGTAGGAAAAGAAGTAGTAAGTTTGATCTATATGTATATCGTATATATTATATATTCTCCTTCTCTTTTCCTCTTAATACCAATAAAAGCTAATGCTTTGGAAAGGTCAATAAAATGAACGTTTTCACAAGAAAGTAAAAGAAAAGACACAAAATAAACACCATTGAGAATTAGAATTGTAGCATGCCTCGGTTATTATAACCGAATGTATGCTACATTCTAATTCTCAATGCTGTTTTAATTATAAAAGAAGATATTTTTTCACCAATAAATCTAAAAATCTACGTCACATAAACAATTTGTCAGAAATACAGATTCAAAACCAGGTAAAAACATTAATACTATAAAGCAAAAACTATAAGAAAATATAAAAGACCAAAAAAAAGCACCCCTGAAAGTATGCCAGGATGAGGAGATTTTTAAGGCAAATCATTCTACATCACATAAAACAGTCTAGAGTGTAGAAAAGTATGAAAAACTTGGCAGTTAATTTTGACACCAAAGCTGGAAAACACAATTCAAATAAAACTGTAAGCCAATATCATCTCTAAATATATATTAAAATCATAAGTAAGATATTAGGATATAAAATCCATCATTCCATGCACGAGTGGGGTTTATACAGAGTATGAGGATGATTCATAACACTGAAGGGCAATTTGAGAAAAATAATCATTAAACTTGGATCCCGAATTACCATCTAGTCCTAGGTCAGGCTAACCACTGGCTATCTGAGCTATGGTAATGTTTCTCTTTAACACCCTTTTCACTTTAAAAATAAATGATGAAAAATAAGATCTTAGAGACTGGAGAAGACTATTTTATAATATTCTTATCAAGGATCATAAAGTTAAACATTTTAAATAAACATTTGTGTAAAGTTGAAAGTGCATCCTCAGTTGTAGGTGTAGGGCCACTCCTAAAACTCGAAAGAAATACCAAGATTTCTAAAGTAGAAGAATAAGAATCAAATATTTTTTTAATTTTCCTTCTTTTCTTTCTTTCTTTCTTTCTTTCTTTAAATTAACATATAATGTATTATTTGCCCCAGGGTACATGTCTGTGAATCATCAGGCTTACACATTTCACAGCACCATAGCACATACCCTCCCCAGTGTCCATAACCCAGCCACCCTATCCCTACCCCATACCCCAACCTCCCAGCCACCCTCTGTTTGTTTCGTGAGTTTAGGAGTCTCTTAATGTTTGTCTCCTTCTTGATCCCATCTTGTTTCATTTCCCTTCCCCAACCTCCCACGACCCACCCCACCCTGCCTCTCAAATCCTTCATATCAGAGAGATCATGTGATAATTGTCTTTCTCTGACTGACTTATTTCGCTTAGCATAATACCCTCTAGTTCCACTCACGTTGTTGCAAATGGCAAGATTTCCTTTCACTTGATGGCTGCATAGTATTCCAGTGTGTGTGTGTGTGTGTGTGTGTGTGTGTGTGTGTGTGTGTGTGTAGGTTCTTTCCATAGTTTGGTCATTGTGGACATTGCTGCTATAAACATTCGGGTGCATGTGACCCTTTGGATCACTACATTTGTATTTTGAGGGTAAATACCCAGTAGTGCGATTGCTGGGTCATAGCGTAGCTCTATTTTCAACTTTTTGAGGAATCTCCATACTGTTTTCCAGAGTGGCTACACCAGCTTGCATAAGAATCAAATATTACTGACAATATGCTGATAGTTAAAAAAAAATAATTACAGACAGTGAATAACTAGACTGCATCTGTAAATTAGCAAGAGCTACTCAAGCACATAATCCTCAAGAGTGAATCTACAAAAAGCCAGCTGAATCTGAAAACCATTAAGTCCAGCAATTTAAGTCAAGCACAGACAGACAGAGGCACAGAGAGAAATACCTTTTTTTCTGACACCTTCTAATGCTTCCAAGTTATTCCTCTATAGTTGACCTCTATGAGATGTTAGTAGTGAAGTATTCTTAGGCAACTTTTCAAAGCATCGTGACATCCTGTGACATCCGACAGATGGGATATCATGCAACCAATAAAAATAAGCTTATAAAGGAACAAATCTTTTAAAGAAAATCCCTCTAAAACTGTGTGAATATTTTTAGCAAGTAGAATATAAAATTGTGAATGGAGTGTGACACCACTCTATTAAAAAGATAAACACATGATTTTATATATTATATGATACATAACATATATATAAGCTTTGGGTTCTCAACATTTACAGCCATCTGGATTTACTTTCTTTTAAAAAAAAATAATGTCTTCAATTTTTCTAAACGTTCCACCCTTTCATTCATCATCCACTTCTGTATATATCCCCCTCTTCCAGCATCCCTTTCTTTAAGAGTGGACACTCCTAATCTCATCATTCCTGGGAGTATCATTAACGTAAGGCTGTTAAGTGTGAAGATTTTCATTAAACTTTGAGGCTTACGGAGGGGAATTACCATAGCACATATGGGAAAACTAGCCAGAATAAGGGGAGATTTTCCTACTGTGCACATAGTGTCTATTGTAAAGCTACCAGAATGAAAGCATTGTGGCACTGCATTCAGAAGAGAGGGATGGAATAAATACCATATCCAAAAATTAAATCCAGTTTAAAATTCAATCCAAAAACTAAAAATAAATAAACTAAAATCCAAAGTAAGAATTTAGTGTATGGTTAGGAAAGTACTCCAAAACAAGAGGAAAGAAACATATTCCTTTTTTTTTTTTTTTTTTAGAGAGAGACTGGAGGTGGGTGAAGCAGAGGGAGAGAGAGAATCTCTTGAGCCCCATATCCCATGTCAAGGTTCCATGCCCAGTGGGGAGTCGGCTTTGTCCCTCTCCCTCTGCCGCTCCCCCTACTTGTGCTCTCTCTCCCTGTGTCTCAAATAAATAAATCAATACAATCTTAAAAAAATAGTAATAAATAAATCCAAATATGTGAACTAATTTAAACATCCACCAATGAGATTTAATGAAATAAATTCCAGTTCTTCCATATATTTTACATTTAAAAGTAATGTGTGTTTATATTTATTGATATGAAGAGACATTTGCAAAATGTTAATAAATGGGACGAGAGGCAATAATTACAAAACAGTATATAAAAAAATATATATATATATATAACAGTACATAATTTTTTTTCATGTTCAAACATAAAAGTAAAATTGCATCATTTCCTTGGTCACAAAGCTTCCTATGGCTTCCTAATACCTACAGAACAGCCTGACTTTCTAGCATAACATTTGAAGCTCTTTACATCAAATGCTATTTTTCCTCCCTCAAGAGAATGTGCTTTATTCACACAAATCTATTATCCTGTCCCAAAGGACTGTGTGCTGTCACATTTTCACGGAGCTCATGCTGTTCTCTCAACCTGGAAGGAAAAATCTTCCACATTTGCTCCTTAAGGAAATTCTCCTCATGCCTCGAGTCTTTGCTCCAATGTCACCTCTCACTGGAAGCTGGCACTAAGCCCACCCCTACTCCTTCCTCACATCCTCACAGCACAATATTTAGACTTTTTTATACATCAGCATTTTTGACAAGCTTCCTCCACACACACAGTACTGAGTTAAATGCTTGTAATAGAGGCTCCAATAAGTGTTTGCTTAAATACAAGGCTTTTAAAATTTTAATTATTTGAACACTTTCTCAAACAAGATAAAAAATTAAATAAATCTATCTTTTCTTTTTTTGCATTTCTGTTTCTACTAATTAAAGAAGAATTGATAGAAATAAAAAATCGTGCATGGAAGTGCCTCATAATTTGACTTCAACCCCTGCAAGGCAACCTCTATTAAGAATTTAGTATATACACCCTTTCACAATTTATTACATGTGTGCTTAATTGTTCTATAAAAGTGGCATCATAAAAGGAAATTTTTTATCAGACTGGCAAGTTTCCTTTCCCTCAGCTGTTCATCAGGAGAATGTAGAATATTAATTTTCTTCAAAATTCTTCCTGCTTCTTTCTCATAGTAGACAAGCATTTGCTTTTAATTTTATTCAACTCCATCTATAAATCCTCAATTTGCCAGGTGCTTTCATGATATGGAAGCAATAATTCATAGCGACTCTGCTCATCTTTCCGGACCTGTCTGTCGGTATGACTCAGGCCTCTCACCCCAACTCAGAACCTCGTTTAGCCTGACCTTTGGGCTTTCTCATTACCAGGTTTAAGTGGTCCTAATGAAGTCTTAATGAGGTACACACAGAAATTACACAGCCACTGTCTACTGAGCAGTATCTTAAAGCTTTGCAGAAAGAGAACCTGGCTCGGGAGCAAATCCAGGATCTTCTTGAGCTCTGCTTCCCACAGTCTTTGTCATAGTGAATGTTCACGTTCTTACATCTCTGGGTTTCAGTTTCTTGATCAATGAGGGACTGGATGGACTGCAACAGGAATTTTCAAACTATACTCCAAATAGAGCTGGGACCCTGAGGACATGCTCCCAGAGACCTTCAATAGAAGGCTAGAGAAGAGAATTATTTAACAGATAATTAATTAATAGAAAATCATAGCTACTCAGCCAAATATCTCATCTTCGGAATTCCTAATAATGTCAAGAAAATGACAAGCGGCATCTCTGGAACCCTCATGGTGCATGGCATATAGGTGAAGCCAACTATCAACTTGTTAAGGAATGGAATTTAGGGGCCGTCAAGCCTAGTTTTTTTTTTTTTTTTTTTTAAAGATTTTATTTATTTATTTATTAGGAAAGAGAGAGAGTGAGAGAGAGAAGGTCAGAGTGAGAAGCGGACTCCCCATGGAGCTGGGAGCCCGATGTGGGACTCGATTCCGGGACTCCGGGATCATGACCTGAGCCGAATGCAGTCGCTCAACCAACTGCGCCACCCAGGGGCCCTCAAGCCTAGTTTTTAAATTGGAACCTTTAAACTTGAAAACACATTCTTTCATTGTCGTTGTTTCGCTTTCTCTCCGATCCGCTTGCCTCCGAACCCTTTGAGAGGAAACTTTCACACCAGTTCAGCCTCATCTGAGTATCCCGTTCCAAAGCTTGATACAAATAATGAAACAGGAAGAGCACTGGATTTGAACAGGCAGGGAATCTGAATCTGAGTATTGGGTCTGCCACTAATTTTTGACCTTGACCTTGACCAAGTCACCTGCCTCTCTGGGACTATTCCTTCCGACAACCATTTGTCCATCAATTTGCAGCACTTTCGACACACCACATACCGAACTAAAATGTTGGGAAGTGGTATGACCCGACCCATTCTCCTGGAGCTCACCTGGAGATAGGGGAAAGCAGAAAGGCAAATAAACACCGAAATGGAAAAGTCAGGGGGACAGCCTTGAGACTGTGACCACGGGACTGCCAAATCCCTTTCAAACCCCAAAAGTATACAGCTTCATGGAAAGAAAGTCGCTAACAGGTTCACGATCTTAAATACGGTTCGCCTTTCCTCCTCAAATCCTTGAAAAGTAGGGTAGAACTTACAAATATGTAATGTGTGTTGACTAGCACCTTCTCCAAAATATCCCTGCCAAGCTGGTCTGAAACTGCCACCAACAATCAGACGACAGAGATGGGGACCCATCACCAGTATCTGGCTCATGGGAGGGGCTCAGTAAATATTTGTTGAATTGTAACTAAGTAATGGTAGAACAGGCCTAAGCAGAGGGCACTTTTCCAGCTTTTTCCTACAGGTATGGATTTGGCCAAAGCTAAGACACAGAAAATGCGACTGTGGGGACAAGAGTAGAGCATTAAAGTCACTCCTTAGGACACGAACCTGGGTAGTTGTTCCTCCTGCTGTGTTTCCAAAGCTGATTTTCCAGCAAAAGGAAAATAATAGTGATGGTGATGATAGCTCTGCAAGATTGGAGATAATTACCGTCCTCATGGAGTCCTAGATGAATGCTCTAGCCTCCGACAAAGAAAAGCTTTTCGAAACCCAAATATGTCTTTACGTCAAGCAGGCACTTCTCAGACCTCTCACGCAACATAGATGTTGCTTTCTGGCAAATCGTTTGCAGATGTCTGTGAGTTTCAGGCGTGTAAGGGAAGGAGTGGTAACAGACTTTTCCGCAGCCCGCGTCCCCTCACTTGGCTTGTCCGGTGACGTTGTGGGCTCCCAGGTGTGGCTTCAAAGTGGGAGAATGTTCGGGCAGGACTGCGGCACCCAGCAGCTGCCTGCTGAGCAGACTCTGAGCACAGCTGTTTGGCTCGGAGGGCGGCAGAGAGGAAGAACACTCCGCCCGCCGCAGAAGTCAGCTGGGATATCTGCTATTCTTGCAAATTGGTCTATATTAAATACGTAATTCAGGGACTAAAATTAAAACCAAAATGAGCCCACAATTTCTGGAGCAGTCTTCAAACATTCCCGTCATAGCTGCGCTTCTTTTAATACAACCAGCCGTCTTTGGAGGCTCAAAAGGAATTTCCTCTAAGCAGAAAAGTCTGAAGGGCGTTCTTCAAAGATCCTTGAGGGAAACTCACTCTGATGGCAGGAAAGGAAAGTTCAAGATGCCTCAGAGACTACAGGCATGGAAAAATACTTTAGACTGTTAGGGTGAGAGGAGGTTATGTTTGATGATACTTAATACAGTCTTGGGTTAGAAATCCTGCTCGAGACTAAAAGAGCAAGAGCGCTATTAGAGGTGTAGACTTGGAAAGCAAGGACCCAAGAAATAAATACTATACAGAAGACATTATGGGGCGCCTGGGTGGCTCAGTCGGTGAAGCACCTGCCTTCCACTCAGGACATGATCCCAGGGTCCTGGGGATGGAGTCCCACTCCAGCTCTCTGTTCAGCAAGGAGCCTGCTTCTTCCTCTCCCTCTGCCGGCTTCTCCTCCTGCTTGTGCACCCTCTCTATTTCTCTGACAAATAAATAAAATCTTAAAAAAAAATAAATAAAACATGAGCTGCATGAATGTATATATGTGCTTACATATTAATGTAGGGGTAATGTCCAAAATATTGAACTACTCTAGCAGCAGACTGGTGTCCCAGTCTGTTTAGAACTAATAGGTTTCCTGGGATATGGAACTTCTGGTACTAACCCTGGGACGCTCCTGGGCAGCTGGGATGCTTGGTCACCCTAGGCAAGGGCACTAACTAACCTGAACGGACATCAGCTATACACACCTGTGTGGTCTGGTGAATGCTCTGTCTGGCACTCATCCTTGATGACTGAGGATGTTTGAATTAGGTGAACCCTGGAAATCACACAGTCCTGTACTTGGTTTCGCTGAATTTCTCAGGCTTTCTCCTGCCTCCGTGCCTTTGCATAAACTGTTCTCTCCACCTAGAATATCCCTACCAACATCTGTAACTTCTTGCCGAAGGCCTCTCGACCCCTCAAAAACTGAATTAAATACATCTCTGACGATCTTCCTGAGGACTCTATATTTACTCTTATATTCAAAATTTGAGGGAAGATATGAAGCAGAAAGGCAACTCCAAAGAAGCAAGATTGTTCATCTCCGTTACTGAACGAACAAGGAAGAATCAGTGAGCATCTCTCAAGTCTCCACCCCCAAATTCTGAATCAAAGTAATTTTTATCACAGTTGGTAACATTCTACAGGAAGCCACTAAAAGCTATTATGGGTTTTTGTGTGTGCTGCCAGGGCCCAGCCAGAGCAGAAAAGAATCTGAATCCAAGGGTCACTCAGCTGGCTCAGTCAGTAGAGCAGGCGACTCTTGATCTCCGGGTTGTAAGTTTGAGTCCCATGTTGAGTTAGAGATAACTTAAAAATAAAAATCTTAAAAAAAAAAAAAGAATCTGAATCCAGTGATTTTTAGGGACAATAATGAAGACCCACTATTTATTTCCACAGGTCTGGGCCACAGCCCAGACTTCTGCTACTAAGAAAAACAGTCTCCAGTTTAGGTTAGGCCATGGTGTCTCTGAGAAAATAAGTACTCTGAGTTATTGAGAGGTGTAATTGGTTAATAAGGCATCAGCAGCAGTCCCAGACGCTGTTCTAGATGGGAAGACCGAACTGGAACTAGAGGACAGTTTTGCACCCTCCCCTTCTCGCAAGGCCCACTGCCCTCCCAACTACTTGAGCCCGCAGGGATCAGGAAAGAACCAGAATTGAGCCTTCTCCTTCCATGGAACGTAGCGGAGTTTACCCAGAGGGCACAGGAGTCACGGGTGTGGCCTGAAGCTAGAAGCAGGTCAAGGAAGGGGGACCGCCCATAGAGACTGGATCAGTTAGGGTCCCAGCAGGAAACAAATGGCATTCTCATAACAGGGAAATCCAGAGAGAGTTTGATGAGAGGTCTATTTACAAAGGTGTGGCCAGGATGTAGAGAAACCACAGGGATTAGTGTAACTCCTCGAGCTGGAACTGCAGGTGTCCCCACCCTTAGGCAAAGTGGAGAAATGGTTACCAGAACCTGGAGGCAGAAAATGCTGAGTGGAAAGGGCCATATGACAAGAGCTAGACACCTGTGGTGGCAGGACTCAGCCAGCGGGCAGTGACAAGTCAGGAGAGAGCCAACGTCTCTCCCCTTCTCCCTCCAATCTCTTGCTAATGCTAATGGTCCCCTTGGGACCAAAGGGTAAGGGAGCCATCAACACAATTCAAGGTCAACTCCCAGGGCCCAGCACAGTGGAAAAATATACAGAAGATCTGGAAGACAAGCAAAAGATGTCCGTTGTGAAAGCCTGCATCTTGTGGTCATTTCCTTCAAATGCACAAAGAAAATTCCAAACTCTAGGTCCCTGTCTGTCTCAATGATAGAGCATGCAACTCTTGATCTCGGGGTCATGAGTTCAAGCCCCACACTGGGCATAGACTACTTAATATCAGAAAAGAAAATTCCAAACTACAGTTGACCCTTGAACAACACAGGTTTGAACTGCCAAGTACTTATATGTGGATATTTTTTTTTTCGACAAATACTGTACAGTACTGAAAATGTATATATTTTCTCTTCCTTACGATTTTCTTTAAAATAATTTCTTTTCTTTAGCTCGCTGTATTGTAAGAATACAGTATATAATACCTATAACATACCAAATATGGGCGAATAGGCTGTGTATATTATCAGTAAGGCTTCCAGTCAATGATAGGCTATGTGTAGTTATGTTTTGGGGGAGTCAAAAGTTATATGTGTATTTTTGATTGCGCGGGGTGGAGGATTGGTATCCCTCTGCTCCCACATTTTCAAGGCTCAACTATATTTAGAACTTGAATCTTGGCAGTGGTTAAGAGCATTGGTGACACTGCCTACATCTGAGGCAAGTTGTTCCACCCTTCTAAGACTTAGTTTACCCACCTACAAAATAGGCATAATAGTAGTACATATTCACAGAGTTGTCGGGATTCAGGAAAGCATCCAGCATAGTGGATGGTAAATAGTTAAGTGCTTAATAAATGTGAATATTAATCCTCCATTTATCACTATCCCTGGGTTTTGCTAAATATTATATATGCCATGCCATTTAATGTTTTCCTATTGAAGAGGCGAAAGGGTCAAAGGAACAAGGGGAAGAATAAAAAAGTCTTCTCCATCCCATCTCTGGAACCAAGAGAAGGAGTCACCTGATCTTCAGATGTGCTAAGACACAGAGGCCATTGTGTCGGCCAAGAAACACAGAACGTCAGAGATACTAGAGAGAATGTCTGCAAGAGAGATGGCAAAGCCAAACTTCCCAATTGGCTTGTGTAGATTAAAACATCCACCCCCAGGAAAGAGTTGGGAGGCTCATACATTCATTCCTATTATACTTAAAAGAGGAAATAGACCAGAAAAATGAAATCGAGTTTAAGTAGAACAACATATGCATTACACAGAGAAATGAAAACTCTTCGGCAATTCAGTGGTGTTCTTAACATGTGTCCGAGAGAGGGAAGAACGGAGGCTACCTCTGACAACAATAAAAGTCATGGTCTGCGTACACTTTCTTTTATATAACTGTTTGGCCACAACTTATGCGCATTGGAAGAAACCGATGCCACTCAAGTGTTCCCGATGGTTTGGAAGCACAGGGTTTCCTCTCTATATCCCACCACAAGTATTAGCCTTTGTGGTAAAACTTTCTGTTTGACAACCTCACATAGCTAAGTTAAAAACAGAGAATTAGTATTGGCAAGTTAATAGCATTCTACGGATCTATGAGTCACTACGTTCAGTGTCAGGTAAGAATGCAGATGCATGGAAAGCAGAACACACAGTTTTCAACAGGGGAATAAATATGAATTGGGAGGGGCACTTGGGGGGTTCAGATTGTTAAGCATCTGCTTTCGGCTCGGTTCATGATCCTAGGGTCCTGGGATGGAGCCCCACATCGGGATCCCTGCACAGCGGGGAGCCTGCTTCTCCCTCTCCAGCTCCCCTTGCTTGCGTTCCCTCTCTCACTGTGTCTCTCTCTGTCAAATAAATAAATAAAATCTTTTAAAAAAAATGAATTGGGAACAAACGAAGAACTAGCACCAAAAATTTGCATGATACAATCCCTGCCCTTAGCATTTTAGTCTTTTCATTATCTTGCCTGTTTTGATTCAAGAAACTTGCTAAGACATTAGCAAGGTAAGGTAAGACATAGCAAGGTACCCTATGGACTTTTTTTTTTTTTTTTTTGGATAGTTGGTGGTTTGTAAGTTTGTTTTTTTTTTTTAAATAATAGCTTCACTGAAATACAATTCATATATCATACACTCTAAGGGTACAATTTCAAGTGTACAATCCTATGGGGTTTTTTTTTTAGTATATTCACACTTACGTGCAACCATCAGCACAATTTTAGAACATTACTATCATCTCAGAAAGAAACCTCGCACCCTTTAGATATCACGCCTTTGTCCCTGTGTTCTCCTTTCCCCAGCCCTAAACAACCACTAATCTATTTTCTGTCTATATGGATTTACCCATTCAGGCCATTTCATGTAAGTGCAATGATATAATAGAAGATCTGTTGCTGACTATCTCCTTTCACTCAGCATAAGGTTTTCAAGGTTTATCTGCATTGTAACATATATCAGTACTTCTTTCTTTTCTATAGCAGAATATTGAAATGATATACTATATTTTGCTTATCCATTTATCAGTTGATGAACATTTGTGTTGTTTCCACATATTGGCTAAGATGAATAATACTATAAATATTCATGTATGAGTTTTTGTATGGACGTATATTTTCATTTCTCCTGGGTGAGTACCTACAACTGGAATTGCTCAGGGATATGAGCATATGATCAGATATCATATGAGAACTCTATGCTTAACTATTTCCGAAACTACCATTTTCCAAGATGGCTGCACCAGTTTACATTCCCATGACTCCTTCAGCTTTTCTACCACCCTTTAACTATTAGAGTGGTAGCCAACTTAATATCTAAGTGAAAGTACAAAATACTGGTTTGATCCCTAATCCAGTCACATCCACAAACAATTCTTCTCCAGAATAAAGATTCGGTTCTCACTTCCCCATCTATTCCCAAATGTATGCTGACCATCAATATCAAGTCACAGTAAATCTTCCAAGGATTCTAATAAAAACTGTGTTGTCCTCTGCAGTATCCCTATGAAATGAATTCTTTTTATTTATTTTATTCTCAAAAAAAAAAGAAAAACAAACACACACGTGAAATAGGCAGGAAGGGCATGGCTCTTCCTATTAAGCTCATCAGGAAACAGAAACACAAGAAAATTTATAATTTGCCCTAGGACACATGTAAGTGCTGATGCCAGGGTATCACATACTTCAATCTCTTCCCTCCAGTTGGAATGATAAGTTAGTAACATAAAAAATAACAATGCAAGATGTATGTGCTATGAGTCAAAGGGGTGACAAGAGCCAAAATATTAAGAGTGTCGGAAAAGGTGAGAGCAGATGAGGATAAGGGTACACGCGGGACAAAGGAGGAAGACACAAGGGAAATTTCTTCGAGGAAAAGGGAAGGTGGCACTGGAGCTTGGCCTCGGGGGAATGTGTAAAAGTTTGAGGGTTTGACGGATTATGTTGCTGGCCTACAAAACCTCAAGGCCAACAACTTGGAAACACAAGCCGAGACAGGGAATAATGGGTAGTCTAGTTGGAGTGCCAAATACTTCTTTATGTTGAGCTAAGTAGTGATAGGTTAAGAGTTCAAATACAGAAATCAAATTAAAGAATCTGGTCTTTATCCAGTGGACAGTAGAGAAAAGCTGACAACAATTTTATTAAAGGATTTTCGTGATCAGTGGGGTGCTTTAAAGATACTATTGTGGTAGTACTGCATGGAAACAAGATAAAAGGATACATTATGGGAAGAGGAACACTAGTTAAAGACTATCATAATAACCCAAGTGTAAGATAACAAATATCTGTATCCGAAGTTCTTTTTCTTCTTTTTTTTTCTTTTAACATTTTATTTATTTGAGAGAGAGAGCATGCACACACAAGCAGGAGGAGTGGCAGGGGCAGAGGGAGAAGCAAGGCTCCACACAGGGCAAGGAGCCCGATGCAGGACTCCATCTCAGGACCCTGGGATTCTGACTTGAGTCAAAGACAGATGCTTAACCAATTGAGCCACCCAAACACTCTGTATCAGGGGTTCTTTATCAGGGCATATGTTACTCCCTAGGAGATACTTGCAATGTCTGGGGACATTTTGGTTGTCACACAATGCAGAGTCCTTCTGGCATCCATTGGTGGATTGGCATCCACCATTGGCACGCCAAAATCTACTCATTCTGGGTAGAGATCAGGGATGCAGCTAAACGTCCTACAATGCACAAGAGTACCTACAACCAAAAGTATCTCGCCCATAATGTCAATAGTGCCAAGGAGGAGCAGACCTGGTCTAAATTAAGGTATAGCCGTGAAAGTAAAAGCAAATGACAGATAATAAAATTATTTTCAAGGAAGAAGTGATAGTTTGATGATTGGCTGGGTCTGGAGGCAAAAGATAGGGACTGGGTGGTTTAAAACATGCTTGGCAAATTCTAATAGCAAAAACAAAAATTTTTTAAGAAATAGGAAGAGTGTAATGAGTATACGCTTGTTTGTTTTTTAAAGATTTTGTTTATTTATTTGTCAGAAAGAGAGGGAGGGAGCACAAGCAAGGAGGGTAGGAGGCAGAGGGAGAAGCAGGCTTCCCGCTGAGCAATGAGCCGAGTATGGGACTGGGCCCCAGGACCCTGAGATCAGGGCCCAAGTGGAAGGCAGATGTTTAACCAACTGAGCCACCCAGGCATCCCTGAATATAAGTTTTTATCTTCTCCATATCCTTTTCTTTGGAAACAAGCCACTCCTAAAACCGTAATGGCATTTGGATTGGAAAGATCACACCCTGAAACCATCTACAAGTGGTACTTTTCTGATCTAGGTCTAGCCAATCAGGATCTACCATAGACGTGGCCCTACTGAATGGTTCTCTAGGTGAGCATGTGATCCAAGCCGACCAATGAGAGTTCTTTCCAAATTCTGCATATGTCACACACAAAGCCAGCCTGACTGAGAATTAAAGACAGAGACAAAGCAAGAAACAGACTCTTAACTATGGAGAATAAATTGATAGTTACTCAAGGCGGGAGTAACTCACCTTGAGTAGGTGATGGGGATTGAGGAGGGCACTTGTTGTGATGAGCACTGGGTGTTGTAAGTGTTGAAGCACTATACTGTATACTTGAAACTAATCATACACTTTATGTTAACTAACTGGAGTTTAAAAAAAAAAACTTAAAAAATTAAACAAAGGCAAGCAGAGTGGAATAAGAAGAGACAGAAAACCAGAGACAGAAAGTGAGAGAGAAACAAATTTTACTGATATCATTTAGGTTCCTGGATCTAGCTATGCCTGAAATACAAGATTCAGATTTTCCAGTTAGATCAAGCCAATACATTTCCTCCTTTACTTACGCTAGTTAGAGTTGGATTTCTATTTCTTTCAAATGAAAAAGTTTTAGCTAATAATGAAAGAATGAGATTAGCTTTCAATGTGTTAATAGATGGAAAATTGATCAGTGCTAGAATTTAGAGAAATAAGTTAAATTAGGGGATGTATTTTGGAAATTATTTCTTCAGAGGTGACAGATGTCACAATAGTGACCCTTTTGAAACAGGCCAAACATAGAAAGACTTGGTATTTCTTTTCCAATGTATAAGAAAACAAAAAGAATCATAAATTATTAAGAAGTCTAAGTCAGGTTGCCTGGGTAGCTCAGTGGGCTAAGCCTCTGCCTTCAGCTCAGGTCATGATCTCAGGGTCCTGGGATGGAGCCCCGCATCGGGCTCTCTACTCAGCAGGGAGCCTGCTTCCCCCCACCCCCTCTCTGCCTGCCTCTCTGCCTACTTGGGATCTCTCTCTCTGTGTCGAATAAACAAATAACATCTTTTTAAAAAAAGAAGTCTAAATTAATAAATTGTGACCATTCAGAAATAGCAATTCTAATAAAGATATAAGGTTACTTAGAAGTTCTTTTGAACTCTTTGTAGTTTCACCACATGCAGAATAGCTTCGGATTTGTTCAGTTCTGGCCCAGCAACTGTTCATCATTTGTCTATTTGCTCTTAGATTTCTTTTCTCTGCTTCTCCTGCTCTGTTCTGTACCACAGAGGTTTGGTTTCTGCAAAACACACTGCCCAGGCTTCTTTGCCAATTGGCTAGTTTGGCCAGTAAAAGTCATGAGCAGGCATTTGTGGAGTATGGAAGGCGAGGAGAAGCCAGAGTATGCCTCTCCTCCTCTCCTCGCTTTGGCCGGTATTTCTGACAGCGTTTGTGTCTCCCCCATGTCCCAGCCTCCGGCAAGCAGCCCTTATTCTCAGCACCCGCTGAGCAGCCCCAGCTCCTAAGTCTCGTGAAAGCTTCTCCTCTTTCTGGCCTTCCAGCCTTGGAAGTGCTGGCAACTTCTTGCTATTCCTAACCTCGGGCTTTATCATTTGCTGTTTGCCTTTTTAGCTCTTCCAACACCTTTCCCCATGTTAAATCCTTCCTATTAAACCGCCAGGTTTGGATTCTCTGTTTGCTGATTCATTCGCTAAGTATTTTAGTCAGCTTGGAATGCTGGAACAAAAGTACCATAGACTGAGTGACTTAAACAACATTTCTTTCTTGAGGTTCTGGAGTTTAGATGTCTGAGATCAAGGTGCTAGCGGGGTCAGGTTCCTGGTGAGAGCTCTCTTTCTGGCTTATAGGCGGCCACTTTCTTGCTGTGTCTTCACATGGGGGAGACATCCTCTCTCTTGTGTCTCTTCCCATAGGAGCACTAACCCCATTCATGAGGGCTCTACCCTCATGACCTATTTACTTCCTAAATGCCCCACCTTCAAATACCATCATACTTGAGATTAGGGCTTCAACATATGAATTTGGGGGTGGGGGATGTTATACAAGCATTCAGCATATAGCATCTAGTCTCCAATCAAATCATCAGAACTAAGCGAAGGACAGAGGAACAAAAGGAGCCCAGTGACCATCTTCAACCCTTAGATCCAATTAAATAAGGTATATAAAATTATTATCTTGCTTGTGTATATAAAAGTATAAAATATCGTTGATAAGGAACAGGCGATGTAGGGCCATATATAAACAAAATAAAGATATGAAATATTGTAGGTATAAGTTTCAGAGTTCAGAAGAGAGATTGATATTAATTGTAGGCATCAAAGGGAGGCTTAGTGAAGAAAATAAGACCAGAGCTGAACTCTAAGGGACAGAAAGCCAAACAGTGGAGGGCAGAATCCCAGACAGCGTTATGTGGGCAAACAGGTGGAGCATCAAGAAAGAAGCAGGAATAAATACAGTGTGTTCAGGTCTGACTGAAGTAGAGGCATTTATGGGTAAATTGGCTCAAATAAGTAAGAAAAGGTCACATTGAAAAGTGCCTTAAATAGGCAGAGAACTGTGAAGTCTGTGGGATCAATCCGAGAAAAACTCAATGATGAGACCACATCCTTTAGAAGATTAAGGCTATACCCTCCCCCTCCTTTTTTTATCTGGTCAATGAAACACAGAACAAAGAGTCTGAAGGTTGACTTTCATTCCCATTTCCTAACCCATTTTATAATCTTAAAAATTTTCTTAGATTTTAGGTCTCAGTTGGGAGTTAATAATATGTAAGATTCATCTGGAAATTGTTAAGATTTTTGTTGTCTTTCAGGAAGCTACGTATTTTTTTAGATATTTATCCTATACCCAATCGTCTGCTAAGCCTAAGCTTATGAGGTCAGTTTTATTTTCCCCCAGTGCCCACTTTGCTCCTTCTTCATAAAGAAGATGACCTGACATTGCATAAGAGGAATCAGAAAGAAGGGTGTTTCTTCCAGCACCTAGTTCTAAAACATGCTGAATTTAACTCTGACCTTAAAAAACCAGACCGGAAGAAATAAAGTAATACTTTAACATAGTCTGTTAGTTGCTTCTATTTTTTTTTTTTTTTTTTTTTTTTAGAGAGAAAGAGAGAGTGCACGTGCAGGTGGTGGGGTGAGTAAGCATAGAGGGAGAGGGAAAGAGAGAATCTTAACCAGGCTCCATGCCGAGTGGGGAGCCGGTCGCTGGGCTCGATCTCACGATCCCGAAATCAAGAATTAGACACTTAACCAATGACCCACCCAGGTGCCCTTGTTAATTGCTTTAAAAAAGTAAAAGTTTACATAAACCCAAGAATGGGCATGTCATTTGAAATTTGACTGTTTTTTGAAAATGAAAATAGAAAGGCGCATTATTGCAAAGATTAATATTATTTTAGAATTTATAAGTAGTTTCGCTTGACAGGTGGCTGATGAAATAAAATTCTACATTCCATTTTTATATTAAGGCGAATTTGTTTTGTCATGTGTATTATAGTTCACATTAGAAAAGCTAGTAATCATCCTGCTGTTAACTCCACTTTTATTGTGGAAAGAATGGACAGAAGCAACATCTTAGCTCTTATCCAGTGCCAGGAATGAATTGCAGTTGGAACAAACAAAAGACTTAATTATAGCCTTTAAATGAAAGTGGGAATAGTACACGTGGAACTGAAATCTTATCCAAGACAAATTTTTTAGAGAAAATAAAGGTGAACTGGAATTTTAGGTTTGGAGGAAGGAATCAGACGTAGCATCTACCCTTCTGTAAATTGGTATCAGTAAAAATTTGGTTAGCATTGGGGGTCTGTGAAAGGATTTTCAACTGATCTTTGAGTGTGTTTTGTTGACTTCCCCCCCCCAAACGGTTTTTCAATGCTGATAAGAAAAAGAGTTACGCTAAATAAAAGTCAATTTAACTTTATGAAATAAAGCCATCTGTGACTTGAGCATAGTTTGCCAAAATGTATAATTTCATTCACGGCTTAAGCTGAGGGCAAAGGGCATTTAATCGAAAACACATAAAAAGAAGCCTCTCCACCGAAGGCAAGTCAAAACCCACCAGAGTCAGATAATCCTGTCATTCGGTGGAATGAGCTGGCCGGGAAATGAGGAAACATGAATCCAAAGGGCGTTTTCAGTTCTGAGTAACAGCATGGCAGGACTAGTCTGCTTAATTGTTGGGCTTCTGCAGGATGATGGTACTGAGCAGTCTCCGGAGCTTAACAAGATTTTCAGCTAACCCTTAATTGTTAAGACATTATGACAACTACTGATGTATCATCCCTGCTGTAATTGCCATGGGCTCTTTCCAGCACCTGTTTTGCATTTACTGTTTTATTCTGAAACTTAACACAAATGTAAAATGAGACTATTACTTCTGTCAAGTGCACGTACACGTTTGTTGTAAAACATTTTTGGACACGCACATGACACAAGGGGAACGATCTCTTACTGTTGTGCAGATGAGACCGACCAGCTGTTTGAGCTCCGAATGTCAAAATTTGTGAAAACAAAAGAAAACCAAGTAACAACAACAAAGAAAATCACGCGGTCCATCCATGAGCAATTACATAAAAATCTTGGAAAGAGAAGAAAGCAGCATGGAAGATTTTTTGTTGGGGAAGAGGATTTGCCTCAGCAACCACTACATACCCTCCACGCTTCCTCAAAAGCCTGCCCCCCAACACTACTTATGTGGCCAAACCTGCGTCCAGCTCAACCTCATGGCCCATGAAATGACTAGAACATGGCGGCTGAGAAGTCATGACAAATGGGGCCGCTGGAAGTGGAAGTGAGCCACTTTCTTACCCTCGTCCGCTCATCTCATCCACCTGTGTGTACCTGGCAGGCAGCTTGGAAAAAGAAAGTCCTGGATAATCACCTTTTCATATTATTGAGCTTTCGCTAAAAACACTGGTCGTTACCTTATCTGAATGTGTTTAAACTGAACTTATGCAGAAAATAACACCCACATTTTGATCCCTACTGATTGAAGTGGAGGTTTATAGGATCTAACCACAGAGCCCGGGCTGTCAAAGGCAAAATACTCTTTGTCGGTAACACAGAGGAGCTCATTCGCATTACAGTATTAAAAAGATATGTATCAGGAGATAGCTGTGAGATCAACACACAATCGACTTTCAGTTGTCTTCCCCCGTCCATCTCCAGAGGGGCAAAAAAATGATGCCTTCCCTCTGACCGCTGGGCAGTATAGAGCCACAGGCTATGGGGCTGGTGACAGCACTTCCATGAGAATAGCAAAGTTATATTTTAGCCAGACTGACATCGGGACCTGCAGGGTTCCATCAGCCCAAGGCTGGTCCCATACTTCGTGTTGATGCCCGAGTGTGGGTGTGTAACTGACCATCTACAGAGGGAAGGTTTCAAAATCCTTCTGGTATCAAAACCACTCAGTGGCTGGCTGGCCTCCTCCACACTGGAGCTGAAGTTATTTTGTCTCAGAGCTGATGTCTCAACTCTTTCTTTAACATGAAAGCACAGTGGATCAATAGGAGTTTTGAAAATCTATACCCAGAAAGATTTATCAAGTCTAGTCCATTTTATCATTACTAGAGGGGCATTTAAAAAATATACCTTCCAACAGGAACAATCTGGAAAAGAAGGAAGTTAAAATCAACTGCTTAATAAAGGTCTTACATTAAAGAGAAACTGAAAGCTCTGCAGTAGCCATTTAGGATCTAATTTTTTTAAAAATTTGGGCCACAAAAAAATAATATGGAATGATGTCAGTAGCTAAAATAGTGGATGAACAGGGACTGTACACATGAAGCTACAACACAGCTGATATCTGGAAGTAAATGGACTTGTGATCCTTAAAAAAAAAAGAAAAAAAATAAGACTTAAAATTCTCATAAAAGAAAACACTAGGCTGAGAGTTTCCCAAGATTATTTTTTTCCTATTCTTTCTGTAGTAGATAAAAGGCAGTGTATATCTTACAGAAAGAGAAATCAACTCACAGGACACCAAGAGAATAAAAGAATTGTTAAAAATCACACAGCAAGGCCATGCTTGCTTTTTAGACTACAAACACACAACTCGAACCCCATTACCACACAGCTGTTTTAAAGGTGACATGACAGCATGTTTTCTTTCATCACCAAAGAAAAGGAAATAAAAGATTCCACTAGATATATTGGAACAGGTTTAGGTATTAAAGAGAAAAAACCATTTATTGTGTGTTGTAGTCGACTTAACACCCTATGCCGCATAGCCACTAAAAGATATTACTTAGCACCTTCTTGGAAAGCCAGTGGAAAGTCAGCAGATGGTTTCTTTCCCAACAGTTTTGATAGGCACTTTTCTGATCTCTTAACTCTGTGATGGATGAGGTATAATTTTTAACACAGAAATCATATGACCGACTGTGAGGATAGAAGAAAGAAACAGGTGTCGGATGATAGACACAGAGGATCAAGTTCAACTTGAAGCACCGTTTCCTTTTTTTTTGACTTGAAAGCCAAGAAAGGGGCTAACTCCCTACAGAGAGGAGATTTTGAAGATGAAAATGCAAAGTTGAGGATTTCAGACTAAAACTGTCTTTCCACCATAGAAAAATGCATGAGTGTTATGGGTTTGGGAGAAGATTAAGGGAGAGAAAGGTCTCTTTGAAAGACCCATTAAGGATATGAATTGTTAGGATAGGACGGTGCAAGTGTGGCAAATTCTTACTCTGTGAATAGCGTGGAAAGATACATAATTGTATCTGGGGACTTGAACCGCACTCTGAAGATTTATGACTTAAAATGAATGTAAAATAGGAGTCTAGCAATGTCTGCTTTTTTTGTAGCTACTGCAGGGTTTGATTTGCAAATGCATTTGATCCAGAGAAACGGAACTTTGTAATTTACCCACCGGCATAATGGATGATCCAATGCTCATTTAGTCCCTTTTCCCGTACTGCTAACAAAATATATTATGATTTAGTAAAATTACCTGGTATTTGGAGTGGGGGCTAGGGAGATTTAGAGGTGAGAAAGGGTTACATTACAGAATGATGTCTTCTAGGATATAATCTTGCCTTAGGGTGATATAAAATGAGCAACTGGTGAAGGCAGTTACATATTTGTTTTTGTTTTTTTTTCAGCAGAGTCTAGTAATACTTGACGACTGGCATTATCAGTACACACACATAACTATATTGCATTTCCCTTGGCTTTGCTCTCATCCTATTTAATATTCCTTCATAACTTTTCACTTAAAACATAGCAAGGAGATGTACAAAGAAAATCATATGGGCGCATAAATAATTCATAGGTACCCGAAGGCATAAAAATCATGCTAGACAAAAACAAGTAGTAAGGAAGGTGAACAAGAAGTTAAATTTAAATGGTGTTAAAACACACACACACACACACACACACCAAAAAACCCAGTGGAAATCTAACTGAAGGTGTCTGAAAACTAATATAAAATGTTATCTCTCCATGAGGAGATATGTATCCTTGCTCCTTGGCTCACATCATGGATTGAACTAATTCATCAGGGATTGTCTTAAACTTGAGGAACTTTAGTGTCTTTAAGGTTATTAAGGTACTGAACTGTGAGCTCAGCTCATTACAAAGAGATTTGCAACTCTATTTACATAGTTTCTTTACCTTCTAAGATAATATTCTGAACTTTGCTCATGCTTTCTTAGAAGCACTTGTCAATTCATTTATAAGCTTCAACGGCCTTAGATCCCCAGACTTCAGAATAACAAAGTTTCTGGTGCCAAATAAAAGATAGTGACTGCACTTTCTTTCTTTCTTGTGATCCCTACACTCAACATGGGGCTTGAACTCACAACCTTGAGATCAAGAGTCTCATGCTCTACTGACTGAGCCAGCCAGGTGCCTCTGACCACACTTTCTAGAGATAGTATATGTGTTTAAAACATAAAAGTTTCTTTGAAGGAGAAAAAAAATTCAATAGCCTTGGATTTGATAATACTTTACAAAGCATTCAACCATTTTGTATATATTTCTGTAGAGTGGCAGGGTTTGATGGTTTATTTTCCCATAAGTAATGAAGCATGTACAAATATAGAATAATAATATACAGCAATCTAAAATCCTCTAAAATTGAATTGCCATATATGAGAGGCAGTCAAATTACCTTTTTATTTATTAGTGTTACACTTCCCTGTTTCCTTTTATTCTTTATACTGATAGATAAATGATAATAATAATGGTTAACATTCATTTAATATTTACTATAGTCAGACACTATGCTAGGTACTTTACAAGATTTATCCCATTCAGTCCTCCTAATAGGCCTCTGAGTCATCCATAGTTAATAGATGACGGAACCTAGATAAGAAACTAAACTTGCACAGTTTATAAAGTCATAAAGCTAATAAGTGATGGAGCTGGATTCCAGCAGTCTTCATCCTGAATATGCCTACTCTTAAACACTGTTCTTTTCTGGACCCATCAAAGAAGAAATAGTCTGGGTGCCCGGGTGACTCAGTCAGTTAAGCGCTAGACTCTTGATTTTGACCCAGGTCAAGATCTCAGGGTCGTGAGATCAAAACCCATCTGGAGCTCTGTGCTCAGCAGGGAGTCTGCTTACGATTCTCTCTCTCTTTCTCTCTCCCTCTGCCGCTCCCCCTGCTCTCTCTTAAATAAATAAATATTTAAAAAATAGAAGAGAGGCGCCTGGATGGCTCAGTTGTCAAGCATCTGCCTGAGGCTCAGGTCATGATCCCCGGGTCCTGGGATCAAGCCCCGCATCTAGCTCCCTGCCCAGTGGGGAGTCTGTTTCTCCTTCTCCTACTCCCCTTGTTTGTGTTCCCTCTCTTGTTGTCTCTCTCTCTGCCAATAAGTAAATAAAATCTTAGAATAAATACATAAATAAAAATTTAAAAAGAAGAAGAAAAAATGATCACTGGCTCGATTGTTTTGAAGCAAAATTAGCTATTTTGAGTTTGTCTTGGATCCTTACTAATGAATCTGCTGAACTGAAAGGACTTTCAGTTTTAACCAGGAAGTTATCAAAAATATAGATTTCACAGATTATGAAATCGTAATGACCATATAATTACAATTATCACTACCATTATTTCCCAATCACACTATATCATTTTTTATTTAACAGTCATTTTTTTGATCACCTACTATGTGCCTGACTTTTTAAAAATAGTAGAAAGAATGGACAGGAAATAAATTATACAGATATTTTATCTAGGTAGACATCGTTCAGCAAGTTTCATTGATATTTTTGTGCTCACCTTCATTTAACAAATGATTAATAAATGCTTTTAATGACAAAATCATCTGGAATCACAGTCACATCCCTATTTAGAATTTTCTTCCTGGGAATGGTTTAGATTTGTCTCTTAATTACCTGCAGTTTGGGAGAATGAAGAATCAAGGGGATAACATTTGCAGTTCCAAAATAATTTCAGACTTTTCGTGGCACTGGAGGTTCAATGGGGCACCAAGCGTCCGTGCCTAAAGAAAGGCAAGAGGAGGGAGAGACGGGCCGAAGGCATAGAGAAAGGATACTGTCTGGCCCTCCATGTTCTCTACATCAGTCAGTGGCAAATACTTTACTTTAATCATCGTGTGCTCTCTCAAGGATGAAAATATTTTTCTCAGAGAACCCTTGATTTATTAGAGTAGTTCCCATTCTAAAGCAAAAACTGAAAGTGCGTTTATGAAAAAAGATGGTGGGGAAATGATAAAGATATTATTCCCTCTAAAAAAAAGTGGTAAAAAGGAATAAAAGATGGGTGCCTGGGTGGTTTAGTGGGTTAAGTGTCTGCCTTCAGGTCAGGTCATGATCTTAGGGTCCTGGGATTGAGCCATGCATTGGGCTCCCTGATCAGTGGGGGTGCCTGCTTCTCCCTCTCCCTCTACATAGCCCTCCCCTGCACCCTGCTCATGCTCTCTCTCTACATCTCTCACTCACTCTTTCCCAATAAATAAATAAATAAAATCTTTAAAATATAGAAGAAAATTTGAAAATAAGTACAGGGTTTTATATAATGCATATCAATAAGATCACATGAAAAATTGCTTAAACCATTCCTCAATGTAGGATAATCTATGGATTTCAAGATTTCTTGTTAATCAATGTCCACTCATTTCTTTGGGAAGGCTTGTGGAAGGTAATAAAACCTCTTTGCTCTATTCAAACCCCGCCAGTGGTGGAGGTTTCAGACTGTATTTTGATTTTTCAGAATGAGTGTATTTTTGACCAGGCCTGGAAGCTCCAGGATAAGAGGGCAGTCTTCTAAGAAAGGTACTTGTAAGCTCCTTGGAGAATTATTGATCCTTCTCTCTTGGATCAAGAGCTCAAATGAGCTCATTTGAGTTCTTTATCTGTATGTAGTTAGTCTAAAATACAAATCTCTCCTTAGAAAGTTCGTGTAAGAAGAACAATATTTGTAACAGAACCTTCTCATGCTTTTTACTTACTCTTTATCATACTCTTGAAGCTGGAAGAAAGTAGAGGTCATCCACGTGGGAGTCCTCTAAAATTCCCTAAGAAGTAACCACTTGCTAAATACATCTGAGGTGAGAAGTTCTACTTTCATGAGATTATCATTTCTTCCTTATTCTGGTGTAAAGCCTGTCTTCATGATTCCACCCATGGGTTCTAGCTTGACATCTAGAGTATTAGAAATTTCTATTCTTTCTGCCACATAAGAGTCTGCTAACATTTGAAGACAGTATACAACACTGAAAAAATTAAATTAAATTAAATTTCAAAAAATGAAGACAGTACACATGAGCTCCTTGTGTCTTGCTGTTTTCAGAGAACAGAATGGGATCTGGGGTCCTAGATTCAAAACCTGGCCCTGACATTTACCCCTTACAAGGACTTGGAAATGACATTAAATGTCTCTAAACCTCAATTTCCTTAATGGAAAGGAGAAGAAATAACACCCATCTCATGTAGTTAGTTGTTAAGTAGGTTAAGTAAACTAATGTATGCAGAGTGCCTTTTATTCAAGGTACTTAATTAATTGTGACTAGTATAATTTTTTTTAAAGATCTTATTTATTTATTTGACAGAGAGAGAGATCACAAGTAGGCAGAGAGGCAGGCAGAGGGAGAGGGGAAAGCAGGCTCCCAGCTGAGCAGAGAGCCCGATGCGGGGCTGGATCCCAGGACCCTGAGATCATGACCTGAGCCGGAGGCAGAGGCTTTAACCCACTGAGCCACCCAGGTGCCCTGCTAGTATAATTATTAATACTGTGGCCTCAAGTCCTCTCCTTCCACCCCATTTTCTCTCCTCACACAACGGAACAGAGCTTCGCAAACAGTGTATCATAGGTGTGCCAAAATATTATCATTTTCTGTGGGTGCCATGGCCTTGGGGTGTAGGTGAGAGAAGCAGCACCCTATTCGTTTTTATGTCCTTTCCTGGGTACCGGAGCAATCTCTAACATTAAAAATTCTCTCTCCCTTGTCATGTAAATACTCTTTCATTATCAGCATTTGAACAGCAACTTTTGCTAGAAATAAAAGATTCTCTAAGAAAATAGGTTAGTTCTTGACAGTGAGTTAGTCCCTCAGCCTTAAGTTGACTCAGCAGGGCTTCCCCTCCCTCTCCACTTGTATCCTACAAATGTTATCGTTCTCTGGGGTCAGCGTGATGTAAAAAAGTTAGGGGAATACCGCAGTTGAGTTTATAAATGTTGTCTTAGTGTGTGGTACTTGAATTTAACTCAACATTATAAATTTAATAAATTTAATAAACTTAATAACATTACATGGCATCTGGGTTTTTTCTCTATTTATTTTGGGCATTCATTAGCAATATGTGTCCTTAGGAATCAGAGAACCTCAGGTGCCTAGGAGACCAAGTTGGTTAAGCCTCTGCCTTCAGCCTAGGTCATGATCCTGGGGTCCTGGGATCGAGCCCTGAATCAGGTTCCCTGCTCAGCATAGACCCTGCTTCTCCCTGTCTCCCTCTGTCTGCCGCTCCCCCTACTTGTGCTGTGTCTTTCTCTGTCAAATAAATAAAAATCTTAAAAAAAAAACCTTAAGAAAGATTATTTTTTGGATCTCGGAATGCTAAAAAAAATTTTCCATATAAATTAATGATAATTACTTCTCCACTTTCTGTCATTTCAGATAATGAAGGGTTTCAGGGGTATGCTCTATAGTATTCCTCTCTCAAATAAAAAAATAAAATATTTAAAAAAAAGAGAGAGAGAGAGAGAAAGAGAGATCGATCCTGGGGGCTGCCCGATCTGTGGGCTGCGATGTTGATGGCTGCCACCATCATAACATCATAGATGACGTCAACAGTGGTGCCGGGGAATGCCCAGCTAGTTATGAACTACAAAGGAAAATATTTCAGTAAAGGATCATTTGACAACCCTAAATAAATAAATAGACTCCCAAATTGCTACCCTGGTTCATTTCTAGTCAGGAGGATAAATATCAGAGCCCCAAAGGAATGGGAATCAATTCCTTCAAAAAATAAACTCTTAATATTTTTCCCTATTCATTTAATAAAATAAACGCAGAAAAATGCACAATAGCCTGCCTGGCCTGGCTAATTATTTTCCTTCTATTGTGTCTCACAATATGCACCATCTGTCCCCTGCTCCACCAGCCACATCTTCGTTATCTTCCAACGAATTGAGCCAATTTGGAATCTCTTTCTCCTAACAGCTCCTAGTGGGTCTTTCAACAGAATAAAGGCCAAAATCCTCTTTATCTCACTCTTGATAATGATGCTCTTGTATACTATGTACATGGTATTGTATCAACATTGGTTAGGTTGTGACACAGGGATAGACTCCAAAATCTTTGTAGCTTAAAGCATACATTTTACTTATTTCTTGCTTCTGCTCTATTTCTATTGCTGGTTGGAAGTAGGCCTTTGCCTTTGATAAACTCTCAGGCCTCCCAGCTTGCAGACGAGCTGCCATCTTAAATATTGTCAATCACAGAGTCGGAGGGGAAAACGGATGTGGTGAAGGAGACACTGCCTCTTGCACTTTCTCTAGCCAGAGAAATTCCTTGGCACACCTAATTCCGAGCACCCAGGGAAATAACAGCCCTAGCATGTGTTGTGAAAGAGAGACAGCCTGGCATATGAAAACCACTACCATTATGATCATAGGAGTACTCTTTACTAATTCTCTTCGTTCCTCCCAGAGTAATAGTGCTTTCAGGTATTCAGAATCTTACTTTGACATTTATGCTAATATGATCAATTGGTACAATTTATAATAGTGGATTAAGTTTAGGAAGTTCTTGTATTAACTGTCAGGTGTCATCATAAATCTTGAATATATTCTCTAATTAGACATTTCACTTTTTCAGTGTCAAAGAAGTAAATCGTTTTATACATTTAAAATGGAGTGATATTGATATAAAATACTTAGGCCTCTGAGACGTATGAATAAGTCTAGAATGATGTGGGCTTTTCACCCTGGGGGTGAGATTTGCTCAACTGCTATAAGGACATTAATTAACTACAACAAATGATTATTAAGCAATCTGTAGATTTTTTTCTAATATACCTTCATCCATAATCCATCTCAACCATAATTTTTTTAGAAGAAAGTATGAGCTACGCATGAGGTTTCAATACATTAGGTTTCAGGAATTTAGTGATTAAGGATGATTTTGCTTTGGTCTGAATGTGCCCGCGGCAGAATATTCTTGTGAACTCTTCTGCTCAGCATTGCGTGTGTTACCGCTGGAGTCCTCACAACTTGAACCACTGTCTGAAACTCAGTTTGCGAAGTAGGGTCTCGCTAATAATAGTCTATTCGGACTCGTCATTCTTTTATAAAAATACTTTTGCAAATAACACTGCATTTTCTTTATACCACTCACCTTCTAAAGAATCTGATTTTGATCTTCCTTCCATGGTTTCCTGGAGGCTTTCTGGCTTATGCCTTCTTTGTTTGTGTTGATGCTCTTTTGCTTGCACCTTTGATGAAAGTGAATATTTTTCTCTTATTCTTTGTTTAATACAGAAGGCTGCTCTGTGCACTCTCTTCTGTTACTTGAATGAATTTCAAACAGTCTTTCAGAACTCCCACATGGGGATGACAATGAAAGTAGTCAGTAATTGTTGATGAAAGCTTTGCAACTTCTGCATCATATAACAAAATTGAATTGTAAAGAACAAAAGCTGGTCCCTCATCCTTCTCCGTATTCTGAGAAGGCTAACGGGAACCTCAGGTGAAGTCTGAGTAGTTATTCTTCCATTTAGAAAATGCGATAGAAGACACAATCTGATAAAATTAATGAGATAACCTAACAAATTGAAACTTTAGGTGATGAGAAAATATTATTTCTTACTGATAACTTCAGTATCCCATTTCTGAGATTACCGGGAATTCAGATATTCCAGAATTCAGTTTGTTGGAGACAATTTACCCATAATCGTGCTCCCTGCTGCCATCAAGTCTCCATAAATTATCCATTGTTCATTATGAAATTGTTATAATTTTTTGAAGGCTTGAGTTATAAATGCTTATCTGTTGGGAGCATAAATTGAATCTGATGATTTGTTCAACTTATTTACTTATTTATTCTCTACTAGTTTTGATGTAACTTACAAAGAATCTACGGTACAAAAATAAAACAGTAATTAAGAAAATTCAGAAAATAATTGAGGAAAATATGACTAAGGAAAATAAGGCCAGGGCAGTCATAGCAACTAAGAATATCTCTCTCTCTCTCTCTGTCTCTCTGTGTCTCTCTCTCTCATACACACACACACACACACACACAGACAACGTACGCAAATTGATCTTGGACCCCAATCCCTGACTCTGTATGACAAAGATTTGTTCACAAATTGCAAAAAAATAATGACACATATTAAATCACTTTGCTCCCCCTAAAAATTCTTGTAATATAATATTTAAAAGTAAAAAAAAGAGAGAATAGTTCATGATGTACGTTTTCTAATCTTTTCCTTTGTGATTTGCAATTTTTTTTGTTTTGATGAAGAAATTCTTCCAAGGTCATAAAGATAATTTTTATATTTGCTTTTAAAATTCTTAAAGTTCTGCCTTTCGTATATAAGTCCTTGATTCATGTGAAATTTTTTTTATTTTTATTTTTTTTTAGATTGTGAAGTAGGTATCCAATTTGCTTCCTTTTCTACATGGAAAAATCCAATTACCCCTAGTCATTCTAGTTGAGGGAAAACAAGTATGAAAATGAAATTACCATTGTGGCCAAGGTTTAGACAACTTAGTACCAAAAGCTGAATTCCAACCTTAGTGGAGCATGGAGAATGTTTGTGGTGTAATCCTGGCAGGGACACGAGCTACTTGGAACCGTTGCCTTGAGTCATATCTTGGGATTTTAGCCTTTTCCTGTTCCCTTACACATGATAAATCTTCATTATGTGGGACTTCACTAGTTCAGAAATTGTTAGAATTCACATAGGTACTCTACTGAAGTTTGATCTTCTACCAAGAATGATGACAGAAATTGCAAAGCATTTTAGTAGGAAAAAGTCATCTTCAAATACCGCAAAGGAACTTGTTTGTCTAAATATTATGCTTAAATATATGTTGAAGTCAGTCCATCTCTTAGGAACTTCCGCTAAACAACTATGATAGTATTATACACTGCTAGAAAGAAACGATAGTTTCAGACTAAATTTGCAAGAGGTTTTCTCCCAGACTCTAATATCATGTTTTTTAACGGAAACAAATATACTGCAATACCATTTAATGAGTTTAATAAAATGGAAAATAATGCTGTGGTTACACTTTAGTTCCCAAAGCTAATTGTTAATCTTTCTAACGTCCTGTTGGGAACTGCTCTTAACATGTTTTGCCCGAAGGGATTACTTTTGAGGCAAAACAATTAAGATGAAACAGAACATGTCAAAACCTGTCAACGCATCTAACTCACTAATCATTGACCCGCATTGGTCTCATTGATTTTATTTATTCCCCGTGTGTTTTAATTATCTATTGCCTAACGACTTACCCCAAAACGTAGCCGAGCAGCTTAAAACAACAAACCCTAATCTCACAGGGTTTCTGAGAGTTAGGACTCTGGGAGTGGCAGAGTGGAGAGGTTCTGGATCAGCCATCGCTTGCCCTTGGGCCCTCTGAAGACTCAACTGCGGGAAGATCCACTTCCAGGCTCACTCACATGTTTGCTGGCAGTCCTCACTGACTTGCTGGCTGTCAGCTAGGGTCCTCGGTTCCTAGTCACATGGACTTCTCCAGAGGCTGCTACAGCCTCCTTCCCCAGAGCAAGTGATCCAAGAGCCCAAGGTGTGAATTGGGGGGTGGGGAACACTGGGAGCCTTTCCGGAGGCTTTGCTATGGCACTATGGTTTTAAAATATATCTGTAGAAAAGAGAATAAAATGGATTATAGGGAACAAGAGGTGCTCACTCAGAAGGCTCAGAAACATACACATAGGGGGGCCTGGGTGGCTCAATGGGTTAAAGTCTCTGCCTTAGCTCAGGTCATGATCTCAGGGTCCTGGGATCGAGCCCCGCATCGGGATCTCTGCTCAGCAGGGAGCCTGCTCCCCCCCACCGCCCCCGCCGGCTGCCTGCCTCTCTGCCTACTTGTGATCTCTCTCTGTCAAATAAATAAAATCTTTTAAAAAAAGAGAAACATACACATACGTACGTATGTTTTTGTATACATACAGTATACAGAAGAATGTTGTTTATATATACTTGAATATGCCTCTGGGTCTTTGATTTCAATCCATTGATTTGTCTCTTGACCCATCATCACTGTCCCGGTTTTGATACCATAGCATTATAACATGCTGAAACTTCTGGTAGAAAAAAAACAGAATCAAATGTTAATTTTTAACAATAAAAAAATTACAATTTTTGAGGCGCCTAGGTGGCTCAGTGGGTTAAAGCCTCTGCCTTCAGCTCAGGTCGTGATCTCAGTATCCTGGGATAGAGCCCCCGCATTAGGCTTTCTGCTTGGCATGGAGCCTGCTTCCCCCTCTCTCTCTGCCTGCCTCTCTGCCCACTTGTGATCTTTCTCTCTCTCTGTCAAATGAATAAATAAAATCTTTAAAAAAAAATTACGATTTTTAAAAAACTGGCTTTTATTTCTATTCTGAAATAGTCAATTCTAACTCCCCCCTTTTGCAAATTCATTAATTTCAAAAAAGGGGTTAGCAATTTATGGAAAAAAAAATAATTTGGGCAACTTGGAAAAAGAATGCAGGATAATAAAGTTACATAATCAAGGGGGAAACGTTGTGAGTGGAAGAAATGAACAACCCGTTCCCAAGGGCCAGTCAGCAGCTATATATGTTCGGGAAAATGTGACACAGATATGCAGAACTTGAAGGGGAAAAAAAAAAAAACAGATGCTAGCAAGACACTCAACTATATTTGAACCTTAATTTATTGGCTTGGTAACTTTTTGTTTGTGTCTGGCAGTCACATCATGTGGCTTTGCTATTACTTTATTCATTTCCACACAGCAATAAAGCATAAAGTGGCAAACTATAAAGCGAGGATATTTGCTGTCTCATTCTCCTACCCACTACCTCCCTTTTACCAACTATATTATACATTGCCCCAATGAGAGAATCTGGGAAATGCGCTAATGCTGTGCGTCTGGGAAGGAAAGGGGTTGGAGTGGTGTCTGCATAGCACCAGCCATTAGTCTCCCTGCGGGATGGGAATGTGCGCTTTCATGAAACTGCCCACAAAACTCGAGTATTCAGTCCTTCGATTTGTACTTGTCAGGAATTTTATGCTTTGAAACAATTATTCTTCAAATGTATAGGAATAAAAAGGACTTTACTGAATCTTGGTTAAAACTACGATAAGCTCTGAGCTGGGTAGTGGACGATAGGTTCCAAATGAAGGCAAAGGACTAGTTTGGAGCCACTGTTATTGAGTGGGGTTGTGGTATCACTCAGCTTCAACTCTGGGTGATTAGTAAATGCAAGTTTATGGAAACTCTAAATGGTAAAGTTCCTCTTTTTTTTTTTAAGATTTTATTTATTTGTTTGACAAAGAGGAGAGAGATCACAGTAGGGAGAGAGGTGGGGGGGCGGGGATAGCAGGCTCCCCGCTGAGCAGAGAGCCCAATGTGGGGCTCTATCCCAGGACCCTGAGATCATGACCTAAGCTGAAGGCAGAGGCTTTAACCTACTGAGCCACCCACATGCCCCTAAAGTTCCTTTTTTAACACACTAATCCTGAAGTATGAGAATGCATATTTAAAATGACATACAGTTTTTAAAAATGCCTCCTTGTATGCAGTATGAATTCTTATTCATAGCACCTTCTATCTGTGCATTCAACGTTTTTAAAAGCCTATGAAGTAAAATTATTTGCACTTTAAAATTTATATATGTAAAACAATGAATTCAATACACTGACACTTGAAACTGAAGAAAAGAAAAACAAAAGTAATGAAAAATTCTGATTTGTAATTTTTCATTACAAATGAGATGAGATTTTAAAAATAAAGCAGTAAATAAAATCTAAACTTCAACAGATTAGACCTATTTTCCCCTTGATTGATTTGCTCGCATTATTAAGCATTAAATGACTTACAAAATCAGACATCACATATTCGTTTGCAATTAGTTATTTAATTGACCTATTTCTAGGCAAGAGATATAGTTCTAGTCACTTGGTAGATTTCACAAGGGCAATTGGTGGCTGAAATATTATTTTATGCTGAATTAAGGAATTGCATTAAGTTGTTTCCACTTGATAACATCTGATTTAAGATCTTCTCAATCTATAACTTATATAGTTGAAAATTTTCTTTAGATTGTATCGACAGATTATTAATCACCTGTTTTTCCAACTTTGGTTAACAATAACCCTGATTTGTTGTACAATTCTATTTATTATGTTTCATTTATCCTCCTTTCTATGCTCCCAAATTGCTGGTCCCCCAAAATTTGCCTAATTTTTTTTCCTTTTCTTGTTATATATTATCTATAAAGAGCATCATGGATAGCTATGCTCATTAGCATTAGCTTTTTCTTCCTTCCTTCTTTCCTTCCTTCCTTTTCATTTTCTTTCTTCTTTCTTCTTTTTTTTCTTCTTTCTCTTTCTTTCTTTTTTCTTTCTCTTCCTTCCTTCCTTCCTTCCTTCCTTCCTTCCTTCCTTCCTTCCTTTTCTTTTGTAGTTTCTTTCTCTCTTTTGCATCTTTCCTTCCTCCCTCCCCCTTCCTCTCTTTTTAAATATAAGATATTAACAAAGGTTAATCATGGCAGTGAATCAATCTCCTTGATAAATTAATGATGTGAGCTTTTATAGCATAATACTAAATAAACAATGTCCAGAAAAAGGGCATTTTCACATAGTCCTAACAGAAAAAAAAAAGAGAGATTGAAAATGTATATAAAATGTAACAAATTTTTTATTAGAGGTAGTATTTAGAAGAATGGCTAAAAATGCTTTTTCTAACCATTAATCATTTCAATTCAGATTTCCCAGAGAAAATCCTGGAAAAGCTTTGAGAGCAGGCCTTTATATCCTCACTCTGATACAGCTAGGCACTCAATATTTGTTGAATGAATATGTCAATGAAATCACATATGAATAGTAAGACATGATACCTTTGCACGTTTCAAATACAACCAGAAACCTGTTCATGTTGAGATATAGAAATTGGTTTGTAGCATGTAAGGAGAAAGCTCTACAAATGTACTTAATAATATGAATAGGTTATTAAATCTTTTTTTTTAAGATTTTACTTATTTATTTATTTGACAGAGAAAGACACAACGAGAGAGGGAACACAAGCAGAGGGAGTGGGCGAGGGAGAAGCAGGCCCCCTGTGGGGCAGGAGCCCAATGCAGGGCTCAATCCCAGGACTCCGGGAACACGGACCCAAGCTGAAGGCAGATGCCCAAAGACTGAGCCACCCAGGTGCCCCTTAAATCTTTTTTTAAAAAGAAAGCAAACTGGGCACTCTTATAAAGTTTTCTGGGGCTTCATCCTTTGGTTGATTTTCTTTAGTCTATGTTGATAGAAAACTGTCTCATCACACTGAAAATGTCTCCTTGTGACTAAAACAATTTCATTTGTAGAGTACAATTTGCTACCTGTTCCTTTTCTGATTAACAAAAGATTAATTCCCCAAACAGGAAATGGTTCACCACTTTTATAATTTTATCAAACATCTTATTCCATTTAGAAAACTTTAGAAGAACACAGGAATGTGTTCCATGTTACTTAAAATTGTGTCAATAGAAAAAATTCAGGAAAGGCCTTCTCATTTTTGCAGAGTAAAGAACAAATGATTTAGGTACAAAGTTGCCCATGTTACCTTAACTCCTTTTTAGTAGGAGTTATTCCCTACTTATAATCTATTTGCTCGTCTGTCTATAGCTCCCACTAGTCTGTAACCTCCTCACCAGCCGGAAACAAGGACCACCATTTGTATCCCTGTGGTATATGGCCTGGCATATGGTTTGCACTCAGATCTTTCAACAAAACAGTAGTTTGGCAGCATAAAACTGAAATTTGTGGTTAATCCTCTTTTTAAAAACTGAAACCCCAAAATTCTCTCATCCTTGGATATAATCCTGAGATCAACTTGGTCGTTTATTAAAACATTAAGCCGTCTGTAGAATGCCTGTTTGCGGATGGGCCATCTCATTTTGTTTTTCCTCTTTTCCCATCGGATTACTGTAAACAAGCCCTCGCGTAGCCACAACTCTGAGAGTATCATGTGTAGGCAGGCGCTTGACACATATTCCCTTGCCTACTGACTCCGGGACAACGTGTGTGTGTGTGCGTGTCTTTGAATATAGTAGTTATTCATGGGCATCTATTGAATAAATTGAAGGATAACATCAAGTAGGAGAGCACTGGCTTCTCTTTCCTCCAGTCCACCCTTAGGAAAATAAACATCTGTGCATTTTTCACATTATCAGATAAGATGAGGCAGGGACTCTAGGCTGAAGTATATTCTGGGGTATTTAGCTAATGATGCTAAGGCTCTCTGTGACTCTGGACCCATACCCACTAGCAATCGGTTTCCCTCCCATTCCCATCGCCTTCAGGATTACTTCTAGAATCCTTGGTTTGGTTTAGCTATTGCCCATCCTGGAACACTCACACCAGCTGCGAAGACTTATTTTCCTTTGCCTCATGTCAGGCATTCCATACGTGCTCCGCCCTACACCTCCTCGGTGATGGGAGCACTCGTTCGTCCGTCAGCCTTCTCTTAAATACCGTGTCTTTCAGGAGGCCTTTTGGAATACAATAGATGAGGTATTAGTGGAAGTGCCTCCGTGGAAGCAGGTACTGGGTCTGAAGTATTTCTTATCATAATGCACATTATACAATTTAATGTGTACCTTTCCTCTGGGCACCTAAACTTTGGGAAAGCAGGGGATTTTTCAATCCTGACTTATATGTCTTCTATATATAAGATATATATATCTTTCAATCCTGTCTTATATCTTCAGCACCCGTGTTCGGTTTACAACTACTTAACGAAATTGAACAAATGAATCATGTCTTCAACTTGAGATACAAGTAAAGAGAACCCTGGACTGGAAGTTAGTACAACGGGATCAAATCCTTATTGCCAATGTGCTCTCAGGGCTGGTGATACCCTGGTCCCCCTCTTCCAGCAAAGCTAGTAAAAGAGCTTAATTTAGTTGACTTGCCTCACAGTTTATGAAGCTAGGAGACTCTTGCACTGTATTAAATGGAGGAGAGGTACTTTGGGTCAATGCGGCTACAAAGACCAACCATCAAACAGTGGTCTTTCCAACAGGGCAGTGTGAGGACTGCCCTCGTTTATGCCGCTGGACCTGCTCAGTGTTAACGGTGGGCCCGCAGCTCCGCTTCCTGGGGATTACTCCTCCACACGGAAACAACTGAAATGTACCTTTGTGGCCCTCTGTGATTCCCATCTAAAGTCTAATAAGGTCAGTCAACAGGAAGGCCAAATTAATCATTTATTATTAATCATATATAATCATATAATAAATAAATAAAATCACTTATTATAATTTACATCCAACTTCAAAAAAAAAAAAAAAAAGACGAAGCAATTCAGAGTGACACATGAAACAGGCTGTTAAATCATGCCCTAAGAACAGAAAAGGTGAGATACTGTTAGAGGAGAGGGAGAACGGTGCATCAGGACATGTGATCACTGGAGCGATCTATGTAGAATAGGAGTGAGGGTCTGAGCATGTAACACCTGGGGTACATGGGACATTTACTGTGGACCCTCAATCCAGAGTGTGTCATCCCTCTATGTTCTTGCTCTTTCCTTTTGTCTTACAGATGTATGATTTTTTTTTTTAGATAACAAGAGGGAAAATAAACAATTTATAGTTCCTCACTGGTAGGACAATCCAAAAGAACTGGTATTTCTTCTTAGGTGTCCTCCTTTCCAATTATTCATTTCTTGGCTCAATAATTAAAATACACCCAATGGTCAAATCACATGATGGAATGAGTTATATATAATAGAAACTCCGTCACATCCAATTCATAATAATAACAAATAGCCCGGCTAGTGTGTTTATGGCCATTAGTATTCAGGAAAGTGCTTATTCCAGAAGGCTGTGCTTCACAAGGAATGCTAATGCTCATCAATCAGCTGTTGTTATACAAAATCCTCCAAAGTCTTTGTAGGTGGGTTTTTTGCTGAAGATACTCGTTTTCTTTTAAAAACAAAGGAAAAGAAAATATTGTAGGGTTTTTCACCTTAACGTAACTAACGTAACCTATAAAGATGGTTATACATCTCAACTATAATTTTGCTGACTTCGCCCTGCCTTGACTTGTTCCCATCCCTTTCTTAACACTTGGCTTAAAAAAACAAAAACAAAAACAAAACAAAACAAAAAAACCAAAACACAAAAAACCTCCCCAAACCACAACATAATAATAATGACCACAAAGCCAGAATTAACAGAGACCACATCCTTACTTTTGGACAGCACATAAATCATCCCAAGTAGGCCTCTATCATAATGATTTCCCCAGACATAGATTCTACAATTCCCTCTGTATTTTTTATTTTTGTGTCAAAACTGCCAGTTTGTCTTTTCTTTGTCATTCAAAAGGAAACCTCATATAAAGTGCAAAAAATTAACCACCAGCTTTTGTGGCCCTTGTCGTTATTACTAATCATCTCTGGGAATAGGATTATGACCTCAAGAAACAGTAGATATCTCTTTATTTTACTCATTTCGGCTAGGTACAAACCAAAGAACTCTGGTCTGTGCAAAATATTCCCTAGAGGGGTGCCTGGCTGGCTCAGTTGGTAGAGCGAGTAACTCTTGATCTTGAGGTCATGCGTGTGAACCCCAGGTTGGATGTAGAGATTATTTAAATAAATAAATACTTCTTAAAATTATTCCATATATTAACTAACTTATTCTATTTTGTATTGGAAATATTCTATGTCGGGATGCCTGGATAGCTCGGTTGGTTAGGCATCTGCCTTCGACTCAGTTCATGATCCCAGGGAAAAGAAAAAAGAATATTCTATGTTAGATCAGTGGGCTTCCATTGAAAATGGGGTGGGTGTAGAGGAGAGAGAGTATTCATTGTTTAAAAAAAATTGTTTAAAAAAATGTTAACATATATACGACTTATTAACATTTGCTTTTTGGTACCTATATATGTACAGAGTCACAAAACTAGGTCATAAATCATAAAACTAGATAGTCTACCAGGTGGGAAAAACCTGTGTTAGTCATGGTCCCCAAACACATAGAAGCTTGAAAGTAAAACATGCAATAGGTGAATATAACATATGATAGGTCAGTTATTTCTAAAGTGTAGTAAGCTTGGGGGTAAAAGAGATGATTAAGTAGAACACGAATATATTTTTTTTAAGATTTCATTTTTAAGTAATCTCTATACCCAACATGGGGCTCGACTCACAACCCTGAGATCAAGAGTCACATGCTCTATTGACGGAGTCAGCCAGGTGCCCCATATATTTTTGATTTTGATAGTTATGTTTTTATTTTAATATGCATAGAAAAATTAATACCACAATCCTATGATTTTACTAGTATTGCTTAGTATGAAGCTAAATTTAGGTTTATTAAAGTATATAATTTTAATGAAAAATATTAAAGCAATAATACATGTATTACTCCAGGTATGACTAAGAATGGTATAAAAAGTACTAAGACGTTCAGGAAACATTAACACAGGTTATTCCCTAGTATTGGTATCACATCCAGTATATGATTTAAGTCGTAAAACTAAAATCAAGTTATCCTAGAAAGAAAGTGTGGTAATTTGGCTAATCAGTTGCCATATTTAAATAACATCACTAGGGAAATAACTGCTATTAACATTTTGTTCTTAGACTTTTCCATTTAATTATTCTACTCTGTTGTACTGGCTCAATCGATGAATATGCATTAAGTATCTACTATGTATAAGGCCTCTGATAGACAATTTCCAGGAATATAGAAATTGTTAAAGACACACCATTTCCTTTCTTTAAAAATTTTTGATAATATTTCTTTAAAAAAGTAACACTTTTATTATTAATAATTTAGATAAGACAGAAAAATGTTGAGAAGATTCCCAACAATCCTACCATTCAGAGAGAGATCAAAATGCTAATGACTTATCTCCTTATAATATATTTTTTAAAGATTTTGTTTATTCATTTGAATGGGAAAGAGAGCATAAGCTGGGGGCGGTGGGTGGGAAGGGGGTGAAGGAGAGGGAGAAGCAGACTCCCCACTGAGCAGGGAGCCCGATGCGGGGCTCCATCCCAGGACCCTGGGGTCACTACCTGAGCCAAAGGCAGATGCTTAACCAACTGAGCCACCCAGGTGCCCTCCTTATAGTCTTTCAAAAGTGAATATATATTATTTTTCTTATTACCAGAGTTGAAACAGGAGTACACTTACTTTTATATCATGTTTTTTTTCCCACTTAACCTTCTATTTTTTCCATTTTCCCATGTTACCAAATATTTTTTAAAACATGGTTTGAAGGACCAAGTATACCATTTAATTATTCATCTACCAATAGAGATGCTGCTGAGTTCTAGCCAATAAAATCAGGCAGAATGGATGTTCACCACCCCAAACCTGACTCTTAAAACACTTCCTGGGCGTCCTGTATGTGTTCTTTTTTTTCCCTAAATCATCAGCACCATGCAAAGAACACAGTAGAGAACTTGGATTACTCAGGGGATGGTAGAGTCACTGAATGGGAACAGCATGAGTCTCAAAGGGAGACTTGCTTCGGGGCAGAGTCCCTTCCTTGCCCTTCAACCAATCCACAGAGAGGAGGGTACATTTTTATTGCATGAAGCCCCTGAAACTTTGGAATTGTTTGTTATAGTAATTAGCCTAATTCATTCATGTTTTGCCTCTAAGTCTTGAAAACTTCCCTTTTAAAAGAAAATTTATTTATTTATTTATTCTTAAAAACGTCCAAACTCGTGTTTCCTCATTTTGTAGCACTTTTTTTATGGGCCTTATCTTAACTTTTTCCGTTTCCTTAATCCCAGGTCAAGTCATCTGTCTAGTGATCAACTGGTTGTGATTTCACTTACTGCTACTACCCAAACCCAAAGCAGGAAGAGTAGATGCCGTGAATGATTTGGCCCCATAAGACACAAAGTACACTCTGGAAATGCTCACTTGGAAGTTCCAAGTAGGAAGTGCCCTGTGGTCTAATACTCAGAAAAAAATTCTGTGCTGAAAGTTTAGGTGTGACAATTATTAACATGGGTGAAACTCTGTGAATGGATCAATCTAGGCAAATATTAAAAATGAAGGAAAAGAAAACGAACTAGAACGGAGTTCTAAGTGATGCTGCCAGGATACCTGGGTGGTTCAGTCAGGTAAGCGTCTGTCTTCAGCTCAGGGCATGATCCGGGGTCCTGGGATTGAACTCTGCATTAGGGTCCCTGCTCAGTAGGGCGTCTGCTTCTCCCTCTGCCCCTCCCCCCTCCTCGTGCTCTTTAACAAATAGATTAAAAAGTCTTTAAAAATTTTTTTTTTAGGGGCGCCTGCGTGGCTCAGTGGGTTAAAGCCTCTGCCTTTGGCTCAGATCGTGATCTCAGGGTCCTGGGATCTAGCCCCGCATCGGGCTCTCTGCTCAGCGGGGAACCTGCTTCCCCCTCTCTCTCTGCCTGCCTCTCTGCCTACTTGTGATCTCTCTGTCAAATAACTAAATAAAATCTTTAAAAAAATTTTTTTAAATAAATAAGTGATGCTGCCTTTAATTTATATTACAGGCTTAGTGACCAAGATTGAGAATGTGTGGCTGAAAGATGGAAAGAGAACTAAGAGCCCAGAAACCAAGGGACGAGAAAATGTAACAATTCTGATGTGCTGTTTAATCCATCCATGAACTTAAAATTTTTTATCTATATTTTTTGTTTCTGGAAATTAGATCTCGTCTCAATTTTACTCCTATTTTCAGAGCTTTTTTCATTTCTGAAATATATTAAATGATTATTTTTATAGTGTTCAATAATTCCAACTGCTAAATTTATTAACAGTGTATTTTGCAATGTATTTTTTCTGCTAAACTGCCCTCAAGGAGCCTTGGGTGTTCAGTGATTTTCTACTGTGAGCAACTCATTTTATTAAGGGCCACAGGAACAGAATGTTTTTCAAAGCATGAGATAAAGAGGGTTCTTTCAAAAAGGAGTTGTTTAAAAAAAATGGGGCACCTGGGTGGCTCAGTTAAGCATCTACCTTTGGCTCAGGTCACCATTTCAGGGTCCTGGGATTGAGACCCACATTGGGCTCCCTGGTCAGTGGGGAGCCTGCTTCTCCCTCTCCCTCGGCCTCTCCCCCTGCTTGTGCTCTCTCGCTCTCAAATAAATAAATAAAATCTTAAAAAAAAAAAAAACCCAAAACAAAAAGGAGTGTATTTGCTTTTCAGATGCCTTGTGACATGATTGATGGGGCACCACTTTAAACTAAGTTCTTGGTTTGAAGGTTTTTTAGCCATCTGGGTGGTATGGATTCTGGCTGCAAATCAGCATGACGGCCAATTTATAATGACTAATTTCTTAGACAGATAGTGTGGGGTATGTGCAGAGGAAGGTTTCTCCTTAGGGGATGAGGGGAATGGGTTAATTTTTATTCTCTCTCACCTTGGGGATGAAACCCTTTGGGGATCCTAGTTTTGGGGTTTTTTTTTTAAGATTTATTTATTTATTTGAGAGCACAAAAGTGAGAGAGATCACAGAGGAAGAAGGAGAAGCAGACTCACCGCTAAGTGGAAAGCTTGATGTGGGGCTGGATCCTGGCACCCTGAGATCATGACCTGAGCCGAAGGTAGACGCTTAACCAACTGAGCCATCCAGGCACCCCCGGGGATGCTAGGTTTTGAGGTACTACTAGACTCTCCATTTTGGGTGGATCCTGAATTTGTTTTCTGTTCTTAAATCCTTGAACTCGGAATATAAGTGATACCTGTACGTGGGGTTTGGACAAAGCCCTTAAAGCAAAAAGCCAGCACTGGTGTTTAACTGACCCTCTCTACTCCATCTATGATCTTAGTGTTCTTTATTTTCTTATTACCCATGGATGCATTTAGAAAAATTTAAAAAAATATTTTATCTGTCAGATCAGTTGATCCTGGCATTGCTGCATGGAAGATTTTATTTCCAAATAGAAGTTGTTCCATTTGACAATATACCGCGTATATGAAAATCTAGAACAAAATGCCAAGTAATTGCTTACACAGCTTCTTAAAATAATGCATGTTGCCTGAATATTTAAAAAGTTTGTTTTACTGATTATTAATTTAACTACTTACAGAGAGTCTGGAGGCAAAACAAGTTCAATTATATGGAACCATAATAGTTGAAGAATAATCAAAATATATTCATATTCTGACCTATTTTCACCACTTCTGCTGTCCTAATCCTACTTTATGCTACCATGATCTCCCATCTGGATTATTAAAAATAGCCTCCTCACTGGTCCTTGCTTTTATCTTTGTTCCTTGGCATATTAAATTCAGAAGCAAGAGGGTGTGCCCCTCTGCAGTCAATGGCTTCCCATCGCACCCTAAGTTAAAGCCATAGTCACTACTGTGCCCTGATACTCTCCTCTTACTTTCTCAGCTGTAACTCTCCTTGCTTTTCCTAAACCAAACAGGAATGGTCTTGCCTAAGGGCCTTTGTACTTGCTGCTCTTTAGGCCTAGAGCCATCTCCCAAGATTTGGCTTGTTCCTTCATCCCTTCAGGTCTTGTTCCAATGTTGTCTGCTCAATGAGACCTCAGACTACTGAATATTGAAACCTTCCCTCACTCCCATCCAGCATTCCAAATCTCACTTCCCTGCTTTATTTTTCTCCCTAGCATTTATCTTCTGCTATACTACCTAAATAAATGACTTAGGCTTGTAAACTCTTAGACCAATGCTTGGCCCATAAGGGATATTCCAGTTTATTTGGTAATGATAGATATTACTTTACATATCTCATTTATTATCTGAGTCCACAAGAACAGAGATTTCTGTTCTTTTAGTTTAATGCTATATCCCATCATCTAGAACAATGCCTCGCATGATACATGCTCAAAAAAAGTTGAATAGAGATAGTTATAAATATACAATAAAAGATTATAGAAAGTGATTCAATTTGTTAAAAATAATTTCACACAGCCTGAGAAATAGATGACATCCTATGAGACCAAGTCCTCAAAGACCATTCTCCAAAAAGAAATATAATTAAAATTCAAATTTCAAAACTCCTTGCAATATGCCAAAAGGTACATTTATCTAAATGACAGTATTTTGAGCTTCTCTGAAGATCAGCACTCTTGGCTCACTTCTCCCTGGTGTGGTTCTCCAAATAGTCATTTAACGTAGGACCACACATTCAAATAAAGATAAAGTGTACGTGTTCATTGCTCAGTTGTTAGAAAATATGTGAAGGCAAGAGAAAGTCTCCAGGCCTCGGCAAGATATAATATGGCCCAGTGGGGAAATAGAAGGTTTGGAATTACTCCCTGCCTGGCCCCTGATTCCTGGATCATTTAGGATAATCTTCCTGCACATGCAGGAATTTATACCTCAGTTTCTTTATTTGCATGCAACTTGGTTTATCTCCTTTGAAATGTCTGAAACAGCTTTGAGGCACAGTCCATTACTAAAAATAACCCACTTATAATCCAAAAAACATTCAGAAAATGGTGCAAAGAACTTCTTTGTGGTTCCTGTAATGTGCCTTTTAGGCTATAGTTTGCCCTGGACAAGAACCAAAATGTCCCTTCCTCTTGGTCTACATATCGTCACTCCCTGCTAGAGAGCCTGTTTATCCAGCTACACCTACCACGGTCAGGCCAGAGGGATTCAGCAAAACATATCGCCCAGAATCTCACCTTCTTTAATGTGGGAATCTGATATCGTTAAGACAAACTAGCCTCTACTTCTGTCATACTGATAATCTCTCAAAGAATCAATTTGATGGCAACAGGGGTGTGATGAAAAGAAACGATGTCAGAAGAGGGACAGAGAACCCCACTGGTCATGTAATGTAAATGAGAGATTTGGCTAGACTCTAATTTCCCTTCAAGTGCTAAAATTTCATGAAATTAAAATATGAAATCCACTGAAGAAAGACTCAAGTTCTCAGCCAAGTGTGGTTAAAGGACATGAAAAGTCTTTAAAACCGAAATTTGTCTAATGTTACAGTTTGTGCATGTAAACCTCTGCATCAGCGAGCAGATAGATAGTTTCAAAGAGCTATCAGTTTATTATCTAGGAATCAAAGTACATATTTTGGTCAGATAAAAATGTAGAACAGTGTACCCTCCTATCCCAGCTCCTAAAAAGGGGCAAAACCACTCAACTCTAAAATACTTATACATGGGGCGCCTGGGTGGCTGAGTGGGTTAAAGCCTCTGCTTTTGGCTCAGGTCAAGATCTCAGGGTCCTGGGATCTAGCCCTGCAACAGGCTCTCTGCTCAGCAGAGAGCCTGCTTCCCCCCCTCTCTCTGCCTGCCTCTCTGCCTACTTGTGATCTCTCTCTCTCTGTCAAATAAATAAAGTCTTTAAGAAAAAATACTTATGAAAAAAAAAAGAAAAAATACTTATGCAAAACATTTAGCTATTATCCCCTCTTAAGATCTGTTGATTAGAAATTATTAAAGCATGGGGGAAGAAAATGGAGATTTCTATACACATTATCAAGCTATAGAAAGACACAGAAGCTCATAAAGATGAGGGAAAACTGAGGGAAAGAATTTCATCGCTGAGGAAGGCAGTGTGTAGCAAGAAGGGAGCTTTGGTTCCTAAGATTTTTATTTTTTAGTGACAGAACTACCTGACACATTTTTAAATTAGTTATAAGTAAGATTAGTTTATTTTTAGTGATGGACTATCTAGGAGCCTCTTCAGACATCCTGGAGGAGATAAGCAGAGTTGCACACACGGAAAAGAAACTGAGGTACAGCCTGCAAAGAGATTATGCAGAGACATCACCGTAAAAGATCCAGGAATGAGAGGCTGGACAAGACTCCATTTCCAGTAATTAATTCCAGACCTCACATTTCCCCACTGTGCCTTACTGCATCTTGCTGAGGCCTGGAAATTTCATCTTTTCTCCTGTCGTTTCTAAAAACTGAACAATGAACAAGTATATTTTCTCTTTATGGACATGCAAGCAATATATCTTTTCCTACACAACGCTTCCAAACTTCTCTGTGCTTCAAACACAGAGTGAACATATGATATCTACTTGCACTCATTTACCCTCAAAAACTGACCATCTCTTGCGTGCCAGGCATGATGGACATCTAGGAATACAACCACAAATGACAAAAACGTGGCCCTTACCCTTAAGAAATCTGGCCCAATGGGGGGTGACGGACCAATGAAGAAGCAGTTACAAATGCAGAGCTCTATGTTCTACGATGGAGAGTGCACGGGCTCTTAACCTCACCAAGGGTGGGGTTGGAAGAGAACATTCGAGAGGTTTCTGAAAGAACTGATGTATAAATTTTTTTAAAGATTTTATTTATTTATTTGACAGAGAGAGATCACAAGTAGGCAGAGAAGCAGGCAGAGAGAGGAGGGAAGCAGGCTCCCCGCTGAGCAGAGAGCCCAACGCGGAGCTCGATCCCAGGACCCCCTGAGACCATGACCCAAGCCAAAAGCAGAGGCTTTAACCCACTGAGCCACCCAGGCACCCTGAGAACTGATGTATAAATGGAATTGAAGGATGATCAGGAATTTGGCAGAAGGCAGTTGGTGCTGAAACAGTGTCCCAGGTAAGGGAATAACATGCAAGAAGGCCTAGAAGTGAGAGACCATGGCCTGTCCCAGAAATGGAGAGCAGGTCAATGTAGCTGTAGTTTGAGTTGGAAAAGAGCTCATTGACCAGCCCTGAGGCTGTGGAGGTAAGCAATGGCAAGCTCACAAAGGTCTTTGTAATACACTGAGAAATTTGGGTTTAATATTAAAAGCAAAGGGACACTGGAAAACAGGTTCCACGCAAGAGTGGTAAGAGATAAAATTTGCTTCAATCACCTCTTAAATAAATGGTTAAAATCAGAAAAGTACTTCTGAATCATGGGAGTCTGAAAACAGTGCTGAATTATGAGGAGGTAGTGCTCTACAGTGTTAAATCTAAGAGGACTTTCAAATAAGCATTTTTGACTTCAAAACACTGTAGGAAACCATTAACATCATCAAATGGAAGCCCTAGTGACAACAGTCTTTTATTCCAGATGAGCACAACTTAGGAATTATCCATCTCTTAGGCTTATGCTAGAAACAGTAATCCCTGTCAGGAAGAAAAGTATAAAGGCAGAATTCTAGTTTGTTGTATTCCACGCTAGAGTTTAAATTTAAAAGTGTCAACCATCCATCAACATCACAGGACAGTCTTAGAATTTTAGTATTGAAAGGAATTAAGATCGTTTGGTCTAACTCCTTCATTTGATAGTTGAAGACAGTACACAGAGAATCAGAAATAAGTAATTATTTAAGATCTGGATTCTTTCTGAACAGTTTCAGCATATGATAATGAATACTACACCACGGATTTAACACAAACGATAAATGAAAAAACTAGTATTCTGACCCAGATACTTAATTCCCAGTGTTGTTCTTAAGCCTCCAAAGTCCCCCACCTCTTAGTATCCACACCCTTGCCTCGTCTGCCCCCACCGAGTGCCAAACTATGACTTTAGTTTTGAGCTCTCTCTTGCCCTCAGACCTTTTATTCTGGAGGAAGACAGCTGCCATGTCATGAGTAGCTCTCTGGGGAGGCCCTTGTGATGAGGAACTAGAATTTCCCACCAAAGCCTGAGAGGAAGTGAGGCCTGCCTGTTGGCTTTGTGAGTGAACTCGGAAGCAGATTCTCTAAATCCAGTTGAACCACGAGAGGATTATAGCCCCAGCTGGTGGCCTGGCAACAACAACCTCCTGGGAGACCTTGAGCCAGAACCACCGAACTGAACCGCTCCTGGATTCCTGACCCTCAGAGACTGTGTGAATTCAGCTTGTTGTTTCAAAATGCTAAATTTGGGGGTAGTTTGTTCTTCAGTAAGAGATAACTAATAAACACTACACAAATTAATATATTCTTAACAAACTTAAATTACCAACACTTTAAAAATATCTAAATCGTAGTTCTTTTCTAAACAATAAAATACATTTCTGACTTGAAAGTACTACCATTGGTGTTCTTTGAAAAGAGGTGATTAAATGACTACAGAATAGGTAATAGGAGATAACCCAGTCATTTATAGGTCACTGATTCTGATTTAACCTGAGTTATTGGCAGTCAGACACAGTTAAAATTGAAATTCACTTCTGGATAGTAGTTGCCCATGGCTACCTGTTCCCATTTCAATAAAACTTAAGGGGTGCCTGGGTGGTTCAGTGGGTTAAAGCCTCTGCCTTTGGCCCAGGTCATGAGATCAGGGTCCTGGGATCGAGCCCCACATCGGGCTCTCTGCTTAGCCAGGAGCCTGCTTTCCCCTCTCTCTCTGCCTGCCTCTCTGCCTACTTGTGATCTCTCTGTCAAATAAATAAATAAATACATACATACATACATACATACATACATACAACTTAATTTCTTTTTTTGGGGGGGGAGGGGAGTGGATTCTCAGTAGATACACAAATCTCAATTTAAATTAAACTATGACTTTCCTCTTGTCTTGTGTTGCCCTAGTAGGATGCGGAGTAAAGGGGAAACAATAGTTGGCAAGCTGCTGCTGTTAATGACAACATGCAAAATAATCACTTTTCTAATTAGATGAAACCTCTAAAGTTTTACCCTCTGAAGGAGAGCCTCCCAGTAAGGAAGAGCAGGTGACATAGCTCTGACCCCTTGTCTACCTTTTGTCTTTACTCTACAGTCTCCATCCAATTATTCATTCAGCATTTCATGGGGAAAAAAAAAGTTACTGAACCCTTCCTACATATTAGACACAGGAATGTAATGATGAACCAGATAGACCAAACCCTGCTCTCACGTACCTCTTTATCTGGGAGTGGAAAGAAGAAATTAGGCAATTACAATGTATTTAGTAGAGAAGGAAAGGTAATTAGTAGAGAAGGAAAAGTGTGGGGTGCAGTGGTAGCACCTACGGAGGGTACCTATCCCTATCCCAGGATATTGGTTAGGGATATTGGTTAGTACCTTCCTATTTCGGGATACATGGGGGGTGGGGAGGAATGTGGACGGGAGTGTGGAAAAGCTCTTTTTTTTTTTTTGCTGTTAAGATATCATTTCAGGCCAAAAGAACAGCCTTTACAAAGGCCTGAAGGCAAGGGAGATCAAGATACACTTAGAGACTCTCCGGTTCAGCTTGGTTGCTCCATAAACCAGAAAGGAGTGTGAGAGCCCCAGGGAGTGCACTACACCTTTAAGCAGCAACCCAAGCATGGCCACATGCCTTTGGGTGGGTTCTCCTTTAAAAGAGCAGGCACCAGGAAGAATTAAAAACCTAACCGGATCTTTAGGCCTTGACCTTTGGCATCCTGTTGGAGAACACTTATTTATATTCTAGGCCCAGAAGGCTGGCATGGCTTGGTGAGTATGCTTGTGGTGGCAAGAATCCGAGGCTAGAAACATCTGCTTTGAATCCCGCCTTGAGAACAGCAGTATTACCAACCTCAGTCAGATTGTGTCAAGATTAAATGAAGTAACAAATGTGAGGCATCTCGCACACACCAGGCATTCGAAAAAATTTTCTCTTCCATCCGGTCCCATTACCTCGCTTCTGAGCCCCTCTGGTGGCTTCCTAGCCGAAGGCACCGTGTCATGGCCCCTGACATGGACCCCATACCTGCCAGAGGGCAGTGCTCCCTTGGCAATCCTGTGTCCCTCCAATGCAGTTCTAGTCTGTACCCTCTTCCTCGGTGAACCCAGGTTAGACAAACCGGAAGGGTTAGACAAATCCCTGTCATTTAATAACAGCAGCATCCGTTAAAAAAAAAAAATTACGCTCATACACGACTGAGACTTGTCATACCATCCTATGTTTACATTTTATATCTTTACATATACTTTATGGCATATGTCCTTGATCTCATTCCTTTGATAATATTGTGAAATGAGTATTGTAATCATTATTTGGCAGGTAAGAGCCCTGGGTTCAGAGTGGTTAAGTGACTAAACTTGATGTAAGCTTTGCATGTAGCTCATTTCCTAAACAGAGTTGTGTCAACTCTACAGAGGCTGCCTCCCAGCAAATATTGCAATGGGCATATATTTTAAAGGCATACTTTTAGTTTCTCTTAAACATTGTAAGGACTCAGAGAAACATGGGCTTCTACAACTACATACCCATTTGTCAATTTCTAACTTTGTATCTTTTCACACACATTTGCACAGTTCTCTCTGTGCAAAACTAAAGGGGGATGGCCGGATCTCTGAATCCAATTTCTGCCCAAGAATCATTCCCATTACTTTAGTGAGTAATAAGGACCACTTACCACTTGCGAACTGGGCAACTATGCTACTCATAGTGAAAGTGAAGCTTCCTATTTGCTTAATAATAAAAAATTGTGAATGTGAGAGCACAAATGAGATATTTAACTTCAGCGGCTCATTTCAAATAGAATTATTCTCTCATGTGATCAGAATAAGATCCCCTGAAGATCACCTGTTCTAAGCCCAGTCTTTGTCTAGGGAACTGTCTAGTTTGCAAAGGTGTCTTCCTCCCTTCTGAGCAGTCCAAGTTGAGTCCACAAATGATCCTATTCCTGTCTCCCAAGAATATCTAACTAAATCTTTCCCTAAGCACCCCTTCTCTCTCACTGTTTCTCCAAAGTTGGTACACAGTTTACCTGGATCCGAATCACCTGCGTACTTACTAACAGGTGATTTCTGGGTCCCAACATTGACCTGAATTGACCTAGCAGTGGGGCAATAGATAATTTCTATATTATCTAGCAGGTTCATACTTAATCAATTAAATATTCAGGTCTTTTTCACCAAGAAAGTCTTCAGCAAAATCTCTCTCATTTGATACTAAAAACAACTGGTTCTTAAGTGGCTGATAAAAATATTAGGCTTATATTGCAACTGTGTACAATTATTCATTCAGTCAAACAAGAATATACCTAACTATATTGTCATCCATTCTACATTTCCCTATGTTGTTCACAGGGATATTATGTCAAATATTTGTGGAAATTCTGAAATTGTGGCATAAACAGAATTCCCTGATACACCAGGTAATGTAACCCAAATTAGGAAGTACATGAAGTTAGTTTGGTACAATTCTTTATCTGGATGATTCAAATTCTCAATTTCATTTTAAAAATTTACATAACCAGGTTTTATTTTTCTTAAAGTCCTTTTAGATATGAGACATTAGGAAAAAGGATCAACTTTCAACATCCTAAATATTAGGATAAGATATTAAACATTCTGTTTAACTTAAATTAGGCAGTTTAAGATATGGTCCCCTGATAAGATAATCACATATACTTGGCAATAAAGTGATTGGCATCTTTATTGGGAGATATGAACGTAAAATTACTCCCTCAGGGTGAGGCATTTGGCTACACGTTTGTCGATATCCTTTCGTGTATAATTCAGGTCTCACAGGCAGAGAAGGGTTGAAAAAACGAAATCAAGGAACGTCCATCAAGTGGTAAAAATCAGGTCTGAGAGAGGCAATGAAGGTAGCGCGTTGTTTAAAAAATCCCAAATCCTCGGTCCTCCAAAGAGAAACAGCCTGTGAATAAGGCTGATATTATTAGGACGAGACTGGCATTCTTCTAATTAGCTCCAGGGAAAGTGAATATTGGCTTTCCAGGTGGACCCCTCCAGTCCAGTGATATGTGCACATCACACCTGGGCCTTTTAGTTACAAGTCCACCTCCTTAAGGAGCCGTGTGAAAAAGCAAGAACAATCAATAAGAAAAAAAATCCTCCCAGCTATAAATCAGCCACGTGGAGCTGCTGCTGCGGCAGTGGTAGCCCTGACTTCCTGGTTTGCTTCCTGCAAGCCCTGCGGCTGGGGGCTCCGGGTAGTGGGTTTAAGAAAGGGAGGGGCAGCCAAGAGCCGCTCCGGGTCTGCGGGGAGGCGGCGGCGGCTGGCCGCGGGATCCCGGAGGGTACGGGCGTTAAGGACAGAGTTATGGCCCCTAATTAAAACAAAAGTTTGGGACTCTGGAAGCTTTCAGAGCTGAGCAGTGGGGCAAAGGCTAAGGGACCAGACCCAGGGAAAGTGTAAGTTAGTTACAAGGTAACAGGGAATTGCGAAGAGGATCCTTGGGCACAGAGGTGAGGGGAGAAGGGGACTGTGGGCCGGGAAGGGGGTAGGTACACAGAAAGGAAGCTTAGAAGAGCGAGGCACACGGGTCGGTTGGAGCTCTGCGGAGGCCGATAAAGGCGGGGGGGGGGGGGTGCGGCGGCGAAGCGCAGTCCGAGCCGCGGGGAGGAGGGCGGAGGGAAGAGCCCGGGGGAAGGTAGAGCCAAGGGGAGTTCCGGATCTGGAGCTGGAAAGGGCAGACAGCGGAGAGGGCGGCAGCCGAAGCGGTAGGGGTGGGGGAGGGAGGAGGTGGAGAGCCGGAGGAGGGGGAAGGAGGGAGGGGAGAGCTGTGGCGGCGGCTGCGCCGGGCTCTGTGTCTCTCGCCGCCGGAGGAAGATGAGGCTGAAGATTGGGTTCATCTTACGCAGTTTACTGGTGGTGGGAAGCTTCCTGGGGCTAGTAGTCCTCTGGTCTTCCCTGTCCCCGCGGCCGGACGACCCAAGCCCGCTGAGCAGGATGAGGGTGAGTGACCCGCCCGCCCCCTCCGGCGGCGGCGACCTGCAACTTGTTTTGTTTGCGCGCGCGCGTGGCGGGAGCAGGGGCGGCGGGGTCGGGGCGCGGCGTTGCGCCGCAGCTCCGCAGGTGGTGCTGGCGGAGAGCCGGCCGATCGGGGGCGCCGAGCCCCGAGCACCCGGTCCCGGCCACCAGCCACCGGCCCGCCCCCTCGCCTCCCCTTCCTCCCGCGCTCCCCCGCCCCGGGCTCCGCCGCCGGCGGCCGCGCTCCAAGCGGGGACTGCGGGGCGGAGCGGGAGGAGAGCGGGGGCCGCGGCCGCCCGGCCCCCCGGCTCCTCCGTGCGGGGACCGCCGCGGTCTCGGCCGGGGGCCGCGGGGTTGGTCCAGGCTGCGGCCTGTGGCGCGTGCAGGCCTGAAGGAGGCGAGATGCTGCCGCTGCCATCACCGCCGTTCGGGACCAGGCCCCTCGGTGCAGCCTTCCCTCCCGCCACCACCCGTCCGGGATGCTCGCAGCCCCCGGCTCCCCCGGCCCGCCTGCCTGCCGGGAGTGGGAGGGAGATGGCGCCCCGCCTCCAGCTCGTACGGAGAGCGCCGCCTCCCTGCCCCCCCAACCCCCCAGCTCTGGCGGCCGGGAGACTGGGGCCGATGTGCGGCCGCGGCCTCGCCCTGGACCGGCCCTTCCTCTCGCTTCCCCGACTAGGGGAGGGGCGGTTGGCCCGAGGTGGCTGAGGGGCGTCCCCGCCAGGCTCGCGGGCCCCTCGGCCGCAGTCCGCACCGCGCGGGGGAAGTCCCTTCTTCCCGAGCCGCGTTGCTCGCGCGCTCCGGGCGGTTCTGTCCGGGGGGATGTGGGGTCGGTTCCTCTAACCGCGCTGTGGCCGGGCTGCTCGCGCCGGAAAACTAAGTTGTGCCGGCGCCCCGCCGCTTGGCTTTGGCCGCCTGCTCGCCCAGCCCGACGCCGAGGGGCGCCGCGGCGGGGAGCTCCCGGCGGCTCCGCTGGGGCGCATTTGTCTGCCGCCCGCGGCGCGAGTGTTAGCTTTGACACTCCCTTGCTTTTGAGGATTTAGTCAGGAGCCTCGGAACGTTAGTTACCGAGAGCCGCGCCGGGCAGGGGCCGCGGCCACTGCGGCTTCGCTGACCCAATTGGTTGGTTGCATACCGGCTGCTCCCCCGCCCTGAGCCGCTTCCCGAAAATGAGCCGAAATGAGCCGCCGGAGCCCCGAGTAGCCCGCTGGGCCCGCTGCCCTTGGCGGTGATGAATTCAGGGCCACTGAGCGGCCCAGGGGGCTTGGGCGGAGTTAGGCTCTCTAGTAAAGTGCCTTTTGCAAATATTATCTACACTTCGATCTCCTTTATTAACTTTCCTTAGCATTAACTTAGTTAGGATCAGGAAGTTGAGTGACTAGGCTCCCTTTTAAGAATAAGAATCCTAGGAAGAGATTTTCTTGGCAGTTACTGTCTGTATGGTGAAATGAAATTTACGTTTTAGTATTTCAAGTCTCCACTGAAGTGAAATTTCTCTTATGATCTCTGGGGTGGGTTCCCGTCTAAGTCATCTAAGTTACTACTAATAAAAAGTACCAAGTTTTCCTTTTAGTGTGTTTGTGGTTTTAAGCCTCTCAGATCTCATGGGCTGATGGTGACCTTTTTATGATTTTTGCTTTCAAAATGATTGACAAAGGATAACTGAATATTGCAATCGAGAGTGTTTAAGTCATTAAATGGCCTTTCACAGAGAGCTAGGAATGTTAAAACCCCATTTTCTGGCAGAGAAACTGAGGAAAGTCTGACAAAACTAGCCATATTCAGAATGTCCTGTAGTTCATGTGACAAGTCTTTTAAAGAGGTGATGGAACATCCACACCAATACCCATCTCTTTTGTAATACTTCTTTAAAGGGGTTCTATAATAACTATCCAGCCACAAGGCTAGTCATTCAATAGCAGGTGATATATCTTGATTTTTGCTTCAACTTATTTGATAGTTTGTCACTGGGTCCACTGTCATTTCTCTCATTTGCCAAAGACAGAAGCTAGCTTTTTAAGACTTTTAAATGTAATTTAACACTGAAAAGAATGCTTATGTATCAGGAAAACAAAATACAGGTAGATGTTAACTAAGCAATTTAAGGCATAGCTTGTGAATCATTATGAGCATAAATAAGGGACTTTTGCCTCCTTTAATTAAAAACTAACCTGAGCACTTCTGAGATCTGGAACTAAAAGAGCATTTCCTTTAGGGAAGTTTCTGACCAGCATGCAGATTCTGACTCCCTAGTTTCCCTTCTGCCTTCTAGTTCTTTTCCTTTGATTATCATTGCAGACACCTCCCCCCACTGTGACACACCTGCCTCTTCTTACAATAATGCTGATCCACCTGTAGGCTTTTTTTAGATCTCTCTAAATCCCTGTAAATGGCTTGAAATAGACTAGAACAATTTACCAAATAAAGGTTCTGCCTCTACTATGGCAAGCTTGTACTTGTGGTTCCACCCTGTGCCACTGTTTGTCTTGTACTTTCAGTGTCCCGGGCAATAAAGTCTGTAGCAACCTGGTCTTTTTTTCTTTTCTTTTCTTTTTTTTTTTTTTAAACCCGGACTACTTCTTTGTATCTGCCCAGCTGTGGAAGGTCACTGTTACAAAACACATTACCCATGGTCAAGATGAGAAACACATTTCTTATCTTCTTCCTCATTCAGGGTCTTTTGCTGTTTTTCTGAGGTAAATGATGTGAAAGGTGATCTTACCATTCAAATTGTACTCTGTTGTATATGATGTGATTTATTCAATAAACATTTTTGAGTGCCTATTACGTACTAATGCTAGTTATTGAGGAAGTACTCCTTACTACTAATCCCGGATCTTACAGCTTTGTGGGGAAAAAAAACACCCCACTTTAATCAAAACTCCACAAGTCTGCAAATAAAAATTATGCTACATGCTGTGAAGAAAAGCCATAAGGGAGAAGAGAACAGAAATTTGTTCATAAAAGTCCCTGAAGAAATGACAGTGAGTTGAAGTCTGAAGATTTGAATACAGATAGTTGATGTGAATGTGGGAGGAAGGCACTCCTGAGAGGAAGAAGTACGTTAAAAGGTCCTGAGGTAGGAGGGAGTGTGGTGAACTGAGGAACTGGAGGAAGACCAATATAATTAGAACGTGGAGGTTGAGAGGAGAGGTGTAGCGAGGATGTAAACATTTGTAGACCATGCTAAAGATGCGGTCTTTAGAGCAGCGGGAAGCTGTTAAAGGATTTTTAAGTGGGGGATACTTGAGTAGGTTTGTGTTTTGGAAGGATTCTGATTGCCTATAGGAAGTATTAATTGATTTAGAGCAAGAGCCGAGAGTAAGAGTCCTGTTGGAGGTTCTAATAGTTCAGGTGGGACGCGACATTGCTCAGTTGGGCAGGGTGACAATGGAAGTGAAGAATTGATTCAAGAGCTATTAAAGATGCAAAGGTAGGGCCCCTGGGTGGCGCAGTTGGTTGAGCGACTGCCTTGGGCTCAGGTCGTGATCCCGGAGTCCCGGGATCGAGTCCCACATCGGGCTCCCAGCTCCATGGAGAGTCCGCTTCTCACTCTGACCTGCTCTCTCTCACTCTCTCTCTTTCCTAATGAATAAATAAATAAATAAATAAACCTTTAAAAAAAAAAAGATGCAAAGGTATCGAGACTAGATGATTGGATGTGGGGGTGGAGAAAGTGTCAGGTTTAGGACGATAGATTATTTGTCACATTGAAAGTTCTGAAGACAAACATTCATACATTTTTATGTTCTATTTTATGCTTATGGGAAGGCTTACATTTTTAGGCTTTGTCCTCTGGATATTTTCAGGTCAGCATTTATCTGTTTAGTACTTGTGAAGTGCAGAAAGTTCCTTTAGTAAATTATAGTATCTCCCAGGCCATATATCCCAAGTTTTAGCCTTGAATTTTTTTATTTTTTTGTTTTTTAAAGATTTTATTTATTAGAGAGACAGAGAGGGAACACGATCAGGGGGAGTGGGAGAGGGAGAAGCACACTCCCCACTGAGCAGGGAGCCTGAGGTGGGGGCTCAATCCCAGGACCCTGAGATGGAGACCTGAGTCGAAGGCAGACACTTAGCAACTCAGCCAGCCAAGTGCCCCAGCCCTGAATTTAAAATTCAACCGTAAGCTCCTGACTATAAAGGTTTGTAATGGAAATGTTGAGGTCTTCAGTGGTTTTATTATAGCTAATCCAGTACCAATGAGAAGCTGCTGGTAAATGGATGATTCTTTGTATGTGCAAATGCTACCTTAGACCATTAATGCCACTTAGGTTTAGAGCGTTGTAGCAGGGCTAACTCAGGAATCCGTCCTAGCCAGAGAGGTTTTAAGTGATAAGCTAAGACCCGTTGAAAGGAATATTGCTTAAATGAGACTGAGTGAACTGATTACCCGGTCACAGTCAAGTTCTACCTTACCAAACCCTTTTATCTCTGTGGTAATTGATTGTAACCTCAAAGACTCTGCCCTTGACTTTAAGACTTTATTTCAAATGGAAGCTCCATCGATATTAGGAATAGAGCTCTCACTTATCAAAAGTGTAGTGTCTTTAGTGGTCACTGTTGTCTCACTTCCCCAGTTGAAATGCCTCCGGATTTTTGTTCTGTACTGCTGTCCTCCCTCACACCTGTAATAAAACACTCCAAAGTCTATGAACTCTGGGCGTTACAGAGCTCCTGAAATTAATGCAGACTTCTATGTACATGTGCTTGCTTCGGGGGTGAGAATCAGAAGCTTTCTCATTTCACTGTAAACCACTGACTAAGTCCTTTGAAGGCAGGATTTAGGTTTCTTAGAGTAGCTCATGGAGTATCTCCCCCATCTACCAGGGTGCTGAAGCATTCATTCATGTCGCCTCATTAGGTCGGGACAGCCCAGAAATGCAAATATTCCTAAGAATTCTAAATCTGTGGATTTTGTGACAGTGTTGCCCAGCCAGTGGTCAAAGGTCAGGCATCCATCCTCTTCTGACCACACCTCTTCACCTCCCTCCCAGCAAGACCCCATTGGAGAATACCAAGAATACCTCAAGTAAAAGTCCCTGCTTTAAAGGGATCTCATCCTAGTTGAAGGATGCAATATTCACAGGGCCTAGGGTTCCTTCCTGTCTTCCTTAATCCAAGTAGCAATATAAGGCAACACTGAGAGCTGCCGCAGAATGTTTTGTCAAGCAAGAGCCAAATCAGTAGGTGAAGGTGGAGAGTGGCCATTCAGGGAGTGCATACTTATTCGCAAGGAAGGAATGAAAACGGTTAAAGGGCAGGTTGAATTTGGATAACTATTTTGTGATTGAGGCTGGTGCATGGAGTGGGAGCTAAGGTGTGGGCTGCAACAATTTGGTTTTAGTATAAGCTGCGTTAGATCAATCAGTCTTAAATTGGAGACAGAAGGAGAAAGGAAATAATGCAACATGAATGAAAATCAGAATTCTGAGTGTGGACCATTTGTAAACAGTATTTGTAAATTCTAACTCCAGGATTCTAAAAAAGAGTTGGTCAGCAAGATTTGAGTGGCTCGTGAATGTAGGAAAATGATTGTGATTATCTGACTTCAACCTAGATCATTGTCTTTGTTCGTGTATTGAATTCTAATTTTCATCCCTGAAGAATGAATGTACAATCTGACAGAAGGAGAGAAGTGCTTAAATGAAGAATTTACAAACTCTGGAATAAAATGGACACAGCTTGAATCTATGAAAGGAATGATTTTATGGCTGGGTTTTGTATGGTGGAAGAGGGGAAGGGGTGAGAGAGTGAACTATGCCTTTGCAGTGTGGACAGAATTCTTTTTAAGAATTGGGAGATATATTTTTACTAAAAGCATGAATCACTGGGCACCTGGGTAGCTTAGTTGTTAAGCATCTGCCTTCGACTCAGGTCATGATCCCAGGGTCTTGGGATCGAGGCTGCATCAGGCTCCCTGCTCCACGGGAAGCCTGTCCTCCCTCTCCCACTCCCCCGGCATGATTCCCTCTCTTGCTGCGTCTCTCTGTCAAAAAAAAATAAATAAAATACTTACAAAGAAAAAAAAGGCATGAATCCTTTACTCAACAAGTAAGTGTCAGATAGTTGAGTGTTAACTACTATGCCATCCTTGGCTCCAGGCATTGGAGATGCTGTGCTGAACAATGGAAGAGATAAAAAGTGTTGACCTAATAATGATGTTACTCAAGTTTCCACCTAATAACTGCACAGTAGGTGTTGTGTCCATAATGCAGTTTTCTTTTGATATATAAATTTGGGCCTTTTTACAATACCTCCCAACCCCCAACCTTCCATTTGCTCAAAAACGATGTATCCAGGGCTTACAAGACACTGGGCTGGGCACTGGAGATGCAGAGACGGCAAGGACACAGACTTGGAGCTCCTCTCATAAGTGAGATGATCTGTGTGAGTATAGAACGGTTGTAAAAAGGAGGTTTTTGTGTTTTTGTTTTTTTTTTTAGATTTCATTTAATTACTTGAGAGAGCACCAGCAGGGGCAGAGGGAGAAGCAGGCTCCTTGCTGATCAGGGAGCCTGAAGAGGGGCTCCAACCCAGGACCCTGAAATCATGACCTGAGCCAAAAGCAGATGGTTAACCAATGGAGTCCTCCAGGCGCCCCCAGAAAGGAGGTTCTTGCACAGCTGTAGGAGCTGGATGTTCAGAGGCAAGAGCATGACATTTGGCTAGACCTGAAGTGTCCATGGGGTTTGGGAGGGATGCAGGGAAGAACAGCCTACACTTAAAGAATAAGGTGAGACCAGGAAAAAAAAAAAAAAAAAGTCTCTTCTTTTTTTAGAGCAAAGTGTCGGAAACTAAATTGAGAAAGTAAGTTTGGGCCACAATTTGAAGGGAATTAAATGGTAGGCCAAGGAACTGGGTTGGGGTTTTATTAAGTCAGCACTTAGAGAAGCTTTTTGGAAGTTTCTGAAGTAGAGTTGAGGGAGTGGTGACATCCATTAATCATCAAGTCTTGATTCACTAATTCACTCAAGTATTTCAAATATTTATTGAGAGTCTACTAAGTACCATCCATTGCTCTAGGCACTGGAGATGCTATAGAGCAATAAATAATAACAGCAATGATAACAGATAACATACAAGAGATAGAATACCCTTCATGATAAACTTAAAAAAAAAAAGATGAAATACCTTGACTCCTTTTTGCCAGGTGAGCATTCTATATGTATTATGTTGTTTAATGGTAACAAGCAAGTCTGGTGTCATCGTTACTTTATAGATGAGACCATGGAGTCAGGTGAACTCTTTACCTGAGGCCATTTATTAAGTAGCAGAGCCAGATTCAGTCTCGTGTGTCTGGACTTGGAGCGCGGGTCTGACCAAACACTATAGATTTTAACAAGTGGGTGTGCTCAAGTCGACTACATTGAAAGGAGAACATAGAGATAGTAGAGCAGTGATTTTCAAATACTAACACTGAAAACCACTCAGAGAAACATGAACGGGAAAGGGGCAGTGGGGTCCACGCAGGGAAGTTCAGGGGGCCAGTGGTTAACTGAGACCCAAAGAATGAGTATAACCCTGTAACACGGTTTCTGAAAGAAAAACGTTCCAGGCAGAGGGAACAGAAAGCGCAAAGCCCCTGATGTTGGAACGAGAGGCTGTAATGTTTGAGAAATAGAGGGCCAGGATGGCTAGAGCCTGCTGAGTTTGGAGGGAGTATAGCACTTGAAAAGCTTGCAGATGTAAACAGGGCCCTAGGGGGGTGGGGTGGTAAATTGTATGGTCCTCTATGTCGGGCCCAAGATAAACAAAATGAGTAAAGACATTTTTTTTCTTTCTTTTCCTCTCTTTTCCTCCCCTCCCCTCCCCTCCCCTCCCCTCTGACCTGTTGTATTGGTGAGGCAAGAACTGTATTATCTATCTACCAGGTCCTGTGGGATCACAGAGAAGGCAGCATCTAGTCTAGAAGGCCTGGGTGCTGTCAGAGAGCTCTTTAGAAAGCTCATGTTGGGGGACAGGTGTGTGAGGACAGAGGAACAGAATGTGCAAAGGCATGAAAGATCCTGGGGCACTGCATGGCTGGAAGGTGGGATTGGGGAGTGGGAGAAGGGGAAGGCTAACCCTAGAAAGACAGAGTCTGAACCTTGAAAGACTGAATACTGTGAGTGGCCAGAGCTGTTATCAGGAATAATCTGGAAACAGTGCAGGCTGGATTTCAGTGAGGACAGAAATGTCTCATAGGACATGATGAGGCCTAAAAGCTAGGAGAGGGACCAAGACCGTGAATAGGAGAATGAGATTATGAAAGTAGAATTAGCTGGTGTAGATGGAGGAACCTTCTGGATGGAACTGGAAGAGGAGGATGCCGATGCCTTAGAAGGAACAGAGCTGTTTAAAGCAGTGCTTCTTAAACTTCAGTAGGCCTCACAATCACCTAGAAGGTGTGTTAAAGTACTCCAGCCTCAGGCCTAGAATATCTGATCCAGTAGGTCTGAGATGGGGCAGAGAATTTGCATTTATAACTGGTTCCCGGGTTGCTGGTCCAGGGATCCTACTTTGAGAAGTGCTGGTCTGGAGGATGGGTAGATTTGGGGACGGTAAAACAAAATGACAGTTTGGTTTGGGCATGTAGAATTTTGGAAGGGGCATGTCCTATTTTATAGACAGTGTCTACTGGGTGGACGGAGCTCAGAACCGCATCAGTACCGAATGCAAAGTGTGCAAATCATTGGCAGGAATGTGTCTGAAGCTTGAGGACCAGCTTGGTATACGAAGGGACTGTGTGTGGATAGAGGAGAAAAGTATGGGTAGGAAAACAGAAACCTGGAAAATGCCTCCTTTCAGGTGCCAGGCGGGGGAGAGATGAAAGGAGGTGTAGGCAGATGTAGAAGATTTAGAGCATATCGCCCTGTAGAAAACATGGACAACGATGATTTAAGGGCAGGCCCGTCAACAGCGTCGGATGTTGCAGCATTTGAGCAAGAACTGATCACCATTATTAGGGATCTAGAAAGAGGCTGCGGAAGCAGGCTTACTGGCCTGGTAAATGAACCCGTAGCACCTGGGTGCGGGCGGGCGGGGGGGGGGGGGGCACGGTGGCATCTTCTCTGGCATCCCAGTAAGTGAGATGAGCCAGGGGAACCTGCTGGAAGAAAAAAGTTCAAAGGGTGAATAATCACCTTCACGAGACGAAAAATACAAGAAGAGAAGGAAGGGTTTTAGAGAACTTAACTGTCAAAGGGGAACTTAACACATGTTGGATTCTTTCTGTTCCGCCTTAATTAGGTGCCTCTCTGCACCCTCCCCCCACATGTGTATATGGACACATCTGTACATACATACTTTAATCATGTGGTTGTGGTAATATGTAATTCCTATGCTATCCACGTTCTGTTCAAACGCTTATAATTCCTAGCAGGCATTTTTTTGCCCTCTTTTGGTCTGAAATCCACTAACTTTATGGGAAGCTGTGACCAGAACAACATTTTAATATTTGAAGTTGGAAAAGAAACTTTACCCGCAGAGCATTAGGCAGTTTTTAGTTTTTAGCACATTAACTTGCCTGACGTGTCATCACAGAAAGAACCAGAGTAGGGAAATTGTCTGCTTGGCTTTTCAGGTAACATTGGTGTTTTGATGGTGGCATCCACCCTTTCATTCTAGCTCAGTCCTGGGCTCCTGAAAGCGATGTGAGGTGGGGTGAACTACAGTTTTCCAGGGCTCAAGTCTGCTTTGGAGAGGGGAGGACTACCTTCCGGGTGCTTGCTTTTGCTAAGAATCCTGAATATTTCAAAATGAGAAATGTTCTCGTTTCTGCTCCATTATAAATTCCCTTCTGGGCTTGGTAGCATTTTAAGCGTGACTCCTGAGAAACATTTAAACATGCCAACTGGGAGACCTGGTTTGGTTCACCGAATATATGAAGTGGTACTCTGAAACTTGAGGAAAAAAATTAACTCTGCATTATCTAATTAGGTTTGTAGAACTGCCACAGAGCATCCTGGTTTCCCAAATCTGGAAGGTACAATTAACTGCAGTTTTATATCAATACCAACTAGTCTGCTAATAGGCTTCCAAGCAAAGCAATTGGAATTTGTTATTACCAAGGATATTTTAAACTGGATGGATTAAAATGAAATCACATACTTTTGGGAGCAGTTCTGTATGAGAATAAAAGAAATGACCTAATCATTTTTTAATCTTTAATCTCTTACTGAGTTCCTGGGTTTAAGAATACATTTAGGCATCAAGAGGTATGCTACTTTTTTTTAACAGTAAACTTACATGCTTAATGATTATCTGGCTTAAACGTAATTTTAGCATTTGTAGTTCTTTAGAAAATATTCACACTATGTGTTAGCACTTCAGTATTGAAGTACTTCAAAAACTACTACATATTCCCTGGTAATGTGTACACCTTGTAAGAAGAATTGGTGTTAAAGAGTAAAGAGCACTGGGTGTTCTATACAACTGATGAATCACTGAACTCTACCTCTGAAACTAATAATATACTATGTTAATTAATTGAATTTAAATAAGATTAAAAAAAAGAGTACGTCTTAAGTAGACATTAACTGAGAAGTTGCCAAAGCTTTTTTTTTTTTAATCACTCTTACGAGAAGGTGAGTGTGCCAGCATTTCTATTTTTTAGACTGTAATTATCCTTGACTCTTGATTTTCCTTTTAATAGAAGCAACACAACACACACACACACACACTCACACACTCACACTCACACTGTGATAAGGTACTCTTTGATGTGAGCAAGGTTTGCAAATAGCTTTTACAACTGTGTGAATGCCTAACTCCTCCAACTGGAACCCTTGATTTCAAACCAAGCCATTGAGGCTAGCTATTGAAGTGAGACGATAGGCTCAGGTTGGCAGTGTTGTATGAGACACTTCTGAACAGTTTTCTAGAATTTTAAGAATTAACACGTGTTGAAGTAATATCATGATATCAATATAATTTTTATGCTTCTGACAATTTCTTTAATAAATTCTCTAGAAAAGCTAAAGAGAAAAAATAGAATGATAGGGTGCAAATTACGTGATAAAAAATAGTCCTTAAGTCATGATATTTGAAGTGCTCTCGAGGTTCTTTGTTAGCACTATTGCATTTTAAATAATTTTATTCTGTTGAATTTAAAGTAAATATTTCATATGCATTTTATTAACATCTGTTATTGGAAAAACAGTTCCCTGAAAGGGGAACCCTCCTACACTGTTGGTGGGAATACAAGCTGGTACAGCCACTCTGGAAAACTGTATGGAGGTTCCTCAAAATGTTGAAAATAGAGCTACCCTACGACCCAGCAATCGCACTACTGGGTATTTACCCTCAGGATACAAATGTAGTGATCCGAAGGGTCACATGCACCCG